>CAUDMG010003965.1:0-745000 GCA_958450375.1 Homarus gammarus
AATTAAAGTCCAGTAAATTCCGACCGGTTACATATACAGTATATATATATATATATGCCCCTTTTTCCGCGACAGTTGTTGTGTCGCCACGTGTTGATGGTGTGACTGACAATAACAGGAGTGTAGGTGACGCTCTTCGACCTTCAATAGAACTCAAGATGAGAATAATTTATCTCTTCGAAAGAAAGACAAAAAACACAGTTAATTGGTGGATGATTTATATTAGACGAGTAGACTAAACTTTAGTAAATCACTATTGAAAGATTTTAATACTATTAGTCATAATTGACTGAGAAGGCGTGGCCACGTTTAAATCTTAAGCCCCGTCCCTCGTACCTTGTCTATTTTGGGAAATGATAAACCTTGACGTCCTTCAAGATGTCTAGTGTTGAAGAACAGAAAAACAAGATAAAATATTACCTGCAGTTTCATAACTCACTGTTATGAGTGATAAATGATGGCTTACACACCAAGAGCCAATCACGTGTGGTTAACGTACGATTATACGGTATAATATTAAATTATTTCTTTGGTAACAGTCATTGGTTTAATACAATATATTAAAATATGTAGCACAGTACATTACAAATAGAATATTATGTACAGTACTGCAGATGACTGAAGGATCAGCAGGTGACTTGGAATATTGCTGTATATAGAGAGAATATGACACGACTGATGCAGAGTACAATATCACGTAGATAATTTGAATACATTAAATACGTATAGATAATTGGAAGCTGGTTGTAATAACAACAATGTGAGCGATAGGCGGAAGAGTTCGCTGGATAGCTTCAAAAATAGGTTGCACGGAAAACAGCCCAGGCTATTGAGCAATTCAACGAATATGAAAAAAAGTGGAAAATACAAACCAACACACAGATACTAAAGATCATATACATTTCCAAAATAAACCCAGCACCAATCACAGTCAACAACGTACCTATATAATACTCCAACGAAGGCAAAATTCTGGGACTCAGGCATTGCAAAACACATAACACAGCGCAAACAACTTGCCCAATCACAACTCACGAAATAACGAAGATTTAGCAAAATGGACACCAAAATTCAACTACATCTATTCAAAGCATTTGTCCGCCCCCACCTAGAATATCCACCAATACAGCTTAGCACGATCAGCAAAACCAGCCAACTTAAACTTCAAGCAGTACAAAACAAAGCTATCCGTAGAGCACCAAAACAACTCCCGCCATACACCACTAAAATACAAGAACTTCACGAATTATACAACATCGAACCACTGAACACACGTACACACAGCCAAGCACAGAGAATATGGAGCAAACTTGAGGAGTTGGAGGACCCATTATTCTCCCAGTTAAAAGAAGAAGGAACTAATAAAACACACAACTGGTGGCCCAAGAGCCTCCATGCTAACATAGTAGAACAAGACCCACTTTACACATATATGTGAACAAATAACACCACCATCTAACAAACATAAAATAACACCCATTACACTAATGAATACCTAGCTAGCTTAGCTCCCCCCCCCCCCCCCACCCTCCACCTGCCTCCCTTGAGTGGGCAGACGTCTGCTGCACGCGGCCACCACCCTAACATATCAAATCGTCTCACCTAGGTGGACAGCCCACCTGCTATCTCCCCTTCCTACTATACTTCCCGTTTCTATGCTTTACTTCTCTCTCCACCCTTTTCCCAGTGCAAAGTCATGTGCCACTTTACTTCATTATCATCATCATATATATGAGCGATAGGGGTTGGGTGTTGACAACAGTGTCACCAGACGTGTTTAATGGTACACACGAAGCATGATGTGGCTCCCACTGGTGAACAACAATGTCAGCCGAGGTGTTTAATGGTGCACACGAAGCATGATATGGCCCCGCCAGTTGCAGCACTAACAAGTAAACACTTAAAGACACGAGGCTGGATAAAACAACAAGAAAAACAACAAATACAAGCCAGAGTGAACGTGTTACCAGTGTCCGCCATTAGTTCTTTGTATAAAATTCGTTGCTTCCGATGGTGTTTGGGTGGCTCGGGCAGCTTCGCTCACTACTCACCCACACCAACTGAGCCCTTATTCAAGTATTAAATTTGTTTATTACATTGTCATAAGTTTTATTATATTATTATATTATATTAGGTTTGTATGTAGGTTAGATAAGTTGAACTAATGTTAATAGGTAGTAGAGAGGTGACGTCGGTGACTTACTGGTACACCTTACACTCTAGTGACTAATCTAGTCAATCCAGGAACAGGTGTCATTAAGTTAAGTAGTATACCCTCCCTCTGGTGTTTTGGGAGTTGGCATTTGACTAATGAGATTTGTTTTGCTTGATATTGATTTAGTGTGATCTTGTTGGACCTTCAGTCGTTACTCAGCCACTTCCAAACGTCTTGTCGTATTATTATTGTTATTTATTTTATTTTATGTACATATGTGGTGGTGGGAATACGTTAATAAATGCTCATATTTTCATAGACGTGTTTAGGTTTTGAGATGTTATAATTGAAAGACATAAGTAATTTGTGCTATGCAACCATCTACCCCAGGGTCTTAACAAACGTGACGCTGTATAACAACAACACCAAGTTTGGGCTGAGACGAGATTCACCAAATGTTTTGCCTCTTGTTGACGACAAACTGTATTGCATCAGTGACCGTATGAGGACTGGATACACCAATACTAGCAGGTCTGCTTAATGTTGGCCGGGAGGAAATACTTATAGGTAAAAAATTATTTTGTAGAAATTTTATTTATTAAAAAGGGTAATATTGAATCAAAGGCAAAGGCGAGGATATTGGGTATTGTGGTACTGTGTTGTGTTATAGATCAATAGATAGTACCCCCTGGATGTGTGTGTGTGTGTTTATGAATTATTTTTCTTCAATTGTTGAACAACTAGTGATTGACTGTATTTTTACTGAGCAAGGGCGGATCCAGGGGGTGGGTCTAGACCCCACCCCTTACATCAGAAAATTCCAATACGTTTTCTTTAATGCAGTATTGCACTCCTGCGTTTTTGTATAGTAAAAAGTAATTACTAATGACCTCAGAATATCTCCTAATATCAAGTGCACATGGCTTCAAAATGCCCATGACATTGGTCAGATTTAAATTTTTTTTGGGGTCTAGTCATGTTCCCCACGCACAACTTCTTGGACTGGACCCCCTCTTTTGATATTCCTGGATCCGCTCCTGCTAAGTGAATGGTTCCTGATACGAATACATTCAGTAAATGGTTTCTGGGGACAGTGGCGGATTTAGACCTGTGGAGGCCCATGGGCAGCCTCTTTGTGGAGGCCTCCCTCATTATAACTACCCAAGAGGGTGGGGTGGCGAGTGAAGCGAGCCTAAACATCTTGGAGTTCCTGGGAGCGCTGTAAGCCCCCCGGGAAAATTTTGAAATTTGAACACTTCTTTGGAGATTTTTGAAGCCATATGCAGTTATACTGAGGAAATTAGAACATTGAGAAATTTTTAATTAACTGTATATTTATTGATAGTGTACAAATTCCCAACACACACACACACACACACAAGAGTGAGACATGACTGGAGTCATTCATGTGGTTTCAAGTCGACCAGCCCTGATATAGCTACTATCGCACATGTCAAAAATTTTCAAGAGACTTCACAGAAAAGAATATATTATTAGTTATTACAGAGAGATGATTCTTTGCATTATTAATCAGATAAACCTCTACTCAAATAATGGTTATGTCCAAGAATGCATGTATAGGCTTCTTTAAGTCCAAGGTCAGATAGATTCAGAATAAGTATTAACTCAACTATAAATAAAACTGAAGTTTTGCATCCAATAGTAAAACAAATAAAGACTTTAATGAATTTGATAAAATTATAGCAAAAGTATGAACATGTTGGAAAAAACAAGAATTTTAATAAAAATAACTGCCATCAATCGACTCTCTCTCACTCGCACTCTCACTGTACATTTGCAAGACATGTTCTAGGAAATGACAACTGACAAGATCGTTCATCATTGAGAGGCGACGACTTCACTCAACAAGCACACATGACAATTCTCTCTCTCATTTTACATCTGCAAGACATGTTTATGTCTACTCGTGGGAAGTTCACGAATCATGGGCAATGCAAGTCTCCTCTTTCATCGACAGACACATGACAACCGATGTGCAGATACTACACGACCCATACCCCTCCCACCGACTGTCAACAAACACAGCGCCCTGATGGCATTGGTAATGGAAGTGATAATGAAAATAAATTATTGTTTTTTTTTTAATCTCAATTACGTTATTCCATGTAGTTTATTTTTAATCAATATATGTTTGTGGAATTCTAAATATATTATTAGCAACACAAACAATCGCATTCATTAAAAATATTCGGTTCATAGGAAAACCAGGTATACATGAATTTCAAGGAGTAGCTAGCCTAATTTCTATCACGCTTTTTGCTGAACATAGTTTTACGTGATGGAATAGGTAAACATGAATTTTGAAGAATGAAAAAAAATCCAAATGAATAAACAAATAAATAAAATATTTTAATATGTGGAGGCCCCTGGGCAGCTGCCCACTTTGCCCACTCCTGAATCCAGCCCTGTCTGGGGAGACCTCTCTCTCTCTCTCTCAGCAACACAGAAGGGGAAGAAAAAACACCCACCACAGTTCGCTAACTTAATTATTTCACCCAAATTCCGTAACACATGAAAAGTTTCTGTTGTCACAATAGCTGAGTTACCTACATGTGTGTTGGCAGATGAGCATAATTTCTTAGTTGGGTTAAATGTTATTGTTGATATATGATGATTTATGTTATGTAATATAATAAGATAAATAAATGTGTAAAAATGTTTAAGACAATTATAGCCAAGTTAAGTTCCACACTAAATAGTATTATATAAACTCTTCGTGGCTCTGTCATAGATTTCATACATTACAAAATACTTACAATCTTATTTCATCGTTGGTGATATGATGTGATTGTTTGGTTCAGTGAGCATGACGAGAAGCGGATGTTGTTTAAGTTTTTATCCTAAGTTCTGTACGTTATAATAAAGTGTTTGGCATTATAATCCACAAAAGGAGGGAAACAAGTCTAAAAAACAGGTATTGTATTTAAAGGTAATCTAAACCACACAACTGCTGTCAACAATGATTAGCCACTCTGTCTACGTGAACCTGCCTGGTGTAGTGCCTTCCCGCTTGACCGAGATGGCTGGGGTTCCTCAGTGACTATATCTGTATAATTATAACTGTAAAAGTGTAACTAAAGGCGTTTTCGATTTACGGAATAGCTAACGCGTTAGCTATTCTGTATGAACAGACACTGCTTTTGAGCTGTGCCCATGAAACATTGAGAGGGAAGAGCTAACACCTCGATCAGGCGTCAGCCTTGATCAGCGACCAAGCGGTCCGAATAGCTAACAACCAATGAGGGAGTTTCTCCCATGTACACACTGTGTAAATATGTGGATCATGGCCGCTTATGGAGAATATTTTGGTTAATATTGAAGAGGTGTGGGCATGTAAGACAATAAAAAACTCTGATATAATAATAAAAATAATTCTATATACGGTAGTAATTAGTATATTGGAGAGGACCTAAAGCAAAGCGCATGGCGTGAACGAATTGAAAAGGATTTCGCCTAGTTGAAACCAGTTTTGGCTCCGCCCATTTTTAGGTAGGTGCTGTACGGTTCATGAGTCGCTGGTGAATGTTGTGTAAAATATTGCTAATTACTCACATATGATTAAAACTTTACCATCATTACTCATAAGATACTTTAAATAATGGTGAACAAGTTGATTAAAGTTCTGTAAATGCAAAAATTAATACCTAAAACGAACCTGAAATTCGTAGTATTGCGTATTTATGTATGCGAACAGCTGTAAACAATGTAGCAGCGAGACGAGACGAGACCATACGTGGTGTGGTTTTAAAGCTCCCACCCCGGAGTCCGGACCATCAACCCTTACAACGGCCCGATTTTTTGTGTTATTCATGTTTAGTGTTGACTGAATGACCTGTTTTTTCCCTTTTGTCTTTCTTTCCATAATTTTCTATATATTTTCTTCACTATTTCTTTCCTTATTGTGTCCAAATAACAGTTCTCCTAATTTTATTGTTTTATGAAATCTGTGTTGTACAACAGCTATTCCCAAGACGCAGTACAATGTCGTATTTTTTAATGACAGTCCGGGAAAGTTAACGCGTTAGCTATTCCGTGATTCTTAAAACGTCTTACAATAAACGCCTTAACAGTCCATGACTGTATCTTCACCTACAGGGACGGTAGAGTGTGTGTAGTACTACTGTGGGAGTCAGTATGAGGAGGTGTAGTGTGTTGTTCCTACTGCTGGTGGTGACGTCTGGCCCGGCAGCCGGCTACCAGGTGCTGGTGCTCACTCCAGTAGCCTCCCGCAGCATCTATATTCTGTGTCGCTCACTCTCAGAGGCTCTGGGTGACGCTGGCCACTCCGTCACTCTAGTGTCCTCCTTTGATGCATCGTCCAGGTAAGTGTTGGAGATCCTAACATTCCTTTATGTAAATGTTTACAGTAACCACGCCGGGATATTGCCAATAATACCACTATCTTTATAATCAATCACTAAATACTATTTCTTATTGCTGGCATAAAACTTCCTAAAAAAAGATTTTAAAATTTATTATGGTTGTGTGTTTACAATAACGGAAACCTGTTAATTGCTTACAAACTTTGGCGCTGCTAACATCACCAACGAATGTAACTTATCTGCCACTGAACTTTGAAAGGATGGATTAGTGAATTAGCCTCTTGCTCCTCGTTCTCTTCTGTATAAAACAAATCATTTCTTAAATATGTATTGTTTTTAGTAGGAAAGAACCAGTGAGCTTGCCATCCGAGCATTAAATTACACATTAAAAGAAGAGACGAATGGTTTGTTTTATCCCAACAGAACGTTAACCCCCGGCTTACTTGTGGTCAATATTATTCTGTACAAGTCGACGTAAAGTTTTGTATATTGTTACATATTTCTAAAATTGGTTCTGATTCGTTATATATTTCTAACATTTTATACCAGTTATTGGAATAACAAAAGGAGTCTAGTAATTAATATAAAAAACTGCAGAATTTTATTGCTAAGAATATGCAACACTGACATAAAGACAAACGAAGAAATATCAAGATTATAAAAAAAAATGAAAAGAAATACTTGAAATATACAGAAAATGATAAATGGAATACATTACTTTGGTTAAATAATTAGAGATGAAGGGATAATAACCGAAACACTAATGGGCAAAATTGAGGGTAGGCGAGCCTGGGGATAGGTTGAGACTGGGATCGATAAATGAAATTAAAAACTGGGTCCCCAGAGAGATACAAAACCTTAGAGGATTGGTAAACACAGCACGGGAAAATTTTGAGAGAAGGACTGTTGTCGCCAGCCCTCAGATATAAGGACGGTGCTCTGATTGATTGATTTATGTAACAAGCTAAGAACCTTAGATTGATTGAGTTTTTTTTGAAGGTCTTTATTTACGTTATGATGGGCAAAGTAAGGTGCAGTTGCCTCCATTTATAACTGGTACAGTAGCTGGCGTGTTTTGTGAGATGTGGTACCACCGCCGACCAGACAACGTTCTACTTGGTAATGTATATTAAAGCTATAGCCATCCATAAAATGGCCATATAGTTCGGCCGATTCTGCTAGTTTTATTATAATGTAAACAAACAGTGGTGCCACATCTCACAAAACATGCCATCCATTGTACCAGGTATAAATGGT
The DNA here is from genome assembly GCA_958450375.1 of Homarus gammarus. Classification (NCBI taxonomy): domain Eukaryota; kingdom Metazoa; phylum Arthropoda; class Malacostraca; order Decapoda; family Nephropidae; genus Homarus; species Homarus gammarus. The sequence goes on from CAUDMG010003965.1 coordinate 7,756, forward strand.
GGCAACTGTACATATGTTATTATGTTATCTGAAGTACATTTTTACTGATAAGAGGTGGGTAAGTGTAATACATTAAACGAGATGTAAGTTATGGGTAGATGGAATAACATGAGAGGGCAGGGAATTTCACATGAATAATGAGGATCAGTTAAGAACAGTCTCTTCTTCTACCGTTTACATTATTTAAGACAGTTTCTCATGATATTCATACTCCATTAACTTAAATTACAACATCGTGAAGCATTATTTCGTGCATGACTGACCTCTGCTTTCTTTTGACTGTTATTCTCAGACACGAAAATGTAACGGAAGTCCACACCGGCGCCGACTCGTTGGAGTTTAATTTGTTTGTGTTGGGACCCAACGTTGCATTGTTTCAAAAGAAAATTCTGTAAATTGCTGCAGAAACCGGCAGGAGGATGTGGTCTAACGAGGCAATACAACGACTCTGGCAACATAGGGACAGTTACCAGGCTATAGTAATTATTGGCTTGTCAATGAGGTGGCTGTACCATTTCTCCTCGATTACAAAGGTGTGCACATCAATTTATGCACTCCTGGGGTAGAACTCTTGCACATGAAGCAGCAAGGCAACTGGCTGCCCATGTCCGTCTTGCCAGGGATAAGGACGACATTCACCCATGACATGACCTTCATGGAGAGAGTTCTTAACCCACTACTCACCCTGTGGCCTTACCTTAATTACCAGTATAATGTGATCCCTCGCTTCCTGGAGCTACTGCAGAAGTTCTTCCCTAATTTGCCTCCACTTACCACACTCTACTGGAACAGCTCCCTGACCCTCATCAACAGCCACTACGCCGTGGACGGACCTATGCCACTGTTTCCCACACAGGTGGAGGTAGGCACCATCAATGCCAAGAAGGCCAACCCACTTCCTCAGGTACAGCAAATCCTCCCGCTGCCTTTTTTGTAGCGTATCTTTAGTCAATTACAGTGTGTGTGTGTGTGTGTGTGTGTGTGTGTGTGTGTGAGGAGTGATCAAAAAGTACGGTAAATGGTAGCACTCCCAAGGAGTGAGTGAATAGTGTTTAGTCCAGTGGGCAAGACTCACTTCGGCCACCCTTTTAGTTGCCACCAGTTCGAGACACCATTACAGTATGTGCCAGTACACTGTATCATGGCTTTGAATGTGGAGTTATTTGAAAAAATGTCGAGGGTGGCGTCAGACTCCCACTCAGTATACATATATATATATATATATATATATATATATATATATATATATATATATATATATATATATATATATATATATATATATATGCAAGTAAATCACTGTAGGTGCGCGTGATCTAGGTATATGCTGATAACCACAAGGAAAGAAGAAAACACGAAGTTCCCAAGCGCTTTCGTGTAATTCACATCTTCAGGGGTGAGTACGGAACTTCGTGTTTTGATAGAGACATGAACTCACTTTGTCATTAACTCATTTGGTTGTTGAAGGGATTTAGATGGGAGATGTGTGCTTATTTTTTTTTTTACCTCTGGTTGTGTTTACTGTATGTCTATCCAGGCTTTGTTGAGGGGCGTATGTTAGTACAGGCTGTTGAAAGTGTTTCCCATGCAATATAGTTTATGTTCATGTACGCTTTCCCCGACTACAGCGAGGGAAGCTTGAAACAGTTATAGTATTAAAGATGTTCTGAGGTGTTTGTAACCCTCACCAGTCTGCCTGGTTATAGATTTAAGTTCTTTCATTCTGGGGTCATCATAACAGTGTTGTAGTCTGATTCTATTAAACTGACAACGATTCCTCCATCTTTTTGCTGGAGGCATTATTGGGGAAGAATCCATTACTCCTCTCTGAGGGAGTGTGCTAAAGTTTCTGGCCCCTGTGCTTGCTCGCCTCTTTCGCTTTTGCCTCAAAACCCAAACTTTTACTTCTTCTTTGAAGCAAGCCTTGGTTCAGCCCATCCTGAAGAAGGGTGACCATTCTAATCCCTCTAACTATCGCCCTATTGCCTTAACTTCATCCTTCTCTAAGATTTTCGAAACTTGTTTAAACTCCCATTTTCTCCGTCACCTTGAACGGCATTCTCTTTTATTGGATCACCAGTATGACTTTCGCCAGGCGAGATCTACTGGTGATCTGCTCTCCTACTGCACCCATCTGTGGTCCTCTTCTCTTAGGGATTATGGGGAAAGTTTCGTCGTAGCCCTCGACATTTCCAAAGCATTTGGCAGTGTATGGCACAAGTCTTTGCTTTCTAAACTTCCCTCTTATGGTTTTTCTCCCCCATTTTGTTCTCTAATCTCTAGCTTCCTTGATAACCGATTCATGGCAGTTGTTGTCGAGGGATCGCTCTCTCGCTCTTTCTCTGCCAATAGTGGTGTCCCACAGGGTTCTGTTGTTTCACCTACTCTCTTCCTTCTTTTTATCAATGATTTACTTCACACTACAACTAATTCTATCCATTCCTACGCTGATGATTCTACTCTTCACTCTTCATCACATTTTCCCCTTCCCCCTAACTCTCAAACTAGATCTGTTTCTAGAGCTGATATCATTACATCTATCGGTGAGGATCAGTAGTAATAAAGTTCAGCATTTACCAACTACACTTTCCAAATTAGATGATCTCCCACCAAACACATTTCAGGACGCTATCCTTCTGCCAAATTCTAAAAGAGATATGCTAGGCCTCACCATTTCCTCTAACATGTCATGGAAGCAACACATCCTCAACATTGCTAAATCTGGCTCCCGAAAGCTAGGAATGCTGTACAGATGCCGTAGCTACTTCCCTCTTGAGCAGTTGCTTCAAGTTTACAAGGGATTCATTCGTCCTATCTTGGAGTAATGCTCTCATATCTTGGGTGGCTCTTCTTCTGTCCAACTGTTTGACAGGGTGGAATCAAAGGCATTTCGTCTTGTTGACTCTTGTCCTTTCTCTTCGCCACAATGTTGCTTCACTCTCTCTCTTCTACAGGTATTTTAACGGGCAATTTTCGGTGGATTTGGCATTCTGTGTTCCGCCGGCAAGGCCGTGGGCTCGTAACACACGCCTTGCCCGCGGTGCCCACCATTTTTCTGTGGATGTCGGTGTCATGTGCTCATAACCCCATAGCAACAAGCATGTCGTGTGGTATCTGTTTACGCCTCCACTCCACACAAGCTATTAATAATTTGTTAGTTTTACTATTATCTTATTGTTGTTCTTATTTACTTAGGTTAATTTTATACCTATATATGTCATTAATATGCATCATTTGTGTTACTCTGTTAAGTCAAACCAAGAGTAGTATTAATTAGTTATAAGACTATTTGGCGACTGTCCTGAGTCACGTGATCTAAGACGCTCCTCACTCATATGCTGGGTGGCCAGAGACTCTCTCTCTAGTAACCGTTGGTATAGGCCAGGAGCCACTAAACTACGGCCCGCGGGCCGGATCCCAAGTCCTTCCCCGGCTCGTGATAGCTCGGCCTACGCTCTGACGTTACCAGAGCTTTCGTTCTGGCTTGCAAGCATTGAACAGAATGATTATGCGGCCCGCGCTCGTCATTCTTTCAGTTATCGGGCCCACTGTGAAAAAAGTTTCGTGACCCCTGGTATAGGCTATAGGTAGGACGTGTCCACACTGACCCAGTACAGACGTGCTTTGTTCAGTCATCTACAATACCCTAGTGGTATATGGTAATTAGTGGCTATTTAACTTAGGCCTAGGAAGGGATCCTGGTGTTAAGGAATCTCCTGTTTGGTAGGAAATAACCAGTTGGTTATGATTGCTGTGTATATATTGTGATGTCTGTGTTTAATATAGTTAATGTTAAGTCGTATTCATTTGATTTAACTCCTTAACGGTATATTTTCACCCTTCGGGCATCACTCGTATTTTAATATACAATCACGTATTTCCTTTAATTCCATGGTTGCGAGACAGTACTCCTTTAAGAACATAAATTGAATTATTTAATTATCTTCCCATTTGTGACTCACTTACTGCAACTTATTCTTATTTATTCAAGTACATTCAGTTGAGTCCGTTTTTGTGGGGATAATTATTGCCGTGTTCCCTGTTTGTTCCTTTATTTGATGATAACTTGGGGTAGGTTTCACTCCCCAGGTATAAGGGATATTGGGATCACGACATCGCTCACACTAGAATAACCCGCTATAGTACATCCTTCTTTCCTCACATAGCCACACTGTGGAATGCTTTGCCTTATTCTGTGTTTCCATACTCAAAAAATCTGTCTCACTTTAAAAATCTGGTTTTCCGGCATCTTCGTAGTGTAGATTAATATAACCTTTTCCTTTTCTATTTTTAATTACTTTCTACTCTTATTTTTTCACCCACTGGGCCCCGTTGTGGATCCATATTTTATGCCCGTGTACGCTATTAACCTTAAAAAAAAATGTACCAGATCATCATGTAGACTTTGTTAGTTGGCAGGCTTGTAACTTTTGTATCAGTCATGGATGAAGTCTATGAACTGGCTTTCATGTTCGTGTTTGACTGTGAGTCTACGTCTCTTGAGCTTACCGCTAGTGGGGGTGGCATTGGCTATATGTAAACTAGCTTGGATTGATTTGTGATCAGACATAAGATCCGGGACTACTGTACATCAGAGCTAAGAGTTGTGTATGATAGATTAAAGCCAACAAAATTGTCTAGAGCCCCGCCATAGATGTAATATTTCCCCCAGAATTCGAAAATCCACTTCCCCGAAAAGTCGATAATCTACCTTCCCGGAAAGTAGAAAATCTATCTACTTTTCGGGAAAGTAGATAACCAACTTTCCCGGAAAGTAGATATTTCCCATTTTTTATGATACAAATTTCCCGTTTTCTATGATAATCTACTTCGCAAAATTAGGTAATATTTACCCCAGAATTCGAAAATCTACTTTCCCGAAAAGTCGATAATCTACTTTCCCGGAAAGTAGATATTTCCCATTTTTTATGATACAAATTTCCCGTTTCCTATGATAATCTACTTCGCAACATTAGGTAATATTTCCCCCCGAAAAGTTGATAATCTACTTTCCCGAAAAGTCGACAATCTACTTTCCCGAAAAGTAGAAAATCTATCTAATTTTCGGGAAAGTAGATAACCAACTTTCCCGGAAAGTAGATATTTCCCATTTTTTATGATACAAATTTCCCGTTTTCTATGATAATCTACTTCGCAAAATTAGGTAATATTTCCCCCCGAAAAGTCGATAATCTACTTTCCCGAGAAGTAGAAAATCTATCTACTTTTCGGGAAAGTAGATAACCAACTTTCCCGGAAAGTAGATATTTCCCATTTTTTATGATACAAATTTCCCGTTTTCTATGATAATCTACTTCGCAAAATTAGGTAATATTTCCCCCCGAAAAGTTGATAATCTACTTTCCCGAAAATTAGAAAATCTATCTACTTTTCGGGAAAGTAGACAACCAACTTTCACGGAAAGTAGATATTTCCCATTTTTTATGATACAAATTTCCCGTTTTCTATGATAATCTACTTCGCAAAATTAGGTAATATTTACCCCAGAATTCGAAAATCTACTTTCCCGAAAAGTCGATAATCTACTTTCCCGGAAAGTAGATATTTCCCATTTTTTATGATACAAACTTCCCGTTTCCTATGATAATCTACTTCGCAACAATAGGTAATATTTCCCTCAGAATTCGAAAATCTACTTTCCCGAAAAGTCGATAATCTACTTTCCCGGAAAGTAGATATTTCCCATTTTTTATGATACAAATTCCCCGTTTTCTATGATAATCTACTTCGCAAAATTAGGTAATATTTCCCCCAGAATTCGAAAATCTACTTCCCCGAAAAGTCGATAATCTACTTTCCCGAAAATTAGAAAATCTATCTACTTTTCGGGAAAGTAGATAACCAACTTTCCCGGAAAGTAGATATTTCCCATTTTTTATGATACAAATTTCCCGTTTTCTATGATAATGTACTTCGCAAAATTAGGTAATATTTACCCCAGAATTCGAAAATCTACTTCCCCGAAAAGTCGATAATCTACTTTCCCGAAAATTAGAAAATCTATCTACTTTTCGGGAAAGTAGATAACCAACTTTCCCGGAAAGTAGATATTTCCCATTTTTTATGATACAAATTTCCCGTTTTCTATGATAATCTACTTCGCAAAATTAGGTAATATTTACCCCAGAATTCGAAAATCTACTTTCCCGAAAAGTCGATAATCTACTTTCCCGGAAACTAGATATTTCCCATTTTTTATGATACAAACTTCCCGTTTCCTATGATAATCTACTTCGCAACATTAGGTAATATTTCCCCCAGAATTCGAAAATCTACTTCCCCGAAAAGTCGATAATCTACTTTCCCGAAAAGTAGAAAATCTATCTACTTTTCGGGAAAGTAGATAACCGACTTTCCCGGAAAGTAGATATTTCCCATTTTTTATGATACAAATTCCCCGTTTTCTATGATAATCTACTTCGCAAAATTAGGTAATATTTCCCCACAAATTCGAAAATCTACTTCCCCGAAAAGTCGACAATCTACTTTCCCGAAAAGTAGAAAATCTATCTACTTTTCGGGAAAGTAGATAACCAACTTTCCCGGAAAGTAGATATTTCCCATTTTTTATGATACAAATTTCCCGTTTTCTATGATAATCTACTTCGCAAAATTAGGTAATATTTCCCCCCAAATTCGAAAATCTACTTCCCCGAAAAGTCGACAATCTACTTTCCCGAAAAGTAGAAAATCTATCTACTTTTCGGGAAAGTAGATAACCAACTTTCCCGGAAAGTAGATATTTCCCATTTTTTATGATACAAATTTCCCGTTTTCTATGATAATCTACTTCGCAAAATTAGGTAATATTTCCCCCCGAAAAGTCGATAATCTACTTTCCCGAGAAGTAGAAAATCTATCTACTTTTCGGGAAAGTAGATAACCAACTTTCCCGGAAAGTAGATATTACCCATTTTCTATGATGCAAATTTCCCGTTTTCTATGATAATCTACTTCGCAAAATTAGGTAATATTTACCCCAGAATTCGAAAATCTACTTTCCCGAAAAGTCGATAATCTACTTTCCCGGAAAGAAGATATTTCCCATTTTTTATGATACAAATTTCCCGTTTCCTATGATAATCTACTTCGCAACATTAGGTAATATTTCCCCCCGAAAAGTTGATAATCTACTTTCCCGAAAAGTCGACAATCTACTTTCCCGAAAAGTAGAAAATCTATCTACTTTTCGGGAAAGTAGATAACCAACTTTCCCGGAAAGTAGATATTTCCCATTTTTTATGATACAAATTTCCCGTTTTCTATGATAATCTACTTCGCAAAATTAGGTAATATTTCCCCCCGAAAAGTCGATAATCTACTTTCCCGAGAAGTAGAAAATCTATCTACTTTCCGGGAAGGTAGATAACCAACTTTCCCGGAAAGTAGATATTTCCCATTTTTTATGATACAAATTCCCCGTTTTCTATGATAATCTACTTCGCAAAATTAGGTAATATTTCCCCCCAAATTCGAAAATCTACTTCCCCGAAAAGTCGACAATCTACTTTCCCGAAAAGTAGAAAATCTATCTACTTTTCGGGAAAGTAGATAACCAACTTTCCCGGAAAGTAGATATTTCCCATTTTTTATGATACAAATTTCCCGTTTTCTATGATAATCTACTTCGCAAAATTAGGTAATATTTCCCCCCGAAAAGTTGATAATCTACTTTCCCGAAAATTAGAAAATCTATCTACTTTTCGGGAAAGTAGATAACCAACTTTCCCGGAAAGTAGATATTTCCCATTTTTTATGATACAAATTTCCCGTTTTCTATGATAATCTACTTCGCAAAATTAGGTAATATTTACCCCAGAATTCGAAAATCTACTTTCCCGAAAAGTCGATAATCTACTTTCCCGGAAAGTAGATATTTCCCATTTTTTATGATACAAACTTCCCGTTTCCTATGATAATCTACTTCGCAACAATAGGTAATATTTCCCTCAGAATTCGAAAATCTACTTTCCCGAAAAGTCGATAATCTACTTTCCCGGAAAGTAGATATTTCCCATTTTTTATGATACAAATTCCCCGTTTTCTATGATAATCTACTTCGCAAAATTAGGTAATATTTCCCCCAGAATTCGAAAATCTACTTCCCCGAAAAGTCGATAATCTACTTTCCCGAAAATTAGAAAATCTATCTACTTTTCGGGAAAGTAGATAACCAACTTTCCCGGAAAGTAGATATTTCCCATTTTTTATGATACAAATTTCCCGTTTTCTATGATAATGTACTTCGCAAAATTAGGTAATATTTACCCCAGAATTCGAAAATCTACTTTCCCGAAAAGTCGATAATCTACTTTCCCGAAAATTAGAAAATCTATCTACTTTTCGGGAAAGTAGATAACCAACTTTCCCGGAAAGTAGATATTTCCCATTTTTTATGATACAAATTTCCCGTTTTCTATGATAATCTACTTCGCAAAATTAGGTAATATTTACCCCAGAATTCGAAAATCTACTTTCCCGAAAAGTCGATAATCTACTTTCCCGGAAACTAGATATTTCCCATTTTTTATGATACAAACTTCCCGTTTCCTATGATAATCTACTTCGCAACATTAGGTAATATTTCCCCCAGAATTCGAAAATCTACTTCCCCGAAAAGTCGATAATCTACTTTCCCGAAAAGTAGAAAATCTATCTACTTTTCGGGAAAGTAGATAACCGACTTTCCCGGAAAGTAGATATTTCCCATTTTTTATGATACAAATTCCCCGTTTTCTATGATAATCTACTTCGCAAAATTAGGTAATATTTCCCCCCAAATTCGAAAATCTACTTCCCCGAAAAGTCGACAATCTAATTTCCCGAAAAGTAGAAAATCTATCTACTTTTCGGGAAAGTAGATAACCAACTTTCCCGGAAAGTAGATATTTCCCATTTTTTATGATACAAATTTCCCGTTTTCTATGATAATCTACTTCGCAAAATTAGGTAATATTTCCCCCCGAAAAGTCGATAATCTACTTTCCCGAGAAGTAGAAAATCTATCTACTTTCCGGGAAGGTAGATAACCAACTTTCCCGGAAAGTAGATATTACCCATTTTTTATGATGCAAATTTCCCGTTTTCTATGATAATCTACTTCGCAAAATTAGGTAATATTTCCCCCCAAATTCGAAAATCTACTTCCCCGAAAAGTCGATAATCTACTTTCCCGAAAAGTAGAAAATCTATCTACTTTTCGGGAAAGTAGATAACCAACTTTCCCGGAGAGTAGATATTTCCCATTTTTTATGATACAAATTTCCCGTTTTCTATGATAATCTACTTCGCAAAATCAGGTAATATTTACCCCAGAATTCGAAAATCTACTTTCCCGAAAAGTCGATAATCTACTTTCCCGGAAAGTAGATATTTCCCATTTTTTATGATACAAATTTCCCGTTTCCTATGATAATCTACTTCGCAACATTAGGTAATATTTCCCCCAGAATTCGAAAATCTACTTCCCCGAAAAGTCGATAATCTACTTTCCCGAAAAGTAGAAAATCTATCTACTTTTCGGGAAAGTAGATAACCGACTTTCCCGGAAAGTAGATATTTCCCATTTTTTATGATACAAATTCCCCGTTTTCTATGATAATCTACTTCGCAAAATTAGGTAATATTTCCCCCCAAATTCGAAAATCTACTTCCCCGAAAAGTCGACAATCTACTTTCCCGAAAAGTAGAAAATCTATCTACTTTTCGGGAAAGTAGATAACCAACTTTCCCGGAAAGTAGATATTTCCCATTTTTTATGATACAAATTTCCCGTTTTCTATGATAATCTACTTCGCAAAATTAGGTAATATTTCCCCCAGAATTCGAAAATCTACTTCCCCGAAAAGTTGATAATCTACTTTCCCGAAAATTAGAAAATCTATCTACTTTTCGGGAAAGTAGATAACCAACTTTCCCGGAAAGTAGATATTTCCCATTTTTTATGATACAAATTTCCCGTTTTCTATGATAATCTACTTCGCAAAATTAGGTAATATTTACCCCAGAATTCGAAAATCTACTTTCCCGAAAAGTCGATAATCTACTTTCCCGGAAAGTAGATATTTCCCATTTTTTATGATACAAACTTCCCGTTTTCTATGATAATCTACTTCGCAAAATTAGGTAATATTTCCCCCCCGAAAAGTCGATAATCTACTTTCCCGAGAAGTAGAAAATCTATCTACTTTCCGGGAAGGTAGATAACCAACTTTCCCGGAAAGTAGATATTTCCCATTTTTTATGATACAAATTTCCCGTTTTCTATGATAATCTACTTCGCAAAATTAGGTAATATTTCCCCCCGAAAAGTCGATAATCTACTTTCCCAAGAAGTAGAAAATCTATCTACTTTCCGGGAAGGTAGATAACCAACTTTCCCCGAAAGTAGATATTTCCCATTTTTTATGATGCAAATTTCCCGTTTTCTATGATAATCTACTTCGCAAAATTAGGTAATATTTCCCCCAAATTCGAAAATCTACTTCCCCGAAAAGTCGATAATCTACTTTCCCGAAAAGTAGAAAATCTATCTACTTTTCGGGAAAGTAGATAACCAACTTTCCCGGAGAGTAGATATTTCCCATTTTTTATGATACAAATTTCCCGTTTTCTATGATAATCTACTTCGCAAAATTAGGTAATATTTCCCCCCGAAAAGTCGATAATCTACTTTCCCGAGAAGTAGAAAATCTATCTACTTTTCGGAAAAGTAGATAACCAACTTTCCCGGAAAGTAGATATTTCCCATTTTTCATGATACAAATATCCCGTTTTCTATGATAATCTACTTCGCAAAGTTAGGTAATATTTCCCACCAAATTCGAAAATCTACTTCCCCGAAAAGTCGATAATCTACTTTCCCGAAAAGTAGAAAATCTATCTACTTTTCGGGAAAGTAGATAACCAACTTTCCCGGAAAGTAGATATTTCCCATTTTTTATGATACAAATTCCCGGTTTTCTATGATAATCTACTTCGCAAAATTAGGTAATATTTCCCCCAAATTCGAAAATCTACTTCCCCGAAAAGTCGATAATCTACTTTCCCGAAAAGTAGAAAATCTATCTACTTTTCGGGAAAGTAGATAACCAACTTTCCCGGAAAGTAGATATTTCCCATTTTTTATGATACAAATTTCCCGTTTTCTATGATAATCTACTTCGCAAAATTAGGTAATATTTCCCCCAGAATTCGAAAATCTACTTCCCCGAAAAGTTGATAATCTACTTTCCCGAAAATTAGAAAATCTATCTACTTTTCGGGAAAGTAGATAACCAACTTTCCCGGAAAGTAGATATTTCCCATTTTTTATGATACAAATTTCCCGTTTTCTATGATAATCTACTTCGCAAAATTAGGTAATATTTACCCCAGAATTCGAAAATCTACTTTCCCGAAAAGTCGATAATCTACTTTCCCGGAAAGTAGATATTTCCCATTTTTTATGATACAAACTTCCCGTTTTCTATGATAATCTACTTCGCAAAATTAGGTAATATTTCCCCCCCGAAAAGTCGATAATCTACTTTCCCGAGAAGTAGAAAATCTATCTACTTTCCGGGAAGGTAGATAACCAACTTTCCCGGAAAGTAGATATTTCCCATTTTTTATGATACAAATTTCCCGTTTTCTATGATAATCTACTTCGCAAAATTAGGTAATATTTCCCCCCGAAAAGTCGATAATCTACTTTCCCGAAAAGTAGAAAATCTATCTACTTTTCGGGAAAGTAGATAACCAACTTTCCCGGAAAGTAGATATTTCCCATTTTTTATGATACAAATTTCCCGTTTTCTATGATAATCTACTTCGCAAAATTAGGTAATATTTCCCCCCAAATTCGAAAATCTACTTCCCCGAAAAGTCGATAATCTACTTTCCCGAAAAGTAGAAAATCTATCTACTTTTCGGGAAAGTAGATAACCAACTTTCCCGGAAAGTAGATATTTCCCATTTTTTATGATACAAATTTCCCGTTTTCTATGATAATCTACTTCGCAAAATTAGGTAATATTTCCCCCCGAAAAGTCGATAATCTACTTTCCCGAGAAGTAGAAAATCTATCTACTTTTCGGGAAAGTAGATAACCAACTTTCCCGGAAAGTAGATATTTCCCATTTTTCATGATACAAATTTCCCGTTTTCTATGATAATCTACTTCGCAAAATTAGGTAATATTTCCCCCCGAAAAGTCGATAATCTACTTCCCCGAAAAGTCGATAATCTACTTTCCCGAAAAGTAGAAAATCTATCTACTTTTCGGGAAAGTAGATAACCAACTTTCCCGGAAAGTAGATATTTCCCATTTTTTATGATACAAATTTTCCGTTTTCTATGATAATCTACTTCGCAAAATTAGGTAATATTTCCCCCAGAATTCGAAAATCTACTTCCCCGAAAAGTCGATAATCTACTTTCCCGAAAAGTAGAAAATCTATCTACTTTTCGGGAAAGTAGATAACCAACTTTCCCGGAAAGTAGATATTTCCCATTTTTCATGATACAAATTTCCCGTTTTCTATGATAATCTACTTCGCAAAATTAGGTAATATTTCCCCCCGAAAAGTCGATAATCTACTTTCCCGAAAAGTAGAAAATCTATCAAATTTTCGGGAAAGTAGATAACCAAATTTCCCGGAAAGTAGATATTTCCCATTTTTCATTATACAAATTTCCCGTTTTCTATGATAATCTACTTCGCAAAATTAGGTAATATTTACCCCAGAATTCGAAAATCTACTTCCCCGAAAAGTCGATAATCTACTTTCCCGGAAAGTAGATATTTCCCTTTTTTTATGATACAAATTTCCCGTTTTCTATGATAATCTACTTCGCAAAATTAGGTAATATTTCCCCCAGAATTCGAAAATCTACTTCCCCGAAAAGTCGATAATCTACTTTCCCGAAAAGTAGAAAATCTATCTACTTTTCGGGAAAGTAGATAACCAACTTTCCCGGAAAGTAGATATTTCCCATTTTTTATGATACAAATTTCCCGTTTTCTATGATAATCTACTTCGCAAAATTAGGTAATATTTCCCCCAAATTCGAAAATCTACTTCCCCGAAAAGTCGATAATCTACTTTCCCGAAAAGTAGAAAATCTATCTACTTTTCGGGAAAGTAGATAACCAACTTTCCCGGAAAGTAGATATTTCCCATTTTTTATGATACAAATTTCCCGTTTTCTATGATAATCTACTTCGCAAAATTAGGTAATATTTCCCCCCGAAAAGTCGATAATCTACTTTCCCGAGAAGTAGAAAATCTATCTACTTTTCGGGAAGGTAGATAACCAACTTTCCCGGAAAGTAGATATTTCCCATTTTTTATGATGCAAATTTCCCGTTTTCTATGATAATCTACTTCGCAAAATTAGGTAATATTTCCCCCAAATTCGAAAATCTACTTCCCCGAAAAGTCGATAATCTACTTTCCCGAAAAGTAGAAAATCTATCTACTTTTCGGGAAAGTAGATAACCAACTTTCCCGGAAAGTAGATATTTCCCATTTTTTATGATACAAATTTCCCGTTTTCTATGATAATCTACTTCGCAAAATTAGGTAATATTTCCCCCAGAATTCGAAAATCTACTTCCCCGAAAAGTCGATAATCTACTTTCCCGAAAAGTAGAAAATCTATCTACTTTTCGGGAAAGTAGATAACCAACTTTCCCGGAAAGTAGATATTTCCCATTTTTTATGATACAAATTTCCCGTTTTCTATGATAATCTACTTCGCAAAATTAGTTAATATTTACCCCAGAATTCGAAAATCTACTTTCCCGAAAAGTCGATAATCTACTTTCCCGGAAAGTAGATATTTCCCATTTTTTATGATACAAATTTCCCGTTTTCTATGATAATCTACTTCGCAAAATTAGGTAATATTTCCCCCCGAAAAGTCGATAATCTACTTTCCCGAGAAGTAGAAAATCTATCTACTTTTCGGGAAAGTAGATAACCAACTTTCCCGGAAAGTAGATATTTCCCATTTTTTATGATACAAATTTCCCGTTTTCTATGATAATCTACTTCGCAAAATTAGGTAATATTTCCCCCCGAAAAGTCGATAATCTACTTTCCCGAAAAGTAGAAAATCTATCTACTTTTCGGGAAAGTAGATAACCAACTTTCCCGGAAAGTAGATATTTCCCATTTTTTATGATACAAATTTCCCGTTTTCTATGATAATCTACTTCGCAAAATTAGGTAATATTTACCCCAGAATTCGAAAATCTACTTCCCCGAAAAGTCGATAATCTACTTTCCCGGAAAGTAGATATTTCCCATTTTTTATGATACAAATTTCCCGTTTTCTATGATAATCTACTTCGCAAAATTAGGTAATATTTCCCCCAGAATTCGAAAATCTACTTCCCCGAAAAGTCGATAATCTACTTTCCCGAAAAGTAGAAAATCTATCTACTTTTCGGGAAAGTAGATAACCAACTTTCCCGGAAAGTAGATATTTCCCATTTTTTATGATACAAATTTCCCGTTTTCTTTGATAATCTACTTCGCAAAATTAGGTAATATTTCCTCCCAAATTCGAAAATCTACTTCCCCGAAAAGTCGATAATCTATTTTCCCGAAAAGTAGAAAATCTACCTACTTTTCGGGAAGTAGATAAGCAACTTTCCCGGAAAGTAGATATTTCCCATTTTTTATGATACAAATTTCCCGTTTTCTATGATAATCTACTTCGCAAAATTAGGTAATATTTCCCCTAGAATTCGAAAATCTACTTCCCCGAAAAGTCGATAATCTACTTCCCGAAAAGTAGAAAATCTATCTACTTTTCGGGAAAGTAGATAACCAACTTTCCCGGAAAGTAGATATTTCCCATTTTTTATGATACAAATTTTCCGTTTTCTATGATAATCTACTTCGCAAAATTAGGTAAAATTTCCCCCCGAAAAGTCGATAATCTACTTTCCCGAGAAGTAGAAAATCTATCTACTTTTCGGGAAAGTAGATAACCAACTTTCCCGGAAAGTAGATATTTCCCATTTTTTATGATACAAATTTCCCGTTTTCTATGATAATCTACTTCGCAAAATTAGGTAATATTTCCCCCAGAATTCGAAAATCTACTTCCCCGAAAACTCGATAATCTACTTTCCCGAAAAGTAGAAAATCTATCTACTTTTCGGGAAAGTAGATAACCAACTTTCCCGGAAAGTAGATATTTCCCATTTTTTATGATACAAATTTCCCGTTTTCTATGATAATCTACTTCGCAAAATTAGGTAATATTTACCCCAGAATTCGAAAATCTACTTCCCCGAAAAGTCGATAATCTACTTTCCCGGAAAGTAGATATTTCCCATTTTTTATTATACAAACTTCCCGTTTTCTATGATATTCTACTTCGCAAAATTAGGTAATATTTCCCCCCAAATTCGAAAATCTACTTCCCCGAAAAGTCGATAATCTACTTTCCCGAAAAGAAGAAAATCTATCTACTTTTCGGGAAAGTAGATAACCAACTTTCCCGGAAAGTAGATATTTCCCATTTTTTATGATACAAATTTCCCGTTTTCTATGATAATCTACTTCGCAAAATTAGGTAATATTTCCCCCAGAATTCGAAAATCTACTTCCCCGTAAAGTCGATAATCTACTTTCCCGGAAAGTAGATATTTCCCATTTTTTATGATACAAATTTCCCGTTTTCTATGATAATCTACTTCGCAAAATTAGGTAATATTTCCCCCAAATTCGAAAATCTACTTCCCCGAAAAGTCGATAATCTACTTTCCCGAAAAGTAGAAAATCTATCTACTTTTCGGGAAAGTAGATAACCAACTTTCCCGGAAAGTAGATATTTCCCATTTTTTATGATACAAATTTCCCGTTTTCTATGATAATCTACTTCGCAAAATTAGGTAATATTTCCCCCCGAAAAGTCGATAATCTACTTTCCCGAGAAGTAGAAAATCTATCTACTTTTCGGGAAAGTAGATAACCAACTTTCCCGGAAAGTAGATATTTCCCATTTTTTATGATACAAATTTCCCGTTTTCTATGATAATCTACTTCGCAAAATTAGGTAATATTTCCCCCCGAAAAGTCGATAATCTACTTTCCCGAAAAGTAGAAAATCTATCAAATCTTCGGGAAAGTAGATAACCAAATTTCCCGGAAAGTAGATATTTCCCATTTTTCATGATACAAATTTCCCGTTTTCTATGATAATCTACTTCGCAAAGTTAGGTAATATTTCCCACCAAATTCGAAAATCTACTTCCCCGAAAAGTCGATAATCTACTTTCCCGAAAAGTAGAAAATCTATCTACTTTTCGGGAAAGTAGATAACCAACTTTCCCGGAAAGTAGATATTTCCCATTTTTTATGATACAAATTTCCCGTTTTCTATGATAATCTACTTCGCAAAATTAGGTAATATTTACCCCAGAATTCGAAAATCTACTTCCCCGAAAAGTCGATAATCTACTTTCCCGGAAAGTAGATATTTCCCATTTTTTATGATACAAATTTCCCGTTTTCTATGATAATCTACTTCGCAAAATTAGGTAATATTTCCCCCAGAATTCGAAAATCTACTTCCCCGAAAAGTCGATAATCTACTTTCCCGAAAAGTAGAAAATCTATCTACTTTCGGGAAAGTAGATAACCAACTTTCCCGGAAAGTAGATATTTCCCATTTTTTATGATACAAATTTCCCGTTTTCTATGATAATCTACTTCGCAAAATTAGGTAATATTTCCCCCAAATTCGAAAATCTACTTCCCCGAAAAGTCGATAATCTACTTTCCCGAAAAGTAGAAAATCTATCTACTTTTCGGGAAAGTAGATAACCAACTTTCCCGGAAAGTAGATATTTCCCATTTTTTATGATACAAATTTCCCGTTTTCTATGATAATCTACTTCGCAAAATTAGGTAATATTTCCCCCAAATTCGAAAATCTACTTCCCCGAAAAGTCGATAATCTATTTTCCCGAAAAGTAGAAAATCTACCTACTTCTCGGGAAGTAGATAAGCAACTCCCGGAAAGTAGATATTTCCCATTTTTTATGATACAAATTTCCCGTTTTCTATGATAATCTACTTCGCAAAATTAGGTAATATTTCCCCCAGAATTCGAAAATCTACTTCCCCGAAAAGTCGATAATCTACTTCCCGAAAAGTAGAAAATCTATCTACTTTTCGGGAAAGTAGATAACCAACTTTCCCGGAAAGTAGATATTTCCCATTTTTTATGATACAAATTTCCCGTTTTCTATGATAATCTACTTCGCAAAATTAGGTAAAATTTCCCCCCGAAAAGTCGATAATCTACTTTCCCGAGAAGTAGAAAATCTATCTACTTTTCGGGAAAGTAGATAACCAACTTTCCCGGAAAGTAGATATTTCCCATTTTTTATGATACAAATTTCCCGTTTTCTATGATAATCTACTTCGCAAAATTAGGTAATATTTACCCCCAAATTCGAAAATCTACTTCCCCGAAAAGTCGATAATCTACTTTCCAAAAAAGTAGAAAATCTATCTACTTTTCGGGAAAGTAGATAACCAACTTTCCCGGAAAGTAGATATTTCCCATTTTTTATGATACAAATTTCCCGTTTTCTTTGATAATCTACTTCGCAAAATTAGGTAATATTTCCCCCCAAATTCGAAAATCTACTTCCCCGAAAAGTCGATAATCTACTTTCCCGAAAAGTAGAAAATCTATCTACTTTTCGGGAAAGTAGATAACCAACTTTCCCGGAAAGTAGATATTTCCCATTTTTTATGATACAAATTTCCCGTTTTCTATGATAATCTACTTCGCAAAATTAGGTAATATTTCCCCCAGAATTCGAAAATCTACTTCCCCGAAAAGTCGATAATCTACTTTCCCGAAAAGTAGAAAATCTATCTACTTTTCGGGAAAGTAGATAACCAACTTTCCCGGAAAGTAGATATTTCCCATTTTTTATGATACAAATTTCCCGTTTTCTATGATAATCTACTTCGCAAAATTAGGTAATATTTCCCCCAGAATTCGAAAATCTACTTCCCCGAATTTGCAATTTGCAAATGGAAACTGAACTACCACCCCTGGCACTACGAGTCAAGCAGGTGGTAGCCGGTCTCCTCGCCAAAATCTGTAGATCAGATAAGCCCACAGTTGCCAAAATTCGAATCAGTGCCTCCCTCCACCTCGACCACGGAGTGCGAGGGGCCACCTGGTCGCACGAGGCAAGCGAGGTCATCCGACACCTGCAAGCAGAAACACTCGTCAAGAACAACCAAGACACACGAGACAATGGTTACGCTGTTCCTCCACCATGGAGCCCTCCACCAGCCACATTCAAAATTACCGACCTAGGTGATAGCAAAGCCATCCTCCAGAAGGAGGACTTCAAAAAAATAACTCTGGAAGCCATAGCCACCGAGACACCGGCTGATGCAGCATCATACTTCACAGACGGCTCGGTGGATCCAAAACATCACACATCCGGGGCGGCCTTGTACATCCAAGGTCAGACCCTCCGATGGAGACTTTCTAATGACTGCTCCACCCTACAAACAGAGCTGGTAGCAATCTCAAAGGCCCTGCAACACGCTGCAACACAACACAACAAGTCCATCATAATTCACACGGATTCGAAATCGGCCATGCAGGCGCTGCAACACAGTCAACCAAGAGACAACGTCCACATCATGAACCTCGATCCTCGCACAGCTACAGGAATTCCAAAGACAAAACCCCAGTCGTCTTACACTGGATTCCCAGTCATGTAGGGATCGGAGGAAACGACGTGGCAAACGAAGCAGCTACACGTTCTAGTAGCGTACACATTCAAGTTCCAGCAAGCGTGCAACAGATCAAGAATCACCTCAGAAAGACTAGCAAGCTCCACATCAAAAAGAGCTTCCTTCACGCATTCAACGCTGGTTCCCAATCAGCCAAATGGTTCCTGGCGGCTACAAAAGGGGAACCACCTTTCGCGGACAAGAAAACACCAAGACAAACCCAAGCCAGCCTTCATCGACTACGACTAGGGTACAAGTGCTCCTGGCAGATGATCGGAAATGACGTCATGGAATGCACCTACTGTCAGGAGCCAGCAGCCAACCCACTTGAACACTATCTCCTCGACTGCGAAGTCACACAAGACCTCCGAAACAGAACTCAAAACTTCCAAAAAGCACACACAACACCAGCGGCCACTCTAACCCGAAAGGCCCAAACAAACCACATTCACCACCTTCTCCGGGTCATCACACGATACCCACCACCCAAGTAGCTTAGAAAGTATCCTCTCCCAGCAAGTGCGGACCCCAGTTCGGGGGGCGCGCCACTCCGAAACTGACCACGTCCAAGAGTGGGGGTTGGTGGTAAGCGTCCACTGATCAGGGGTCCGCTCACACTTGCAACCTGCAGTATCCTTCCATATCTGCAGGTAGGACAACCTACAATCCCAATCCGGTCTGGCTGCTCCAGGAGCTCCAGCAGGAGCCACCGAACGGGCCGCCTATAGGCAAAGGCCCGTGTCGGACTATGGTCCGACAATCTCAACAACAACAACAACTGTCCTCACATACACCTCCTCACTGGTGGCTGCCTCGACTTCCGTCCCGGAAGCCACCTTCCCAATCTGCCAATTGCCCCTCAATTTCCTACGATGCTCAGACAGATTTGCCACTAACACCTGGGTCATGCCTCTCACCACTCTCACGGCTGTCGGCAACACTATCACACCCTCCGGCATCCAACCTTCATCCTCCATTATTAGGGGCTCAATCACTACTTCCTTGCTAGCTACCTGGCTTAATGAGGGAACACATACTGACAGCAACAGACTACTCCGGGGAGGGATGGTTGGTTTTTCCTTCTCTCCGTCGTACAATAACCCAGTCTTGTGGCCTCTACCGCACATATCTGTCTAACCTCATTCAAGCAATCTTCCCACTGAGCGGTGCTTCTGGCTTCCCTGCACAAGTGGTCCATGTACGGCCAGGTCTCTGCGACCTCCCCCAACATATTCATGCCCAACAACCCAACATGCGACTGACCCTTACCCCAGGTCTCAATTCCTGGACAAACCAGCAGCCCCACATCTGTAACTTCCACCCCACATACGACCATAGTGACCCTAATACACCCCACACACGGCACGAAAGATCCCGACGCCCCTCTTACCCATACCCAAGTATCTGCTAGACCCCACATTTCACGACCCGCTACCAGCACCGAAACCTTGGGACACTCTGCTTTCAGCCTCAAGGTACCTTCTTTCATGATTTAATTGGTCATACGGACCACGTTTGACCACGGATCCTCTCTTTCCTGGTTCATAACATCGCCGGCATAATCTATTGGTTGGGCCATAAGCAGCTGGTGGGGACTGCCTGGCCCTGGCCATTTCCCGACTGCCAGTTCTGACTGTCACCTCCAGTCCGATGCTGGCCATTGACCACGTATCCCTTTGGGGCGTTTTCTCCTGGTCCATACCTGCTCCTGTAGTGGAAGCTGAGGTGCCCCTCCTGTTCACACGTGTAGCACCTCAGTGGGTTTGGGCCCCCAGCCTGCTGACCGTTTTCTCCTCCATTAACCCTGGGTCGTCCAGCAGGCGCCTCTCCGTGTCCACCGTCCAGTGCTTCCTTACTCAAGGACTCTAGTCTGTTTTCCTCCTCTTTCAGCCCGTGATCCACTCATCTAGACTGCGTTGGGGGCTCTTCTTGATCTCCCCCGCTAACCACTCACGACTTCTTGACCCCTTTAGTCCCCGAGTGATGGCACATCCCAACAAGACATCATCATATTTCTGTCCATTGCTGCCCTATTCGTCATTTAAATCAAGCATTGCTTCATAATATTCAAGGAGCGTTTCGTCGCTCTATTTTTTCCAAGTTACGACCTTGTGAATGACGGTGATCACGTCCATGTGCTCGCCGTAGTGCTGCGTCAAGTAGCTAGTTAACTCGTCTACCGTTTCCCAATCTCTGCGTGCATTGTATGCACGGTCTGCCGCAGGCCCCACAAGATGCTTTACTATGAATTGTATTCGACCGGCTTCGTCTCTGTCTATCAGCTTGAGAGTTCCGTCAACCTCTCTTAGCCACTTTCCTATCTTTGTCCCTGTCCTACCGTCGAACTTAAACATGGTCAACCCGGGCCCGAAACTAACTCCCGCTCTAGTATTGTGCTTCTTAATCTCACACATAGTCTCTTCGTGCTGTGTTTAATACCGTGTCTCGACCCTGTCTAGTGCATCCCCCAACTGAGCTAGGTGTTGTCGATGTTTACCCTCTGACTTTTCCACTTGGGTCTGATACTCTCCCCTTAACTGTTGAGCATATGCCCCATACTCCCTCCTGATCTTGTCCATCCCTGCCTGACACCCCCCCCCCCCCTGACTTCCCCCTTGAACTGTTCAACGTTTTCCCGATACTCCCCCCTTATTTCCACGAACTCCTCCCTCAGCTGTAATAAACCCTGGCTGTCTCTCCCTCTCTCCAGGCACATCCGTACCGTCAACCACAAAAAGCCCATCCCCTTGCGAGCATGAGTAGAACTGGGGTCACACACTGTACCGTTTCTAGCCAATCCATGATTTCGTTCATTATCCCAACCACAGAACTATCAGTCACTAATAAACCCCGCTCTGCTACCAGTTGTAACCGGTCGGAATAATCTCACTCTAAGTTATTGTTTTTTTTTAGATATAGTGGATGGTAACGAAGCGCCCCTCTGAGAGAATCCCGAGCCAGCACAAACACAATTATTATAAAAATATTCTCCGTGACCGTGGAAAGCTAGCACCTGTGATTGGGGTTAATGAGACGCACTGGTATAAGATGACACTTCTATTCCTTCCAACGCTACAGACACAATCAATAATTGTACACAAGCACTAAAGCAACTCTTAGCGTGTCTTAAGAAACTACAATGGGAAACAAAAGTTATACTTGGTATCAAAAATTATTAAAAGATATTAATTGCATCTGGACGGGACTACTAATGCAGCAGTACTACCTACACCAGAACAGACACCAGAACGAGGAACTCATCTGAAACAATTCCTTCGTACATCCTATATCACTTAGTGGCACATAAAAAATTAAAAAAAAAAATTATTTGCATCCGGCAAAATTATAGCAATTTAAGTCATACCACACAAGAACCTACACAAGAGCCTGTCTGGGATGACCTACAAAATACTATAATCTTAACTGTCCTTAATACCCAGAACCCGAAGGTTGCAACTACTAACCTGCCAAGGGGCAGGCATTTACAAGAACCTGAGAAAATCACTCATGACCCGTCAGGCAGGCGGGTGCTCCGCTGTTTCTTCCATTACTCTCTCTAGATTTCAGGAGTCATGAGTGTATTTCTCCACCAACACCCATAACATACTTCACACATAGGTTCCGAATGCACCCATACTTTTAAGGTACTAACAGCCTTTCACAAACTTTTGGAGAGGAACTCCTACGTCCCAAGTGTGCAATCAACCATGAGGAACGTTGATCTCACACCTGGACTTGGCTATTCTAATCACATTTTAACACCATCACCTGTAACATGCTTCACACATATGCTCAGAATACACCCATACTTTATGGTGTTACAGCCTTCCACCAACTTCGAAGAGGAATCCCTACATCCCACGTGTGCAATCAACCATGAGGAGCGTTGATTTCACACCTGAACTTTGTTAATTCAATCTATGTGTCTATGTAACCACTAGACCCCCGGTCTCAGTGTGTGACCTTTCATTCACTCAGTCTGCACTCAGTTTACTCCCAGTACTTCATGGACGGGAAGAGAGTAACCGTCAGTCCGCCTAGTTAGGCCAGTCCAGAGTACAACCAGGTGAACCCTGCCCAGCTGAGGGAGGGGTTCTACTTTCCCGTTTGTAAGTTTGTAAGATTTTTCACTGACTGACTGAAGAGATGTGGTGTTGTATGAACCAAAGTGGGGAGATTTGATGAACAAGATCGACCACCGACCAAAGTGTGGAAGCTGGTCCCACGTAGTTAGTCGTCAGGGACACCCGATCACCTCGTGCATTGCCAGCCATACGACCACTAAACACCGACCAATCACCGGCCAATCTTGTGGAGGGGACCACTGGGTGGTGTGTGGCGTCTGGTTCTTATTAACAGATAAGCACATTCCAGCGTCTCCATCATGTCAACACCCGCCCGACACCTCCACTCATTACCTCTCTCTCCACCGTCACTGCTCAGTAATAGCCGAAACTTAAATATCTCCTGGTTCTTCTCATGGGCGGTAACACTCCCCATGTTGAGCGCACGTGCTCAAGAAGCAGCAGAAGTCGGATGTCGACACCATAAATCCAACATACATATCGGTAACAGATCAGTTGACCGTAGGTGAAGCACCTTCCAAATAACAAGGTTTTACTACAGGGCGCACCATTGCACCGTGTGCAGCCTTTACCTTGACGCGACGTACAAGTTCATCATCATCATCTGTATTTGCTTCAATTGTCTTACCTAAGGGCCACTGAAGTCTATGTGTGTGCTCTCCAGCGACAATGACCATGTCGTTGAGTTAAAAGTTTCATCGTGGAGTGAGCTGTTTTTTGGCGACTGCGCAGCAGAGGCAGGTATTCCTTCATCCAACGTTTCCAGAACTGGTCCGGTAGAAACTCGGCGTGTTTCCATACCTAAAAGCTGACCGTGTTTTGGTCCCGGGCGTAAAAGGTGGTTGGGTGTAATTGCCTCCAGATCGTTGACAACTTCCGACTCGGGAGTAATAGGCTGCTCGTTCACCATTACTTCCACTTCGTAGAAGAGCGTCTGCAGGCGTTCGTCGTCCAGTAATCAGATTCAGATTGCCCCGGAGGGGGCTAGTTTATTGGGCACCCCCTTACATCCTGTACAAGGTGAAGCGCAGAAGTGTTTACAGTGCCCAACTGGGAAGCATGCGGAGTTCATGCTTACCTTTATGACTCATGCATTAAGGGCGTAAAAGGCCTGAAGGGTCATGGGTTTTGTCAGCAAGTTACATAAAGTGACAATGATGAGTGTGTGGGGGGAAAATTCCCGGTACAATTTATCTGTTTATGGCAAAATGTGGCAGGTCCCTAATAATGTCAAGTGCCAGGCCTGTCACTAGGAGGAGGGATATCTGGTCAGGGAGGGAAGAGGTGCCACCCTTGTAGGGGGAGGTCATAGGGCAGATGAGGATGTGGTGAAAGAGGGTGTGAGAGTCTGTTGACCACAAAGTTTACAAACAGTGCGGCCAGGCTTAGGGTTGCCAATGTACTAGGCGTGGCGAAGTACAGTGGGGGTGGAGGTGATATGGTGTGGTGGGGCAGGTACAGTAGGGGTGGAGGGAGGCACATAGGCATTGACAACAGTGAGGGACACACCTTTTAGTGTGATTGTGATGGTGTGTTCGTCGACATGTCGGTGGGGTACAGGTAGCCGGGGGTGGTGTCCTCACGTCCAGGTAGCCCTGGTGGAGACAGCTCAGACACGGGCGCGGCTTGCGGTGGGTGGTGGACAGGTTGAGGCACCAAGTGTTGTGAGGATGGGGCAGGACTTCGCTCGGGGGCAGCAGGACACACCAGGGCAGGTCCGGTAGGCACTACACCAGTAGTGAAGGCCGCCGGCGGTGGAGTAGGCCGTGAGCAGGGGGGGGCTCACAGGGGGACCAACAGCTTGTGTCAAACCAGCAGAGAGTGACTGGGTGGTAACAGAGGGCAGGAGTAGGTGGGAGATGGTGGTACAGAGTGTAGCGAAGAGTTTTTCAATATGGTTGGTAAATTCTTGGAAGAGGGATATGATCTGTGTCATGTCACTGGAGGGGGGTTGTGGGGGGGCACCGGTGGGAGCGCAAGGCCTGACAGCCTCAGAGTAGAGACGAGGAGGAGGCCCAGTAGTAGTTGAGTTAGGAGACGGCCGGGACTGCTGTGTTGTAGCCAGATGAGGCCAGGCAGAGGCAGGTGTTGTTGAAGAAGGCATTGCTGGAGACACAGGGTACACAGGGGGGTGTGGCCCGGAAGACTGGGGGGGGGGGGGCGTTGTAGTAGACTTGGCCTTCGGGGAGGCTTTTCCCCTGGGACAGACGGGCGATTGGGGCATTGCCGTGAGTCAGCATTGTGCCGGCCGCCACAGTTACAACATCTGGGATTAATTACATAGCCCACCCCACCACTATTAAGGTGGTCTTTGATTTTCTGGGCACAGGCGGCGGAGTTGTGGTTACGTGAACAGAAGCGACATCTCGGCCGATCACGACGACAGCAGGCAGTGAAGTTGTGACCCCAATGAGAACAGACAACACAAAATGCAGGCTCAGGATGATAGGCTTCTGCATACAGTGGGGGTAAGAGTGGGTGGGCATTCACAGTGGTTGGGCACTCCCTTCCCTTCCACTTGACAATGACAGCGGGTTGTTGACAAATGTATACATTTACCTTTCCCATAGTGTCAAAAGGTAATGTGAGTTTAGAAATTCCAAGGTTTTGTCAACTCAAACCACACAAATATTTAATGCTTGTACCACGAGATGATTGTTACTCCATGTTTGAAGGTTCCAAGTGTTCCCTGAAGAAGGCAGTGATGGGTAGGGAAACACCAGGTAACACTGAAGTCCATTTATTAACGGATAGGAGAAATACAAGTGGTGACTAGCGTGTGACATGCACGTCCCACAGAGTCAGACTGAGACTGCCTTGCCATATGGCAGCCTCTGGGCAATGTTGCCACATAACACGTGCAGTGTTGCCACGTAATTACATATATAAATGCTACTCCGCACAGTAGCTTATTCACAAGGTTGCTACTCGGCACAGCAGCATAGATACATAACCTACAATGTTGATGTTGAATTTTGAATTACATATTGCCGCAACTCGACACAATAAATTTGATTTTCCAAGTAAAGCCCCAACTTTGCAATTAATCCGTATAGCATATGTCAACTGCATCGGTTATTGCTAAACTCCCTTTGTCATTTACATATTGTGTCAAACTCCAAATGTTTGGTATTGATCCAATCGATGATTACCCGATATGTACCAGTCAATCAGATATATTCAGGATTGCAATTACATGTCACCTTCCAAAGGCTAGAGCATTAGAAGATAAGCATGAATCAATGACGAAGATGTGGTGCAGAGATTTCTAGTGGTTGAGTGAAGGGAGATAAAAAAAAGATTCGAACTAAATATAAGTTGCGGAGACTGGCGGCATATTTACACCCCAAAAGAGTCAGCAATTTTATAAACATGTTATGAGCATTTTAAATGAAGAGAGAGATGCAAAATATGAATGTTTTGGATATTTGCAATGGAAGTGTTGTCACTTCTGACGTCCAATGTTGATGCAGAACGTCCTTTTCTAAGGTAAATTTAATTAAGAAAACAGAGAAATAGCCTTTGTATACAAACTGTAAATTCTCAGTGTCTTAATTTAATATTTTTGTGGATATAACGTGTTGTTACCAAGTGTTGGCATTGTAATCGGCTTTTGTGTTCCCATTATGTGATAGTGCTACATTTGTTACCAGTCGTTTTCTTTTGATAAGCTTGAAGTCTAATGTTAAACAGTGATATTATCTTTCCTAAGGGTTATTTGTTGGGTAGTAGGTAGTAAGCAGCTATACTCAAGGGATGGTAATATCGACAATATGTACACTCGGAAACCAAATTCTCTAGCCCACCTGGGTCGGTGCTGGATGTTAGATCAATGTCCTTTCTGGACAGGGGCCCACCCTAACTATCACGAGGCAACACACACACACGAACACACACAGTCATAGTACAGCTGTATAGATGATATTATGTATAAATATTGTATATGGCATTTTATACTCTGCATTATCTTCATTATATATGAGCACGAAGACAAATTACCATAGGTTGTAGTTACGAAAGTATGAATGGAAATAAACACTTCCAAACCACCCAGTGAATCCACGCAACGTTTACAGCGCTTCCACCACCCCATCTATATCTTTTATTTCCCATCATTCGCGTAACTATATGAAAAATCGTGTTTTAACTACATATTTCAAAAACCTTAAATTACATGTGGATCAGTCACTCCTCATTTGATACACTTATAGTGTAATACTTTGACCATCCCACCTGGGCACATGGAGGCCCACGGTAACTCTCACGGGGGAACATATGCACAAGTTATGATATAAGAACATAAGAAAATAAGGAGTCTGCAAT
This sequence comes from Homarus gammarus, assembly GCA_958450375.1. Taxonomy (NCBI): domain Eukaryota; kingdom Metazoa; phylum Arthropoda; class Malacostraca; order Decapoda; family Nephropidae; genus Homarus; species Homarus gammarus. The sequence continues at coordinate 34,958 of CAUDMG010003965.1, forward strand.
AGGCCGGTTGGCCTGTGCATGGCAGCTACTGTCGAGAGTTACTACCACTCTCTATCATCCATGAATCTATCTAGCCTCCTTTTGAAACTTTCCAGAGTTCCCGCACTTACTACAAAGTTGCTAAGCTTGTTCCACTCGTCCACCACCCTATTTGTGAACCAGTTTCTTCCTATCTCCCTCCTAAACCTAAACTTATCCAACTTGAATCCGTTGCTCCGAGCCCTATCCTGCTCGGATATTATAAGAACTTTATCTATATCCCCTTTATTGATTCCTTTCACCCACTTAAATACTTCTATCATATCTCCCCGCACTCTTCGTCTTTCTAGGGAATGCAAGTTAAGTTTCTTTAACCTATCCTGATATGGAAGGTTTCTAAGTCCCGGAATCATTTTTGTCATTCTTCGCTGCACCGACTCTAGTGAATTTATATCCATTCTATAATAGGGGCACCAGAACTGAACCGCATAATCGAGGTGTGGCCTAACTAGCGCAAGATATAGTTGCAATAAGACCTCTGCACTCTTGTTACTTACACTTCTAGATATAAAACCCAATACTCTGTTTGCCTTATTTCGAACATTAACGCACTGTTTTCTAGGCCGTAGGTCCGGGCTTACAAGTACCCCTAGGTCTCTTTCACAAGTCGACTTCTCTAGGTTGATGTTGTTAAGGCAGTATACATTATAAGTATTTGTTCTTCCAATATTAAGTACGCTGCACTTGCTGGTGTTGAATTTCATTTGCCATTTTTCAGACCACCCCTGCAGTTTATTTAGATCCTCCTGTAATGCATTTGCATCCTGCCCTGAATTAATTTGCCGCCCTATTTTGATGTCATCCGCAAACTTGCTTATGGATATAAATTCACTAGAGTCGGTGCAGCGAGGAATGACAAAAATGATTCAGGGACTTAGAAACCTTCCATATCAGGATAGGTTAAAGAAACTTAACTTGCATTCCCTAGAAAGACGAAGAGTGCGGGGAGATATGATAGAAGTATTTATGTGGGTGAAAGGAATCAATAAAGGGGATATAGATAAAGTTCTTATAATATACGAGCAGGATAGGACTCGGAGCAACGGATTCAAGTTGGATAAGTTTAGGTTTAGGAGGGAGATAGGAAGAAACTGGTTCACATATAGGGTGGTGGACGAGTAGAACAAGCTTAGCAACTTTGTAGTAAGTGCGGGAACTCTGGAAAGTTTCAAAAGAGGCTAGATAGATTCATGGATGAAAGAGAGTGGTAGTAACTCTCGGCAGGAGCTGCCATGCACAGGCCAACCGGCCTATTGCAGACTCCTTATTTTCTTATGTTATGTCACTGCAGATCCCAGTATCTAAATCGTTTATGTAGATTATGAACAAGAGTGGGCCTTCCATAGTCATAGTATCAATACATGGAGGAATATAACATAAGAACATAAGAAAGTGGGATACTGCAGGAGGCCGACTGGCCCATACAGGGCAGATCCCTTTCACACCCATCCCAGCACTTCCATGTGCCTATCCAACTTCGTCTTGAAGCTCCCTAGCGTCCCCGATCCTACTATAGCACTCGGTAGCCTATTCCACATATCCACAACTCTATTACCAAACCAGTGCTTGCCTATATCCTTTCTGAATCGGAATTTATCTAATTTAAAGCCATTTGTTCTAGTTATTTCGTTTTTACTGAGCTTCAGAACATCTTCCATTTTACCCTTGTTAATCCCACTTACCCACTTGTACACCTCTATCATATCTCCCCTAACTCTACGCCTCTCTAATGAATGTAAGCCTAAGCTTTTCAGTCTTTCTTCATATGGAAGGTTTCTAATATTATGGATCATTTTTGTCATTCTTCTTTGTACTCTCTCCAAAGAATCTATGTCCATTCTATAATAAGGACACCAGAACTGAACCGCATAATCCATGTGTGGCCTCACTAATGCTAGGTAAAGTTTCAAGATAACGTCAGCAGTTCTGTTACTCACAGACCTAGATATGAACCCAAGAATCCTGTTTGCCTTGTTGCGAACGCTAATACATTGTTTTCTAGGTTTCAAGTCGTTGCTAACAAATACACCTAGATCTTTTTCACAAACTGAGTTTTCTATTTCCGTGTTACCTAGTTTATACTTAACGTTTGTATTCGTCTTCCCTATCTGTAGTACCTTGCATTTATCAGTATTAAAATTCATTTGCCAGTCTACTGACCACTCATGTAAGGTATCTAGATCTCTTTGAAGGTGTTCAAAGTCACTGTCTGAATTTACCACTCTCCCCATTTTGGTATCATCTGCAAATTTACTAATCCTACTAATTATGCCTAAATCAAGATCATTAATGAATATAACAAACAGCAGAGGGTCTAATACAGATCCCTGGGGAACTCCGCTTTTGACCTCACCCCAGTCTGACTTTAATCCATTTATGCTGACTCCTTGTTTCCTACCAGTTAACCATGACCTAATCCATTTTAATAATGATCCACCTATTCCATGTGCTTCTACCTTCCTTATCAATCTCTCATGAGGGACTCTATCGAATGCTTTACTGAAATCTAAATAAATTATATCATATGACTTATCATTATCTACCGCTTCATATACTTCTGAGAAAAAGCTAAGCAAATTTGTGAGACAAGAACGTCCCTGGGTGAACCCGTGCTGAGAAGAATGAATTAAGTTGAATGTTTCAAGGTGGCTTCTGATTTTTGTAGCAATAATTGACTCTAGCAACTTGCCTATGATTGACGTGAGACTAATGGGACGGTAATTTGATGCAATTGATTTATCACCCTTTTTGAAAATCGGAACTACATTTGCAAGTTTCCAAACTTCTGGCACTAGGCCCGATTCTAATGACTTATTAAATAAAACTGCTAATTGATTACTCAACTCATCTCTACATTCTTTTAATATTCTAGCATATACCTCGTCTGGACCAGGCGATTTATGAGGCTTCAGTTTGTTAATTACTTTAAGCACATCGTTACTAGTAATATTGATATTCATCAACATATTTTCTATACTGTCGTTATATACCTTATGAACTTCTGGAAACTGTGCTAGGTTTTCATTTGTGAATACGGAGCGAAAATGACTATTTAACGTACTACACATTTCTAACACATCATCAGTCATTTCTCCTGTCGTAGTTTTAAGGGGACCTATTGTATCTCTAACCTTTGATTTATACAGTTGATAAAAAGCTTTGGGGTTATTTTTCGATTCGTTTGCTACCTTGATTTCATAATTTCTCTTTGCTTTCCTAATTTCTGTTTTTACTTGTCTTGTTAGGTTCTGATAGTAACCAAGTAAGTGATTTTCGCCTTTCTTAACTTTTCTATATACTCCTTTCTTTTTCCCTAGAAGATCTAAGAGTCTATTATTCATCCATTTTGGTTGGTTCCGTATCGATCTGAATTTTCTTTTAGGGATGTTTTTATTTTGAGCATTATTGATTGTCGCAATAAATTGTTCATAAGTAGCTGCTAAATTAAATTCGGGGTTATCCCGTCCTAAGTTGACAGTTTCCGGAGGTGTGGGGGGGATTAATCTTTTGACCATTGGGTCATCCCTTAGGTCTCTCCTTCAGCTACCGTAATTAGCCATCCTAAAATCCGGGATCAAGGCCGAATTTTCCTTCTTCCTGCCATCCCATATTACGTTAAAATATGTGGTTTTATGATCACTGTTTCCTAGTTCGTCTCCAATCCCAACATCTTTTACTAGATTTTCATTATTACTGAGAACTAAATCGAGGATATTATTTCCTCTAGTGGGCGAGTTTATGAATTGATATAAAAAACTATCTTGTACTGCTTCTAGAAAATCTTCAGATTCATTATCGCTAAGTTGATTTTTCCAATCTATGCCTGAAAAGTTGAAATCGCCTAGAATACATACATTGTTTCTATCAGATGCCTTCTTTATTTCCTCCCATAGCAATTTACCATCGTTCCTACTCAAATTAGGTGGTCTATATATAACACCAATGACTACGGATTCACTGCCCTCACCAATCTCTACCCAAATACTTTCATTGTCGCTATTTGTTTTAATGTTTGATTTATTGCAGCTTTTTAATGACACCCTGATATACACTGCTACACCGCCCCCTCTCCTTCCTACTCTGTCAAATTTAAATAGGTTATATCCTGGAATATGAAATTCTGCTAAAAAATGTTTGCTGTTTGAATTTATCCATGTTTCCGTTATTGCAATTATATCTATGTTCTCTTTACTAACAATGGCCCTGAGCTGGTCCATTTTGTTACACAGGCTTCTACTATTAGTATAATAAACACTCAATATATTTCTTCCGTTTCTATCTGTTTTACATTTATTACTTTGATGTTTGTTATTATGACTAACTATATTTTCAGCATTATCTACTTCTGTTTCACTACTTCCCAGGACCTGCTTGTTTTTTGACTCCCATTTTCCCCGACCCCTCTCTACTGGCGAAACCCCCCCCTTCGGAGTGACAATTTCACGCTCCAGGGATGCAGACAACGTCTTTACCCCCTCACGAGACAAGTGTACTCCGTCGCGACAGTACAGGTAGTCGTTGCCATAAAATCGTTGCCAGTCATCAATGAATGCCCAACCATTGTTTGCACAATGTTTTTCCAGTCGGCAATTAATAGCAATTGCCCTGGACAGCCATTCACGACCAACCCCTCTTCTAGGCAAGACACCACATACTATCGGGATCCCTCCCCTATCTCTAATCTTCCCCAGCGCCTCCCTATACCTCTTGAAAAGTTCCTCACTCCTAACCTTACCTATGTCGTTTCCTCCCACACTAAGACACACTACTGGATTGGTACCCTCCCCTGACAAAACTCTGTCTAACCTCTCGGCTACATGCCCTATCCCAGCCCCAGGAAAACATACCCTAGTCCTACGTTTCCTATCTCTCGCACAAAAAGCCCTATCCATAAACCTCACCTGGCTGTCACCAACTACCACGACCTTACCTGTGGGCAGGGTTTGTACAACTGCCCTTTCCTCTCCTTGATCCATACCGTCCTGCCTCTTCTCTTCCTCTCCAGCTTCCTCCAGCACCTGGTAAGGGTTACTGCACTCCACACCCTGGTCAGCTTTCCTGAGCCTGACCCTAGTCCCCTTGGAGACAACCACTCTCCACGCCTGCTCCTCCTTCGCAGGTGTCCTGCTAGGCAGGACACCTACCTGAAGGAGTTCCGTCCTGAGGGCTTCGTTTTCCCCCTTTAGAGTGTCAACCTCACTCCTCAACTGCCCCAGCTGCCTTAACAGCGTGGCAAGGAGGTCGTCCTTCCCCACACTCCCCTCCTCTTCCCCCACGGCACAACGATCCAAAGTGGCCATTTTCCTTGGTCTCTAGCGGGAGCACGATCAGCACGACCTTCTCCAAGCTGGGTCAGAGGTCAATATCTATATTAATATACTGCAATATTGCATTTTATTGCAAACCGTAAAAAATATCGTTTAACCATTGGACGTGAGGGAAAGCACCACACGCTGGAGTTACGAAATGAAGAATCAAAGGACAGGAATGACCGACCTGACGTCGTGTGTAGGGAGGCCTGCCGTATCAGTGTGGACACGGTTGCTCAAAGGATAAGTCGTATAATCTATCCTTGCATTTGTGAGAAGAGTTATATATATATATATATATATATATATACATATATATGCAAGTAAATCACTGTAGGTGCGCGTGATCTAGGTATATGCTGATAACCACAAGGAAAGAAGAAAACACGAAGTTCCCAAGAGCTTTCGTGTAATTCACATCTTCAGGGGTGAGTACAGACTAAGGAGAAATACAAATCAAGGTGTATATATACAGAGGAGGGTGAGACCAGGTCCACAATGGTCAGGTATTAGGTAATGACCCTACTAATCTTTAAATAGCGCATAACGGTTGGTGGTCAGGTCAGATGGTCAAGTGACCCGGCCTTCTCACCTGGTCACAAATCTTCTTAATTACAAAATTGTCCAGCTTGTACAAGCCGTTACTCAAATTCATGTTGAATGCTTCGGTATGTTTAATAAGACTAGATTCTATGATGTTCCTACTATCAATTGAATTTCATGGTAATATTGAGGAGGCATTATCCCAGTCGATGCAATGCTTGTTATCCCTCAAATGAACAAACAGAGCATTGGATTCCTGTCCTGTCCTGACACTGTATTTGTGTTGTTTAATTCTAGTTGCAAGATCTTTACCTGTCTGGCCTAAGTAAAACATATTACATTCCTTGCAAGGAACTTTATAAATGCAACCAATTGTGTTGTTGGGGGAGTTCTTGATTAACAAATGTTAATATATATATATATATATATATATATATATATATATATATATATATATATATATATATATATATATATATATATATATATATATATTTCATGTAAATCCACAATGAAAACGTGGATAAGATAAATCTTGATAAAATGACACGGGAAAATGGAAACAACGGAGCACCTTAGCTTTCGTCTTTATTCAAGACATCTTCAGAGGCAACTGGAATACATGGACAGAGAGAGGCTTAAATATACAGGGTGACCTTAAAAACATGAGGTCAGGTCATAATGATGTCATCCACTACTCCCCACACCAACACACACGTAGAGGAGCTTAAGAGAAGGGGTGTGACGTGACTAGTCAGGTCAGGTCAAAAATAAGGGACCCACAAAATAACTATCTTCAGGGCCGGTGCAAGATGATTTGGCGCCCTAGGCAAGCCTTTAGATGTGCGCCCCCTTGAAAGTTTTGATAAGCTAATGTAGGCACAGTAACCCATGACTACATTATTTTCATCTTGTGGCTTTATTACTTCACCCATGCAAATAACCAATTATTGTTATTACATTAAGTCAATAAATTCTTGACGTAACCTTCAGAGGTCAGGTAACCTTGCCTCATCCCGACAAAGACAGGGAAGGGGCGGCTCAGCCGCCCTGGCAGTAAGGGAGGGGAGGGGATGGTGGGGTTGGGAGAAGGGTTCCTCAGATGTCAGCCTTCAGGTCACTGCTCGACAGTTCTCCAGGCCGCCAAAGATAAAGACCCGGGTTAGTCCCTCCGGGGGTTTAACGAATAGTATTAAAAAAGAAAACACAGTCGGCTACCGTCTACCTACCCTCGCCTCCCTCCGACCCATCCCCCCTCCCCCACCCTTCTAACATCCTGCTCCGACCCTCCACGGATCCACCACAGTGTCCACCACAGTTTTCCCTTCATTTTTAATTTTATCCAAGTTTGCCCTGAATTTGTGGCGCCCCAAGATGTTGGCGCCCTAGGCGATCTCCTAGTTCGCCTAGTGGGTAGCGCCGGCCCTGACTATCTTACATCTAGATCAAAGGTTTTCAAAGCATTTTTAACCTTGGGCCACTGACAAATAAATTTATGTAACATATTATCAGTTTTGAACTGACCATCACTAAGGTTTATTGATTTTAATTCCTTAATCAAACTAGCTTCAACCAGAAGTCTTTCTGTGACACAAGATGATTTAAATACTTATAAGCTTTTTTCCCAAGCAATGGGGTGATTATTATTCCTAACATGAACGAACAAGGCACTGCTTTCAGATGCTGTTCTGATATTATACTTATGTTGTTTGATTCTGAGCTGCAGTGTTTTTCCTGTCTGTCCTACATAATTACAATTACATTTGCTACATGGAATAAAGCTTAGAAAGCTTGGAAAAAAGCTTAGAAAGCTTGGAAAAAAGCTTAGAAGTATTTAAATCACAATATCACATATCTTCAAGCAGTTTAGTGAAAACCTTTTACTATAGGGAAGCTAAAGCTTCTCTCAACTGTACAAGGTCGTAGTTGCTCACTCCCTTCCGTTCATGGATGTACTGGGTGTAAAGTGAAGCCAGCTGAGTGAACGAATGATCACACACCGAGGCCAAGAGCCAAGTGGAACTTAAGAGGTACATTTTCTAAGGTTGAGAAAGGTTGGTTTGGGCCTTAAACTACGGGTGCCTGTGGAATCTATGTGTTAGGTTAGGAAGCAAGGTTCACGGGTATTGGTGGACTCGGTAACTTCTTAATAATAGTGATAATATGTTTGTGTGTAGTTTAATACTATTTTTTCAGTTACTGATGTTGTTTAACTGTGTGTAGTTAATATTTCTTAAATAATTTCGATAGTACAGTTTTTTAATGTTTGTGTCAACAATTGATGCCAGAGAATGAGGGAACTGTTTTTCAGATAAGGTTCCTCCTCCCTGTTGTAAGTGATACTGTGATTTAGTTCCTTTAATGCATTTAATATTTCTTTATAATTTCAATCTCAGGTATAACCTTTGTTCCCCCGAGTAGTGTTTAAGTTAGGTTAGGTGTGCATCTGTTGGGGTAATATAAATTTAGTGAGTGCCCTTAAGGCCTATTCATTATAGAGTTATTAATTTCTTATTTTTTTAATACCGTTTTCTCTGATTATTATTATTTTGTTGAGTGCCCTTAAGGCCTAATCATTGTAGAGTTATTAATTTCTTATTTTTTTATTACAATTTTCTCAGTGATTGATATTATTTTGTGAAAACCCTTAAGGCCTGTTTCATGTGTGCAAGCAACACTTCTTAATACTTTGAATTTATTGTTGTCTAATGAGGCATTGTCTGAGTTTCTAATAATTTCAATATCATGTATAACTTTTATTCCCCAGAGTAGTGTTTTAAGTTCAGGTTAAGAGGTGCGCATATTGGTGTACCATTATTTGATTGTGTCTGTAGTGTTGGAGGGAATATAAGTGTCTAAATTTTACAGTGTGTCTCATTCATTCCAGTCACAGACGCTATCCCTCCACGGGTCACGGAGAATTCATTTTGTGCTGGTTCGGGTTTTTTCTCCAAGGGGGCGCTTCCACCGCAATTACCATCTAATAACATTTAATAAACCCCAAGTCAAGTGAGAAATTAAGTTACATATATATTATTTGTATTTTGATGAATCATGTAATTTTACTAGTACATTTTTTGCGCATTATGTTTAGATTTTCCTACTGCTATTTCTGTATTTAATACGTGTATTCATCTACATATGTGATAAACTACCCATCCATGATGTTTTCTGGTCATCTAGGACAAAAGTGTGATGGGAACTGCCACGCTGGGCCATCTAACTGACCATCGAAGCTTTAGTTAATGCTTCGACTCGTTCATTCGAGGTTTTGTGTTTGGTTAACCACCCGATAAAAGTCAGTCAGATTGTGGACAGTACGGTTGTCGGCTATGGATCTCACCTCCTCTTCCATAGTGATGAGTACAGTGTTCCTGCCCCATTAGGTTAGGTTAGGTTGTAATTGATTTAATTGTAGGCCCAATAGTATTATGATGTGTCGAAGGGTAAATTTTCATACTGAGCAAACCTTCTATTTAGTTATTGTGTCATTATTATTTTGCTTCACTCATATTTGAGATGGCTAGTGAGTGTGAAGACATTCCAGGGTAAATAGTTTTTTAGTCCTGAACCCAATAGAAGCAAGGATTAATGTAACAGGTAACCACCTCCCTTAATTACCGTGGTGAATTCTCTCAGTCTGAGTAGATTTTACTTTCTTACCCCGACCACCCAAGGTTCTTGGTCAATAGCAATACCAAGGTGTACAGTCGGAGTCAAAAAGTTCGCTCCCTCCTAAAATGAAGTAGGTTCGACTCCCCAAAAGATAAAACAGCACACCAGCACCAGATGGCATTCAGGGTAAGTACGTTCTGAGACACATTCCCGTGGCTGTACATCTGCAGGAACTACGTAATATATGGGATAAAGTTACAGATGTCTAACTGCTTCTGTTTCGGGGCTATGACTGGAACAGACAGACAGAGACACTAACAGCCAGATGCGTCGTCAATATTAATACTAAGGGGCACAAAGTTGGGATCCATGTAATGTGTGTGTAAAATTTCAGGCCTCTAATTATAGTATTTCCGCGCTAACCTGGCCCGTAAGCCACGCCCCTCGTCAATAGCTACAAAGAGCCGATTGGTTCCCCCGAGCGTTTTACCTCCCCCTGGACTGCACTTATATAAGCACATATTTATATCGACCTTTAAAATAGATATTTAAAATTTTCTAGCATCCTCTCTGAAGTGCTAATGCATTGAAATGATATGCATTTTGATAGTCCAAATATTTCACATTAAGTATGAATTTTCTATGAACTTATCAGCTATTCGTATAGAAGAGGGGCGTGGCTTACGGGGCAGGTTAGCGTGGAAAGAGTGTACTCTAGTTCCATTTTGGAACTATGGCAGGAACAGACAGACGCAAACTCTCCCACTCACATACCCTGGGTTCACGGGGTTCCGTGGTCAGTGTAAGGTGTAGCACATCCCTCGCTCACTGGCTACCAGTGTGGAAATCCTTAGAAGTTCCTGTGTGACATGGAAGGGCCAGTCAACTCCTCCTACCGTCTTCCTCACTTCGAAAAGTTTCCAGGGCACCAGCTGATGCCATCGAAGTAACTAATCACATTTTTAGTATAGAAACATGACGTGGTAATCGAGGTTATTTAATAAGCTGCCACACCCTTCTCGGCACACTTCTACATTTCTTCACTTGACTTCACACTTTCAGCTCACTCCTCAGTGTGTCAACTTGTGGTGGTTCCTCTCTAGCGAATCTCAAGTCTCATCACGGCCCAGCTATCTACAGTAACACTAAGTAACCTACACGTATTTTCTCTTAGGTTTAGGGACGTGCCAGCCTGAAATATCTGATTATTTATACAAGGACACGGAACTTTCTTGGCCAGTGATCTTACGAAGTGTTACGTAGGTTAATCCGATTTTTTTACGCGGATTAGCCAACCAGGGCACAGGTCACTAACCCACATCAAGGCCTGGGGGACGACAACAACAACAATATGTGACTTGGTCACATATGGCAGCAGGGTCTACCATTAGACAACACATTATGCTTCCAAAATCTTCCCAGGCGGTAGTACCTCCCTGATAGGTAGATGCTTACTCATTTTCTCTTTTGTAAAGCGAATTTTGTAGTTTTTGTATAACTTCTTATTGGTGTGCTTTTTCGCAAATGTTAACCTTAATTATAGTTATAGGAAAATTACCATGCCTTATTAGCTACTCCCCCCTCAAGTGACTTCTGAGCCAGATACATTATTACATTTACTGTATCATTTTCTCGGGATCACAACTTATTAGTTCACGAATGGAACTTATGGTTAACCTTTTTACCTGGTATTAGTTTTTGAGCGTTTTAAGAGTACTGTATTCATTTTACTTATATAATTAATTGTTTACCATAAATTCTACCCCTTGACAGAGGTTTCAGATCTCTGTATCCGATTTTACCTATGGTTGTCACCCACATGAATCTGACCTATATATACTGTTAATGAATATTATGTCAAGACCTGACATGAATTACTCAGAATAGGCAAACTGTACTCCAAGCTTTGTCAATAAATTTGTTTAACTAAAAACTACCTATGGTTGGAACAGATACACAGACAGACATATCCCATTACGTTCGTGTTTAGTTTAGAAATATAAATATGATCAACTAATTACTACATCTCTAGCTGTTTGAATTGAATTTTATGATTTTATAGTGTAAGGTATAATGCATATGAATTAAGATAATTTTGTTTTATTGCAGCATTACATTATTTATATTTTAAAGTTTTGGTCTAGTTTTGTGTGCAACATTCAGGTATTGCTTCCAGGAATATATACCAAATTATTTCAGTGTACAATTGTTTAATTCTGAATAAAAAACTTTTGTACCGTGGTTATTCTCATGTTTCCAAGCTTTTCTTTTTAACATGAGTTGTTGCGAACTGCACAAGAATAATCGACTGAGTTCCAAATGTTAAACAATTATTCATATTCCAGAAAATAATTAGTTTGTAGCATCACAGCGGAGGAGCCAAAAGGTCGAGCGTCTAACATGGTGTATACACCTGGTTTGAGTCACAACAAAGCCGCTGCTGCGACTGTCCTTCGGTCCATTCCCAGGGTCCTTCACACACCCTCGAGTAAGCAAACACCTGTCAAGAACAACGTATTCAATTACTACACGAAACAACCTCTCACTTTTCGCTGAATAATGAGCTTATATATATATATATATATATATATATATATATATATATATATATATATATATATATATATATATATATATATAAATATATATATTCGTATGTGGTAAAAAAAATTTGGTTTCATTTAAGGTGCCAATTACCATCATCATATAGGAAAATTATAACTATAGTAGGTCAGATCATATCAGGTCAAGTCAGGTTAGGTTAGGTTAGGTCTGGTGTGTGTGTGTGATAATTTGCATGAACTCTAATAAATTAACAAGGATCTAATATTAGTTTTTGTCTTATACTATAAAATATTATTAACGCTCTAATCTCCTATTTTTTTTTTTTTTAGTTACAAGGCGTTCAAAGGGTTTTCTTCAAGTTCCATCCATAAGAAAGACAGGAGCTTTGTGACTCACGTATTCTCCTGATACAGGGAAGCGGAGGGTATAGCAGAGGACTTGACCCACAGTGGTCACGCCGTCAGAACTGATGTGGTTGAGGTTGCCGTGACCAGACAGTTCGGAAAATTCCTTGTGACAGTGATGCTTGCATTGTTCGTGATCCTCACACCTGTAGAAGCACAATAACTATCTTGTGGATTTCATAATTAGGGCACCATCTTCAGGTATTCACAAATTTTACTCTATATCCAACAGAGTGGGCTGTATCAGGCACACCGAGTTTCACAGACGTCTAAGATAAATTCATTTGACATAAACCTTTGTTGAATAAGAAACTGAACTCGATGTATGCTCGTTTACCTTTTTATACGGACGTCAGTCAATATGCTTTCTCATTATTACAGTACAAGTGACTCTCTTCCACGGTGTTTATACTCATCATTCCTCTGACATACATGTACTAAAGAGGTATAGTCCTACAATGAGATTACCTGAAGATTAACTCTGCCACCCTTATTTCACATGGTGATTAATTACTCTAATGCTACTTAGGGGAATTAGCTAGTGTAAGTTAGGTAAAATTATGTTACGTGAGGTTATGTTATGTCAGGTTAAATAGGTTAGGTTAGCATTAGGGTAGTTAATCTTAACCTGGAAACTACTTGGGGCTAATCATCAGGTGAGTGAAACACCCTAGTTTCTGACGTATTCCATCTTCTATGTGTTTTTTCTCCTTCAACCTTAATTTATTAGCTTATCAGAAATCTTCCTCAACAGCGTATAATCCAGTATGTGTTTGATATATTTACATCTCTATTTGTATCTACGCATTTCTAAATATCTTGCTAGCATTTCCCGTCTTATTTATTTATCATATTATGTTCATTCTTATGTATATTCATGTTACTTCATTTAGTCTTCAGAATCACGCGGCATTACTCATACAGCAGAATTATAAATTAACGTCTGTAAATTACAGTAAGCAAAACAATGAAAGATGTCAAAGACTTCAAGCAAATAACAGTATAGGTAAATCACCTGTCGCCGAGAATTACTTGCAATTTAGAAATGAAATACATTTCTGTAGGCGGACATCGGACACTCTCTTTTTAACCTTATTATTTGACGTAGATACTAAAACAGTATTATCCTCTAATGCAAGTCTGCTTAGCTCTTTACATAACATTATCTTTACAGCACTATAATCCATAAATACTAATGTGATAATTGTATTTCCCAGTCATCATCCATAATTATAAATACTGAATGAGCAAGGAAAAAATAATGTCCAAACTTTCTCCTTAACTTGCTAAATTGAAAAGAGAAATACACAAGTATTTCTTTGTGTGGATATTTTCTCCTTTCCACCATTAACAGTTGAGATGAGAGGATATGTTCCGTCATGATTACAGAGCTTTGCACCTACGCCCATTACACCTTCATGCGCATTGTTTTATTCTCCTTTTCTTATTTCATGCATTGTTCACCAACTGGGAGAGAAGTCTGCAGCCTCTATACAGAAAACAAATACTGTATAATTATAGTAGAGGCACTAGTCCAGATAACGTTTACCACAACTTAACATAAAAGTCATAGACGATAAGAATCCAATTTTTTAAAGATTGATCGGAAATTATATTGATGCTTACAATGGTAAATATAATGTACATTTTATAAACTAACATAACTCAATGTCAACAGAATAGTTTTGATCGGAATGACATCCTGAGGTAGGATCTAGTTCGGAAGACTCACGTATGAACAGTTGACGTTGGCAGCTTGTGCACCTCCATCTCTCCCCCTCTCACTGTAATAAAGGCACTACAGTGACAAGGTTCTTTAGCTGTCGCCCTGTTGGTAAAAAGTAAAAATGAAAATAATGTACAATAAAGAAAGATGTGAAACAAGAAACTGAGGAAGTAGACGGATGACTTAGTAACACTTAACTTTCAGTTGTAAATAAGATTAAAGTTTTATTTCGTCATTGTTCGGTAATTTAATTGCTAGTTTGTCATTATACGTTAAAATGTATAAATTATTCGTGAAAATTGTACTAGACAACTATTATTTTTCAAGATTGACAGAATATAAAGATCACTTAATGCTGAAATCACAAGAGGTAAAATACACCATAAAAAAATATCTAGAGATGTGAAGAAGATAATTTAGTATGAAAGAAAACCAAGACAAAGGATTTAATACCAAAGAGCACAAGAGCATGTTAGTGAATGAGAAGGAGAACGAGGAAACAAGAAAGAAGGTAAATTAGTGGAGACAATGAGTTAAAAGACATATTGAAGTAAAGAGGTAAGAATGTGAAGTATAGAACAGGGAAGGTTGAGGAGTAATTAAGAATATGACATGGAGTCCATGACAGTAAGAAGCTGAGCAGATAGCAGGTGTCATACTCACGAGGCGACAAGAAGACCAAGCAGTAACAGGTAGCGGATCATGGTGGGCCTATACCAGAAAAATTAAATCCATCAATAACACAATGATCACTGCCTACTCCTATTATCTTAGCAATGTTTGCATACCACGCATAGACGCCTTTAACTAAGGACTGGAAACGAGCGATCTCGGGGATTGAAACTTGGGTCCGTTGTTTAAATGAATCATCAGGAAAGCGGTTGTCTCTCAGACACTTACACACATACACCCGCGCACAGATTCACATCCAAACACGCCTATTTTTCCACAGATAGTCACCCATAACCCCGCCATAATGACGCCTTAAACGACATCTCCCGTCCACGTGAGGAACATCGTGGTATGAGTTGATCGTGCATCAGTCGACTAGTTAACATTTTGTTTGATGAAGTTAAGCTTAAGCAGGTCCTTACAGGGGAATAATTATATGGTTGGCCATGTATCAAACAAACCAGAAAATGTATCAACATCAACTCTTGTTATTGAAGTTGTTTGTTACAGTTTTATGGAGGACCACGATGCTTCATACGAATCCATCCTGTATCGAGGTTGAACGCTATTCAGCCGAAACTATTTTTATTGTTAAAGCTAATGTTGGGCATCCGGTAGGCCTATCGTTTGTCTGCGACAACTGTCCAATTAATCAAGGTGAATATACACAGCTTGGTGGTCCAGGGAAAGTATCACTAGCAACCAATAGTTATGTTCCTTGTGTATGATTATGTTCACATCCTAAAAAAAAAATGAAAAACAACTGGATCAAAGAAATGCCAACAATTATATTTCACCGAGGATGATACAAAATATTTGGCGAAGATCAGAAAACACCACTTCGTCTCACACGCTCATCAGCGTGCCCTAAACCTTACAGCGTCCAAGTGTTTGTCAAGAGCTCAATGAAAAAATAAATGCTGCATTTAAAGCTCTGAAAGGCGCTGTTGATTATCAGGATGGAACAGTGAAATACATCACACTGGTAACAAATAATTTGTTCCAAATTATTGGTACAAAATGATGAATGTTAAAAGTGATTGCAGGTCAATTCAGTTATGAGATCGATATCATGAACCTCGGACATTGAACTGTGAAAACTTTAAAGAGCTGCAGGAATTGTGTAAGGTTATGTCCAGCTGTCGGTGGACTTGTGGACATGGCAGACAAAAAACTAACACAATCGACAGCAGATGAAAGTGGACATTTAAACTGAACCTAGAAGTGTTTGATATAGTTTTTTTCTCTTCTAGTCATTCTTCTGTAGGGTCTCAGAGAGCAGCTCCAGGTGGGTGTGGAGTTCTCACCCTTGGGCAATTTTAATAATTCAAGATGGCTGCCATCACCCCTTTAAGGAAGTTCATTTGTCGTATTTCTCTGATATTGTTGGTTAATTCAGTATGAAAATGTTGTTTATTATACTTAATGACATTATATATGTTGCATTGCAATGTTGATCCTGATATTTTATGATCTACTGTATATTGGTCAGAACACACATACAAAGTTCAATTTTGCTGACTTAGCAAATCTTAATTATTTAATAAGGACGAATGTCAAGATGGGAATGAAATAATTTACATGATTGGTTTTTACTCCACAGTAATTATCAGGTCATTATTAATATCTAGATAGTATCTCCAATATACTGAAACATCTTCCATATAATAATGACAACATTATTCCTATCATGCTGATTGTGCGCCAGTTGTGATCAAAGAAATACTTCATCACGTCGTTAAAGCATGATGTATACCACTCACCAGGTCTCTGAATCTCTGGGCTCATAAAGAGGCAGGTGAGGCGACAGGACTTTTGTTGGCTAATGTACGTACGTATCAGTAGCTTACAGTGTATTCATGTAATTCAAGCATCATCATTGTAACTATCATCATCATCAAAACCACCATAATTATACTTATAAGCATCATTTTCATCATCATTCTGCACCTGGAGACGCCCCATTGTCTCTTCGTTGTAGCAAGTACCTTGCTCTCCCTGGAAAGCCCAGAACTCGGTGCATGCCATGTTGGCGCTGTTACACTCACAACGTTTGTATTAGAGGCCAACTCACTCACATGTGAGAGTGGTAATGTCACAAGGGTTGGTGCTGAACCTTCTCTCTGCAAGCCGTACACGACAGGATTTATAGGTGGCTGGTTACCGTCTTCTGCATGCCTCCATATTGCAACTTGTAGATGTGTCGTTGCTACGTTCTCCTGGATTGCTTCTGTGGTTGGAGGTAAGCACGACAGCTTAGGAGCAGCTCCAATGGAAAGATACTTTACTAGACCATATTTTCTGTCAAGCTTCTGTCATTGTTTGACATCTGGGCTGGCTGTAGCATCAAGGTTATGTGTCCGAGACCGGAGTACTTTCAAAACAGTACCCTCACCTATTCCAAAGTATGTGGCAACTGTATCGCAGCCAGTTAATCTGTGTGCCGGCAGAAGGTTTTCCATTACATCTCGATGTCTTCTTTCACTGGCAAGGACTTCTATCATAGAACGACCTTTAGTGGGTGAAATCATCCTCACTTGGCTCCTGATACTGCCACCAGAGATGAAATGACAAAGCAACACAAAGATATCAGTGTCATTGGCAACCCCCAGTACATTGTTGGCCTTTGCTTGGATGATTATGGGATCAGCCTCATCGTGTGTTACTCTAATATCTGTTCTCCTGGTGATGTTCCCTCCAGAGATTTCGATAGGAACTGGGTTTCCAGATGTGAACGATAATTCTGCCGCTGACAGTCATACTGTGACGCATCAGATCCAGTACGAGCAGCTGCTTCTTGTTTGCAAACAATATAAGGATTACTTCCTTCGGAGGCAGTCGCCCAGTAGCATGTAGTGTACACTCTACTGGTAGTCTTGTCACCGTCGATTCTAGCAGACCCTTTTATGACGCCATCTTCATACCTGTACTGTACATAGAGACATGTACTGACATTTCAAGAGACTCGAATAGTATCCTAATAAAACTAAAACTAGATGTAGTTACAAAGGTATTTGAGACATGAGATATGTAACCATTTATGGTACCAACATATACAGAATAAAATGTTTGTGATATTGCTACCAATGAAACTTACCTATCAAATACTTGATACACGGGACCTGTGTAGTCCCGGACTGTTGCACCAGTAGGCCATAGTACGACCCACTTCACCGAACATCCATCCAAGAAGGTGGCGTCAATCGTAACATTCCTGTCAGACATCAAATTTTGTGCTATTCTTCAGGGATGTCTGGAAGTAGCTGTCCTCACACCCCTGTCACCATACATGGGGGCTGGTTCAGGTTCATGAGCCATCGATTTCATAGTGTGAAGCGCTCACACTATTCTATAGACCCATGGCTCTTGCATAGATGATTTCAGTATCATAGACTTTCTTGTCTGCCTCTTTGATATGTTTGCGACCGGATGTCATCGTTGTGACTGATTTAAGCTGTCTCGTGGAAGCTCGAACTGTTCCATCCGGTTCTTGCCCACTTTATAAGCATCATCAACATTGACTGATTTGTTGCCGATTACTTCTCCAGTTACAATATTCATTAAATCATCAGTATGTTCATTCACATTCAATGGGTCGATCCATAGCTCATGAAGGTGGTCTCTATGGCCATGCCGACATTGTGGTGTATGGTGTGCTCAGATTTCACGAACAACATCTGGCATCTGCTCCATAGATCGAAGATAGTACAGGCCATATCTTGCATAAGTGATATGCTAAGTAGCAAAGAAGAGTGGCATCATGTTTTATACTACATTGTTGTGTTAATTCACGCCAATTTCAACACTAAGTATGGGACTTGGGGCTGTATGGATCTTAATATCCATTTCTACACATAGTCTACTAGTACACATCTTTAATATTGTGTAGTTAAAATTATCCAAGGGTGAGAACTCCAAACCCACCTGGACTTGTTCACTGAGACCCTACAGAAGAAAAATCAAAAGAGAAAAAAAACTATATCAAACACTTCGAGGTTGGCTCCTCAGACTGACGGGCTATTGTTACCCCAACAAGGTATAACACAGAAGCAGCACAAAATCATTTCGAAAACTATGGCTTTACTTACATCCTAAATCCTGTTTTTTCACAAGAACCCCTTCTTTTTTTCTTTTTTTTTTGGGGGGGGGGGACAAGTAACACAGCGCAGTGGAGGAAATTTCTACACTGATATTGGGGATGTTCAAACAGCAGCCAAAGTACAGCAGTTGCATCAGCTGTTAAAACATGACATCGTTCCTGAGAGCATATATGACGTAAGTTGTGAATTTTGTACAGCAGCAATAGATGACAGTGATTTACAACTCCTGGAACACCTAACATTACACGACACTCGGCTTCTTCTACTGTAGATTCGAGTGATAGATTAAAAAATAAAACTGTCTACATTGCAGGATTTCTAGTTCATAAGCATGGGCAACCACAAGTAGATTCTGGGGAATGTGTGTCATTAGAGTCTAAGTATGCCAACACTGGTTACTCTCTTTTTGTACATCGTGCCGTCACTCTTCAAATGGCTCTTGATGACTCGAAAAATATTGTCACATTTACTTAAAAAGATATGTAGCTGCTCCTCTAGCGCATCATCTAGGACCATGCAAAACATTGTGTGATGTGTATTCGAAGCCTTTGTGTCTAATGCTAGTGATCGTGAGCGCACACTGGGCTGCTTAAGACGGCAAGAGAAACTGTCTGTGCTTTGAGCTGTAATTGTGTCAAGTGATTATATATAGTAGTTCATTTGTAAAGGACATTTCTTTGTACTATTGCCTTATACTTAGCTACTGTCAATCATACAAGGATGTTTGGATTGTATAACCTTGTTTTCTTTTTATTTATCAGTATTGTAGAACATATTTTTAAATTAGTTTCATTCATTAAAGAGACCCATAGAGGTCAGTAAACAAAAAAAGTTTTATTTTCCTTTATTAGGTTAGTAATAAATTGATAAGAGATTAAAAACTATAAAAAACAATCTCATTATTATCGAGTACAAGACATAAATCTGTGGACCCGTCAATGGACACAGTCATTTACAGAAGTCTATGATACCACGATATACCTTAGTTTATCTTTTCCGATGTACAGTAGTAAATATATATTATGACATCATGGATAACACATCTGTTAAAGGTATTACACGAGAACAATATCCCAAAGCTGTGGTACTCTGCCAAATCATCTCACAAAACCTGTGAAATATGTAGAATAGACGTGGTGAGATGCAGGTGCTTTTCAACGAACTTAAGGCCACAATTTTAGAATGAAGTATTTCTTCATTGGGTGAGAAATGGCCACAACGCGTTATGTGTTTTGGGGGAAAATAACCAGAAAGCGGAATTTCGCTGTAGGTTATTTTAAATTAGGATAAGTTAGGTTAAGTTAATTTTGGTTGGGTTAGGTTACTTTGGGATGGGTTAGGTTAGTTTGGGATGGGTTAGGTTAGTTTAGGGTTACCTAGATTAGGTTTGGTTATATATATATATATATATATATATATATATATATATATATATATATATATATATATATATATATATATACCTCACTAGTCAAACCCGGGATATCTATGTGGATACTGGGAGCTCTACCACGGCGACACAGGAGCAACAATAACTAATATAGGTTTGTTGTATATCATACAAAGCCTACTTTTTCGTCTTATTCCTAAGTAACGGAAGCCGCCACTGTAGGGGTTAGTCCATGCAACTATGTGGTCGTAGTAGCATTTTACAGAATTCTTAGACAACTTTAGGTGGCAGACACAAGACTAATCATGCATGCTTGCAAGGCAGTCACCGCCGGCTATAAAAGAGTGGTGCTATACAGAGACGCATATGTTATATTACCATTGTGAACTTCCTGACGCTGAAGGCAGATCAGGTATGGATGATCTCCGGCACTTCCAAGAAAAAAGAAATACTACACACTGCTCCCCACAGCAAAGAAGCTTCCATGGTCTCAATGGGTGTAATACAACGTCATCTTTCACAGTGACAAATCCCGTGCCATCTGGATCTTACTGCACACCAACCCACCATCGATCACGCTCAGTTTCATCTGTTTGCTAAAGGCAAAAAGGATCTTGAAATGTTGCCCCCAACGACAGATACTCTAGAACTACACCTGGATCCTACCAACTACCAGGCTAAGATATGGTTGCAGGTAGACCATGAGGACATTATAGCCCCTCTCCAACTGACACATCAGGCTGGAAATTATCGCTGGATCACCTCAAAGCAGTCGAGACTAGGCTGCCGTCAGCTCCAGAGGCACGCTTGCAACTTGTTACTTGGAGTTATAATTACAAGTGTAAAACAGGTCGCTGCACGCTGTGCACTCCTGCCTGCGGCTGTGGCGCCACTGATTGTTGTAACCCAGCAGGCCGGTGAACATTAAGAACATATGTTTAAACATTTACGAAATGTATTCCATCATTTCAACCAAATGTATTATACCTAAAGGCAATGTTCTCCTTTCACTGTGTTCTTTGCTGTATTCAAAGATAAGAGAACTTTTGTGCATCATTTTGCTCTCCATCTATGTATAAAGTTAAAGTGAAAATGTTATGTATGACAATAATAAATTTACACCCAATTACACTACAACTGGTTTTCATGAAAGCTAATGTTGATTACTTTCGTTTCGAATTCACCTGAGTGTCAAAATACCCATTTAGACAATTATTGTTAAAGCTGACCTTGAAAATGACCTTCAAGATCAAAATCCAAGGTGTCATCCACCCACATATTTTGCTTCAACCCTTGATCAATTAATCCAGCATGACCGCGTACCTAGAAAAATGCCATACAAAAAGTTATGTGGACTTGGCTGGTCTACAGAGAGCTGTTTGTTTCAGGTATTTACAATTCTTATTCCAAAGATATTAGCTCTTAATTTTTTGCTTATCAATATAGTTTCTTTGCCGTTTTATTAAATTGCAATTAATCCAGAATGAGTGATAATGGATTTGACTTAGTATAAGTGGCTATTATAGTATGTAATGCCTTTCTAACACGCTAATCCCATCCTTATATTTTGAGGAAAAAACAAAAGAACAAAAAAATCGTTAACTTCAAGGTTTGTAAACAAATTACATAAACATAAAAAACTACCAAGTAAAAAGTAAGTTTGTATTGTGTGCAAGGGAAAATAAATTAATGGTTAGGCGAGTTCTCTAAGACTATACTGATAAAACATAGTAGGAAAAAAATACAACATTCAATTAATGAAATTATATCCAAAGTTCACCTAAGTCAAGATATTCCCCAGAAGTTATATTCCACGAGAAGTATAAAACTCTACATCAAATGACGACTCGAGTCTCACTCAGCTAGAAGTTTGTATCGCCCAAGTTTTCATGTCATCTATTAGTGGATGTAAAGAATAATCAGAATATGAAGCTAAAATGTCTGTAAAATTAAAAGTGCTAAAGGTACACAGTAGTAGTAATGAATTACGACTGCTACAGTAGTTTACGTACACACACACACACACACATGTATTTTTAAGTCACTTTATATGCACAGCCACTGTTTTTGAGAGAGAGGTGAACTTTAGTATGTTTGTATAAATAGCCCCGGGAATGCTCACGAATGTCTAAATTGGCAGGGACGTCCACTATCTAAAAGTGAGACCCACTCTACAGCACAACCGTTTTTAACACAGCTGATATTTGGTATAGTTATTTTTTGCACGTGCACTTAATTGTAGCCAAGAACGGGCATTGAGATGGTCTTCCTGTGAAGATCATGAACGCCACATAAAAAAAAAATACAAATCATGACAGCTTCTCCTGGATGAGCCATTAAATCTTGTCAGGGTTTTATGGCTACAACCATTCTGGGAAATAACAATAATCTCTGTAATATTGTTTTTCTCGAACACTCGAACTAGTCAACCTGTATACAGTATTTGACATAAATATGAAATAGATTATGTTGATTCAAGTTCTAAATGACCAAATCACCGAGCTTACGCTAAACTAATGTTACATATATCTAATCAAGGTTATGGGGTAAACGAAGTATTGAATGTTATTGTTGTTAAAATTATGAGGGACAGAACTCTGTCTTATACTAAATGAAATGATAAATGTTTATCATGAAAAAAAAGAAGTGATCTAGAATGGTTAACAGTGCCGGGACTCACCTGACGATTGAAGTGTGTGGCTGCGTGGCAGTGCCGTCTCTTATACCCTCGCCCCTTGGTGGTCCACCTACGGTACATGTGTCGGGAGGGAGAGGGGGGCAGCAAAAACGGTGTTTCCTTGCGGTAAAAACACCAAACTTTGATATCTTTTAATGTAATGCCAGTCTTCGTGAACATCGTTATATACGATTATTTTTTAATTACCCTCCGTAAATTTTAATATTTTGTAACTAAGGTAAATCTAAAACTTTTCATAATATATCTTAAACCGAATTATACTATAAATAGTTGTTGACAGAGGCGCCCATTACCTTCAGCCTTTAAAGGGCTCCATCTTACCTACACTCGTCACTGATAATAGACATCTATATTACGTCTTCAGCTTCTAATATTTTGTCTTAAGGTCCATGATAAAAGGCACTATGCCTCATTTATCCTGTAAAATATTTGTCCAAAACCATGATAAAGTTTGTGTGAAATTTGGAAAAGTCCAAAGTAACCTGTGAGTCAATCAGTTATTAACAACTAAGAATGATGTCAAATATCATATTGTTTAAATTTTCGCCTTTTACTGTGAGTTTGACTCACAGGGTTGCTGAAGGATGGATGAGATTCTCTGTAATTCTCTCTATTTAGAAAAATTCTCTGATCGACGATATTGAGTGCAACATATTCATCCAGTTCTTTAAATCGACACAAACCTATAATTGTCTTGATATATTTAGGTTGAATCTAGCATGACAAAGTCAGATTCTTATGATAATTATCTTGCACGAGATGACAGGAAAAGAGATTATG
Source organism: Homarus gammarus (assembly GCA_958450375.1). Classification (NCBI taxonomy): domain Eukaryota; kingdom Metazoa; phylum Arthropoda; class Malacostraca; order Decapoda; family Nephropidae; genus Homarus; species Homarus gammarus. Next base: position 58,799 of record CAUDMG010003965.1, read on the forward strand.
TACCAATGGATTATTTCAGTTTAGTTAATCTTCTGATGTGTTTTATGGAGAAGTTTCAGATTGTTGTGTGTGAGACTTAGGCATAATTACTCTGAAATTTTAGTTGATTAATTTTTCCCCCAAAACGGAAACAAATAATGTCTCAATATATGACTCTCAAATAATATTGACATTTTTATCATGAAACCTATTATATTTTCATCAACCAACCGAAGTTTAATTAAGAGCCATGAACAGCTCATTAAAATACAAAATATTTACCACAAATCAAACAGATAAAAAGAGGAGAGAGAGATAGGTGGTGGGAAGGCAGCATTATGTAACTTTCGTGGGAGTTAACCAATATGTCCCAAGGACAAAAAGCTATGCTTTTAACCGTTTTTAAGTGGACTGAACAGTCAAAGTTATCTTAAAATCATCGGAACAATACAGCTGCCATCATCAGTGGTACTGGAGGTTCACACACACACACGCAGGCACAAAAAAAATCCTGATTACTTCAAAGGTGCTTGTGAGAGAGGGAGCGACAGGGAGGGGGAGAGATTTGTGTGTGCGGGGGGTTGGGGTTGAAGGGAGATCTGTGAGTAATGGTGTTTGTTTAAGGGTGAATAGAAGATTGTTTGTGAGTAAAGAGAGGGATGCATTTGTGAGAGAGACAAGGGTGTGTTTGGGGAAGGATATGGGTGCAGAATGATTAGAAAAGGGATGTATGTTTGGATGAGAAGAGAGTGAGTGTGTGTGTGTGTGTGTGTGTGTGTGTGTGTGAGATAAAAGGAGTGCAAGTGATCGTGTCAGGGGTGTGTGTGGGTAAGAAAGGAATGTGTGGGTAAGAAAATGTATGTATGTGAGTGATGAGAGTTGAATGTGTGAGTAAAGCGATCGACGTGTGTGTGTGAAAAGACAGATGCGTGTGGGTGAGGAGAGATGATGGGTAGATGAGGTGAGGAATGTATGTGGATAAAGAAAAAGTATCCCAAGGTAGAACAGGGAAATATGTGCATGGGAGAGAGAAGGAAGAATGATTAAGGTTGAAGAGAGGGGCGTGTATTTTAGTGAGAAGATGGATATGAGTGTGTGTGCGTGTACACAAGGTGGTGTAATGTTTTCTAGAGTGGCAGCATTATGTTAGTGTTAAGATGCAGGCACTGCTTGCTTCCCCTTGCTTTCAGCTACCGCAGCTGGCAAGCCCTCGTAGTGAACAGGGAAACAACCTTGTGTAAGGCTTCCCTTTACAGTACACAGCCTCTTCACCAAGACTCCTGTTGTGCTTCCTCATGGCAACACACGGTAACTGGGTGCCTTGCACCCCAGATTAGACCAGCAGAGGATGTCGGAGAAGCAATGGGCCCCAGAGGGATGGCTCCTAGGCCCACCGGCATGTGGACACGCCTTGGCGCCTACCAACCACTGTCCCGTTGCCTTGAGGATTAACCTTGGTAGGTATAAGGCTATGGGAATAAAGACTGAAATAAAAATCTGCACTAGAACCCCACATCAGGCAGACATGCTTACAGAGCCCCAGTAAGACCCTAACGAAGGAATAGGGCTAATCAAGGGCCACCTAGAAAAGGTCTGGGTCTCCCTCGCAAATCTGATGATGACATCACAACTGGAGGCCGACAGCGCCAGCAGCCTAAACACGTTGTGGGTGAGTGGAGGAACTTATCAGTCTGCTTTTATTCTCATTTCTCTTTTTTCTGGACTGGATTTCATCAAAGGTAAAACTCGGATACGCTAATCTTCTTGTGTAGTAAGGGTAGAGATGATCATTGATCTGAATTCATTAATTTAGAGTAGTTAAATGATGAATACAACGCAGAGCATGTTTTTCGTTGTTATGCCATTGTTACCTTTCGGTAGCTCACAATCAGTGATGTATTGGTTAGATTTATATATAATATATCAAATTCCAAACGTATGTAAATGGTTTCAAAGATACTACAGGGGTTTAAGTAAGTACTGGTATATGTTTTCATTGAGTATAAACACGTGTTGTTTATACCATATGTGCACCACACGGGGTTGATTGTTAGTATTAATCAAGTGATGGCAATGATTATGTAATCAAAATCAAATTATTATATTTTTTTCTGAAAATGTTATTAGCAGAATCTAATAAAAATATAATTATAGTAATAATCATAATCAAACATTTAAAGAGTAATAATCAATTATTAAAATATGATTATTGTTTCCTAATTGAAACTTATATACTGCATTCACAGATGAAAATCATTATGACATGTTATGTTCAGAGATGGAGTAGTAGTATTTTAATTTAGTAGCCTGTAGTAGCCTGTAGTAGCCTGTAGTACCCTGTAGTAGCCCAAGTCAATTTTTATGGTTCCCCATTGGTACTAAAGTTAATACAAATTCTACTTAATATAAGTTGCTGTAGTATGTGTACTATAATCACCCTTAAAAAGGTTCCATAAAAGTTGATAATTGATTTAACAATTTAAATTAAATGTTAGTACCGATGTTATTAACAGCATATTACCTGTTGTGTCTAATGAGCATGTTGTCACATCATTTCCCCAAAGCTGATGTCGGTAGGTGTGTACAGTCAGGAAAGATGCTGCCCTTACATGCAGTCTATTTGATTATGTAAATGAGACTAGAGGTGATTTATGTATTTGATTTGCATTACCTCAATTGTTAAATCAAATTATGAAAATAATGTAATAAATATTATATTACTAAATAAATTTGTTCAAAATGAAAATGATTCAATGTTGCAGAAATAACTTGTTTGACTGTACTAGGCATTAACAGTTTGGGTAATTATAATGGTGATAAGAAAGTGAATATGAATTAATTATAGAAGATATTGATGTTTTCTTTACAGCTAATTCAGTGTTGATTGTATGTATAATCATGAATCAGAAAGTAGACTACTGTGCTATATTTGGTCAATATAATTCCTTCAACAATATATTTAAAGAATGTTGCAGGCATAAACCATAGTTTATGTAAATATGACAGAGAGAGAGAGAGAGAGAGAGAGAGAGAGAGAGAGAGCACAGTCGCCGCCGAGTGACGTCATCAAACCTACACCAAGGCCTTCTCTTCTAGGTGACCTTGGCTAATCCCAATAAAAAAATAAAAATCTCGGACGAAAGCTGATATGTTCCACGATAATAAAAAAGGGCCAAGTGCGAACTTCGCCATCTAAAGAATTAATGGTGGAAAAATAAAGCGTGTGATATACAAAACTATACGGATCACCACAACATGCGCGATTTGTTTTTTAATTCCATTAAACCAATGTATAGCACGATCCCCCTTCCTTTCATCCGACGGTAACTACCCAATTAAAGACGAATATACCATCCACCAGTGCTGGAAACAGCACTACCATTCACTGTTCAACTGAAACATTGGTGTGGATGTCCTGACTACCAAGCAGGTCCCTCAGCACCCAGAGCTGACCCACCTCAGCTGTCCCCCATCCCTGCATGAGGCAGCTACTGCCACCAATCAGATGAAAAATACAAAGCTACGGGGCCTGATGGAATCCCAGCCGAGGTGTATAAAGCAGGAGGACCTCTGCTTACCAGCCGTCTCCACTCTCTCCTGGATAATATATGAGAGAAGGAGGAACTCCCCCAAGATCTTAAAGACACCTCCATCGTCAATATTTGTAAGAACAAGGGAGACCAGCAGTAAAACTGTGGCAACTACCACGGGATCTCGCTGCTGTCTGTAGCTGGCAAGATTATCGCCCGAGTCCTCCTAAACAGACTTCTTCTTGAGGAGGAAAACTTCCTCCCATTAACGGCAGCAGTGGGGCGAAAACGAAAAATAGTATATGCACTTATATAGATCAGGTGTGTATGAATTTATATAGATTCAGTGTATCAACATTCATGTAGATTAGGTGTATCTGCATTTATATAGATTATGTGTATCAGAGGCCACCCACAACGTATAAGAGGCCACCCACAACGTATAAGAGGTCACCCACAACGTATAAGAGGCCACCCCACCTATAAGAGGCCACCCACAACGTATAAGAGGCCAACCCACCTATAAGAGGCCACCCCCACCTATAAGAGACTACCCACAACGTATAAGAGGTCACCTCCACCTATAAGAGGCCACCCCACCTATAGGAGGCCACCCCCACCCACAACGTATAAGAGGTCACCCACAACGTATAAGAGGTCACCCACAACGTATAAGAGACCAACCCACCTATAAGAGGCCACCCCCAGCTATAAGAGACTACCCACAACGTATAAGAGGTCACCCCCACCTATAAGAGGCCACCCCCACCTATAAGAGGCCACCCCCACCTATAAGAGACTACCCACAACGTATAAGAGGTCACCCCACCTAAAAGAGGCCACCCCCACCTATAAGATCCCACCCCCACCTATAAGAGACTACCCACAACGTATAAGAGGCCACCCCCACCTACAAGACGCCACTCCCATCTATAAGAGGCCACCTCCACCTACAAGTCGCCACCAAACCTATAAGAGGCCACCTCCACCTATAGGAGACTGCCCACAACGTATAAGAGGCCACCCCACGTATAAGAGGCCACCCCCACCTATAAGAGACCACCCCCACCTATAAGAGGCCACCCCCACCTATAAGAGGCCACCTCCACCTATAAGAGACTGCCCACAACGTATAAGAGGCCACCCCCACCTATAAGAGACCACCCCACCTATAAGAGGCCACCCCCACCTATAAGAGACCACCCCCACCTATAAGGGGCCACCCCACCTATAAGAGGCCACCCCACCTATAAGAGGCCACCCCCACCTATAAGGGGCCACCCCACCTATAAGAGGCCACCCCCACCTATAAGAGACCACCCCCACCTATAAGAGACCACCCCCACCTATAAGAGGCCACCCCCACCTATAAGAGGCCACCCCCACCTATAAGAGGCCATCCCCAGCTATAAGAGGCCACCCCCACCTATAAGAGGCCACCCCCAGCTATAAGAGGCCATCCCCACCTATAAGAGGCCACCCCCACCTATAAGAGGCCACCCCACCTATAAGAGGCCACCCCCACCTATAAGAGGCCACCCCACCTATAAGAGGCCACCCCCACCTATAAGAGGCCACCCCCACCTATAAGAGGCCACCCCCACCTATAAGAGGCCACCCCCACCTATAAGAGGCCACCCCCACCTATAAGAGGCCACCCCCACCTATAAGAGGCCACCCCCACCTATAAGAGGCCACCCCCACCTATAAGAGGCCACCCCCACCTATAAGAGACCACCCCCACCTATAAGAGGCCACCCCCACCTATAAGAGGCCACCCCCAGCTATAAGAGGCCACCCCCAGCTATAAGAGGACACCCCCACCTATAAGAGGCCACCCCCACCTATAAGAGGCCACCCCCACCTATAAGAGGCCACCCCCACCTATAAGAGGCCACACCACCTATAAGAGGCCACACCACCTATAAGAGTCCACCCCCACCTATAAGAGGCCACCCCACCTATAAGAGGCCACCCCACCTATAAGAGGCCACCCCCACCTATAAGAGACCACCCCCACCTATAAGAGGCCAACCCCACCTATAAGAGGCCACCCCACCTATAAGTCGCCACCCCACCTATAAGAGGCCACCCCACCTATAGGAGGCCACCCCACCTATAAGAGGCCACCCCAACCTATAAGAGGCCTCCCCATCTATAAGAGGCCACCCCCACCTATAAGAGGCCACCCTACCTATAAGAGGCCACCCCACCTATAGGAGGCCACCCCACCTATAGGAGGCCACCCCACCTATAAGAGGCCACCCCAACCTATAAGAGGCCTCCCCATCTATAAGAGGCCACCCCCACCTATAAGAGGCCACCCCCACCTATAAGAGGCCACCCCCACCTATAAGAGGCCACCCCCACCTATAAGAGGCCATCCACAACCTATAAGAGGTCACCCACAACGTATAAGAGGCCACCCCATCTATAAGAGGCCACCCCCACCTATAAGAGACTACCCACAACGTATAAGAGGCCACCCCACCTATAGGAGGCCACCCCACCTATAGGAGGCCACCCCACCTATAAGAGGCCACCCCACCTATAGGAGGCCACCCCACCTATAAGAGGCCACCCCCACCTATAAGAGCCCACCCCCACCTATAAGAGCCCACCCCCAGCTATAAGAGACCACCCCCACCTATAAGAGACCACCCCCACCTATAAGAGGCCACCCCCACCTACAAGAGGCCACCCCCACCTAAAAGAGGCCACCCCCACCTACAAGAGGCCACCCCACCTACAAGAGGCCACCTCCACCTATAAGACGCCACCTCCACCTATAAGACGCCACCCCCACCTATAAGAGGCCACCCCCACCTATAAGAGGCCACCCCCACCTACAAGAGGCCACCTCCACCTATAAGACGCCACCTCCACCTATAAGACGCCACCTCCACCTATAAGACGCCACCCCCACCTATAAGAGGCCACCCCCACCTACACGAGGCCACCCCCACCTACAAGAGGCCACCTCCACCTATAAGACGCCACCTCCACCTATAAGACGCCACCCCCACCTACAAGAGGCCACCCCCACCTACAAGAGGCCACCCCCACCTACAAGAGGCCACCTCCACCTATAAGACGCCACCTCCACCTATAAGACGCCACCCCCACCTATAAGAGGCCACCCCCACCTATAAGAGGCCACCCCCACCTATAAGAGGCCACCCCCACCTACAAGAGGCCACCTCCACCTATAAGACGCCACCTCCACCTACAAGTCGCCACCCCACCTACAAGTCGCCACCCCCACCTATAAGAGGCAGGCCACCTCCACCTATAAGACGCCACCTCCACCTATAAGAGGCCACCCCCACCTATAAGAGGCCACCCAACCCATAAGAGGCCACCCAGACCTATAAGACGCCACCTCCACCTACAAGTCGCCACCCCCACCTATAAGAGGCCACCCCCACCTATAAGAGGCCACCTCCACCTATAAGACGCCACCTCCACCTATAAGTGGCCACCCCCACCTATAAGAGGCCACCTCCACCTATAAGACGCCACCTCCACCTACAAGTCGCCACCTCCACCTATAAGACGCCACCTCCACCTATAAGTGGCCACCCCCACCTATAAGAGGCCACCCCCACCTATAAGAGGCCACCTCCACCTATAAGACGCCACCTCCACCTATAAGAGGCCACCCCCACCTATAAGAGGCCACCCAACCCATAAGAGGCCACCCAGACCTATAAGACGCCACCTCCACCTACAAGACGCCACTCCCATCTATAAGAGGCCACGCCACCTATAAGACGCCACCTCCACCTATAAGACGCCACCCCACCTATAAGAGGCCACCCCCACCTATAAGAGGCACCACCTATAAGAGGCCACCCCCACCTATAAGAGACTACCCCACCTATAAGAGGCCACCCCTACCTATAAGAGGCCACCCCCACCTATAAGAGGCCACCCCACCTATAAGAGGCCACCCCCACCTATAAGAGGCACCCACAACGTATAAGAGGCCACCCCACCAATAAGAGGCCACCCCACCTATAAGAGACTACCCACACCTTTAGGAGGCCACCCCACCTAAGAGACCACCCCACCTATAAGAGACCACCCACACCTTTAGGAGGCCACCCCACCTAAGAGACCACCCCACCTATAAGAGATCACCCCCACCTATAAGAGGCCACCCCCACCTAAGAGGCCACCCCCACCTATAAGAGGGCACCCCCACCTATAAGAGACCACCCCCACCTACAAGAGGCCACCCCACCTATAAGAGGGCACCCCCACCTATAAGAGACCACCCCCACCTATGAGGCCACCCCCACCTATAAGAAGCCACCCCCACCTATAAGAGGCCACCCCCACCTATAAGAGGGCACCCCCACCTATAAGAGGCCACCCCCACCTATAAGAGGCCACCCCCACCTATAAGAGGCCACCCCCACCTACAAGAGGCCACCCCCACCTACAAGAGGCCACCCCCACCTATAAGAGGCCGCCCCCAGCTATAAGAGGCCACCCCCAGCTATAAGAGGCCACCCCCACCTATAAGAGGCCACCTCCACCTATAAGAGGCCACCCCCACCTATAAGAGGCCACCCCCACCTATAAGAGGCCACCCCCACCTATAAGAGGCCACCCCCACCTATAAGAGGCCACCCCCACCTATAAGAGGCCACCCCCACCTATAAGAGGCCACCCCCCCACCAATAAGAGGCCTCCCCAACCTATAAGAGGCCTCCCCACCTATAACAGGCCACCCCACCTATAAGAGGCCACCCCCACCTATAGGAGGTCTCCCCCCACCTATAGGAGGCCATCCCACCTATAAGAGGCCACCCCCACCTATAAGAGGCCACCCCCACCTATAAGAGGCCACCCCCACCTATAAGAGGTCACCCCCACCTATAAGAGGCCACCCCCACATATAAGAGCCCACCTATAAGAGGCCACCCCCACCTATAGGAGGTCTCCCCCCACCTATAGGAGGCCACCCCACCTATAAGAGGCCACCCACAACGTATAAGAGGCCACCCCCACCTATAAGAGGCCACCCCACCTATAAGAGGCCACCCCACCTATAGGAGGCCACCCCAACCTATAAGAGGCCTCCCCATCTATAAGAGACCACCCCACCTATAAGAGGCCAACCCCACCTATAAGAGGCCAACCCCACCTATAAGAGGCCACCCCACCTATTAGAGGCCACCCCCACCTATAAGAGGCCAACCCACCTATAGGAGGCCACCCCACCTATAAGAGGCCACCCACCTATAAGAGGCCACCCCACCTATAAGAGGCCACCCCACCTATAAGAGGCCACCCCACCTATAAGAGGCCACCCCACCTATAAGAGGCCACCCTACCTATAAGAGGCCACCCCACCTATAAGAGGCCACCCCACCTATAAGAGGCAACCCCCAGCTATAAGAGGCCACCCCCACCTATAAGAGGCCACCCCCACCTATAAGAGGCCTCCCCCACCAGTAAGAGGCCACCCCAACCTATAAGAGGCCTCCCCACCTATAGGAGGCCACCCCACCTATAAGAGGCCACCCCACCTATAAGAGGCCACCCCACCTATAGGAGGCCACCCCCACCTATAAGAGGCCACCCCCACCTAAAAGAGGCCACCCCCACCTATAAAGGCCACCCCACCTATAAGAGGCCACCCCCACCTATAAGAGGCCACCCCCATCTATAAGAGGCCACCCCCACCTATAAGAGGCCACCCCCATGGCTCCACCTATAGAGGTCACCCCCACCTATAAGAGGCCACCCCCACCTATAAGAGGCCACCCCCACCTATAAGAGGCCACCCCCACCTATAAGAGGCCACCCCCACCTATAAGAGGCCACCCCACCTATAAGAGGCCACCCCCACCTATAAGAGACCACCCCCACCTATAGGAGGCCACCCCACCTATAAGAGGCCACCCCCACCTATAAGAGCCCACCTATAAGAGGCCATCCACATCCTATAAGAGGTCACCCACAACGTATAAGAGGCCACCCCACCTAGAGCCACCCTACTATAGAGGCCACCCCACCTATAGAGGCCACCCCACTATAAGAGGCCACCCCACCTATAAGAGGCCACCCCACCTATAGAGCTACCCACGTATAAGAGGCACCCCACCTATAGAGGCCCCCCACCTATAAGAGGCCACCCCCACCTATAAGAGGCCACCCCACCTATAGAGCCACCCCCACCTATAAGAGCCACCCCACCTATAAGAGCCACCCCACCTATTAGAGGCCACCCCACCTATAAGAGGCCACCCCACCTATAAGAGCCCCTATAAGGCCACCCCACCTATAAGAGGCCACCCCCACCTATAAGAGCCCACCAATAAGAGGCCACCCCACCTATAGGAGGCCACCCCACCTATAAGAGGCCACCTATAAGAGGCCATCCACAACCTATAAGAGGTCACCCACAACGTATAAGAGGCCACCCCACCTATAAGAGGCCACCCCCACCTATAAGAGACTACCCACAACGTATAAGAGGCCACCCCACCTTTAGGAGGCCACCCTACCTATAGGAGGCCACCCCACCTATAAGAGGCCACCCCCACCTATAAGAGCCCACCCCCACCTATAAGAGACCACCCCCACCTATAAGAGACCACCCCACCTATAGGAGGCCACCCCACCTATAAGAGGCCACCCCACCTATAAGTCGCCACCCCCACCTATAAGAGGCCACCCCCACCTACAAGAGGCCACCCCCACCTACAAGAGGCCACCCCCACCTATAAGAGGCCACCCCCACCTATAAGAGGCCACCCCCACCTATAAGGGGCCACCCCACCTATAAGAGGCCACCCCCACCTATAAGAGACCACCCCACCTACAAGACGCCACTCCCACCTATAAAAGACTACCCACAACGTATAAGAGGCCACCCCCACCTATAAGAGGCCACCCCCACCTATAAGAGACTACCCACAACGTATAAGAGGTCACCCACCTCAGTTACCCGACCCAACAACCCTGTCAAGACACAACCAGTTTAGTGTTAATTAGGAGAGGTCATCTGCCAGCTCTCCTCCAATATATAGGGCCTGTAGCTCCTCTCACAGCAGAGAGTCTTGTAGCCGAGAAGGGCCAGCAACGACGCCCCCAGTCCCGCTCATAAAAGAAGTCCGCCACTAAGAGCAACGAGGTCTGAGCAGGGTCCACCGACAGAGTGCTGTCGACTCAACGTGTAGAAGTAAGTGCTGGCTGTGTAGACGGTAGTAGTGCGGTGATCCCGACCCTCCCCAACGATCGACTTAGAACATGAGAATGGAGGAAACTGCAGCGGGCCTATTGGCCCATACTGGGTAGTCCCGTTTATACCCAACCCCTATTGCTCATATAAGCATCTAACCTATGTTTGAAGCTATTCAGCATATTCGAGTTAATGATGATATTTGATAACTTGTTCCACTCATCCACTACTCTGTTTCTAAACCAGTGTTTACCAATTTCACGCCTAAATCTAAATTTGTCTAATTTAAAACCACTGTTACGGGTTCGCTCCTGGTTGAATAGTTTGAGTACCTTTGTTATGTCCCCTTTGTTTAACCCTGACTTCCATTTATACACCTCTATCATGTCGCCCTTCACTCTACGTCTCTCGAGGGAGTGCAAATTAAGATGCTTTAACCTGTCTCTGTATTCAAGGTTCCTCATGCCCGGGATTAGCCTCGTCATTCTCCTCTGGATTCTTTCCAATGATTCTATATCCATTCTGTAATACGGTGACCAGAACTGAACTGCGTAATCCAGGTGAGGTCTCACAAGCGCTAGATATAATTTTAAGATAACCTCGCTAGTCTTGTAACTAACAATCCTTTATATTAACCCAAGTACTTTATTAGCCTTGTTATTAGCAAAAACACATTGTTTACTTGGCTTAAGATTCCTACTTATCATTACTCCTAAATCTCTCTCACAGTTGGATTCCACAATGGCATCGTTGTTCATCTGGTAACTGGTTTCCCTGTTTACATCTCCTATACTGAGTACTTTACATTTGTCCACATTGAATTTCATCTGCCATTTTTCCGACCATTCGAAAATTATTTTTAGATCTTCCTGAAGTTTTGCAGAGTCCACGTCAGATTTAATTACACGTCCTATTTTAGTGTCATCAGCAAATTTACTTATGTTGCTGTCTATGCCGATATCTATGTCGTTTATGTATATAATAAATAATAATGGTCCAAGTACTGAGCCTTGGGGAACTCCACTAGTGACGTTGCTCCAATGAGATTTAGTGCCGTTTATGCTCACTCGCTGTTTCCTGTCCCTTAGCCACGCCCTAATCCATTTAAGGATATCACCTTTGATGCCATGCGCTTCTACCTTTCTAATTAGTCTTTCGTGGGGGACTCTGTCGAAGGCTTTGCTAAAGTCGAGATATACCACATCATAAGTGTGCCCCTCGTCCACCGATTCGAAAACTGATGTAAAGAATGTCAATAGATTAGTTAGACATGAACGCCCGCTTGTGAAGCCATGTTGGGAATTATTGATCAACTTGTGCTTCTCCAGGTGGTTTCGAATAGAGTTTGAAATAATTGATTCTAGTAATTTACCTACTATTGATGTTAGACTGATCGGGCGGTAGTTAGAGGATAGTAATCTATCCCCCTTCTTGAAAATCGGTATTACATTCACTATCCTCCAGGATTCTGGTACTACACCTGTTTTTAAGGACATGTTAAACAACTTTGCTAAAGGCATACTAAGCTCATCCTTACATTCCTTTAATACTCTGGCAAATATCTCATCGGGACCAGGTGACTTATTAGGCTTCAGTTTGTCTATTTGCTTACTAACATCGTTACTAGTCACTACTATCTCGCTTAATTTGTTTTCTTCACTATTTCTGAATAGAGTCGGTGCCTCGGGTATCATGTTTAAATTTTCGGTGGTGAAAACTGTTGAAAAATATTTGTTCAGATTATTGCTCATTTCTCCGTCGTTATCAGTTAGCTCTCCGGTATCTGACCGTATTGGTCCAATCTTACCTCGTGTTTTAGTTTGATACATTTGGTAGAATCCTTTGGGGTTTGTTTTCGCCTCCCCTGCCACCTTCAGTTCATAGTTCCTCTTGGCTTTTCTTATCTCGGTCCTAACCCTACCGGCCAATACCTTATAATACTCCCGGAGGTAGAATTCGCCACGATTTATCCTTCTACCTATTGCCTTCCTTTTGCCAATAATGTTCTTTAAATAATTATTTATCCATTTAGGGTCATTGTTGTATGGTATGTTCTGCCTTTGTGCATTAAGTAACTCGTCAGCACGTCATTCTCGTTGCCAGGGAAACCAGCCGGAGGCGCGAGCATTCAAGGACAGAGTGAAGAGGCCCCACCTACTCTCCCACTACAGATACCAGCTGGACGGATCGCGTTTTCTAAACAGACGCAGTAACTCCTGTATTAGGTATTTCAAAAGTATACAGTACATAATTTATACACACATTAACACGTTCGAGACATAACTTCACAACGATAGGCTCATCGGATAGGGGTATGTCATTGAAATAAGTGTCTTACGTATATTCGTGTGTACTGACGTTATATAATTCGCAGTAGTTATCTCTTGACTGTTCACTTATTGATAGTTTAATTATTTTAACTACAATTTTTATCGTTTTCTGTAAATGAGAGGCAAGTATTTTGCTTTTACCGTTAATTATTATCTGGCTCAAATGGAACTTCTTGGGTAAATTTTCAAAGTTCCCAATGTCTCAATCTGATGACCCTGTACACCTATTTGCTGATAACTTACACTTAGAGGATCCAAGTTACGTATCTACTGCAAAGGTTAATTTTGAGCTTAAGCCAGAAACACAGTTAGACGATTCGGTAGAAAGTTGTGAACAATTAATTGAGGAATCATTTGGCGACTTAAACCGTCGTTTTTTACGGTCTGGAAATCAATATAGTACCTCGCCTAGGGATACTCAGGTAGTTTCTAACCCTGACAGTGTGTCAGTTGATTCATCAGTAACACCCCCATTAACTCAGCCTTCAGTTAGGAGTAAAAGTACTAGCTGACTAATTTCTAACACTACAATGGCTTCCTCTAACACTCACCCCAATAGTGCTACCACGTCAACTAAACCAGATAATGTAGTTCATCTAATGCAGCGTGGCGACTACGTTCGTAATTTTACGGGCCAGGATTATTTTCGGGTAGCGCATTTTATTCGTGCATGTGAAGACACCATGCGCACCACTAAAATTACAAGTGATGAAGAGAAAAAAGCATTTGTGCGTTCCCATATTACGCAGGGATCATATGCCGGTAATCATTTAAGCGCGTATGGTTTCACACACCCTAGCTATGAGAAATTCAAGCGCACACTTATTGGAATATTTGGGGGCAGGTCCCAGTTGGGCCAATTACAATGGATCTTCAGGTGGAGAAGTTCGCCAGGATATGGAAGTGACCCTCCAAAATTCAGATTGGTACGATCAGGATAATAAAATGTCAGCGACCAATGTGGAAACGTTGATAGAATTAATTAGCTTCCTGTTAGTAGTTAGTCGTCCCTTATACAGCCGGGCACAGGAGGTTCAGTTTGTACCACCAATAGATATGGTTGATTACGCAAACAGACTTTGTCCCACGGCTACGGGCTCTTTGATGGCGCAGCCCTCCATGACTACGGCGCAACCCCAGATGACACCACCCCAAATTCTTCATACGAAACCATTGGCTCCGATTGCACCTCAACACCGGACATACAAACAACGTCGTTCTTTATAATGTGCTCATTGTAAAAAAAGAGGCCATGTACAGGTAATTGAAGACTGTTTCCAGCTCCAAGGTAATGGTGTAAAATTAAAGGAGACATCCGGTGCCAAGCAGCAGACAAGGTCATACACGGAGGCAGTTAAGGCAACACCTCCACCTACCCAGAAGGCATGCAAGTGGTGTGCACTACACAAGTCAACATCTCATAACACACAGGAGTGCGGCTTAGTGTTGAAGGTTAGGAATATAGACTTTGGTGATCCCCATGTGGCGCAGAAGCGTAAACAAAATCGTTCCCAAGACAGGTCGTCGGGGGAGACCAACGCCCGCCACAACAAGGAAACGGATAGCTACATTGTTGCCTGCATCTCCCTATAACACTTCTATAGCAGCCTCGTTAGTAGCGGCGCTAAGCAAAGTGGAAGTGTTGTCTGTACCAGTGAGAGTGGATAGTACACGATTGGCTCTTGATATAGATACGGGTGCATGCGCTAATGTTTTGGCCTTGACATCCTATCAGGAGTTACAACGTAAATTCCCTCACTGTGATTTCAAATGGAGGCCTACCGACGCTGAACTCGAAGGAATATCTGGCACTCAATTGAGCATTAACGGAATGGTGACGTTACCACTCAGATTCTCAAGACGTGGTTCTCCCTTCTACGCGGACTTTTATGTAGTTCAGCAGTTTAATTTGCCAGCTGACGGGTTACTTGGTCTCCCAACCCTTAGAACGAACATGATAGATGTTCATCCACGTAATAATACTATCACATTTAAAGGTGTTTCCTACAGCGCTATGCGTCGTTCTGAACCTATGCTCACCGCTAGGTCAAAAATGTTGTCCACCATTCCCACTAAGAGGAAGGCGGAAAATGTGTCAGAGCTACCCCATGACCTCACACCCTCACTCTCCCAGCGTGATTATAGCAGCAATAGTTGGAAGATAGTAACTGCAGTTTTGAAGAGTACTCTCCATTACCAGAATGAGGAATTCACCAAAGCAACTGTCGAATTACCCGACGTGTACACGGGCACTGATGTTGTATGTCTCCCGGAAACGTGCAAGGTGAAAGGGTTGTCGTGCGAGTCAACGTTGAGCACGATACCCCCTGGTGGTTTGACAGACGTACCGATTCTGAATAGAACAGGCGTTCAGCGTATATTAAAGAAAGGATGTTATTTGTGTGATTTTCTAGTATATCACAGCAATGTCGAAGTGCAGCCTACAAAATTCCCAATTGGTAGTATTGTTACGCAATCCCAACAGTCTCGGCAGGAGAGGAAAGATCAAAAAGCGCCGCATGTTAAGGTGATCGATCATCCTCAGGGCAAGACACGCCTTTTAGAGCTGCTTGCCGACTATAGAAATATTGTAGCCTTGCAGGGGAAAAGCTAGGTCAGACAGACTTAACATCCCATCATATAGCGTTAAAGGAGGGAACAAATCCTATCCATGTACCAGCTTACAGACTACCTCATAGCCAGCGCGGTGTAGTTCAAGATATGGTGCAGGATATGTTGGCTGAGAATGTTATTAAACTTTCTAAGTCCCCATTTAATAGCCCATTATTCCTCGTCCCGACAAAGAATGGTGGATGGCGCCCTGTTATTGATTTCAGGCGCATTAATGAAAAAAAGATCCCAGATAGCAACTTAGATTTGCTTAGTGGGTATTGGCAGATACCACTCGATGAGAAATCACGAGAGGTCACGGCGTTTAGCACGCCACTGGGCCACTTTGAGTTCCTCCGGATGCCATTTGGTCTCAGAAATGCCCCACTAACATTTCAAAGAATGATCAACACCCTGTTTGCCGGATTGATTGGTACCACAGTCTGCGCTTATTTGGATGATCTAATAGTAGTCAGTAGGGATGTTGATTCCCATCTGATTAAACTGCGTGAAGTGTTGGAAAAACTTTCCACAGCAGGTCTTAAAATTAAACTCTCGAAATGTGAGTTTTTAAAATCCAGAATCCATTTCCTTGGTCATGTAGTTGACGGTGAGGGCATACATACAGTAGATGATAAAGTAAAAGCTGTATCTCAGTTCACGCATCCTACCTCGGTTGATCATGTGCGTAGTTTTCTTGGCTCATCTGGATATTATCGTTCTTTTATCAAGAACTATGCAACATTAGCATCACCCCTAACAAGGTTGCTCAAGAAAGATGCAATGTTTATATGGGATGCTGAACACGAATAGTTTGCGGCATTGAAGATAGCGCTTACCAATGCCCCTGTTCTAGCCTTCCCTGACTACACTTAACCTTTCACACTCTGTACTGACGCTTCTGGACTTGGAATCGGAGCCGTGCTCATGCAAGAGGATACGCGTAGAAAGTTCAGAGTGATAGGTTTTGCAAGTCGTAAGCTTATTGATGCTGAAACACGTTATTCGGTAACGCATTTAGAAACGTTAGCCGTTGTGTGGGCACTTAAGAAATTTAAAGACATTATCTTTGGATATAAGATAACTGTTTTTACGGATCATGCAGCAGTAACTGAGCTGTTCCATGGCAGAAACGTATCAGGCAGATTAGCACGCTGGTATCTGACAATTCAGGAATTTGATCCGAGTTTAGGTATTTACCGGGAAGGGCGAATATTGTCGCCGATGCTTTGTCAAGAAATATAGCACCAGTGATGCCTGTATCAGCGTTCACTCTTTCGCAACTGGAAGATGAGCAACGACGAGACCCATTATGGTCAGCAATCATTTTTGCTCTCGAATCGGGAGAGGATGTTAAACTCCCCAAATTAATTCTTCCCTTAAGTCAGTTTCAATTACGACATAACATACTCCATAGGTCGAAAAAGACGCCAGAGGGTATTGTTTCTCAAATAGTCGTACCTGACACGTTGTGTGAAACGATTATAACATTGTTCCATGATATCCTACAGGCAGGTCACCAAGGTCGTGACAAATGCTTAGCGGAATTAAGAAAGAAGTATTTCTGGAACACAGTGAAGAAAGACATAGAATTACACATTGCCAAATGTTTGGCATGTGCTCAACATAAAGGTTCTACAGGATCACCGGCCCCGATTCTACAATATCCTACACCAGACCGTCCGTTTGACACAGTCGCTATTGACTTGTGACAACTCCCGAGGAGTCATCAGGGATCAGCGTACGTCTTTGTGTGTGTGGATCATTTTTCTAGATTCGTGGTCTTGGTCCCACTAAAAGATAAAATGGCCGATTCTGTAGCGCAAATATGTGCACAATATGGAATTAAGCAAAGTTTTGTGACAGCTTATCATCCACAGACTAATGGCCTTGTTGAGAGAACCAATCGCAAGGTCCTAGAGATGCTGCGCCAGATTGTGAGTGATTTGCAATACACATGGGAAGATTGGTTACCGCAGGTTGCAGCGTCTATCAATGGGTCGATTAATAGCTCTACGGGCAAATCACCCTACTACAGTGTATATGGTACTGACAAACGTCTGCCTTATGATGTACTTACAGATACGCCAAACCCTGTTTATAATATGGATGATTTCGCGGCAAAACAAATTCGTGTTTTTACGGATATTCACACCCAAGTACGATCACATTTAGCAGCGTCCCGCGCTGAAATGATGGTCAAGCAACATAAAAATGCTAAACCTGTCATGCTAAACGTAGGAGACGCTGTTATGGTAAGAGAACCTGAAAGGAACTCCAAGCTTTCGGCTAAATTTTCGGGTCCATTCCGCATTATTGCCAAAGAAACAGGCAACAAATTTAAAATTTGGAAGCCTAACGCGCAGATTGCAGATGTCGTGCATGCGGACCGTCTTAAGAAGACCCATGAGAATTTATTGCCTACAGTTGATGATGATGTGATAGACACCTCTTTACAGACTGTACAGAAGCAGAGTGTTCCTAATGACTGTTGTATGAAACTTCGTTTTGCAAGTAGATATTAAACCGTGTGTAATCTCTTACAGAATGGCTTGTAACATCATCGTATTGCTTCTACTGTGTTGTGGCACCGTTGTGTTGACAGACATGTCCACATCCGTCCTCAAACCTGGTGCGCTTGTTGCACCCCTTGGACGCGTTCTCATAGTTGAGGACGTGGTGAACATCAAGTATGAGTTGCATGGACTGCTCCAGCTTCCCCGTCAAATGGAAAATGTCGACGCCCAACTACAATCAGCATTAGACATCCTTCATGGTCTCAGTGCAGCTACTAATGAATCGACGATTGTTTCACAAACTATTGACCTTCTACACTTTCGTCTCCAGAACCTTCGCAAGCTTCTCGTCGATGTTGGAGAGAAATTACCAGCGTCTGAAGTGGATCTTGTAAAAGAAGTGCGTTCTCAGACACGACGAAAAAGGGGTTTATTTAATTTTGTGGGTCTTATCCAAAGCACTTTGTTTGGCACAGCAATGGCCGATGATGTAGCTAAATTGGGGGACCGAATGATCATTGTCGATCAAGCTGTATCTCAGCAGAATCGTGTTATTTCTCAAACTTTTCATACGATTACTGCTTTAGAGTCAAAAGTTAATGCACTAATATCGGAGTCTAACCATGTATCGAGGGTTGTTAAGTTACAGAAACCAATCCCGACGTTAGAGTGGCTCCTTTATTTCACAGAATATTTGCATGCTGCGGAAATTTCAGTTCAGAAGGTTGTAATCTGTAAAAATGAACTAATTGACAGCATAGTAGATGCAGGGATAGGGCGTGTGGACGCAAAGCTTGTGCCTGTGCAGACGCTTCTTGAAGCTTTACAGATAGCTAAGTTGCAGTATCACTTAACTCCTATTTTCAATGACAATGAGGTAGAATATTATTACCCGCTGTTGGAGTCAACCCTCACGCACAGTGCTATTCTCATCCACATCCCTATGCGAGGGCAACATCAGTTTAATGCATGGCATTTAGAACCCTTCCCCTGGTTTGTTAACGACACACTGTATACTAGGGTGTGTCAATTTAGGGGGTGAACTGGCTAAATTGAAAATCGAGTAATTTGGTAGCAATTTAATGTAGTCTTTAAGCATGCAAAACAATATTCTGGCATAAATTTTTTTTTATAATAAGTCCTACCTACATCAAATGGATTTTTAAATGTACATATTTGTGAATTTATAACATAACCAGCGTTTGCACACATGTTACTGTTTCAAGTTTCAAATTATTATATTTTATTATCCGTAGTCTATTTGAAAGTAACCAATGCCTTCATACTCTCTTTGCTTTGGTTTCTTGTCATCAGTAGTCTGCTTGCTATTTGTGCTTTGATGTAACCTTCTCGCCTCTCGTGGCTGTAAACATGGCCTGCTGCTTCTGTGACCATTTTCACACATCTCTCCACACTTTGAGTGTGGGATATACTGCCAGACTGGGGTCACTAAATTTAAGGGGATAACTTAACTCTAAACTTAATTTCTAAGGGTCGCTGCCACCAGACCCCCTCTGGACAGCATGTAGCTCGTTAGGTAGCGGGCAGAGTGGACTAGGCATTGGGTTAGGTTTTCCATTGATCAGATCGATAAGGGTAAAGAAGGGTGAAACCATAACATGTCTTCATTGATTTATTTCTTATAAAACACACTGGTAAAAACACATACAACCACACTGTGGACCATAATTCCAAGGCCTGTCCCAGGGTATAGCACTGGCGCCTCTAACAACTGTTGTTGTGGTCGGTTACACTCCGACCCGAGATGGGTCCGGGGTCATCGGCCCACGAGGTAGAGTAGTGCCGATTAATCATGACGAATCAGCGCCATCACTCCTATATTGACCACTGCTGGGTATCCACCGGCTCCGAGCGACCGGTGGGTTTCAATTAAGCCCACCCTCGATCTGGAGACAAACGTGAATCAGCGTCAGGGAACAGAGAAACATGACAACACCAACCAACTCTCTTGTCTAGACGACAGACGTATTTACGTTATATTACTTCTACACTGGGTGAATGACAATTCAACTGTTAAATCATGAACACTGGTGAACACTGATAATCACTACAATTGACTGAATTAACTGAATGGCTAGGAAACAACATACCTGGAGACAAACGTGAATCAGCGTCAGGGAACGCTGATGCCTCGCCATCTCGAGCTTATATACCCCTGAGTTGCCAGTGATCGCTACTCACGCAATGACAATAATCACAAACAAACTAACTGTTACTCATTCAAAGATGACCCTCTTTTGACAAAGGTCTGGCAAATTACTTGGGTTGATTTAAACAGACTAATTCAAGGTTGCGTTGGCCAGTAGAGAGTGCAATAAACGTAGTGACAACTGTGTTCAAAGGCGGGGCTTACTGAGAGTGATCCTGAGGGTAAAACGCTCCTAAGATTCTACAAGCGCGGTGGATTTGAATATTATGTAGCGTAATATGAATTAAACGGGTTTTTAGGAATGGCAGTGAGTTGCGCAGTACAGGGAAGGCCACTTCGGCACCTGCATTGGAGTCTCTTTAAGGTTTCTCAATTCTTGGCTAGTTAGACTTGTTGTCAATGGTGGCTCTAAGACTTCCAAACTCAAGTCAACCAATTCTGACAATTTGGTGGCATTGACGTTTATTGGGGGAACTTTTCTTGAATGAAACGAACAGTCTCCCAACTGGTCGTCATCTATTAGCATTCCTCTAATCTTTAGAATGACTTCTACAGCCTCGGTTCGGAGATTGGTACATTGACTGCAAAGCATTGCTTGCAAAACTGCTTCTGATCGAGCATACCAAGCGGACCTTCTTGCCACAGGTAACACGATGTCCCTCACTACCTTCCTCTGTGTTCTTACTAGCTGCAATTGAAACAAAAGGTGATTGGGCCCATCCACCCACACAGGATTAAGTTTCACACTAAACCACTGGGGAAGATAAACTCCAATAATAAATTCAACAATTAACCTCAAATTCTTCAGCACTTTGCCCTTCAATTCGTGTTTGGAAATCCAAATCCTGCAGAAACGAAGAGCTGTAGTTAACCAACGGCTGTGACTGACAGGTCCAATCTCCAAGAGAGCCAATGACTGAGGCACTTCTCCTGATCTTATTGCTTGGGCAATACGATAAGCATAGGATTGATCTGTGCTGAGATCTTTGATGACTCCTTCAGACAACGCCGGAAGGGGAGGGCCAACTTCGACCTTTGGAAAGGTTGTATTTATTTCTAGTTGTGTTGCTTCATCCAGCATGATGCCAAGGGGACCTGACCACTTGTTGTTGCTCTTTGTAGGACCATCAAGTTCCTGGATGAGATGACGAAGAGGTAGCTCGCCTGTATGTAAATCACATACAATCCAAACAAGTCTTCTTCCTAGTTTTTTCTCTAAATGCGTCATTACACCCCCCTGCCATCCGGTGTTCACTGCAGTTGAATCTCCACCAACAGCCTGCAGTGAACTGCCAAGTCCTCTCTCGTGAACCCAACATAAAATATGATCAGCATTGACCTCTGCATGTTTCTTCCCTTCTACTTCAGTTTCGGGAGCAAAGTGAAACAAAAACCGACCACCAGGCTCAGAACAGACAGAGTAGTGTTCTTCTTTGATGAGACCTGGAAACTTTCTGTTCACTCCCTCTACTTCTAGCAAAACTTTTGTGTCATCTATTCTTCCATCAAACAAAAGACAGGAGAGCCCTCCCTCGCTTAAATCTTTTTCATGCTGATCAGATATTTCCTTCATTATTTTTTCTTGTGCTCTTCTAATTTTATTATGATCTATCACCAAAGATAGACTTACAATAATTAAAATGTAGAATTCGTCTGGTAGAGTAGGTGCAAGTGCAATGAGAGCAAACCACCGTCTATGATATCTAGAAGGAGAGTGAGCCGGGCGCCTTATCCTCACGCTTGGTACAAGTCAAAACAAGAATTAAACTGTCCCACACGGAGAGCCTGTTCATGTTCTGACATGCATATTGTACACAAGCTATAGAACCATAAAATACTCCATAATCCATATGCTTAAATGAGATTAGTTAATATCAAGTGAATAATTCTAATCAAGTCTCATTAATTTGTTGAAATACTGATATTTGAAACTTTAAGGTATAATTGATGGAGGTGAGGGTTATTTCAATTCATTTTTGTTTGCTAATCTCAAGTTTAGACATAAAGAGGCACAATATTTTGACTACCAAATTTGATTTTTAACATGTTGACAAAATTGACACACCCTACTGTATACTCTGGATAGGCCTAAAGAACTTTTCCTGATAGATGAAGATTATTCTTTCTTGGCATTAGAGGACCCTGAGGTACTGTCACGGTGTAAGTCGTCATATCTACACCTACACGTATGTCCAGCCTACATGTTCGCGTTTAGTCCGGCTGCAGAGGGAATGTGTGAATTGGCAGTCATACAAACAAATG
This sequence comes from Homarus gammarus, assembly GCA_958450375.1. Lineage (NCBI taxonomy): Eukaryota > Metazoa > Arthropoda > Malacostraca > Decapoda > Nephropidae > Homarus > Homarus gammarus. The sequence continues at coordinate 81,394 of CAUDMG010003965.1, forward strand.
TACACACAGCACTTGCACAATGCAGCTATAGGCCAGTTAGTGTCAAAACTGTGTTTCAGGCTCATCTCCACAATGTGCAGTATTTATTCTTTCCAAATACAACTACCGTTATTTTAAAATGCCATGATGGTGTTAAGCAGCTAGTTGTGAAAGGTCATTACAAGGCTCCGGATTGTGAAATCACTTGTGGTTCATTACGGACCTTGCCTACTCATCAGCACTTTGCCTTAAATATAAAACTCAAGTCTGCCTTAATTCCACTTCCTGTCATGAATTTTGCTGTAAAGGATATTCAAATTGTTTCAGAGAAATTAAAGGTCATTGCATTCTTGAAAGAGACAAAATTTCCTAATTTGAGTAATAATTTGTCATTTTATTTATCACGGGAATTTGCAATACCAAGTCTCACAATTCTCACAATTCCCACAATTATGTTAATTTTGGCAATCATGTTTCTTTTCTGTTATTGTAAGTCAGTGTCATCCAAGATGAACGTTGTTCATAACATTTTAACCTGTAAGACACTAAAGTCTAGGTCCCCTGTAGTAGCTAATACCCCTACAGTAGTAGAATCCCCAGCTTAGTGTCTACAACTTTGTTTATAACATGGTTAGGGTTGTATAGGATGTACTGTGCTCTGTGAGCTTGTTTAAGCCCCACGGAGCTCGGCTGATAGGTGACCCAGCGATGTAATGGCCCCTGTCTCATCAACAGAAGTATTATATAAATGGGTTATTACGTCTGATTTATATTCAGATTCATCCCCTGTAATTTTCCACTATATGTGAGGACATGAATTGAACACGTGAACGGTAGCTTTCCCAAGAGGGAGAAGCCCCTATGTCAGCATCTATGTAAGCGTGCACCAGTGCGACGCTCTTAGTCAGTCACTCACACCAACTAATATCGAACGGACGTTGATCCACGTTTATATTACATAAACGCCATCCTTTCTCATTCACTCATAAATAGTGGAACTTACGGTTGATATACACTCAGGAATTATAAACATAATACCTTTATAATAAAACAAGAAACTTAAATTGGGTTTCGTGACTAAAAGCCCAATACATAATATATGTGTACCAACCTGGTTAACTGGGGAATTAACCAGCGTAACAGCCGCCTTGGTGTGGGAGGCGGCCAACAATTACCGCAATTGTGCTGCATTCTGGAAAGGGATCAAGCGACTGATGGGTTCCACCTCCAGCATGGTCCCTTACCTGCTCGACCAAAACAACGTGAAAATATTCGAGGAGGAAAACCAAGAACAACTACATCGGCGATATTTACGGAAGATCTTTACCATTAGTGAACAGGAGAACGAGGGCTTCGACAGGGAGTTTGAGGAGGACATTTTTTGTCAGTTGCAGGACCATCAGCACCTGCTCCAGCCGCTCCCATGGACTGACTTCACTAGACTGGTGGACGGAAGCTACCTGACGTAGCGCCTAGTTCCTGCACATGTGTCAGCCGTCATAAAAGGGTTTAAAAACAAATCACCTGGTCAGTCACATTAACAAGACGCTCCTGGCTCAACTCCCAGACAACATGATTGAGGCGCTTGCTCATATATGCAACGCCTGCCTCGCCTCTGGATACTTCCCTAAGATGTTCAAAATCGCCGTGATTCGCCTCATACCAAAAGCAGAGAAGCCTCCAAACAAAGTCGAAAACTTTCGACCAATATCGCTGCTAGAGGTACCTGCCAAAATCTTCGAAAAAATAGTAAACAAGCGGTTGCGGATGTATCTGGAGGACGAAGCCAGTTCGGCTTCCGCCAATACCGAGGCACATCCACCGCCATAGCTCAGGCCTACGAGCAGATCGCCAATGCCATGACTGGCTGCCTGCAGTGCAATATAGTACTGAGGGACGTCAGCAAGGCGTTTGACAAAGTTCGGCACACAGGGCTGCAGTATATGATCATACAACTGGGGCTACCTGAAAATCTGACGTGCCTGCTGTGCAACTTCATTATGGACCGCAGAGCTAAAATCAAGATGCAAGAACATTTTGGAGAAGAATTCTCACTATCGAGCGGCGTGCCTCAGGGTTCTTGTCTCTCACCAACCCTTTACACACTCTACACGGCTGACCTGCCACCCCCAATCGTCGGCAGCGAGTACGTCATGTATGCCGACGATGTAACACAGATCGTCACCTGCCCAGGAAGGTCCACAGCAAGGATGGCGCGACTCACTGCTCGGGCAATAGAGGAGATCTCGGAGTATGAAAATAAATGGAAAATGAAAACAAACAAAACGAAATTCGAGGTCATACCCATAGCCAAATTCAAGCCGGCGCCATTGATGATCGACGACGAAGAGATTGAGTACTCTAAACAAGGCAGGCTGCTCGGCCTCATCATCTCTCGGACGGACATCATTCCCCACGTGAAGGACAGACTAAATAAAGCAAAAGTCGCCGCAGCCAAATTAAAACGTTTTAAACTGATGCCTGAGAAGATACGAATTCACCTGTACAAGGCGCTGGTGAGGCCTGTGTTGGAGTACCCATCTATACCACTCGTCACACTCGGGAAGACTAGACTACAACAACTACAGAGCTTCCAAAGCAAGTGTTTGAGGTCAGCCAGTGGCCAAGCGCCACCCTACCAGGAGACAGTGGAAACCATCCACCTAAGAAATAAAACAGAGGCCCTCAACTTCAGGTTCCATCGCCTAGGGAAGGTTTGGGACAAGCTCCTGGACGACCCTCACAGCCCAGACCACCTACGCGGGGCAGACATCAACGGAGGGCGACCCCACGCCTGGTGGCTCCGGAGTCTGCCCTCACTACAACAAACCAACCCGCGACCCATCTATGTCCGCCACAGTGATCCACCTTAGATTAAAACTTAGATGATATAAATTCACATTTAACAAGTCACAATCTAGTGAGTCCATAACGTAATACAGTATAAGATGTTAATAAACTTGTAATTGTTAAATCAATCTAGTCATTGTCTACTAAAATAACCATTGTGCAACCTCATCCTAAATCCTAGGTTAACTTAGTTAGCCAACAAACTCTGTAATATGTAAAACAAGGGGTGTCGTCCCCTTCTGTTAATAACTCATTAAACTTCTTTTCCAACCTTTCCCCCCACGACTATATGTTGTGACTTCTCTATCCCTCATGTCTGGCTGTGCCTTGACCCCCATCATGCCTTCCATTCATTCCCCCCCCCCCCCTAACCTAAAAAAAAAAAAAAAAGTATCCTCACTGTCCCTAACGGGTTATCAGGCCCGTGAGACTTACTCTCACGTTAACTTCAGAAGCAAGAGTGCACCCAATTGGTTAATTTAATTTATAGATATAACATTAAAAAATAACATTGAAACTACACCAAAACTTCTTTAGCCAGCGAACGTTCACTACGCCAGGTGAAAGTAATGTTGGCTATCTTTTGGAAGAAATTCTAAACATTAATTTTGTCTCCCAAGTCCAAATTGGTACTTAGGGAACGTCTCTAGTTAAGGAAGTTTCTCGGTATAATTTCCACATTATTCTCGTACTTTATATTAAGCAGCTAGGAGCATTATTATAGTCTTATCTACACAAGTATTCGTCCCATAACCTGCATGGGTCACACACCAGTTCCTCTGCCCTTAGCAATTACTTCATAAGAAACAAGTTACTTCAGGCCTTCATACTGTGGTTAACAAGATCCGAGTTTCTTTTAGACCAGAGACCATTTCCTCCACCGTCGGCAGCAGCTGCTGACACAATCACTTAATATTCCTACTACTATACTGTCCTAAAGGGAGTGGCAGGTGAGGGGGGTGGCAGGTGAGGGGGGTGGCAGGTGAGGGGGGTGGCAGGTGAGGGGGGTGGCAGGTGAGGGGGGTGGGAGGGAATGGTAGGCGAGGGGAATGGCAGGTGAGGGGAGTGGCAGGTGAGGGGAGTGGCAGGTGAGGGGAGTGGCAGGTGAGGGGAGTGGTAGGTTAAAGAGTGGCATATGAGGGGACGGCACATGCAGTCAGCCAAACCATAGTTTTAAATAATTTCTTTAGGTGATAGATTTACGCTCATATTACCACTACTGCTAATATTAGAACCCAAGTTCATATCACCAAACTAAAACAAAACAATCAAAAGGAAGAACATCATTAAAGTTACTCATGAAATTTCACTTTTTTCTACAGGGAACTAACTACACCATGGCGAACCAGATGTCATGGGTGCCAACATAATCCCGGATCTTGTTTTGTTACTGTATCAATATTTGTTGGCTGATTGTATCTGTATCTGTAAATATGATTATCCCTGTAATTAACTGCCCATCTGATTATCCTAATATACCTGTAACTGCCTATCTGATTACCCAATATACCTGTAAATGCATATCTGATTACCCAGTATACCTGTAACTGCCTATCTGATAGTCAAATATACCTGCAACTGCCCATCTGATTACCCAATATACCTGTAAATGCATATCTGATTACCCAGTATACCTGTAACTGCCTATCTGATAGTCAAATATACCTGTAACTGCACATCTGATTACCCAATATACCTGTAACTACATGTGCATATCTGATTAACAAATATACCTGTACCCACAATTACACATGTCCTTTGCTGATCCGTCGACTCCCACACTTAAAAAAAATAAATAATCTGCCCTTTTCTCTGTATCTGTCCACATCACAACACACACAGCTCATTAAAATCAAGTTCAGTTATAAAGTCATTCTCCCAGCGCCCCAGCCAGTATTTTTTGGAAACACGATGTAAACAAAAGGGTGGTTAGGTTAAGTTAGATTAGATTAGGTTTAGGTTTAGGTTTACAAAGTAGGATTGAGCTGAATTATTATAAAAGTAACGATATAAAACACGATCACCATAACCTTAAAAACACGACCATTATCACCATAGCAACCATAAGACACCATATCACCAGTCAAGAAACGTCCCCAATGTGCCACATCATAAGGAGGATAAAACGTTCCCATAGATAACAATTTGCTTTATGAGCCATACTGTAACAAGTTTCCTCCTCTGATATCTTGTTAATGACAAACTGTACTCCAAGCTTTGTAAATAATTTTTTTAAACTTAACTTATCACTACCCTTGTCATTCTCCCATTATCGTGATGTTATTCTCTCTCTTGCTCTGTCTCTCTCTCGCTCTCCCTTGTACTCTCTCTCTCTTGCTGGGTCTCTCTTGCTGTCTGTGTCTTTCCTCGCTGCTGAGAACGCATCTAATTGGCTTTATTTAACATCAGGCACACAGATGGATTCTCAAGTGTTTGTTATATTTATCGTACAAACACATAATAAAGAGTAACATGACAGTAAAGTTGTAAGACTAAGCCTTTAATTGGATATATTTGCCTATACTCTACTGTCAATCTTCGTTTAACATACATCCGGTTAATGAACATCCGGTTAACGAACATCCGGTTAACGAACAGTCAATAAAGTAAGTATCGACCACCCCAAGATCAATGGAATATAAAATGAACGATGACAAGCACATGACGCCAGAGAACCTTCCCTCTAGTCCCTGAACCCATTATGAAGCCCTCTGTCCTATGTTAGTCAGTGTTCCCATCTCGATACCCATCTATAAAGCCTTCCGTCAATCTCCGAACGAACCAAAGAATTATCCTTCAGGAGATTAAACTAAATCCACAGAACAGTCTTTAAACCTATCATTAGGATCTTCCTTCTAATCTTCAAACCCCTGTCTGTATGCAACCCTTGTTGAATCCCCTTTAAAAACTCACCCTCCATAATACTGGGTCTCCAGCGGCTGTCACCCGCTTTTTACAACATGGGGTCAGGTTTTATCAACAGCATAATGTGAACAAAAAGCACGTGACACTTACTAGCAGGGCCCGACGACTGATGCTCCTCCGTGGGTCCTCTGCGGATAAAATGCATATTATTAGTTGTGTTATTGCTGTGGTGGAGGCAGATTATAGGTAATCAATACAGCGCATGTTTTGAATACATTTACACCTGAATCATGCTGAGAACGTCGAAGGTTCGGGTCTCTCAGTTGGGTCTGATCTCATGTATATTTGAAAACGAATTTGTAAATGTGTTTGCGTCAATATATTAAGACATCTAATCATATAAATACAAATTATGTATATCTTAGTAATTGATAGACGCCAATTCTGTGAAATAACAAATGACTTCATAATAATAGCTGCCCTCAACAACAGTCGAGACAGTGTTCAGTGGCAGCCTCGTCAACGTCACGGTGAAAGGTCAAATTTTCGTGGGAGAGATCTGTGAGCTAGTCTAGTTTACTGTGTCAACAGCACACTGACCTGTATTTTCTACTGACTGGCCAAACAAGCTCCTGTCTTAATCGGCCCCAACCAAACTTAATTATCGGGATTGGGACAAAATCCTAGTGGTTCGCTCCAATCCTACTGGTTAGGTTAGGTTTGGGGTCTAACTGGGCTGGAGCCTCATATCACCCACAAGCCACATACACACACAGACCACACACACCACGGGTTACACACCCCACAGGCTACACCCAAGCCACAAACCACACCTCCCACAGGCCATATCCCCTACAGGCCACAACGTCCACAGGCACAACTCTCACAGGCCACACCCCCGCCACAGGCCACATTCCCTACAGGCTACACACCGCCACAGGCGACACCCCACACCCACTACAGGCTACACCACCCCACACCCAAGAACAAGAGAGGAATACCGATAATTAATCTAATTAATACGTGATCATGTTCTGTAATATTCAGGTGGTGTCAAAATTAACTGTAATATCTTTCTACATGTTCAGAGTATTGCCTTCAGAACGTAGCAAGTTCATAATGTCGCTCGTTCATAATGTAGCAAGTTCGTAATGTCGCTCGTTCATAATGTCGCTCGTTCATAAAGTCGCACGTTCATAAAATCGCAAGTTCATATAGTCCCACTTTCATATAGTCGCACATGCACGAGTCACACATTCACAAAGTCGCACGTTCACAAAGTCGCACATTCACAAAGTCGCATGCTCACAAAGTCGCACGCTCACAAAGTCGCACGTTTACAAAGTCGCACGTTCACAAAGTCGCACGTTCACAAAGTCGCACGTTCACAAAGTCGCACGCTCACAAAGTCGCACGTTCATAAGTTATACTTAACCAAGTCGAAGGTTCATAAAGTTGCATATTCATAGAATCGCACGTTCATAGGGTCGTACGTTCATAGAGTCGCACGTTCATTGAGTCGCACGTTCATTGAGTCGCACGTTCATAAAATCGCAAGTTCATAAAGTCCCACTTTCATATAGTCGCACATACACGAGTCACACATTCACAAAGTCGCACGTTCACAAAGTCGCACGCTCACAGAGTCGCACGCTCATAAGTTATGCTTAACCAAGTCGAAGGTTCATAAAGTTGCACACTCATAGAATCGCACGTTCATAGCGTCGCACGTTCATAGAGTCGCACGTTCACAAAGTCGCACGTTCACAAAGTCGCACGTTCACAAAGTCGCACGTTTACAAAGTCGCAGGTTCACAAAGTCGCAGGTTCACAGTCGCAGGTTCACAAAGTCGCAGGTTTACAGTCGCAGGTTTACAAAGTCGCAGGTTTACAAAGTCGCACGTTTACAAAGTCGCACGTTCACAAAGTTGCAGGTTTACAAAGTCGCAGGTTTACAAAGTCGCACGTTCACAAAGTCGCACGTTTACAAAGTCGCACGTTCACAAAGTCGCACGCTCACAAAGTCGCACGTTCACAAAGTCGCACGGTAACAGCGGCTGTGACTCCCGAATCAGGTCTACCATGCACGTCCACCAGTATGTAAACTACTCAGACGTTTTTACTTCTCCACCCACAACATTCCCAGCCGCTCTGCTCTGTGGCGCGGCTCATGGGCGGGTTGGAGGGGACAGGCACGAGATGGAAAATAAAAGATGGTGTGAAGGAAGTTAACGTAAATTATAAAAGGAAAGAGGGAAGGTTGTCTATGATACAAGGGAGGAAATGGAATGAGAAATTATGTAAATGGCAACATGAGAGAAGGAAGGAGGGTTAACAAGGTGACTATTACGAGTGTGGAACATTTGATTAATGCAAATGGTTAAGGGAGGAAAATGTATCTTCTGCCATGATGGGTTGTGAGGGAGGGACAGTGAATGGTGGAATTAACAAATTATGATGGGTGGGGGGAAGGGACGGAGAAGTCTGTGGTGGTGGAGTGGTGTGAGGGAGATGGCTCTTCACTCACACCACACATGAGCTCTTTTGCATGATGGATGAAGATGGATGTATGTCTGGTATGGGGTGTCGGTGTGTGGCGAAGACAGTCACACTTGCGGTCATGATTTACAATGTATGAGAAGTTCCCCCAACAAGGCGGAGTCAACGACGCTTAGTCCTTCATGTAAGTATATGACATGAACCAAGTTAACCTGACCAGAGCTTATAGCTGGGTGAGTTAGATTAGGTTAAGATGCAGAAGCTCGTGTTGCCCTTTTCCTTCAACCTTTCTCACACTGTCACCCGAACCATAACAAGCTGGTGACCGTTCGACTGACGTAACTTCCCATTTGCGCTGTTGACTGTTCCTGCTGGAGAGGTTTTGTAACGCTAACCAACATGAAGCACAGTACAAGAACATTAATGCACTGAGTTAACCCGCTCCTTCACACTAAGACAAACAGTAACTCGTACAAGTGAACGCTCCTCAGTACTGCTCCATCAGGTCACTTGACGTAATCATTTTGTCGAGTGTGTTACAGCAGGTGACGCGTGACGCAATGACTCCCCAGACCCTACTGAACCCTGACTTAATGTAACCGGCTGATACGATTAGGGCTCATTTCTCCAGGGCCTCCAACCTAACCTGACAGGCAATCATTTCTACAGAGCCGCAAAACAACCTATTAGGATTGGGACCCGACCTTAATAGTCCCCCAATCTTAATGGTAAGGTTATGTTGGGGCCAACAAGGATTGAAGTAATTTGAGCTTGGGCGCCAGTTCTCATGGGTTCTCTTCATAGTACAAGTAGGTCGTAACTATTTGGCGTGGGTCCCACTTGTCACGCAGCACTATTGTCACCAAGAGTGTTGAGTGTTTATCATGATGAAGGGGCGAGGGTGAGGCAGTGTTGACAATATGGACAGACGAAATGTATGTAAATAAAGTAAGGGTCAGTCGGCAGTGTTGGAGCGTCGGGAGGGAGATAAACGACGCGAATATAGAGACAAATTAATGTGATTGATGAAAGAAAGGAGTGAAGCATAATACACGAACAGGACGGAGACTATCACACTAAACCGACTATCTCCAGATGCCCGAGGCAGCTAATGACTAGTAACGATGTTAGTAAACAAATAAATAAATTAAAAACTAATAAGTCGCCAGGTCCCGATGAGATATTTTCCTGAGTATTAAAGATATGTAAGGAAGAACTTAGTATGTCATTAACGAATTTGTTTAACATGTCATTAAATTAGAGGAGATATTCTAAAATGGATTAGGGTGTGATTTCAGGACAGGAAACAGCGAGTAAGCATTAACCACTAAATCCGATTGGGGTGACGTCACTATAGTATTTCCATGCTAACCTGGCCCATCAGCCATGACCCTCTTCTATACTAATAGCCGATTGGTTCATAAAAAATTCAAACTAAATGTTGTAATAGCAGCCTTACATTTCATAAAAATTCACCCAAATGTATAATACTTAAATGTATAATACCAAATTATTCACCAAGTTATTCAACAATGACTCAATAGTTATTCACTAAGTTATTCAACAATTACGCAGGAATTATTCACTAAGTTATTCAACAATGACTCGGTAGTTATTCACCAAGTTATTCAACAATGACTCGGTAGTTGATCATGTCATACATGCTGAAGTCTATAACTTCATCAGAGGTTGAGCCAGGTCATGCTGATTTAGCAAATACTTCACCAGCTCCTCCTTGACTCTCAAGCTCTGAGCGGGAGGAGGGAGCGGGCAGACCCTTATCACTTGTTACCCAATGAACCTCACTTTCTTCGACTGTGAGAAAGATTTAGGAGTAATGATAAGTAGGAATCTTAAACCAAGACAACAATGTATATTTGCTCGAAACAAGGCTAACAAAGTACTTGGGTTCATACAAAGGAGTGTTAGTTACAAGACTAGTGAGATTATCCTAAAACTATATCTTGCGATTGTGAGACGTCACTTGGATTATACAGTTCAGTTCTGGTCACCGTACTACAGAATGGGTATCAAATCCCGGGCATAAGGAACCTTGAGTACACACACAGATTAAAGCATCTGAATTTGCACTCCCTCGAGAGACGTAGAGTGAGAGGCGATATGACTGAGGTGTATAAATGGAAGTCAGGGATAAACAAATGTGATAATTATAACAAAGGTACTTAAATTATCCAACCAGTTGCAGTTTTAAATTAAGACAAGTTTAGATTTAAACGTGAGATAGGTACACAGTGGTTTGGTAATAGAGTAGTGGATGAGTGGAACAAGTTACCAAACATCATCATTAACTCGAACACGATGGATAGCTTCAAACATAGGTTGGCTGGATATATGAGTGATAGGGGTTGGGTGTAAACGGGACTGCCCATTCTGGACCAATAGGCCCGCTGCAGTTTCCTCCATTCATATGTTCTTAATATAGGATAATATGATTAGGTGAGGTGTGGTTAGTATACGTTTGATGAGTCCAACATTCTACACCTAGTACGGGTCACCCAGCACAAGCGTCACGACCTATACACAGAAACAAAACTAGTAGGCGAAGAGGAATGTCAGGCGTAATAGATCATCCCACCATCAGTTCACCGGCCCTCACTAATTAACATCTTACCTGATCCTGCGTCTGGTGTATGTGTAGCGCCGTGGTTCAGCTTCTTACACAAATAAAATGTCTTATACGGCGAGGATAGAGGTGAGAGTGGAGAGTACAAAGGCCGTCACCGGCACACTTCACTGCTGGAAACAAACTAATCAAATGGTTCACCGGTCTTGGAGTTCCCAGACCGGAACAGTTTCGAACCAACCGAATCACAAAGTTCGAACCAACGACTCAAAGGGAGGGGGACTCATGTTGATGGAAAAATTTACGTTATTTTAATAAGTTTGTTTATAATTTTTTTTATTAAATTCTTAGCTGTGAGGATGTATGTGTTGCTATGAAGGTTAACAAGACCAGACAATAATCCACCTATTTTATTATATATAGAGAAAACATCTGGTCATGGGTCCTAATGTGTTAAGATTTATGCTAAGCTATAACTGTAGTTAGTGTGTGTGTTTGTTATGGCATGTAATAGCTTGAAAACAAATAGTATATTTTAAAATGGTGAAGCTGTGCAAAAGTTTCCATCAAGAGATATGGACGTCTCCAAAACACCGAAAATGACGATAAAATCCTTGAGTTTTACATAAGTTTGTTGTGTATTAGCATTGGTATGATCTACAATATGAAGTATCAGCCTATAATGTATATGACTCTGGAAATTATAACGCAATCTTTTATTTGACAAATGAGGAGAGGAATACAGCGTCACGAAGCCGTATTGACACTTCCGGACTCAGCATGTTAACAAATGGCAAGACGCTGGTGGCAACATCTTCAGAAGAATAGATTACTAATTAGATCCTTCCATCGTTATCATCATCATCACGACAACCTCGACGCTTTTAATAGAAGTAATTAAAGCTGAGCAAGACGAATGAGTATAAAAGACAATTTATTAAACGAAGAACTAAAAAAAGTCCCTGGTGTCCTCGAACCACTCCAAGATGGACGGTAATTACCAAATGGTCCACATGATTGGTAACCTTTTGCCTCTGACTGCTTGGGTCTGATGTGGTAAGAGCCGTGGTTGTACAACTTGTCCCTAGTGTACGTATAGGGTGTTCTCTAGGTGCTCCAGTCTCCTCCTGCAATTACGACCTGAATACACAGCCCTGATGCCTTCCTCCTTTTAACAAATGTGTACAGTTTATAATAATTTCGAAATAATCATTTAGGTAATATAATTTCTCTGGATCATTAACATTATGTTCCTGTTTCATAAGGATGTCAATATTATAATACTTAACAACAGATAATAGTTGCATTTGCTTACCTAAACTATTTACACAATTCACATTTAATGTTGCAAACATTATATACATAATAATTATTGTTATAATAATGTAAAAAAGAATCATTTATTTACTTTTTTCCTCTTGACGTCTCTCTTTCCTTCTTCATCTATATTATTATCCCCTTTATTCACCTTTTTGGTTATTTCTTTTCCATCCCTCTTACTCAACATTACCTTACTACCACTAACTGCTCGTACTGTCCAGCTTTGTGCATGTTCAACCTTTTCCCACCTTGAATCATCTTTTCCAATTGGATCCATTTTCTTCCCATCAACTTTTTTTCCTTTCCCACATTCTAATACTTTTTCTGTCTGTTTTCACTTTTACCTGATTTTCATCATCACTGCCGTTCATTTCTAATTCATTTTCCCCGGTTTGTTCTGATCTTCCTTGTTTGCATCTTTCTTGTTTTTGCTTGGTGACATAATGCAGGTAACCTCGACAATTTCCTCCATTCTATCCATGTTTTCACCTCTTGCCACTTCACACTCTGTCCCTGTCATATTTGGTGCTTCCATGTCATCTGCTTTATCATATTTCATATTTTCATAAGATATTTACCTTCAGTTTGATCCGCATTATTCTTCTCTGTATGTATCTCGGCCTCACATATAGTGGGCCTTTCCTGTACTGCATTTTCTGAACCATCTGGGTGTGTGGTACCATCTGGGTCTACAGCATCTTGGGTTATAGTCTGAGCAGGCAATTCTTCCCTTTCTACCCCATACCGGGTTGTTACTGGAACCTGACTTACTGTGACACTTTCTTCTCCTTCCTTATCTTCCCTTGAGCTGTGGATCTCACCAGAAATTTGTATCGCCGGGAAGTCTTCCTCATTAAAAATGTTCACCTTATTTACTTCCTCGGTGTGACAATCAATTGCCAAATGACCTTCATGCCCGCATTTATAACAAGTTTTCCTCTGTCCAGCATAAAGGAAAGTTAAACTATGGCCACCTACTGTTACTGATGATGGAATGTTGTTCTTTAAATTTACCTTGAAGGGTCTTGTCCCATTCAACAGTCCGGCCGCTGGTCCTTTTGTATACTTGCTCAGCCTCATTCCTTCCACTTTACCATATTTACTTATGATGTTCATTAAAATTTTATTTCCCATTTCAAAGGGATCATCTTTAACTGATACATAAGTTAATGTTTTACTAAAATTCATCACTTTAACAGTCTCATCACTGTTAGGAATTCTTATAGTTATGTCTTCATATTCCTCACAAAAATTTTTCCAAAACTTTATTATCCCCAAATATCATCACCATCTTATTGTTTCTTAATAGTTGGAAGCCAACTATGTGTTCCTGTTTTATTTTCAGAATGTCAAATATTACCTTACATACATTTACATATTCAGGCTTACCTGAAAACAACAGTCCGATAGAGTCTTTTCTTCTTAAAGGGGGTGTGTACGTCCCCATTTCGACTGTTTTATTACGTCACTTGCATATGGCGTTCTCGGCCTGGTGAGGTGGACGGCCAATGCCACAAGTTTTCCAAAAAACCTGGCAAAGTCCACCACCGCCAGAAATTTTCTTTACACCTACTCGTGCACTATGACTTCATGGACTTTGTAATAAACTTTGCGCTGTCAAAGGCAGCTGCAACAGCTGTATTTCCACGATAAAAAGAGAGCTTCACGAATGTCTGCTGTGCTGACTCCCGTTTTCTATCCAGCCTGATGCTAATATACTTATTAGGTGAAAACTTCCAACATTTCGGAGTTTTATTCTCTTGTTTCTTACCAACAGACATCATTGTGGTATAGGTAAATAAATACATACAATAAAACAAGAATCACTGAGAGCTGATAATGAGCTATGTTTAGGGCCAGGCTAGTCGTACTCCAGGCAGCACCGTACAAGCGACGGGGTGGCTGAGCTGAGTGTCAAAGAAAATGGTGTTAGGGAGTTCGTCAGACTGTGTTCATAGAGGCGTTAAATGTAGCTAAAGATTAGTAAGTATAGCAACAAACACATCTCTGTCACAGGGTCGACCAGCGCCCTACCAGCTGAACATAAACAAACACATCTTCTGCCACAGGGTCGACCAGCGCCCTACCAGCTGAACATAAACAAACACATCTTCTGCCACAGGGTCGACCAGCGCCCTACCACCTGAACATAAACAAACACATCTTCTGCCACAGGGTCGACCAGCGCCCTACCAGCTGAACATAAACAAACACATCTTCTGCCACAGGGTCGACCAGCCTACCTACCAGCTGAACAAAACACACACATCTTCTGTCACATCCCCACCAATAAAACACCACTTAAAACTCAGCCAAGGATACGTATAAAAACAACTTTGATTGGACAAACTCGTCTGCTGGCTTATGTCATTGAGTAATCGGCTTTTACGATCTAAATGACTCACAAGTCGACTTAACCTAAGGATTATTTATCATGTTTTATTTGTCACTTAACGAACACCGTTAAATATTATGGGTAATAATGAATGTACGGAATGAATGACTAGTTAAGATGAGGTGAACCAGGAGGCGCAATTATATGTTGTATTAACTTTATATAAACACATACAAGTGATCGCAGGCACATTCGTGCCCAGTGAAAGTTTGAACGATCGTGCTTGGCTAGCATACAGCGAATGAGGGTGCGCTAAGTCCGTAGACTTGCATCGTTTTCCATCGTAAATAAAATGATTTTTTTTTTTTTTTTTACGGGTATTAGCCCACCCGGACACAGGTCACCGACCCACATCAGGGCCTGGGCGGCGAAAAAAAAAAAAATAATAATAATAATAATAATAATAATAATAATAATAATTCAGATAAGTAAAATTTATAATTCAAAATTCAAAAATAAAAATAAAATATTAGTGATAACAATAATAATAATGAAAACACTGCAATAATAATAATTATAATAATGAACCATAAAGAAGTTAAAAAAAAGATCATTAGTGAGAAACAATATACAGTATATATGTTGTGTTGTCAATAGCAAGAGAAACAATTGAGACCCTGCAATTGTGTGTAAATGAGGCAGAAAGTCAGATGAGCAGCCTGGGACTTGGTCACAATTTTTGCAATGCCATATGGCAGCAGGGTCTACCATTGGACAACACATTATGCTTCCAATATCTTCCCAGGTGGTAGTACCTCCCTGTTTGGTAGCTGCCTACTACCTACTACCTTCCTAAAGAAACCATCGACATGGTACCAGGATTGTGGGGTGGGGTAGAGAGGTGTGTGGGGTGGGGTAGAGAGGTGTGTGGGATGGTGTAGAGAGGTGTGTGGGGTGGTGTAGAGAGGTGTGTGGGATGGGGTAGAGAGGTGTGTGGGATGGGGTAGAGAGGTGTGTGGGATGGGGTAGAGAGGTGTGTGGGGTGGGGTAGAGAGGTGTGTGGGGTGCGGCAGAGAGGTGTGTGGGATGGTGTAGAGAGGTGTGTGGGGTAGAGAGGTGTGTGGGGTGGTGTAGAGAGGTGTGTGGGATGGGGTAGAGAGGTGTGTGGGATGGGGTAGAGAGGTGTGTGTGGGGTAGAGAGGTGTGTGGGGTGGGGTAGAGAGGTGTGTGGGGTGGTGTACAGAGGTGTGTGGGATGGGGTAGAGAGGTGTGTGGGGTGGGGTAGAGAGGTGTGTGGGGTAGAGAGGTGTGTGGGGTGGGGTAGAGAGGTGTGTGGGGTGGTGTAGAGAGGTGTGGGGGGTGGGGTAGAGAGGTGTGTGGGGTGGGGTAGAGAGGTGTGTGGGGTGGGGTGGAGAGGTGTGTGGGGTGGGGTGGAGAGGTGTGTGGGGTGGTGTAGAGAGGTGTGTGGGGTGGGGTAAAGAGGTGTGTGGGGTGGGGTGGAGAGGTGTGTGGGGTGGTGTAGAGAGGTGTGTGGGGTGGGGTAGAGAGGTGTGTGGGGTGGGGTAGAGAGGTGTGTGGGGTGGGGTAGAGAGGTGTGTGGGGTGGGGTGGAGAGAAGTATCATGGGATTCAACAGAACTAACACTATTGTAACAAATGTTGGAGAGCAGTATTAAACACAATATATTTTCATGTGTCTCATACTTGACACCCACTACTACCAAGGTATTCAAACGTCATATGACATTCCTTTAATATGTTTTATTACAGCTTGAGTTGTCCTTGCATAATTCGAAAGACCTGTATTATAATTGCAAGATGGTAGCATTAGTATACAGTAGAGTACCAACATACAGCCTTTAAAGGAAGTAACATATAGTGCATATAATTATAAAATTTTGTTTGCAACTATTCTATATACAGTACTGTAATATTAGATTTCTGAATCTACCAGCCATACCTGCAGTTTGTGTTCACTTGTCTCATAATGTGATCCATGTTTTTCAATGATGTCAAACTGCTGTAAAATTGGCCCCAAACTGCTATTGTCAAGTTCCTAATAATAATAAGCCAGTTCACATGAAAAGTATCCTGTGACCTTGTGTGACATTTGTGTACATGAAGGGTGATCATAAAGTTGATGTACAGGAGCCTTCTTAACGGAGATTCTGGCCCAGGAAGAAGTCTTCCCTAGAGCCTTTGAGTTTAAAGTCTCCTGGCATCTTGCTTGGTGCTTAGCATTCACACAACTAATAACAAATTATGTCATATGACAAAACATTTTGTCATTTACTGTAAATGTTGTCAGCGTCAGCACTTGGGTGGTAACACCGCTTTAAACTCATGATTCAAGATGGACTGAAGTCAAGACACATGATATAAAATTAGACCTACTATCCACATTAACACTGGGTTTGGTTTAAGCACAAAATAAATTATTGTTAATTCTAAATTTTGGCATTCAATAATTTAAATAAAAATTTGTTCCTTAAATTCTAAATAATTTTGCCTATATCTTTTGTTTGTTAATTATTTAGTAAAATTTAAAAGATACATTTGATGAGAAGATATAAACTACATTAATTAAATCCATCAACATAAAATGAATCTATTTTTACAGGTTTACCAAACTACATTACCGGTATTATTCTACATAATTTATATAATTGAAATAAAGTTCAACCAGGTAAAGATGGACCTACATCAATAATAATAAATGTGAGAAATATTAAATACCCTACAAGTTAGCACATGATATTTGAGATTCCATCATGACTGATAATCAGTACAAGTATTTGGTTTACATAGTCTCCCCATAACTAATTTGTGTCAAAAAGTTGACCAACTACTTACAGTATGCGAGTTACTTCAACAAATCAAGAGGGACTTCCATAAAACCTAGAAGACTAATCATATCCCATGGCAAAAATCAAAATTTTTGACACCGATTCTCAAAATATTACTCATTAAAAGCCCCTTCCAGTTGGTTATTAAGAATTTATCAAATTGGCTGACTTTAGTTACAGCACAAGAAAGCTTCCCAAATTATTAACATTTCGTTGAATCTCCAGCTAAGCTTGACACATTCTTTTATCCCCAGTAAGTAAAGATTATCTAATGAATCTTTGAGAATAAGGACTTTTGTTATGAAACCATTATCACAGCACATCTCCACCCAGCGACCACTCATGTACTACATCTCCAAAATATAATAATGGCATAATTATATTTTCAACAAGAACTAAATATGTCCATTTCTAAAAACCTTTTAGCTAACAGAACTAAATATATAAAATAATGGTACATCATCTGTTTAAACAACAATACATAATAATAATAATAATAATAATAATAATAATAATAATAATAATAATAATAATAATAATAATATTATTATTATTGTACAGCATTGTGAAATATTATTAACACAATAAAAGAATCATGAGGACTAGAAATCAATAAAATTTCTTGAGAAAACCAAAACAAGAAAATAGCAAGTGCATGTATGTTTATGAGTGCAGTGCTACACTTAAACAAAATAAATGAGTGAACAGTATATTAGGTAAATCAATGATTGTTAAGTAATCATTTAAAATATATACCCAGTATATTACATCATACAAGTTGTATTTACAGTACCTAAATTTAATTTAAAACAATTTTAAGTACCGATACATTTCAATCCTTCCAGTTACATGACTCACTGACCTTAATTTCAGTCCACCTACTCAAAAGTATTATGAGGTTCAAATATAATGTCAATAATTAGGCTTCCATGTTGCATATTTGCCTGATAACCTATGAAAGTTTGCCCCTTGTAGTGTCAGTAAGTCAAAATGATCACATGAAACATACATGCATTATTTCTCTCACTCACTCATTCACTCCATGTAAACCCATAAATTGGAAATGTAAGAATTATGGAATGCATTGATTACATATGACATAAAACTAGGCAGTCATAGGCAGTTCATCCTTTAAATATAATGGTATACTTGATGTTTGAAAATTGACAAAATTACTGTCAGAGCTTCCTTTGTCAGCACAGATTTAATTCTCCATAATTGGTAACGTTCAAATTAAGGAGAATCAATTGGTTTAGTAGAGCATGAAATATACAATTAAACTTTAAATACTGTCATGTCACAATTCCTTAACCCATATGCTGGTGCTGTATAGAGACAATTAATCTTGAAGTGGCAAAATCCATACAATTATTAATAGCTGGTTGTGTTGCTGTTTGTAAATAATAAAGGTTTAAACTCTTAAGGCAAGTCAGAATCATGGTGCATCACACAATATATCATGCATTAACACCAGATTCATTGGGCAATCAATGAAAGTCCTAGATTACAACTGGCTATGCACACATTAATGAAGGTAACTCAATACATCTGCAAAAAATTATGATAACTGTACAGATTGAAACTTATTTAAATACTGTACTGAGTGTTTTCTTCTTCATATCCTTATGTCCTCAGCCAATAGGGTAATGATAGCATTTAAGGAAACATAATATATGGATCAAAGTAAAGACTAATAAAGCTGAGAGATTATACATACATGTTGGATAAAATGCCAAAACAATCACCATGAGCAACACTCCCAGGACAGAATGGAGGAACCTATTAAAAAGGATTAATGCCTCGGAAATTTTGTTTCATGATAATTTTGACAGCCACCCTTGCTTGCACTTTTCATTTCCATTTCCCATTATGAACCATAACTGTATTAACTGATGTTTAAGTACAAGAAAGTTAATAATTTTCTTAACAGTAATTACATCCCAATATCATACCATTATTTGTGTGTGTAAAGGCACATCCAAGGCATCCTATTTGCATTATACATCCCACAATCAGTGTTTCTTCACATAACAGTCTCTCATCACATTAAATCGAAAAGTAAATCTACAAAAAATTACATTCATAAGCCCATCTGCCATCATCTCAAAACGTATCTCAATATAAGTGCATACAAGTATTCATTCTTGATCCTCAATGTTTTACATTACTGTAGTCGAATGTCATGTAGTATGATCATGTGAAGATTATGCACCCAAGCTTATTTCACCTGAATATCAACCACTCTAATGATACCTGGGGGCTAGGATGTGGTGGGGTAGGGTAGGGTAGGATGGGATGGGGTAAGGTAGTTAATCTTTAAGTAAAATCAATTGTGGTACCTTATCTTCACATGACACTATAAATATACAATAAAAACTTCTCTCTTAACTAATTGTATACTTATTCAAGATGATGAGGGGCAGGTAACAAATAACAAATCCTGTGGATGTCCTACATACTGCAAATTGTGACCAAAAGGGATATGGGACAATACAATCCCAAACAAAGATTCTGAAGGCCTCAGCATTATGAGATGTACACTCCTGTGTTACACAAACTAGATGTAAATAAAATAAGAATGACAGAGATATGTAAATAACAGATACTGTACATTGGAGCTAAACTGCTCTTTTAAAGTTTAACTCTGTGATTGCAATATGAACACCTTCTTGACACAGTTTAATCTCTTCAAAACCTTATTTTATTATTCATGAATTATAACCTTCATTGTAGAAGATTCAGTTTTCCTTAATAATAGGAGTTATCAAAGAGTCTAGCAATGTGATAGTCCTTATTCACTTTATGTAAAAGTTTCGCCTTGATGCAATAGTTTCAACTCATTCATGTGAGAATTGAGTAAAGTTTTCTTACATACTGTATATTTTCCTACACCCAACAAGCTAACACATTGTATGGGTGCCACCACTTATTAGAGAATGATATAATGAGGCTCCTCTGTATTTACTTCTCATTGTAATAATGATAGTTATATAACTTTACCTATATCAACCTCACTCTATCCCATCTATAAGGTGTTGGAGGTGCACCAATCACCACCACCAAATCATACTTAGCCTTCTTCCAGTATTTTTTACCAGATGACGGCCCAAAGAGCCACTACTCCAAATTGGCCTTAGTCCTAACATGCCCTAAACTTGCCTAACCACACCATTAGGGATTGAGGTCCAGTCCTAATGGGCATCAATATTAATGGTTAGGTCAAATCAGGTTGAGGCATATTAGGATACGGGTCCATTTGTCCTGCAACTGTTTAACCACACAGTACTCGAGGGTTTTTTATATAAGTTAAAACACTGTACAGTGATACCTCCTCTAACCTTAATAATAGAGAGGAGGAAGTGTGCATTAAGCAGCTCTCCTTCAAACTTAAGAAATACAATCATCCTCTCATAATTACAATAAGTAATAATATTAGTGTAAATAATAAACAGTACAGTAAATGTTCATAAACTAAATGTAATAAAATACCAAATATTTATAACCATTAAAATTAAATCAAATAATTTATATTGTATATATATATATATATATATATATATATATATATATATATATATATATATATATATATATATATATTAGGTATTAAGGTTGATAACACACACAGCTTTGATAATTGCGGGTTCAGTTTAGCCACTGCTGACACTCCTCCATTCTCTTATCTGGCACAGTTCACTCTTGACCACACTTATCCAGCATAGTGCATTCTTGGTCATATTCATCAAATTTCACCACAGTCCTGCTCCAATACTTCACTCACTCTTGACACTTCCTTTGACCTATACATAAATAAAGATTAAATTATCCACAATCAACACTTCCTATTAGTGCTTACAAAAATGGATATTGGTGCATGTACTGATCATGGAGAAAATTTACCAATATAAAACAGAAAAAAATATCTGAAAGCATAATTAGCTTTATAAAGGTGAGGTACATTTTGCTGTTAATAAAATGCATTGTTTTAAAACTAATGAGTGAAATGTCTATCTGAACTAATCTAGTGGTCTTCCAGATGTTTAGTCATCTTGGTAGCACTGCCACTGCATGATTACCTAATTCAGCACTTACTTTTTATCTTGAAGCCACTGACATGTAGAACCATATACCAAGACAATTTCTCAAAGTTATTTAATGTGGTTGATTCACAAAATACCATGCATATCACAAACTAGCACATGCATTAATATGAGAAAATTAAAATTTCTTACAGCAATATGTGTGGCTTCTACTGTGAAACTTCAGTGAGACAACTGCTTCAATGTGACACTAACTCTGTATCAACCTGACAAATGCCGTCTGTGTGACGCTGAACAGCACTGAGAGCCAAGACAGCCGCTCTTGTGTCTGTCATGACATCTCCAGCTAAACTCACCTCGTCCTCCCTATCATAACTTGCATATGGACTGAGATCATCAGTCAAACACAGAGCTTCATCATCATCATTTTCTTGACTGTTTAGAGATGTGTTCTCCTCGAGTACAGTGGGTTTGTTATCACAGGCATTTTCTTGGGGTTGTGTGTACCCTCCTGCTGCCAAGGGTGTGTGGCAGTCAGCATCTGCAGCATTACTGTGGCTTGTTGCACTTGAACTTGCATGGTGGCCAGCAGACTCTGTATGACTGTTCTCCTCAGCCTCTTCTGCTGCACTGTTAACACTTGCTGAGGCAGAGTCATCATAATCTGAAAATAAATAACTTGATTAATGCACAAAGAAAATAAATTAAATAATTACTGTTAATAATTTTCTCTTTTAACCAACCACTGACAGTATTAATATTCCTCCAGGCATTTTGACTTAATTCATTCTTGATATGTCTTTTACTGTATAGGTCAACAAATCTTTATCCAAAATCCAGAAACCAAAAATAATTTTAATAATCCCAACTGTATGTGAGCGTGAAGTCATATTTCAGAATATTTTGAATAAAATAATAACAATATTCTAATAAACTTTATATCAACTATTTAGTAAAATCTTTAGTTCCGGATAGCTGTGATGGTAGCTGCTCAAAGGCTTTATGTGACAAGGACTGATGTATGAGTCAGAAGTGTGGACACTTTCAGTAGACACCAGAAAGAGATTGAAGGCCTTTGAAATGTGGTGTTATAGGTAAATCCTAAGAATAAGCTACACTGACATGAAAACAAATGAAGAAGTACTAAGATTGGCAAAAACTTGAAGAGAAATACTGGAAATGTACAGATAAATAGAAATGAGATACAGTACTTTGGTCATATAATTAGGGGTGAGGAGATAATAACAGAAATATTAATGGGTAAAGTTGAGGTTAGGAGGACCAAGGGAAGACTGGGAGGGATGAGTGAAATTAAAAACTGGGTCCTCAGAGAGATACAAAATCTTCGAGTATTGGTAAAAAACAGGCCTAGAACGTTTAGAGTAGAGGACTGCGGTTGCCAACCCTCATACAGTATATGCGGACCTCCTCTACATCACACTGCTTAGTGAGCTACCATCACAGCTATCCGGAACTAAAGATTCCCGAGCCTTTCTATCAATGATGGCCACCACTTAATTGTTAAGGCATAGATGAATACATAAAAGCTTTAAATGTTTAAACACAACCCACAAATACCTGTCTCTTGGAGGGGTGAGCTTATATCTAGCAAGGGAGCATCCTCTCTCTCTTCCATGCTCTCATCTTCACTGGAGTCTGCAATTGCTGATAACAAAGGTACGTCCTCGGTGTCTGCAGGCGGTGCTGGGTCCTGAGAGAAGCCAAAAGAACGCATAAGAGATTGGTGATCCTGAGAGAAGGGAAATGTATTCATATTGTATCTATGTTTCTTTCTCGTCTCAGTAGTCCCAGAGACTATCACAGAGAATTCATCTGTGAGGGAAACAGAAAACTTTCATGTGGTTCTGCCTCAAGTGTCAACTAAGAAAGGACATGTGCATATAGAGGGAGAAATAAACATACCAGTACCTGTGGACCTGGAGTATACCCTGGACATACCTATGGACTAGAGTGTCCAATGGATATACCACTGGTCCTCAAGAATTCAATAAACATATCTGTAAACCTGAAGTGTGCAACAGATTTACCTGTGGACCTGGAGGGGACACTGGGAAGAAGGCGCCAACCTTAGCTCTCTCCTCACTCTCTTTCTCCTCAGTGGTGCGTCTACCTCTTGCTTCACCTGCTGGTTCAACAAAGAAAGTCATAACTCACACATTCACTTCCGTGCGTTAATGAGTACAATAACTGTGATTTGTAACAAACTCAATTTGGTTTAAAAGAATTAAAAAGATATCTCTAATTTCCATCAACAATGAAATGTCAATTACTCCATGGGTACATAGTGGATTCAAATTAAAAAAAAACCATTTCAATGTGTATGCTGTACAATAGTCAACGCTTCCAGAAAGTTAGTACCATACCTGTAAAACTAGCTCTTCGAGATGTGTGTCCTGTTCCTGCATCATAAGTATGTGTTGAAAGAGGAGCACCTTGAGTTCGAAGTGGCGTGGGTAATGGGGGCAACATTCCTTCTGGAGGTGCTGGAGGTCGTCTACGTTGACGTCTCCAGTGCCGGCTCAAACTACCACCGAACAGTCTGCAAGCATCATCAATAACTTCAGTTTATTACAGCAATAAAGGAACCACAATATCAACTACCCTTTCATATCCTATACAAAAATGCAATGGATATTTTTCACCCTGTTTGTACACTACCGGTAAAGTACTATACATTCTCTCCCTTTTCTACGATGAACATTCTCCCTCAAGCATCCTTATCCATGTACAACACACACTCATATACTCCTTTGCTATATTTTTACACCCCATCTTTGTTTCTCCTCTACTATTTAACTCTATGCACTTCTTCTGTCAATGATCCCATGTTTTTTCTTTACTCAAACACCAAATATTCATCACTTATTATTATCTAAATCATCACGTCACAGTATTCCTTTTTATATCTCCAAGTATTTCCACTTTTCATACATTTCTTAATTACTGTACTCATATTACATCCTCTTTTCCAACCCACAAGAATGAGAAACACAAGGTCCTCTTTACCACAAGTGAGATGGCATATCAGTGACAATATATACTCACAAGGCTGAAGGATCATTAACAGCCACAGAGTATGAAGGAGGTGGCTCCCGCTGTAACAAGTGTTGCTCGAGACGGGAGAGAGGTGCCAGTGGGGTGGAGCGTCGACCAATTCTTTGGCCATGGTGTTGTGCCCTGCCAATCCCCATGCGCAGTGCATACAGGCGACAAGTACACCCAACGGCAATTACCAACAGCAGTGAACATACCAGCCCACCCATTGCTGCTGCCACTATTACAGAGTTCTGGAAGGAAAGGAGAAGTGGAGGTAGTACAAATTATCTCTGGAATGATGACTTAAATCAATAGAATTAGTGAGAACCGAATTAGTTAAATTTCTTTATATTAAGACAAAGCTCAGCTTTATAAAGGAATTTCTAACATCAAACACAAAAATATGGAGATATACTTACTCTCAAGCAGTCCTCTTCATCACTAACATCTCCACAGTCATCAAACTGATCACATCTCCAAGCATCACGTATGCATCGCCGATTTGCACAGAGGAAAGCTCCGTGCTGAAAACAAAAAATTAGAAGCTCTTACTTCAAACTCATCACTTGAAATAGAAATGTGAGATTGATGCTGAAATCTCGGAGTACAACTAAATAAGGCAACACCTGAATATGCCTGCCATCACAAGAACCCTGGTCTCCAGATAAATAAGGTCTCATACATAGTGTACTTTAAGCTTTATTGATTAGTGATTCACAGTTCTGGATGTTAATTTTAATCTAAATGGGGATACAGTACTACTGACCTCAAAAGCGACATAAGGCTCAACAAATGTGTTCCATTATCACATGTTAAGAAAGAGACTCTGGGTTAACACAAACATTACCTGAGGGTGACATAACTCTGGGGTACAGTTATCTTCATCAGAACCATCGCTGCAATGTGAGGCTCCATCACAGCGCTGGGAAGATGTGTAGCATCCTCCACCATTATTACACGGGATCATGTGCCGACAGTGTCCTCCTATCACACATTAAGTTACATCAAAACATAAAATTAATTATCTTAAACCACTAAAGAATAAAGTCACAAATTACTTTCATCAACGACATTACTTACGAAACAACCAAAAATTATTGTTGCATCACAATCTACATCAAGAGAACTCAAACTGAATGTTCATAATTAAAATCTCCCTCTTTCATTACTATACTATTTGTCAATTAATCCAGCATCTTAACACTGAAGTTACTGCCATTAATTTAAACAGTACTGTATACATGTATAAATATATCATATATACTGTAATCTCAAGTCTTCCTCCCTCCCAACTAATATTTTTAAATGAAGGAACATTAAACAGTGGTAATATTATAACAATCTTTTCCATACCACAGTCAATTTCATCCTGTCCATTTGGGCAGTGGAGCACACCATCACATCTCTGTGTCTTGGAATCGTAACAGAACTCAGAGTTTGGTCCACAACGAGTTCGATTAAAGCAACCTGAAATGCCAAAATGCAATCAATAATAGAATGGTATGTACAGTCGGGAACAAACGTTTGCTCCCAGTGATGAAACTGAGTCACGGAAATGAGTCTCCGAATTTACTTACCCTGACTGTTTCATCTCATTTGGGATCGATGCTGCTTCATTTTGGGCAGAAGCAAACTTTTGACTTTGACTGTACAGACACCTTCCACAACAGTTACATTGCCAGACCAAAATATCAGAGAGAATAAGAACTCTTTCCCCTATGTTTAACAAAATAAGACATTATTTTGGATTTGCAGCTTGATTTTAATTGACTATGTCCGGTTTTGAAGAATGTGTGACATCATCATATCTCACACAATTTCCCTTCACTTGCTGTTACACAATTATTACTACTGCTATAAAAGATGTGTTCTGCTATAATGAAAGCTTGAAGAGGAGAAAATAATAAGTAACCAAATAAGATAAATGTCTTGGAAAACAGGGAAAGTATCAAATGAGTGGTCTAACATTATAATAATACCCTTGTATGCAGGGAAAGGTAGTACGTAATGAAGAGTGCAAATACAACAGGAGAATCAACCTACTGGGGAGGGAACAGGGGGATGACATACTTCTACATTAACAAATGACAATGAAACATACATAAGATTGGAATGAATCAGAATGTTCTAAGGTTCTAGTACCAGGAATGACTTACCTGAAGAACGTACTATATGCCTCAAACAGATTCAGTGTGGTCGTAAACAGTAAGGCGTACAGGATATTTGGAATGACAGAAAAGGAAGAGAGAGTATATTGCTGGGTTGAGGAATGTAATGGGCATGTGAGACAGTTGCAGGAATGTAGAGGGGCAATAGAGGTGGTGTGCCGAGTGGATGGAGGGAAACCACTTACATCATGGGAAGAAAAGGTGGAACAACATATAAAGGAAAGAACGGGGTAGATGAAGGAAATACATAGGCCAAGGGAAAAAAATTGTAGCAATAAGAAGGCCTGGGAACTCTCTGTTGTGGTCATCCCCTCAGTGGGGCGTTAACTAAGGAGTCACTGAGGCATCACAGGCAAGATTACTTACTACAATATTTTTCGTCAGCTCCATTCCGGCAGTCTGAGATATTATCACAGCGCCTTGATGCCTTGTAGCACTCAGTCCCTTCCCCACACCACCATTCATCAGCATCACAACCTGAAATATTAAAATTCATGTGTTTGTTTCTATATACAATATGATGCATATTGTTTAGTAATGGAGTACAGTACAGAAATGTAATCTCCTCTATACTGTGTGGTGGTGCACCACCACACATCCCTCTTACTGATATGCTTTCTAATTTTTTTTTAATAATTTTAAAATACATGTACAATATATCTTCAAAATCAATCATTCTATCTCAGGTTGAAAATGAAGATGGCATTTGTTCTAAAAAAAAGAAAAAAGGAAAATCACTCTCCCTCTGAAGGTAACATATCATCAAATGCTAATGCCAAAATTTCTGAGTCCAACTTGGGCCAAAACATTCAAGAATAAAACTGGAAAATGCTCACTATCAAACTCACTCTAGATATTCATAACATGAAGCTGCAAATTAAATTTCTTTTTATTCAAAGAAATCTTTCTCAAATTACCGAGTAGAAGAGAATGTTGCAGGGCAGGCAAAGAAAAGTTCAATGGAGGCAATGATTCTGTGACTCTCTTGTATAATGCGTAATATTATACTGTACTGTATACATAACAATGGAAACCTAAAACATCAGTCAGCAAAAATACACTATACAGTACCAGTATACAGATGATTCTGTTGTCCAGTATATATAAGTACAGCACATTACAGCTCCTCCCCGACTTACGACCACCCGGACATACGACCGCCTCAGTCGTACCAAAATTTTGTCAAATTAAGTATTTTCGAGTCCAAATGTCAGTGACTGCGCTGTGTACTGACAAAAAAAAATTTTGTAATACACTTTAAAATGGCTAGCAAGCTTAAAAGTGAGAGTTTTGTGGTGCTGAGAAGAATAAGAGACAAACATTTTAGATTTTCTATGTACAGTATTATTTAAGCATTTTCGACTTACGACCTGGATTTGGGTCCCTAACCCCATCGTAAGTCGGGGAAGAGCTGTATTATGTATTATTTTCTAAGTGCTATAATCTATCTCAAAATAGTGTAAATTAACTCAGGAAAAAGGAGGAGTTACTAGAGAAGCAAGATGAGGATGTTGTGGTGTAATTTGGGAGTGTAGCTCCTGGACAGGTTGAGAAGTGAAGATTTTAGTGCAAGACCAGGAAGACCGGTAAGGTGAGAGGGGCAAGGCTAAGGAGGTCTGGTTATGTGGTGAGAAGAGGAGGGAAAAGAAGAAGAAGACAACTCCAAACCTCTGGGAATGGCTAAAGGAAGAAGTAGACTGTAAACTGATATTTCTAAATAATGTTGGTGCAGTAGCTACAGTACATACCAAAACAGCCTAACTCATCTTCCCCTTCCTGACAGTGCCACCGTCCATCACAATGTTGGCTGTCTGTCATGCCAGCACAACCAGCTAGAGGAAAAGGAAAGAGAGTACTGTAGTATATAACGAAAAGAAATAGTACAAACTAACAATTAAATAGATCTATTTATCGGTGAAAAAGATTCCGATGATAATACACACATCGTCACTTCCCCAACTAAAGTTCAGCCATATGTAAGAGAGAAAGCACAGAAATTTGTCTCTTAAGGTTGTATTTGTAAAGGCAACTTCTTATCTTAATGTTAAACTAACCAAGTGCCTCATCAATTATTCCTTTCATACATACAGTAGGCTCTCACCAATAAAGTTCAATAGGTGCCTGAAAAACACCGTTATTAGCGAAAACGTTATTTGTGTGACATTAAAATACATGTAAAAAGGGTTTATCGGTGCCGCTGCCACAAGAATTTCACCCATTTTTTCCCTTGAAGCCCTCCTAACACTTTTTGTTAGCTGAAATAAAAAGAATTGCTACTCAATCATCAAAATAAAGAGTTTGAGTAATATAACACTTAGCTTGGGGGAGTTTTTGAGGTGCTTTGTGTGATGATTGTTCCGTACCTGAGGGTCACTAACACTTGCACTGTCTTTCATTCTACAGGCTAACCATTTCACAAGAAAATGCTCTGTTATCACTAACAACCTGTTTCTATCGCCTTTATCATTCATAGCTCGCCTCGCATTTCCATCACTACCAAAATATTTTTAGCCAGCACAATACTCTTCTTGGTCTCCTCTAAGTTCCTCTTAATATTTCGCACTGTAGACTCAGGACAGTTCAATTTCCTCACTTTAAAAGTTCCCAGTCATTCAGGTGGCAAATCACTCCCTCCACCACCTCCCCTAGCCCCCACAGGCAAAAAATGCGGAAGCCATTATTGATCACCGACCCTAACAACCACTGGTTATAGTGGCGAAAATCTCACACGTGGGCACAGCGCTGTATTTTACTGAGCGTGTGTGAGAGTGAGGCAGAGTGGACAACTACGTCATCAACGTGGTGGCAAACAAATGCTATCATTGATGCGCTCGGACGCTTCCCACGAAATTTCCATTATTCAAGAGAATCCAGACGTTATTATCGAAAATGGATATCTACTGTAACTTACCGTTATTATCGAAAACGTTATTGTGGAAGTCGTTATTGGCGAGAGCCTACTGTATATTCATTAGGCCATCTGGTTACCTAAAATTTACTCAAAACTTCTATCTAAAAATGCTGTACTGTACTATCTTTTACAGATTAATCATGAGCCAAGGATTCATTTAAAGTCGGGTTCCAACTCACAGATGGATGGATTGTACGTGTCCCAGTCATGACTCTTAGGATCAGATGTGAGCAATGTAACTTGAGCTCAATAGAAAAATATATATTTGCTTCCTATAATGGAGCTGTTACAATACCTGTATAATAGGTATAATTATAAAATGTTCACATCTGTCCAGCATCTCTACAAAGAAAAAGACATACTATCTGTAGTCAAATCTAAACCCAAGCCTTCCCCAATGGCACTGGTCTAATGTAACCTAATGTCTCTCCTCTTAGCCTCTAACACCCTAATTGGTGTATTGTGTCACTTTGTTCACTAATATATGACTGTTAACTCACCTCCACAACTGGTTTCATCAGACGAGTCAGGACACTCAGCCTGACCATTACATTTCCAAGAGTCAGGAACACACAGTCGAGGATTCACACAAGTAAATTCATCTGATCCACAAACTGTCTCGTTATTGCCTTGAAATAAAAGACATATAAATCAGAAATCACAACACAAACCATATTATACATTAAAAGTTCAAGACGAACACTTGCTAGCAAGTCAAATTTTGCATAACACAATTGTTTTACAATAAAGATCATGATATCATACAGTATACAGCTCCTCCCCGACTTATGACCTATTCGACTTACGTCCACCCGAACTTACGACCTGCCTCAGTCGTACCAAAATTGGGTCAAATTACGTATTTTCGAGCCCCAAAGTCAGAACGCAGACAAAATTTTCATCTGTAATTCACTTTAAAATGGCTGGCAAGCTTTAAAGTGAGTGTTTTGTGGTGCTGAGAAGAAAAATAGACCCCCATTTTCAATTTTCTATGTGTTATTTAAGCATTTCCGACTTACGACCATTTTGCCTTACGACCTGGATGTCGGTCCCTAACCCCGTCGTAAGTCGGGGAGCAGCTGTATATGAAAGCAAGATTAGCAATACCATTTGGGTGAATAGGAAAGTTATCACTAATATTTGCTCCCAAATATTCTACTTACTTATCTGATACTGCAGTGAAAAGTCCAGATGGCTGGTGTCAGCTACAGTGTCAGAGTAGAACTTTATGATCACCCTTGAAGCCTTGGTAATCACAGGAGGTGGGGCTGAGTTGCCACATATATGTCCAGTGGTCTTTGGTTCTTCCAGAGTAGTGTGAACATTTAAGTCCTTGTTTGTTTCAGTGTTGCTATTCTGTTTGGTTTGTGGTGTCTGTGGGTCACGCAAATTTTCAACAGCAGTATTATCAACACTCCAAGGATGACTTTGCCGTTTTCTGTCACTTGAAAATAGCGTAGTCAGATCTTTGTTGTGTCGCTTATCGTGTGAGGTCCTTCTTTTATTGCCAATAAGGTTTTCACCAGCCTTCCTTCTTCTATCTCTCCCAACAGTTTCTCTCCTCCTTTTTGTGCTGTGTGACTCCTTCTTCACCTCATCATTATTAACTTGACTGAGTCGCTGTTTCGCCTTGCCTATGTCGGTCTTGATCATTAACCATTGATGTGGACAGCACTCATGTGATTTTTTACCACAGTTTTTGTCTTCATCTAAGTTAAACTTGCTAAAGCTGTAAAAGGATTTTTTTTTTCAAATATAAAAATGCCAAGTGCAGTACAAAATGTACATCATAAAATACTGTAGTTTGTAAGCAAATGTATAGTACTGTAATATGTACTTCAAAATAAAAGGGTAATATATATATATATATATATATATATATATATATATATATATATATATATATATATATATATATATATATATATATATATATATATATATAACAAATCTTATATTATAAAGCTTCCTCCAAAATGGTTCACCTTAAGATGACAGTGTCTTGGTAAGGATTTTGAAGGACCCAGGAGCAGGAGACACGGGTAGGTGGAGCTCCTGGGTAAAGGGGGGAGGTGATGGTTCCTGCAAGGGTGATGAATTGGGCTGCTCCTCCCTCACATGCTATCTTGTTCACAAGTATACCATGGATGTTGCCCTCTGCTATAAATGATGCTAATACCTCTGAAGAAAAAAAAGACTAGATGTTAGTTACAAATTCCTAAAAGCAGAAGTTCTTCAACTTAATAGAAATAATTAAATCTACCTAACAGCCACAAGTAGTACAAAGAGTCATGGTACAAAGGCTGGTGCCCTGTGTAAGGTTCCCCAGTTATTTTTATTAGTCTTGCAAGGGGTTAGCTATATTTAAGCCCAGCTGTGTATTTGTTTCCACCACTTTTGCATATTAAACTCCAGCAGGTGTACAGTATATCTACGTCTCACCTGCTAATATTATGACCAACACTGGTTGCCTCATCCTGAAGTTCACTACTACTACCTGCTGGCAACCATCAGGAAGATGTGACCACTGCCCTCCATGTCTCAGCTGGCATACACATCTGGCAATTCAAGAAACATCATATATTAAGGAATTTCTGCTTTGAGAATCAGACTTCAGACTCGAATCCAAATTAGGTTAGGTGAGGGTGTTTCTCCATGTCTTCAAGATAACACTCAATTTCAATCTGAACACAAGTCCAGATTTTAAAAAATGAACTTCTCATTAATCATGTACATGTGGAGATTTATATGCAGCAAACTAGTTCTGAAACATGATTACTATTAACCGAGAGCGGAGAGTCCAATAACAACCAAAGTAACTATCATAAAACTTCCAATGTTAGCTCGTACTGTTACTTTAAAGTACTGTGTACTGTACCCTACATCACATATAATAAATGTGCATCTATGTATCATGTATATATATATATATATATATATATAAAAGACTTAACAAGTATAAAAATAATTACTGTAGGACATGTAGAGGATCACCTGAAGATTAGGCACCCCAGTCTATTTCAAGAGATGATTAAATAACATAATGTAAACCTGGATGAACCAAACCTAATTTAAACTATCCCCTCCAGGTGGTGTTATAAGTGTTTGATCATCATGAGAAAAAGCTGCAGTGCTAATCTTCAGGTGATTCCATGTAGATCAAACATGACACAATATTTCTGACCAAGACAATATGGTACAGTACAGTAATGGTTAAAATCATCAGTAATACTATACTTTAATTACTGGAATCATTTGACGGGGGTCTCACTGATACAGTAATTTCTCTTAAGGAAAATATGAACCTAAACTCAAAAGAATTGTGTTTTAATCTTCACACAAAGCAGAAATCTGATGTACAGTACACAAACGTGGCACAAGTGTTCCTTCTCACAAGTTGGTTATCTACACTATAACATTAACATCCTAGCCAAATTTATACTAACAAAAATAAGTTTCTCTTATGTTTTAATGGCGCTAGTGGTATTTATGGAGATATGACAACGGTTTTCACAGAGTGGGCAGGACTTACGGGAAAATGTGGTCTTAAAACACTAAAAAACACACCAGTCAAATCTTTAGCAACCAGACCTAACTTTTCCTAATCTAAATTAAGACCAAATTTCACAAAAAATAATTACTTATTTAACCTTTATGGGGAGCATAAAGTGAAGCTACTTGTAACAGGAAATGCTTGTTAAAATACATTGCCAAATGTGTTTATCTGACTATAATAAAAATGTTCACTACAGTTTGGACATTTCACTGAAGTATATATGCAATACCGGGTATACCATGTGCTTTGAAAATGTTAATAACAGTATCATTATTCTCCAGAACATACTGAATGGTTTCCCATACATTCGTAGAGCACCAGTCACACGTGGATGCCATAATGCGAATGAATATTTCTTGATGAATTGTTTGCTCGTACGTAAATCTCTCAAGTGATAAGGTACTGCATCGACCCCTATTTGTTCAAAGCTGATCATGTGAAGCTCAAATGAATGAGAATTACAAATAATATATCCCTTAAATCAGGCAATAGTGAACACAAAACCTGTCAATTTTGTTGTAACCTGACCCTGTCTATATCACATACTTAAGAAGTAAACACGTCTGGTTTAGTACGAAAACATGCAAAAAACATGAAGAGAATCGCTTAATGCTCTTCCATCAGATAATTATACACAGTACATTTACAGTACATATATATGCAGTATATTTATATATATATATATTTTTTTTTTGGGGGGGGGGGGGGATTACTTTTATTTTAAGTTAGGAAAGGTTAGGTCAGGTTGCCATGTGTTTGGCATTTTTTTTTACTGTTTTAACACCACATATTCCCTCGTCTTTAAAGCTCTGTCCACTTTGTGAAAACCTTTGCTGTATATTCATATATATTCATTAGGGCCAAAAATAAAGGTCATATTCTTTTAAATCACCACCAAAAAATGGGAAAAGTCTGTTTTAGTTAGTAATTTCAGATTATTTACTCAACTAATTCTTTACCTTAATTTGTTTTCACTTATTGGAGTTGCCTTCTTTTCTTACTACCACAACCATATTTATATCAATTTGAATGATGAACAAACTTAAATCCTATGAAATGAAGTCCCATATTTACTGCATTCTTACATTTTCTCTGATAATTCCTAAATTTCTTGTGTAACAGAGAGTGACTCTGGCTATCACTATAAGATTGCAAAACAATTTGAGCAAGGTTTCATGTTTTCCTGCTAACTTCCATTTAAAACGGAAGTGTTTTTATAAGTAAAGCTACAATATAAAAAATACATACCTGATTCGAGATCAAATATCTGAAGCATAATTCACACCCAATTACAATATATGGCAGTAAACTTGATGTGAGGACCTGTGCTGTCTTCCTTCACCCTCACGTCAGCTGCGCCATGTAAACACTGCCTGAGACTGTGGCCAGGAGGCGGATTAAAGTTCAGATTTCTTTTTGCGACAAGATGAAGGTTTATTATATGAATGGTATATTATCTGTGATCTCTAGTACAGCAGAGAAGACTGTGCTAAGCATGGTAAACAGTTAAGTCTGATTAATTCACAAGTATGACAATAGAGCCCAATTATTGTTATTCAGTAAAATATAACATCAACAATTTATTCTAGTTTTATTGACCTGTAGTCAGTTTTTTTATGTTTATTGTTTGTTCTTTGTTTTCTCGGAAATTATATCACGCTTGACAATACTGGTTGATCAGTGGGATATGTTCAGTAATGTGTAAGGAGACGAGATACACCCTTGCGTAACCTTGAGCTAACAATCCGGATTCAGTTTGTCGATTTCTAGACGTGGAGTCTTGGTCACACTGAGGGACGCCAGATAATTACTTCTGTGTCTCATCGCTGAATGTAAATTATTTAACAAATTTAGGTAGGGAAGGTGTACGGTGGGAATAGCATAATATACAATTTTATCAGTCACCTTATAGGACTTGGGATAGTTCAGAGTTCTTAGCTCTTATAATTTTTAATTGTTGATGGACTAGTGTACTGTGCAATTACCAACTACTGTATATAGTTCCGCCATTTACCTGCTTATGATATAGTGGGTTCCATCTTCACACGTGGTCCTCAGATACGGTACAGCTCCATACGCTTGTTGGGAGGCGTGGCAGAAGTGGTGTAGTTGCACTGTGCAACTTGCACAGCAGCCACTGGATTTGCATACTCGGGTCGGTAGCACCGTGAAACGTGTACCCGTGATAGGTGAGGAAGTTCATCCAGCCATCTTCGCCATGCCACCCTGTTCTGTTCAGCCATTCGTTTATCCCACCCAACACCTCGTCTCCACTCATCTTGGAATATGATTTTGGCTCTTATGACGCTCGGAGCGATGAGTCCCAGTGGGTCATATATGGAGCTAACCATACTCAGAAGGCCTCGTTTCATCCCCGGTTTCTTAGGGATCTGGACCCGGACCTCTAGTTCGTCCTTTTCCAGGTCCCACAAGATTCCCAACGCTCGTTCAGTGGGGAGCCTGTCGTCTTTCAAAATTACTTCCTTTATTTCCACGGCTTTCTCTGTCTGTGGAATTGCCTTGAGGACTTTCTTGTGGTTACAGACCCACTTCGTATGTCTGAATCCGCCCTTCTTCATCAGCTGTCTCAGCCGTTGAGTAATTATCGTTGCCTTCCCTGGCGAATCTACTGAGAGAAGCAGATCGTCAACGTAGAAGTTACGATTCACTTTCTTGTTGTCGTCATGGAGACTTTTCCCGTAATCTTGGAATGTTTGTTGTAGCGCATACCCGGCACATGAAGGGCTCCACATACCTCCAAAGAGATGTACTGTCATTCGGTAAGTGGCGGGGCCCCTGACAGCTGGTCGTCCGTCCACCATAAGAATCGGAAGACGATTCGATGTTTGGGTACTACTAGCACTTGGTGGAACATCGCCAAGTACAGCCAGACTAGATCGCCAAGCATAAGTAGTAGCTGATACTGGTGTGTGTGTAAATAAGAAGTAACAACGAGTGAAGTGCCCTTTCTGTTAGAAAATAAAGGGTTATGACAGCTAAGTAACGTTGTGTAAGTAAGGGCGCCGCATTAGTGTTTGTGACATCAGCTGTATAATGAGTCCCTACAATGATTGTGGAGTCTCTGTGGTCGTGTTAGTGTGACATCACTCGTGCGTAAGGCACGTCACGTGTTTACGGGACATCGCTCGTGCGTATGGCACGTGTTTCTGTGACATCACTGGTGCGTATGGCACGCGCTTGTGTGACGTCACTCGTGTGTATGGCACTGTTTGTGTGACATCACTCGTGCGTTTGTTACGAGTCAGTGTGACATCAACTCCAATTGTGTGATATCAGCGATCGTGGGACGCCATCATAAGTAGTAGCTGATACTAAGCGTTACTGCATAAGTTCATCGAGCAAGACAGATCACGCTCGCTGTTCTGGCAGTCATGGACGTGGAAGGGATTAAGTCAGAAGTGGGGAGCGTGTCCGGCGTGGAACGAGGAGACACTGTCGATGGAGAAACCGACGCCTCACCCACCCCGCCAAGGCAGCGTGAGATAAACCAGTCTCCCGAGAAGAGAAAGGAACCAAGCAGATTATATGCAGACTCACGTCAATCCTCGTCGAGAAAGAAACTTGTGGGTCTGGTGACATCAGGAATAAAGACAACCAGAGAAACGGACGATGAATGCTGCTCGTTATGCCGCAGAGATCACCTTCTGGAGATGTGCCGGACATTAAGCAGCATGTCCAAGGGAAAGCGAAATTCCCTCGTAATGGAAGATCGTCGCTGCTTTGCCTGCCTGGGTCGTATTCACCGGATGACGGCGTGCAGCCAGAAGATGGTATGTGGTGTAGATGGCTGCTCTGGAGTACAGTCGAGGCTTCTGTCCTCTATGATAGGTCTACGTATTGTTGTCGTAAGCAAATAATTACATTTTACTTATCAGTTAAGTATAAAAGAAAGTATTATCAATTATCAGCTTACTAGTCGTTCGGCCGCTTTGTCTGTTCTTTGTTATCTTATAAGCTTATGACCTTTACTGTCCAGTGTCAGTACAGGGTCACAGCTCAAGGTTGAAGAAGCCACAAGCCCAGAAAACAGTGAGAGCAAACTTTTTCGGAGAGAGAGTTGTGAACTCTTGGAACAAACCGAGCAATCTGCCAAAGAGTGTTGTGACGGCACGGAGTGTTATGCTGCCAGACTGGGGTCACTAATTCTAAGGGGAAATACTTAACTCTAATCTTAATTTCTAAGGGTCGCTGCCACCAGACTCCCTCTGGACAGTATGTAGCTCGTTAGGTAGCTTGCAGAGTGGACTAGGCATTGGGTTAGGTTTTTCATTGACCAGATCGATAAGGGGAAAGAAGGGTGAAACCATAACATGTCTTAACTAATTTATTCTTTATAAACTATATGGTAATAAAAAAATACAATTGTGTTGGCCTTCCTCAGAAGAACAACAATGAGTTTGGTTACCCTGCTTACAATATCATTTAACACTTCGGACTGCTCCATCTGTATGGAATATAGCACCTTAGGTCATCATACATAGTAACACCATCTCACCTCCCTGCAGCACCAGCTCAACACACCTGTTATACTCCACACCTGCAGTTATGGGACTCCTTGTGATTTCTAGGTACACATATCAGGCACCTCGTCGCACACCGTCCTCGGTGGGTAGAGACGAGGGCTACACCCAGAGACATACCAGTGCTGTTTCTGCGCCTGGCATTATAGGTCGCTCCAAGTGACGACCGCGGAGTTTCTCAAGCATTTCCTTATTTATTCCTACTCATTTGGGGTGGTCTGCTGGGGATCCACAGGTTCAGTGGGATAGTATAGCTGGTAGTCACCTCACATGGTGGGACGCTCACAGGGAGAATGGCCGATGCCCAGCAAGGTGCTCCGACCGCGTGTGACCTGAGGTGACGGTAGAACGGAGGGTACCGAGCAATATTGCCTGATGGGCGGTTATCACACACCCCTAACACATTACTATTTCACTTATACATCAGGCAAAGCTTTAAACTGTAATAACTGCTACATAAGCCTCTTTTTTACAGGGCGGGATGTAGCCCGATAGGACACTGACCTGAGGTGACGGTAGAACGGAGGGTACTGAGGGCAGTGCCCCGCCCCTCGTCATTGCGTAGGCCTACAGTTTCCACTCTTTCATTTTTACTTTTATTTCTTACGGTTCTCACCAGAACACTTTCCGGTATATTGTCACTCATGCCTTATAAACACATATTTTAAACCTAAATTACACACTAAGGCAAGGTTCTGGTTTGCTAGTTCGTGGGTAAATTCATTGGGTTATAATATCAACACGGCACACTCGAGGTGGGTCCCCAGGACGCTCCCTTAAAACAAAAAAAAGTGTTCATGGAGTGGGTATATCCACTTCACTTAAAACTGTAATTAGGGATCCTCCTCTCACACATTGCACTATTTGAACACAGACATAAGATTCTCTGATCACTGTACATGTTGTGGGTATACGTCACGTGAGGATACGAGGTGTATTAAGTTCACACCGATACATACAAGATATTTCCTTACAAGTATAGTTTCTGGGTCACTTCCAACACCTCACATAGTTCAGACACATTTATCCCTTTTCCAGATCATTGTTCTCATGTATTTTCATATGATATCTGTGGAAGTTATGTTCGCTACACGTTCACAGACGTAAATAGTATGACCTTCAAACCATGATCCACACTTAGTCCTACAGTACACTAGTCCGGCTCAACTGGACTTTCCCGAACATCTTATGGATACCCTGAGTTCTCCTTAATGCTATGAATACAGACAATTAACATAATATAACCGTACCTGGGAACAATACAACACATGATTCAGTAACATTGAGTAGGTGAGTTATCCTTTATCAACGTTTCCCGTTCTCTGAGAATCTACAAGCGCGGTGGATTTGAATGTTATGTAGCGTAATATGAATTAAAGTTTTTTTTTAGGAATGACATTGATGTGCGCAGTACAGTGTGACTGTGTAAGCTCTTTCAAGGCCAGAATTGACCAACACTTGAGCAGATTCGGATGCATTCAGAAGCTAGTTCATGCCCAGTAATTGCCAACTGTGACCGACCGCCCGAGCAGCTAACTAGCCGATCAGTGGCGAAGAGGATAAAAGTGAAAGTAATAGTTGGAAACCGAAATAACCGGAGGTGATTACTAACCTGATGAGACTAATCATATAAGCACTTAACATTCGTAGCAACAAGGGGCTGGAGACTAAAAAATATTAAATTTGTCATAACTTGAGCTACGACGTTTTTTGTTTTAATCGCCGTAACTCAATACCTAAAATTTGCCCATGCGCACGGCCATATTCAATGAGGTTTGGTCGTACAAAGTGGCCCTCATCTGGACATTTTCAATAACTGACAGTCCCTATTATATCTTGGGGCGAGAACTTTAGTTCAATGTCATCATATGCACCCAGGTCCTTTTCACATTCGGTCTCTTTTTTTTTTTCTTTTTTTTCAGCTCGTTGGGACATGTAACACTCATCCTTACTATTGGCATGACCTAGCTGCATCCTCTTACACTTCATGACATCGAATCTTAACAACCATTTCTTTGACCACTCTTGAAGCTGGCCGAGATTTTCCTGTAGTTTTTCACAGTCCGTTTGGTTCTTAATTTCCCTGGATAGCTTGGCATCGTCCGCAAATATTAGTATGCAGACGTGTATAATTTCTGACATACCACTTATGAAAAAAACGACAACAGCACACTGCCTTGTGCCCCGCTAGCGATTCATGAATCTCAGTCTTTCATGGGTATGCTGTCATAATCCTTGGTAAAATCCAGATATTGCTGCCCTGTTAGAGCATTTCAGTCTAAGCATCCGGCACCTTGAGTACCACCCAAGCCTCAGTCACACCTCCCATGTCTAAATCCCACGACCCAAGTTTCAGTCACACTACCCATGGCCTGTGTAAGGGCTGTAACGAGCAGGATGGGTGTCTGCCGCTCGTTTGCGGCTCCACTAGGGGGTAGACGGAGGTGAGAAGGTCGCTGCTGCCTCATCGCACACCAGACACTATCCAGCCGGCACCGCAGCTGCACTTCCCCGCTGCTCGATTCCAACTCTGGTTGTGTACGCATCTAAGGTTCCTGGGCTGATTCCCCAGTCCTTCACTATTTGGCTGTCAACTCTGGTCACCTACTCCAGCTATTGCCGCGGCTGCCACTTGATCGCCACTTCCTCCACGCCCTATCCACCGTATGTGCCCTGGCGTCTCTCCTGTGTGGCAAGACATCGCCCACCAATGCCGGCACCAAGTGAGGAAGCTGCCCTGGGCCTTCCCCCTGAGTGGTCCACAGCGTTACCAAAACATTCCATCGCGCAGGTTAGAAGAAAGATTTATTTACAGCCGTAGGAAGTACCTGTAATTTGTTGTATGGATTGTTTTGTTTCAAGTAATTGTTTGACTCCAGTGCTGTTTGTTTAATATTTGTGCGAGTGGTGTCAGTTAAATTATTGTGATTATTTTCGTAGTAGAGAGATCAATCTCTAAAGGTTGTTTGTTACCCTTTGGAAACCCATGGTTCTTGACTTTCCTTTTTATAAGATCCTGATTAGGCTGGCAAGGGATTTATATCTCAAAAGTCCCGGCCTTTACAGCCTGCATGAATTTTAGCCTAAGCGTAATACATCGAAGAGTGTGAGCGAAAACTATAGCCTACTCCACCGGCACATTATGTGGTGTTCTAGGTTACTGGCATATCAGCGAATTGAGTTAGGAGCGAAGAGGGTGGAGTACATTTCATAGGATTATTCATTAAATTTTACTTTCAAATGCCATTTCCAGAAGACGGTAATTTAGGAGGTCCACAAACTCGTTCTTAAAAAATACAAAAAACAATACTGTACATTTGACATCGTGTGTAAATTTCCGCTTTTCTTAAAATCCACCCAGAAACTAATATTTTGCCAGATTCCCGAGTCTGCTGCTGAGACGGCTTACACCAATCCCGTGGAATCTTTGCACCCTAAGGATTTGTAAGCTGAACCCCAGTTCTCTAGGTTCACCCCAACCTGCCAGAACCTGGGAATGACTGGTCTTAATTGTAAGAGAGCTAAATATGCAGTACTAATGTTGACGATAAAAAGGGCCATTTATGCTGGAAGCGCTGTCACACACAACAGTACAATGTATATCAAAAGAAAATATTTTTTATAAGTTTATTCACTGAAAATACTATAAATAGAAAAAAGTATTGTACATGTGTTGCATTCGCAAAGATTATATATGCATCCACAATTACCACTGTATAAGTAAAAATGGATACTGTATGTTGATTTACAAAAGTGCCAAAATTATAAAATAACTTCTGGAGGAGACGGTAAAATTATAATTAAAAATGTCCAAAAATCAGAGTGCAAAGAAACACTGCTAAAAAATAAAACAGTTTTGTTGTAGAACAATTGGTAAAAAGAATCACAACTGGTGTTCAGTATCCTGCCATATTTGTCTTTACTCCCCCAAAAGACAAAAGAATAACAATTCAGCTGAAAGGACACTATCAGCAACAATGACTTTAGAATACTGATACTGTATATTTTTTTAGAAAACTGATAAATTGTTATAATAAAACACAATGAACATGTAATTATTCCTCTCCGAAAATTCTGCACAGTACATCAAGAGGACAGACAGTAGGAGTAAACGGCATTTATTTTCTTACTCATTAGATGAAACCAATCTTACAGTATACCTGCTGCTGATAAGTTTCTTAGTGATAAACAATCTTAAATAAAGAGGGACAAGCCTAAATTCAACTTCTTTTGTATTACTGGAATATTCAAACTAGAGTTATTCCAAATAAATGAAGAAAACTAGAAACATTAGTGTGCTTCAGGGTGAGAGAACAGCTTTAACAAATCCGAACTAATTTTCCTACAGTACAGTACTTGGGATGTTTGTCAAACACTATTGCTACTCAACATGTTCAAGAAAATTTGGAGTGGATTTGCCCAGGAAAACACACACAACGTCCTACTGTAACCTAGAATGAACATTTCATCAGAACTATAAAGTACGTAGCAGCAAGACAGTGACCATCGTACTGCAGGTGACGACAACCTTAATGCTGCAGGAGGCTGTGTACTGTACTGTACTCGCACCTATCTGTTTACATCTGTACTTACACTTATATGTAATACTATTTACATTATGAGCTTAAAAATAAAGTGACAAAGGTTAATGGCATTAGAGTTCAGTATATAAAATCAGAATTACTGTTACCTACTGCCAATACAGAAGACCGAATGGTAATCATACTAAAAATTATCTCAAAAGGTTCTTGGCTCCTAAATCAGTTGCATAATTAACTAATGACTGATTTTAACATAATACATAAATTCATACTAAAATACTGAATAACTGAAGTGACTCTGTCATGTGACAGACATTTGGTGTAAACAGAAATATTACCCAGGGGGTAAAAGTGATGGGTCACCAGACACCATGGTGCAGTGACCTACTTGTCCAACTCCGTCAACAAGAGGAATAAGTGCTACCAAAATCAGAGTACAGTAACTTCAAATAATACAAACTATATATATTCTAAGATTGAAGAATTATTGCTTAAATAAATACAAAGCAAAATCTTAATCTTAATAGTGAGGAAAAAGAAATGCTAGATTTAACACGATGCAAAAGTCAATTTTGGCTACCAATAATGTGATATAATCCCCAGAAACCCTGACGTTGATGTGGACGTCCTCCCTGACAGCCTTGACCCACCACAAACAATCATTGTATAGTTCCAGAAAAATCAAACAACCTAAATGTATTAATTTGGTAAACATCGAAAGACTTACATTAAAATGTACTTCAGGGTTATTGATTTATCTTTCATTTAGTAAGCTTTTAAGTCTGAGATATTAAATCGACATTGTCATGACATTGTAAACACAATCTTAGCCTAACAATATTACACAAACGTTTTCTTTACTGTCAAATAGTTATTGCCATACTACATTTATTGTTATTGATTACGGTTATTATTATAAAATTATTAATAGTATTATGAACACTTGTAACAGCCTAACACGATTAAAAAAAAAAAAAAAAAAATTAGAAATATTATAAAATACTGATATGATTTACATTTTGGGGAGCAGAAAACTTTCTATTACAAATACTATATACAAAACGAGGTATTACTTGTATCACTAATACCTAATATACCATTATTCTGGTAATTTGAGCATTTGTTTACAAGATGTTGCACAGGTGTGGCACCCAGGTAGCCACTCCATACTCTACATTGGTTACATTAATCATTGTCCTGCCTAAGTTATTAGCAACTAATTTTCCTAATGCTTGTTTACATAATG
This sequence comes from Homarus gammarus, assembly GCA_958450375.1. NCBI lineage: Eukaryota > Metazoa > Arthropoda > Malacostraca > Decapoda > Nephropidae > Homarus > Homarus gammarus. Next base: position 124,731 of record CAUDMG010003965.1, read on the forward strand.
TAACCTTGACATATAATGGACAGATCACTCTTCCAAATATAAATGGTATTTTCCTTGAAAAGGTTTATTTAGGAAGACAAGCATAAGGTACAAAATGTTCAGTTGCTAAGGAGGACCCACTAGCAAGCAAAATGCCCAGTTAGTTGGGGCGCAAAGGCGAGGCCTCCCTCAGTGCCTCGGTCAGAGCTCACGAGGTAGATGCTTATGTCAGTGTGGTGTCTGAGCGAGCTACCGCTTGGATGACGTCACCTCGGCCACAACTCCATTCCTAGGATTCTGGTGTGACTACTTCATTCATTAGGCCAAGCCTCTAGGAATGTTCCCAAAGTACAGGAAGGGATGCAATTCATCCATCGAGTCTGATATGGGACCATCCCTAGGCTAATGTACACCTTTATCTCATCACTTTGGCCAGTCTTTAAAACAAATACCTAGGGAACAGATGTGACTATATCATCCACTGGCCAGACCTCTGGAAATGTCCTAGATAACTGACTAACTGGTTGTGGCTTACATTTAATCATCTATGAAACATCACCATCTACTTCTTCTGCTGCAGCCAAAATTGGGGAAAGTGAAAGAAGTTTTGAGGCACCACTGAAGAAGAGAGAATAGCAACTGATGGCAGAATCTGAGGACAAGACGCACCAGACCCCATACATCATTGCTAGTTGTACAAGGCGATGGAGTACATGCATCCAGTGCATAAATCTCCTGGCTTGTGGCACGTCTTTTAGGTCTTCCTTCATGATGTACTGCTTGCAGCCTTTCTGATATGTCTCGATATAATCATCCCAGTCCAGGTCTTCCACATCAAAATGATAGACTTCCTTGTCAGTTGGAGAGAGGGTGTTCCACAGGCACTTTGTCTGTGTGTTGTGGAAGATCCAATCTCGCAGCATGAAGTACTCCAGGGCACTGATGGCCTTCACCATCTTGTTGCACAGTTTCACGGCGCTGAAATATCAAATTAAAGTAAGATTTTACTACACAAACATAAGCCCATTTAAGGGCTCCTGACTTTCCTGAATTAATATACAATAGGTGTTGAGCGAGATATTTCTGGAAGACCTACACAAATACATCTCGTCTAAAAATATGGATGGAAACAATTCACTTGACTCTAATGAACTTCTATGACGACTACAAAACATTCTAGTGTATGTAAAAGTTTTTCTCTGAACTTCTGTTACATTTCACACCTAAGTTAGGAATACATGAATGAAGAGAATAATTTGATGGTTTTGACATCTCCGCAACAAAACAAAATCGTAAACTTACAAGGGCTTTTTACCAAGGATCCTCATTATCGTATCAGCAATGTGTGCTGGGATGATGTTAACGAGGTACACGTGGATCTGATGCATGATCTTGGTGGTCTTGGCTGACCCATCAGGGTACCACAGTGGTGAGTTGAAGGGGTAAGAGCGCACCGACTTCTGCAGGTGGACAGCCAATGCATCGCTGGTCAGTGGCTTCTGTGATCCCGTTGAGCAACAGAAGATGGGCACCGAATTTGGCCTGACAACAAATCATAAGTTTAGTCAAGGCATGTCTTAATGAAGAGTTTTATCTAGGTTCAAATTAGGTTGTTATGGTACAGCTTCAAGTAATTATTAGAGCGATTACATCAATTAAGCATTATTATTTCATTCTTCTATCCTCATTACGAAGTGCAAATCAAGTTGGATATGAACGTTATTAAATAGACAACTGTGTAAACCAATTTTGTAAATACTGTAATTTCATCGTATTTTATAAAATTTCATCACTTCTCTCATTTTTGTTTAATTATTTTTCTTCAACAATTCCTTTTAACATTCCTGCACATTCTTTTCAACACAATGTCCACCTGTACTATTTTTTTTTTAAAACATCAACTGATTATTTAAACTTCAGAATAAGTACCCAGAATATTTCACCCAATTATAAACGATCCTAATATTAACTTAACCCCCTCCCCCCAGACAGTGTGAGGGTGTTTAATCATCAGGTGAAATAATCTAGGGGAGGGGGAAGCTAATCTTCAGGTGATCATACTTCTCAAAAAAAAACATCAAAAACTGACTTGTATTTCCCAGCAGCTCTGTTCCAGGCAGAGACGATCATCAGGTTAACCGGCATATCAACAGGGATGAAGTCCAGTGTTATTCCAGGTTTGATGTAGAGAGAGCGTAGGACTCCCTTACCCATGCCTACAAGTAGCCCGGTAAACGCGAAGAGGTTATCCACCCACCCTGGCACGGGCTCACGCCATGATCCACACACTGTACAATACACGTTAAATTAGTTTAACACACATAAGGTAAACACAACATTACAAACATTATAACTTGTGGTATTATAAAGCACAGGTAATTGTTATTAAAACTTATAAAAATCAGAAATAATAGGAATGACAGTGTTTATGATGGAAATACCAGGAATGACAGTGTTTATGATGGAAATACCAGGAATGACAGTGTTTATGATGGAAATACCAGGAATGACAGTGTATAGAATATAAAGTCTTCAAAACTCGTGAAGATTAAGAGTATGAGGTACGTAATAGGCTATTGCGTACTGCCACTAAACATTCAAAAGAACCTGGCAGTCAAACATTTAGTAGATATATTTTCATGAATAGCAACGTGTATAATGTGTACATGTATGCAATAAAAAAAAACACACACTACTACTACTACTACTTTGCTGTTACTCTGAATCGATTATGACGATCATCCAGTTATAATAAAATTACAGTACAGGAGTATTTGAGATATTAAGGATGTCACCTTCGTTGGCAAGCTCTGAGGTGACTCGAGAGGCCAATACGGGACCGGCAGCGTCGTCCACAGATGTTGCACGTGTGGAGGGTTACATCTAGTGCCGGGAAGAGGGGGGGGGGGGGGCAGCAGACAATTAAATGGCGAGCAATAAATAGTAAATAGCAACTGGATGGTGACCAAGTGAGTGAAAGGACAATTGGGCGGAGAGCAATAGTGAGGAAATAACAACAAGAAGGCGAACAACAGTGAGTACATGGCAACTGAACGAGCAAAAGTTCGTAAATGGCAAACAATTCTATGATTAAGGCTTTTTTTTTCAAAACTACATCAACTAAAAATACATGCTATATTATCCTTTAACTTCTAGTAAGTCTATTCTTTTGTTTTCCTCTTCAAATTTACTTCTGAACTACACATGGCCACGAACTTACCAATGGAGGGCCTGATGATTGATATGGGTAGTCTTCCGCCATCATTGACCAGGAGGTGTTCGGCTAAAGCTTTGGTGTAGGTGTAGGTGTTGGGACGTGGGGCAACTAAATGGGGGGTCAGGGCTTCTAAGAGCTTATCGTCGAGCCACTCTGTCAGCTGTATCAGACGGCCGGGGTCCATGGGTGCTGGGTAGAGCTCCTCGTATACCTCGGGCAAATGACAGTTGCTGTATGCCGTCGAGACGTGAACCAGTGACTAAAAAAGAAGGAATAATTAATGAACACTTCACCAGACAGAAAATGGGATCAAGTTCAGTAAACATCAGTGACTAAAGAAAGCGTGACAGTTTACATGCACCAGTAAGATCAACGTTAATGAACGCGGGATAAAGCGAACTTGAACAAGAAACAAAGCCGTAGGGTATGATTATATTACAGCCAGACATTTCTTTACTTTTACTTTTTTACTTTTATCCTCTTCGCCACTGATCGGCTCGTTAGCCGCTTGGGCGATCGGTCACGTCTCTGTCACGCACTGTTGGCAAATACTGGGCATGCACCGGCTCCTGAATGTACCTGAACCCGCTCCAGTGTTGATCAAGTCCTGTCTTGAAAGAGCTCACACTCGGTGCCGTCACAACACTCTCTGGTAGATTGTTCCAAGAGTTTACAACCCTCACTCCGAAAAAGCTTGCCCTCACAGTTTTCTGGACTTGTGGCTTCTTCAATCTTGAGCTGTGACCCCTTGTGGGGCGAGCGTCCGCCAGCTCCAAGTAAGCACACTCGACTGAGTAGTGCCCCCTGAGATGCTTATACACCTCAACTAGGTCACCCCTTGCCCGTCTGTAATATAAGCTAGGCAAGTTCAGGCGCTCCAATCTCTCAGGGTAGCTGAGGTGCCGAAGTGCAGGCACCAGTCTGGTGGCCCTCCTTTGAACATTTTCAACCAACTGACATTCCCTAGCATATCTCGGGGACCAGACAGGGTGACAGTACTCCAGATGAGGAAGCACTTCACTCTTGAAGATCATTACGAGGGACGGACCGTCTAGATATCTGAACGACCTTCTTATAAGACTCAATAATTTATTTACCTGGTTTACCTTCTTTTTGCAATGGCCAGAGAACTTCAGCTCATTGTCAACATACACACCTAGGTCCTTCTCACATTCAGTCTCAACTAGTGCAGTTTCTTCATCCCGTTGGGACATATGAGACGCCTCCTTACCGTTGGTACGCCCCAGGTGCATCCTCTTACACTTCGTGACATTGAATCTCAGCAGCCAATCCTTCAACCATTCCTGGAGTCCACAGAGGTCCTTCTGCAACTCTTCACAGTCAGCTTGGTTCTTAATTTCCCGAAATAACTTGGCGGCATCGGCAAACATTTGTATGGAGGAGTGTACAACGTCAGGCATGTCATTTATGAAACAAACAAACAAGAGCGGACCCAATACACTGCCCTGTGGTACCCCACTTGTGACAGGTACGGATGACGATTTCGTGCCATTAATCACCACACGCTGCTTGCGGTCATGTAGAAAGTCTTCTTTCCATGTTAGGGCATTTCCCCGAATTCCGCACCCTTCCAATTTGATTTTCAGCCTTTCATGGGGGGGCACACTGTCGAAAGCCTTGGCAAAATCTAGGTAAATATTGTCGAGATTACCACCTCGTTCCTGAATATGGGTCCAAATATCCAATACCTTGAGCAATTGTGTTAAGCAGGAGCGACCCGGCATAAAACCGTGTTGGCAACCCTTTACAAGATTGTTTCGTATTAGATGTTCCATTGCGGCATCTCTGATAATACTCTCGACGCATTAATACCACTACTACCTCGCTAGAGTCAATGAGCTAAACATCAATAATAAAAATATAAAGAATATTCTTAGAGAACAGTAGTAAAGTTGATTTTGTTGACCGTACCTCCAAATTCCTCATCTTGTGTGCGAGGCTGACCACACGCTTGGTGCCCAGCATGTTCATGTTCACTGCTACACGCATCGGTTCCTGTAACACAATTTTGAAACATATTAGATATTATGAGCAATAATCTTTCAATAGGTCAACAAAGAACTGATATAAGAGATGTAGCTTTAGTTACCCCCTCAAAAAAAAAATTAATAAAGAAAAAATGGAACAGCCCTTTACTCACTCACTGGGACACTCGATGGACTAGCATGGCCAGGCTAACATAAAATCGCTAAATGCTTTAGGAGCCTGTCTTAGCAATGCTGATAAACAATAACGTGATTTAAACCATCTCTTGATATTACTATGCAATTATAATCAGTGAGATTATAATTAATTGAGAACGACATTTTTGCAGTGTAACAGTGATAATGACATTTTAAGGTAATTCACGAAGACCATCTTTCGAAGCCAAGGTACATTAACTAATTGAAAATGACATTCTCGGATAATTAATTAAAAATGACATCTCTCAAGAGTAATTTAATAAGAATGACAATTATCTCATGAGCAACTACATAAACATTTCACCAGAGAGCAAACAAGTCCAGCAACTCACAGTAAAGTTGATGGTGGCGGCAGCGTGGAAAACAATGTGCACCTCGTTGGCAAGGCGGGCTTCATCCTCATCACTCAAGCCCAGACCCTCCATGGTGATGTCTCCCTTCACAGCAAACACCTTCTGGATCACCTCAGGCTGTGACTCCTTGATCTTGTCGAACAACTGCAACGATCACAATCCAAAGTGTTAAGACATCACTAATAGTATAACCAATGATACATAAATATATTGACGTATAACCGATGATACTTGACAAATATAATGAATGTTTGTTTATACAGTTTTTGTCCCTCGACGTTTGTGTGTTTACAGAACCCAAGCCTAGCGGTAAGTTATCTCTCTAATACACTGATGAACAAGCATACTGTACAACCTGTATATATTAATTTACCTTGATATATTAACATGAACAAATCCTAAAAGAATGTTCACCATCAACTGGGTAATATGAACACTTAACTTACAAAGGACAAACAAAAATAAGAGAAACACACCACTAAAGAAAAAACAGGTGTTAATACGTAGATGCAAAGCTTCAAATAAAAAAAAACAAGTAAAAACAAACCATAGAGCAAAGAGAAAATATTTACAGTATTTAGAAAGATGAAAAAAAGACATTGTTAACATATCTACAGTACATTAATAGCTTTTATTCTTTGACAGGAATATTTATATATGTAATTACAATACAAAGACAATTTACAGGTGTTTGGTATATAATGTGAGCCTATCTACACACCTGCTGAAACCTGTCAACACACACACACCTGCTGAAACCTGTCAACACACACACCTGTTGAAACCTGTCAACAATCACACACCTGCAATTATTCATGAAACACCTGTCAATTAACACACATGTTACTCACGCTTCTGCTACTAGAAAACAAAACACCACGATACCTTAAATGAAAACAAACCACCATCACTACTACCACCATTACTACTACTAGTACTACTACTATTTTTTTTAAACGTGGCCTCCAGCCTCCCCCAATAGCCACACCCTCGCCACCATTTTATTACCTGAATATTAAATACTCTAATACATAAGTAGCTATCCTAGCTGTGTTGAATTAGTTGAGCCGCAGATCTATGCGACATTCAGTGACTGTTGCCTCATAGTCAATATCTGCAGCTGTTGTCGGGTTTGGGGTCGAAGCTCTCGTTCCCCTGAGGCAGAGCAAAGCCGACCGAAGGAGAGAGGACAGTCGACATCTCATCCAGGCTGTAACATAACTTCTGGACTGCTGCTTCTGTTCAGAGATCACCTCCGCGAGTCTGGCGTAGAAACATCTTGCACTTGGTCCCATCCCACCAGAGGTTGTGAACACTAGAGGAGTGAAACTTCCTTGATCAACGTTCTGAATTCTCTCCCCACATGCCCCTATCTTGTCGTTCTCGTTCCTCCTGTGTGCAGCATCGAGAGCTAAGTTATGGTGACATGCGGCCATGGGATAAAAAATCCTGATGTCGAAGAAGGCTCGCTGTCCCGGCGTCCAGAATCCTCGAGCACTGACGTCAACACGGGCTTCATTGGATGTGTTTGAAGTCCTGTGTTGAAAGATCTCACCGTCCAATGGAAGGAGGGTCGGTTCTACCATGACATCACGGCAGATTTCCTTCAACATATTTGCCGAGATCCCTTACTTCGTCATGCCTCATGCATATGAAGCCCCCTTTCTTGCACACCATGGCGTGATCGACGTCATAGGAAGAGCCACACACGCATTGGGAGGGCAAACCTTCTACTGGCCTACCGTACCTTAGAGCATTGGCATCTGTAAATTCTTGTTTATTGAGACAAACCATTTGCCCTTATCGATAATGGTAGTTAACCAGTTCGGGGCGCCCACCTCCTGTGCTATAGCTACTTTTTTTTCAAATTCTCTGGTACTTGCAGCAACAGTTGCTGCAACTTATCACTTTAGCAGTGCTGTCGATCTGTCGTAATGGACCTTCGAATCTTTTTTACTTCACTGGTATCCACCTCCCCTGTAGCGTTCTGAGCTATTATGTAGTCCGTGAGGGCTGCCGTGAGCTTAACTGAGTTTTGACGTTCGGTGGCAGCAATCTCCTCTGGATTGGTCAGTCCCATTCTTCCCAGTCTCGGTGGTAGGGCAAGGAGTGATCTTTCTGCTGGGGTTAAGTGAGGGTGTTTCACTAATTTGGGAATGAAATTGACGCTGATAGCTTCTTCCAGAGGGTGGAGGAGGGGTCCGATATCAGGGATAGTGCGCATCAGGTAGTTCCAGCGATGCTTGACTCCAGGGATGAATGCAGCAAAGCCGCATGTGGCTGTGTGTTAGCAATCTCAGACAGCCTGGATTTCCCTAACCCACTCATTCACCTTTCCCGTTACCTACTCGGTCTTGAAGTCCGTCGTGCCAATTGCGCCTAGGTGTCTTTGGCCATCCTTTGTTATTTTTACCTCACTTCCACCGAACACCTCCATTGCCCGTTCATAATGTTCTGGCTTCACAATGAGGAAGGATTTGCTGGCGTTTGGGCGGTACCCTATTTGTGGGCCTCGTGATGTTACCAAGTCCCACCACTTTTTTGATGTCCGCCAATTTTCCTGCTCCTGGGAGGTCATCAGCGTACGCCACTTGCTCGACCTCAGTTGGTTCAAATTTTATCGTGTGTTGGAGCACGGATAGGCCTATTGCATACATTGCCATTGCAACAGGGTCCCCCTGCGTTGTTCCCTCTGACTGTACGATGGTATCCCCTCTTAAAGCCTTGTTGTTTACTATATAGAGGTCTCATAGATTCCTATAGGAGTTTTAACATACATCGCAAAGCTTGGACACTTGATCTTGATGTAGTGCAGTGCAGCCTCACAATCGCGCTGCTCAAATATCGTTCTCATGGCGTGAATGGCAGCTTCCCCACCAGCTTGTTGGCCAGCACAAACTTGGAGGTTCACTGCTGCTGCCCTGACATCATCATTTACCACCTCCATTATGCATTTTCCGATGATCCGCCTCAGCACTTCCCCCACTCCTATTGGCCTACACTACCATCACCACTACTACTACTACTACTACTACTATCACCATTTTCACCATCAAATAGTTGTTCATGGTAAATTTCACCACAACCCCCCTCCTTCCTCCACCACAACCCTCTCCCTTCCTCTACCCTCTCCTTCCACCACCACGCCCTCATTCCTCTACCACGACCTCTCATTCCTCTACCACGACCTCTCATTCCTCTACCACGACCTCTCTTCCACCACCACGCCCTCACCTTCCACCACCACGACCTCTCCTTCCACCACCACGACCTCTCACTTCCACCACCACCACGACCTCTCATTCCACCACCACCACCACGACCTCTCATTCCACCACCACCACTACGACCTCTCCTTCCTCTACCACGACCTCTCCTTCCTCTACCACGACCTCTCCTTCCACCACCATGACCTCTCCTTCCACCACCACGACCTCTCCTTCCACCACCACGACCTCTCCTTCCACCACCACGACCCCTCCTTCCACCACCACGACCTCTCCTTCCACCACCACGACCTCTCCTTCCACCACCACGACCTCTCCTTCCTCCACCACGACCTCTCCTTCCACCACCACGACCTCTCCTTCCTCCACCACGACCTCTCCTTCCACCACCACGACCTCTCCTTCCTCCACCACGACCTCTCCTTCCTCCACCACGACCTCTCCTTCCACCACCACGACCCCTCCTTCCACCACCACGACCCCTCCTTCCACCACCACGACCTCTCCTTCCACCACCACGACCTCTCCTTCCACCACCACGACCTCTCCTTCCACCACCACGACCTCTCCTTCCACCACCACCACGACCTCTCCTTCCACCACCACGACCTCTCCTTCCACCACCACGACCTCTCCTTCCACCACCACGACCTCTTATTCCTCCACCACCACGACCTCTTATTCCTCCACCACCACGACCTCTCCTTCCACCACCACGACCTCTCCTTCCACCACCACGACCTCTCCTTCCACCACCACGACCTCTCCTTCCACCACCACGACCTCTCCTTCCACCACCACGACCTCTCCTTCCACCACCACGACCTCTCCTTCCACCACCACGACCTCTCATTCCACCACCACCACCACCACGACCTCTCATTCCACCACCACGACCCCTCCTTCCACCACCACGACCCCTCCTTCCACCACCACGACCTCTCCTTCCTCCACCACGACCTCTCCTTCCACCACCACGACCTCTCATTCCACCACCACCACCACGACCTCTCCTTCCTCTACCACGACCTCTCCTTCCACCACCACGACCTCTCCTTCCACCACCACGACCTCTCCTTCCACCACCACGACCTCTCCTTCCTCCACCACCACGACCTCTTATTCCTCCACCACCACGACCTCTCCTTCCTCTACCACGACCTCTCCTTCCACCACCACGACCTCTCCTTCCACCACCACGACCTCTCCTTCCACCACCACGACCTCTCCTTCCACCACCACGACCTCTCCTTCCACCACCACGACCTCTCCTTCCACCACCACGACCTCTCCTTCCACCACCACGACCTCTCCTTCCACCACCACGACCTCTCCCACCACCACGACCTCTCCTTCCACCACCACGACCTCTCCTTCCTCCACCACGACCTCTCCTTCCTCCACCACGACCTCTCCTTCCACCACCACGACCTCTCCTTCCACCACCACGACCTCTCCTTCCACCACCACGACCTCTCCTTCCACCACGACCTCTCCTTCCACCACCACGACCTCTCCTTCCTTCACCACGACCTCTCATTCCTCCACCACGACCTCTCATTCCACCACCACGACCTCTCCTTCCACCACCACGACCTCTCCTTCCTCCACCACGACCTCTCCTTCCACCACCACGACCTCTCCTTCCACCACCACGACCTCTCCTTCCACCACCACGACCTCTCCTTCCACCACCACGACCTCTCCTTCCACCACCACGACCTCTCCTTCCACCACCACGACCTCTCCTTCCACCACCACGACCTCTCCTTCCACCACCACGACCACTCCTTCCACCACCACCACGACCTCTCCTTCCTCTACCACGACCTCTCCTTCCTCTACCACGACCTCTCCTTCCACCACCACGACCTCTCCTTCCACCACCACGACCTCTCCTTCCACCACCACGACCTCTCCTTCCACCACCACGACCTCTCCTTCCTCTACCACGACCTCTCCTTCCACCACCACGACCTCTCCTTCCACCACCACGACCTCTCCTTCCACCACCACGACCTCTCCTTCCACCACCACGACCTCTCCTTCCACCACCACGACCTCTCCTTCCACCACCACGACCTCTCCTTCCACCACCACGACCTCTCATTCCTCTAACACGACCTCTCCTTCCACCACCACGACCTCTCCTTCCACCACCACGACCCCTCCTTCCACCACCACGACCCCTCCTTCCTCCACCACGACCTCTCCTTCCACCACCACGACCTCTCCTTCCACCACCACGACCTCTCCTTCCACCACCACGACCTCTCCTTCCACCACCACGACCTCTCCTTCCACCACCACGACCTCTCCTTCCACCACCACGACCTCTTATTCCTCCACCACCACGACCTCTCCTTCCACCACCACGACCTCTCCTTCCACCACCACGACCTCTCCTTCCTCTACCACGACCTCTCCTTCCACCACCACGACCTCTCCTTCCACCACCACGACCTCTCCTTCCACCACCACGACCTCTCCTTCCACCACCACGACCTCTCCTTCCACCACCACGACCTCTCCTTCCTCTACCACGACCTCTCCTTCCACCACCACGACCTCTCCTTCCTCTACCACGACCTCTCCTTCCACCACCACGACCTCTCCTTCCACCACCACGACCTCTCCTTCCACCACCACGACCTCTCCTTCCACCACCACGACCTCTCCTTCCACCACCACGACCTCTCCTTCCACCACCACGACCTCTCCTTCCTCCACCACGACCTCTCATTCCTCCACCACGACCTCTCCTTCCACCACCACGACCTCTCCTTCCACCACCACGACCTCTCCTTCCACCACCACGACCTCTCCTTCCTCCACCACGACCTCTCCTTCCACCACCACGACCTCTCATTCCACCACCACGACCTCTCATTCCACCACCACCACCACGACCTCTCATTCCACCACCACCACCACGACCTCTCATTCCACCACCACCACGACCTCTCCTTCCTCTACCACGACCTCTCCTTCCACCACCACGACCTCTCCTTCCACCACCACGCCCTCTTATTCCTCCACCACCACGACCTCTCCTTCCACCACCACGACCTCTCCTTCCACCACCACAACCTCTCCTTCCACCACCACGACCTCTCCTTCCACCACCACGACCTCTCCTTCCACCACCACGACCTCTCCTTCCACCACCACGACCTCTCCTTCCACCACCACCACCACCACGACCTCTCCCTCTACCACGACCTCTCCTTCCACCACCACGACCTCTCCTTCCACCACCACGACCTCTCCTTCCACCACCACGACCACCACGACCTCTCCTTCCACCACGACCTCTCCCACCACCACGACCTCTCCTTCCTCTACCACGACCTCTCCTTCCACCACCACGACCTCTCCTTCCTCTACCACGACCTCACCTTCCACCACCACGACCTCTCCTTCCACTACCATAACCTCTCCTTCCACCACCACGACCTCTCCTTCCACCACCACGACCTCTCCTTCCACCACCACGACCTCTCCTTCCACCACCACGACCTCTCCTTCCACCACCACGACCTCTCCTTCCTCCACCACGACCTCTCCTTCCACCACCACGACCTCTCCTTCCACCACCACGACCTCTCCTTCCACCACCACGACCTCTCCTTCCACCACCACGACCTCTCCTTCCACCACCACGACCTCTCCTTCCACCACCACGACCTCTCCTTCCACCACCACGACCCCTCCTTCCACCACCACGACCTCTCCTTCCACCACCACGACCTCTCCTTCCACCACCACGACCTCTCATTCCACCACCACCACGACCTCTCATTCCTCTACCACGACCTCTCCTTCCTCTACCACGACCTCTCCTTCCACCACCACGACCTCTCCTTCCACCACCACGACCTCTCCTTCCACCACCACGCCCTCTTATTCCTCCACCACCACGACCTCTCCTTCCACCACCACGACCTCTCCTTCCACCACCACGACCTCTCCTTCCTCTACCACGACCTCTCCTTCCACCACCACGACCTCTCCTTCCACCACCACGACCTCTCCTTCCACCACCACGACCTCTCCTTCCACCACCACGACCTCTCCTTCCACCACCACGACCTCTCCTTCCACCACCACGACCTCTCCTTCCTCTACCACGACCTCTCCTTCCACCACCACGACCTCTCCTTCCTCTACCACGACCTCTCCTTCCACCACCACGACCTCTCCTTCCACCACCACGACCTCTCCTTCCACCACCACGACCTCTCCTTCCTCCACCACGACCTCTCCTTCCACCACCACGACCTCTCCTTCCACCACCACGCCCTCTCCTTCCTCCACCACGACCTCTCATTCCACCACCACGACCTCTCATTCCACCACCACGACCTCTCCTTCCACCACCACGACCTCTCCTTCCACCACCACGACCTCTCCTTCCTCCACCACGACCTCTCCTTCCACCACCACGACCTCTCCTTCCACCACCACGACCCCTCCTTCCACCACCACGACCTCTCCTTCCACCACCACGACCTCTCATTCCACCACCACGACCTCTCATTCCACCACCACCACGACCTCTCATTCCACCACCACCACCACGACCTCTCCTTCCTCTACCACGACCTCTCCTTCCTCTACCACGACCTCTCCTTCCACCACCACGACCTCTCCTTCCACCACCACGCCCTCTTATTCCTCCACCACCACCACGACCTCTCCTTCCACCACCACGACCTCTCCTTCCACCACCACGACCTCTCCTTCCTCTACCACGACCTCTCCTTCCACCACCACGACCTCTCCTTCCACCACCACGACCTCTCCTTCCACCACCACGACCACCACGACCTCTCCTTCCACCACCACCACCACCACGACCTCTCCTTCCTCTACCACGACCTCTCCTTCCACCACCACGACCTCTCCTTCCTCTACCACGACCTCACCTTCCACCACCACGACCTCTCCTTCCACCACCACGACCTCTCCTTCCACCACCACGACCTCTCCTTCCACCACCACGACCTCTCCTTCCACCACCACGACCTCTCCTTCCACCACCACGACCTCTCCTTCCACCACCACCACGACCCTCTCCTTCCACCACCACCACCACCTCTCCTTCCACCACGACCTCTCCTTCCACCACCACGACCTCTCCTTCCACCACAAACAACCCCGTCCTACACCACCACCACTAAGGACAAGCACCACCACCACTACCACCACCTAGTACGGAGAACAGGCGAGGTTGTTTGACCCTTGAAGGTAAACTCGTTCTATACAGCACCGCCCGCCCGCCCTCACTACTGTACAGCAGCGAAAGAAAAGAAAACCAAGCTAAGAAAAAAAAAGCTTATTTTAACAGTGTTTATCTTAAGGTAGATATCAAAGCTTATTTAAGATTGTGTCAAGTATGAGAGGATAAAAAAGCTGACTTAAGGCTGTGTTTAGTATGTGGGGGATATAATAGCTTATTTAAGGCTGTGTTTAATAAATGGGGGTAATAAAAGCTTATTTAAGGCTGTGTTTGGTATGTGGGGGACATAAAAGCTGAAGGCTGTGTTTAGTACGAGAGGATATAAAAGCTTAAAACAGTTTTTAATATGTGGGGATAAAAAGCTTAAGACTTAATTTAGTGTGGGAGATGAAAAAAAGCTTATTTTAGCACCGTTTAGTAGAAGGTAGATATAACCGCTTATTTCAATCCACATTGTTAACTGTCTTGTACCTGATGGAAAATAAACATTGTTTAATTGAAATTTTATAACAAGGTTGAGAAAATACTTAAATTTCATCTATTTTGTACCAGAATGAAAAACAAGCTTATATAACCCCGTATTTTGTGCTGCCAGATGGAACAAAAGCTCATTTTAAGTATTCTGTAGTAATGAAAAAAAGCTTATACGAACAATGTTTTTTGTTCCAAGTGAAAAAAGCTTAAATGTAACTCAAAAGCGGGGAAAAAAGCTTAGTTTACCTATTTTGTTAAGAAGAAAAAAGGAATATTTAACACCATTTTCTACTGTCTTTTATACAGGTAAATATAAGCAAATACAACTCTCTATTTCAACGGTGTCCCTGAAAATCAAAAATCAAAAAAACATCCCATTGTGTTTTGTACAAGTGAAAACACACACAATGCCTACACAAACACATATACATACAATATCTACATAAACATTACCATCTACAAATCATAGTACTGTACTTAACAAAAACAACAAAACCACTGAGTAAATTATTAACAATATGTATAATGTCTAAAACACAAACTAGAGAAAAACAAAAAACACTTCTTACAGCACAGGTGAAAAACACACACACACACACACAACTTTAATTACAAAAAAAAACACGACAGGAAATGGAGAAAGAACGTTTACACTACAAACACGCACCAAGGAACGAGTCTACCACAGAATGTAAAAAACAATTAGAAATGGTATACTTTTAAGATTTAAGGCGCTCTAGTTTATATCATCTGAAGATTAACCCCTCCTCTAATGTTACGTGGTGAGGGTAGGTTAGGGTAGGGTAGGGTTAAGGTAGGGTTAGGGTAGGGTAGGGTTAAGGTAGGGTTAGTTTAGGGTAGGGTAGGGTTCGTTTAGGGTAGGGTTAGGTAGGGTTGGGTAGGGGAGGGTTAGGTTTGAATAAAGTTAGATTAAGTTAAGACTAAGTTAGGACAATATAGGTTAGGACAAGTTAAGGGTGGTTAATCCAGGTGTGTTTAATCTTCAGGTGACCCAAGAAAATAATAACCATTTCTTTTTCTTACATAAACAGAAAGATGAGATCAGACAGTGAGTGACGGGAAAAACATGAAGAAGAAAATATAGAGCGAGTAACAGATAACACGAGAACCACACGTCACAAGAAAATGAGTTACAGGAAGAAAAAAAGTGAATCAAGACACACAGACATGATAGATATAGGTTTATTTTCGCATTTCTTTTTAGCCAGACACATATCGAGACTAGTCAGGTATCTACAAGACCTCTTTAAGTGCTGTACACCCAGACCAGTAGTGAAGCATTGATCTAGACGAGCTACAATTAGGCACTGAACTAGAAAAAAAGCCAGGCATTGATTCTAAAGAAGCTTCGGCATATAGCGTATAGAGGGCGAATAATAAAAAAAAAAGATAAAGGAGACGCAGAAGAAGCAGGGAGACGGAAGGAGGAGGAGCACAGAAGGAGGAAGGGACGAGGAGGGAAGAACATCAAGCGCCCTTCCCCTCCTCCTCCCCTACCCCGCCCACACCTTCCCCCTCCCTTCTGCTGCCGCGATATACTCACCATGGTCTCATTGGTGCGGCCCCCGGACAGCGAGGCGATGGAAGCCTTTAGCGGCCCCTACAACGACGACAACAACAACATGGTTAGCTCTGCATGCATCACGAACTACTCATGGGGAAAGGTAGAAGGGAGGGGTAGGCAATTATGGGGCGAAAAGGGTGGAGGCAGGCTATTATGAGGGTGGGAAGGCTGGAAGCAGGCAATTATTAGAGCAGGAAGGCTGGAGGCAGGCTATTATGGTGTGGGAAGGCTGGAAGCAGACAATTATTAGAGCAGGAAGGCTGGAGGCAGGCTATTATGATGTGGGAAGGCTGGAAGCAGACAATTATTAGAGCAGGAAGGCTGGAGGCAGGCTATTATGGTGTGGGACGGCTGGAAGCAGGCAATTATTAGAGCAGGAAGGCTGGAGGCAGGCTATTATGATGTGGGAAGGCTGGAAGCAGGCAATTACTGGAGCAGGTGATCATGGGGACAGGTTAAGGAAGGATTAGGAAGGTTACTGTAGACATACATGGGGGAAAAGGGGGAGGGTAGAAAATGGTGATAAACAGTCATGGGTGGTAATCACGATGGAGGAGGAGGTGGTTAACCAATCATGAGAGTCGGTGGTAAAATGTTAACCAATCATAAGGGTTGGCGGTAAAATGTTAACCAATCACGAGGATAGGTATTCATGAAGTAATGAGTGAGGGCAGGTAACCAGAGGGAGGGAGGGAGGGGAAGGAGAGGGTAGGTGTTATGGGCAATAGGTGTAGGAGGTTTGGGCAAGGGCAAGAATTATAGGATAAGTGGTTTGGGCAAGAGGAAAAACAAACACGGGGTATATGTAGGGGGCAACAAATTGGGGGAAGGGGGGGCAAAGTAGAAGCCATAGGGGCAATAGGCAAACACACAAAGGGACAATATGGGACGAAGGAAGGAAGGAAAAGCAATTATAGGGATGAAAAGGGGGAAGAGGGTGAATGAAATATGGATAAACATGCTGGATTATACGCCACATTAAATCTCAATTATCATAACATATAATTATCTGGGGAGTCATTATACTACAAAATATAATGAAGTAAATAAAATAATTAGACACAAGGATAATACTGAATAATATAATCGCCTATTTTACTAGGCATGCGAAATGGTAAAAGAGGAGGAGGGGTTGCAAAGGAGATGGAAGGGGAGAGGTGTGTGTGTGGGAGGGCGTGAAGAGGGCGTGAGAGGGAAGAGAAGAGGGAGGGTAGAAGGCTTGGAAGATAAGAGATATAAGAAGATATCACACGAAGGCAGAAAGACGGTGGGTTTGGAAATAGACGAAGAAAACGAGTATCAACACAAGATTTAAGGGGGAAACTTTAGGAAAAACAAAAATAATTTCATAAAAGGATTACGAGAATAAAATAGTTTTTAGGCCGTAAGATAAATTTACACAGAAAACGGTTATGAGTAAGGTTTTAGGGATAGCCGAATAAAAACAAATTAATCATCTTCAAGAGGAAGTTGTTGAAAAAACGGATGGAAGTTTAAAGGGGAACTGAGAAAGAAAATGAGAATTAATAAGACTGAGGAAACTGAAGGAAAAAACGAATAATAATGATAATCTTACGGTACTTACATTATCATGCATTTAATACCACAATCTGAATACACCAGGTTGTATAATTTTCAATTTACCACAGTGGAAAATATACCAGAGTATCGATATACCAGGTGAGATATACTGTTATGGACTGTATATACCTCGCTGCTGCACGACTTGGCATTTTTATAACCACTCACATTAACTCACAAATAAAAGTTCTCAGTTCTTCATAAATTAAAAAAAAAAAGTTCCCCAAGAAATTCATAATAACACGTCAAAAATCTTAAAACTTCCTTCGTAAAAAAAGGGACGTTCTCATTGGTTCTCGTATGCAGGAAAATTTCGCTTTTATCTAAATATAACCAAAGCATTAGGAGGGAGAGAGGTCAGTGAGGACTTGGTGGGGGGACGGGGGGAGGTGGGGGGACGGGGGGGAGACGAGAGGAAGGGGGAGAGGAGGTGGAGGAGAGAAGTGGGGGAATATCCAACATTAAACGAGAGAGAGAGAGAGGAGAAACCTTGTCCTAGATTGGCAAGGTTGTCGGGGCCATACCATGGGCAGCCCAGCGTCACTCAACCACACCTTACCCCCACCATCTACAGCCACACCTTACCCCTCCTACATCGCGTACAGCCACACCTTACCCCTCCACCACCACGTACAGCCACACCTTACCCCTCCACCACCACGTACAACCACACCTTACCCCTCCACCACACGTTACCCCTCCACCACCACGTACAGCCACACCCTACCCCATCCTCCACCACCACCCATAGCCACACCACACCCCCACCCCTCCACCACACCTTACAAAACTGGATAATTACAGACAACAACGCAGAAGAAGAAGTTGGTTTAAATCAAGTAAAAAAAATTAAATATCAAGAGGACCCCCCCCCCCACCACCCCCTGAGCAGTTAATACTTAGACAACTTTTTTTCCCAAAGGACTAAAATGATCTGGCAGCTCCACTATAACCTACCCGTATGTATGCATGTGTGTGTGTGTGTGTGCGTGTGTATGTATGTATGTATAAATAAGACTTACACTTCCAGAACTACATATATAGCCAAGTGAGATAAAAATGCCTCCCCCCCCCACCAAAAAAAAAAGTTATATTCAAAGGTTAACGAGCAGAAAAGTTAAATAACAACAACAAAAATTAAATAAAGGACTGACGACTTATTAAATAATTAAGAAATAAACAAAAACTAAACAAACTGAAGCGACGATCTGGTTGACCTGAGACTCATTTACACTCTACCATTACCACTGAGTCTTCACCACCATCACCACTAAGCCTTCACCACCACTAAGTCTTCACCACCACCACTGAGTCTTCACCACCACCACTAAGTCTTCACCGCCACCACTAAGTCTTCACCATCACCACTAAGTCTTCACCACCACCACTGAGTCTTCACCACCACCACTGAGTCTTCACCACCACCACTGAGTCTTCACCACCACCACTGAGTCTTCACCACCACCACTAAGCCTTCACCACCACCACTAAGCCTTCACCACCACCACTAAGTCTTCACCACCACCACTAAGTCTTCACCACCACCACTGAGTCTTCACCGCCACCACTGAGTCTTCACCATCACCACTAAGTCTTCACCGCCACCACTAAGTCTTCACCGCCACCACTAAGTCTTCACCGCCACCACTAAGTCTTCACCGCCACCACTAAGTCTTCACCGCCACCACTAAGTCTTCACCACCACCACTAAGTCTTCACCACCACCACTAAGTCTTCACCGCCACCACTAAGTCACCACCACCACTGAGTCTTCACCATCACCACTGAGTCTTCACCACCACCACTGAGTCTTCACCACCACCAAGTCTTCACCGCCACCACTAAGTCTTCACCGCCACCACTGAGTCTTCACCAACACCACCACTAAGTCTTCACCGCCACCACTAAGTCTTCACCACCACCACTAAGTCTTCACCGCCACCACTAAGTCTTCACCACCACCACTAAGTCTTCACCACCACCACCACTAAGTCTTCACCACCACCACCACCAAGTCTTCACCGCCGCCACCACCACCAAGTCTTCACCGCCACCACCAAGTCTTCACCACCACCACCACTAAGTCTTCACCACCACCACCACTAAGTCTTCACCACCACCACCACTAAGTCTTCACCGCCACCACCACCACTGAGTCTTCACCACCACCACCACTGAGTCTTCACCACCACCACCACTGAGTCTTCACCACCACCACTGCTAAGTCTTCACCACCACCACTAAGTCTTCACCACCACCACTAAGTCTTCACCACCACCACTAAGTCTTCACCACCACCACTAAGTCTTCACCACCACCACCACTACCCACGACTGACCACCCGATGAGACGCACCCAGTCCAGCCTAACCTAACAACTAGGGATATGAAGAAGTGAAGCATACATTAATAGTCACGCGGTCTCCTTGCAGTATACTATATGCACACCGCCCCTCACTCTCAGGTGTATGGGGGGACCACTTTCTCTTTCAACCTGTCATTGTATATTTACGAGGATTCAAAAACCTTGACCATTTAAATGTTACAAGGTGAACCATGGTTTTTTTTATTCGTTTTCTTCTATGGGTACGATAATCAGACTGCATTTCCACCATACCTGTAGAGGGGAAGGTTAACCGCATCGTAAAACTGTAGTGACGACTATGTAGCGTCAGTTATATGGGAGGTCAAGGGTTGTTTATGTAAGGTGAAGAGAGAGGGGGCCTTAGACTGTGCCACATACATCACTACCAGTTACCAATTATGTCCTTATCTGTCTGTACATGTTCACCATCTATACATCCCCCCCCCCCCCATCCCTCACACACCATTAAAATGTACACATTAACTTTCCAGGAAACTTATCATAGTACCCCCCAGTTGTTTCGAATTCTTGATTGTTTTGGTAAGACATCAGTGCAGTAAGCTGATGTGGTGTTTAAGCTTCACGTGGCCTAAAAGCTGTACCGAGGAGGGATTTCAAACGCAGTATCCGGGAGTTGGATTCATTCTCACTCGCCAAGACTCATACACAGCTGTCAACTCAACGCAACATTGATTTGGAAAGTTGCTAAGAAACCGTGACAGCTGATCTCTCTCTTACTTCACCAAGCGTATTGAAGGTGAATATTAAAAAAGCAAAAAAAATCGTCATCATTTCGTAACGACTGAGTTTGTTTATACTCACGCCACCTTGTGCTTCATGATTGGTAATTAAATCGAAACACTGAAATCAAGAGGAGGTTCTCATTGGTCAACGAAACAGCCAATGGTAGTGTGTTGTAACTTTTATCACCTGACTGAAAAGAAAACTCCGGATTGAACCTATAATTAAACGATGAGGTCACCAAGTCTAACCAGTTTAAAGCAGAGAAGTTGAGAAATTTACAAACAAACCGTACATTATTACCATCTATGAAAAGGGCTGTTTTGGGGGGGCCCTCCTTGGGACTATTTTAAGGTTATTTGGGGGTCTACATTTAGGGTCTTTTAGGGACTACATTTAGGGTCCCTTGGGGGGGGGGGTCTACATACATTCTCTTAGATCAATATTCAATCAATTTAAACATCAACATACAAATACATCACGAATGAGTAGATTTTGCTTATCAACAGGCAGGTAGATACAGAGACAGGCAGGTAGATACAGAGACAGGCAGGTAGATACAGAGACAGGCAGGTAGATACAGAGACAGGCAGGTAGATACAGAGACAGGCAGGTAGATACAGAGACAGGCAGGTAGATACAGAGACAGGCAGGTAGATAGGTATTATAATTGGCTCACCGTACATAAACAACGCAGGTATACAATTCAACATACAGACAGACATCACATGTATACAATTCCCAGCATACCAAGACAATGTAGATATCAGAAAACAACAAGGCAATTAGACTCGTCCAATAGAGTACTTATTTCCACTAGAGTCCTTTGCTTAGGTTAGGTTAGGTCTAGTCCTCCTCCATAGTCCCTCTAGTCACCCTTAGCCCCCTCTCCCTAGTTTTAGCAGTGACCCCATAGCATTAACGGTACTCTCTCTCTCTCCACACACACACACACTAGAGCACATTCTCCTCGTCACAGTGACCTCAAGGCATTGGTATTCTATCGCCGATGTGACCTGACAACTCTTACTATATTCTCATATGTAAAGAGCAATCCTGGGTTACACAGTACATCGTCCGTCTTAATAATGTACGTGTATATATGTGTGTATACGTTTATATGTACGTGTGTGTATATATGTGTGTGTACGTGTCATCAGTTGTTTATATTCTCAATGCTATAATCCACCCCCCCAGAAAATTATACAGCCATTTGAGACTATAATAATCACTACAGAATGATAATATACTCTGTACACTACAACCTACTGCTATAGTACATTCTCTCCTCAAGTAGGCCCCCCCACAGGTGTACATTCTCTACACCGCCGTGACTTCATTTTAGTACATTCACTTTTAACGTTAGAGTGACGGTGGTGGAGGTGCGGTGAGGTGTGGTGGAGGTGCGGTGAGGTGTGGTAGAGGTGCGGTGAGGTGGTGTTAGGAACTCCCTCCATCCCTTACTTCCATACCCCCCCCCCCCCTACAAACACGTTAAAAGGCCCCTACCCCTTAAACTAGTAGCCGCCGCCCCCCCCCCCCCACCAAGAGGCCCCATGCCAGGGAGTGCCAAGGACTCGTGTGGCACTACTTTCACTTGGCACATACCAATCATAGACAGGCAGGCACGGACATAAACTCACATACACATTAAAAAAAAACACTGACATACACAAACTAATACACACACAAACACAAACTAGTGCACACACAAACACAAACTAATACACACACAAACTAATACACACACAAACACAAACTAATACACACACAAACACAAACTAATACACACACAAACACAAACTAATGCACACAAACACAAACTAATGCACACACAAACACAAACTAATGCACACACAAACACACACTAATACACACACAAACACAAACTAATACACACAAACACAAACTAATGCACACACAAACACAAACTAATGCACACAAACACACACTAATACACACACAAACACAAACTAATACACACACAAACACAAACTAATACACACACAAACACACACTAATACACACACAAACACAAACTAATACACACAAACACAAACTAATGCACACACAAACACAAACTAATGCACACAAACACACACTAATACACACACAAACACAAACTAATACACACACAAACACAAACTAATACACACACAAACACAAACTAATACACACACAAACACACACTAATACACACACAAACACACACTAATACACACACAAACACAAACTAATGCACACACAAACACAAACTAATGCACACAAACACACACTAATACACACACAAACACAAACTAATACACACACAAACACAAACTAATACACACAAACACACGAAAATAAACATGGAAAACCTTGTTAGTATACACCTGCTAATTAGCGCTGCCCACCTGTACCTGAACACCACATTAACCATATTCACTGCTTATTAAAACTGAAGAACAGATCTACCATTAGTTGGTTAGGTTAGGTTTACGTTAGGTTAAATAAAGTTAGTTTAATTTGGTTTAATCAAGTGGAGCCAAGTTAGGTTTAATTAGGTTTGATTAAGTTAAATTACGTTAGATTATAATTAATGTTAAATCATCAGGAGCAATAGTCTCTGGGGGTGGCTAATCTTCAGGTGATCCATTTTTTTTTTAACCAAGATCATTAATTTAGTCCAGCTTCATTTAGAAACCTCGGACCTGCACCAAGCTTATCGGCCTTGGGAGCCGAACCTGATCTGTTGTCATGTGAGGGGGGAAAAAATGGTAGAATTTTATGACTGTTGGGCAAAAAGTATGAGATATAATGGGTATAAACCTTACCTAACCTAACCCGGCCTTACCTTACCTTACCTAACCTAACCTTACCTTAACGCAGCCTAACCTAACCTAACTTATATTGGAGCTCCTAACTAATATATATGTTAACTTAATCCATCGTATATTTAACCTAACCTAAGGTCTCCTATTTAACTTGTTGGTTATAATAAGCTAGACCACGTTACCTTAACCTTACAGTGTGATATAATGGGCGTGTGAGGACGGAAGGGGAAGGTGGTCGCTGTACACAGGTTGGTTGGGTGAGGCAAGCAAGGTGGGGGTGGGGGGGGGGGGAGGGGTGGCAGGTCGTTCATGGCGGTGTGGGAGGTGAGGTAGAATGCTGAATCACTACTCGCCAACACATCAGTACATCTTCACTACTACTATTAGGTAGGTAGGTAAGGGGGGGTGTGGGTGTGTGTGTGTGGGGGGGGGGTGTTTGTGGGGGGGGTGTGTGTGTGGGGGGGTGTGTGTGTGTGGGGGGGGTGTGTGTGTGGGGGGGGTGTGTGTGTGGGGGGGGTGTGTGTGTGGGGGGGGTGTGTGTGTGGGGGGGGGGTGTGTGTGTGTGGGGGGGGGTGTGTGTGTGGGGGGGGGGTGTGTGTGGGGGGGGGTGTGTGTGTGGGGGGGGGTGTGTGTGGGGGGGGGGGTGTGTGTGTGGGGGGGTGTGTGTGTGGGGGGGGTGTGTGGGGGGGGGTGTGGGGGGGGGTGGGGGTGGGTGTGGGTGGGTGGGTGTGGGTGGGGGGGGTGTGGGTGGGGGGGGTGTGGGTGGGGGGGGGTGTGTGTGGGGGGGGGGTGTGGGGGGGTGTGTGGGTGGGGGGGTGTGTAAGGGGGGGTGTGGGTGGGGGGGTGTGTAAGGGGGGGTGTGTGGGGGGGGTGTGTGGGTGGGTGGGTGTGTGTGGGGGGGTGGGTGTGAGGGTGGGTGTGTGTATGTGTGTGATTAAAAGATAGATAGAATGAGAGAAAAATAAACTGTGAGAAAGAATTTTAAGACGTTAATCATTGAGGGACACCATGAGAAACGAGAGAGAGAGAGACGTCGCCCTTGAAAGCAACCACACCAGGTAGCTTTAGGGTGATCAATCTTCAGGTGACAAAAATAATGGAGAGTCTAATCTTCAGGTGTTCCGAAACCAAGATAAAATTCTCACACACACACACACACACCTCTCATTGGCGTACGTTACTGGTTCAATACACCTTGAGGGGAGGGAGACGGGGCAGGGGTCAGGGAGGGGGCAGACATGCAACAAAAGGTGTATGTATTTATAAACATTGCTGCAGGGGCTCAAATGTAAATACAGTTACAACACGCAAGGACACGTTACTGCTAGTTGTTGTTACTCATGATACACCGTCCTGGGTTCACTCTAAAAAGCAATTATGAGGAATATTATGGTTTGTAAATCCTGTTAAACTGTGATAATTTTACTAGAATTCGGTGAAAAAACATACATATATACATAGTCATTCATCCATACATACATACACATCCATCTATCCATCCATACATACACATCCAAGACCAAATATATCCATGATTTTTTTTTTACATTAAAGCATTTCAATTGTTTCTCGTTTCATTGTCCGTTGTTGCCAAGACGAACCATTCAGTCAGGTATAGGAACACATGTACGGCCAGGTGAATGAGTAGACAGATAGAGCGAAAGTTAATTACTAAGATGACCTTTAACTCTACCTAGGTCAGTGTGTGTCTGTGTGCGTGTAAAAAAAAACAAACCCACCCTACACACAAACGACCCCCCCACCAATCACCGCTGGGCTAACCTAATCATCACTTCGATATCAAAAACTGGATTCTGAAAGTCTGGTCTAATTTACAATAGGAGGTCAGGAGGGGATAAACTTGTTCTTTGCGCTCCCTTTCCTTGACCCTCCTTCTTCCTCCCCACTTCTGTTCTTCCTCTTCCTCCTCCTCTTCACCTCCTTGCTGACTCTCCCTCCTCCTCCTCCTCTTCCCTTCGTTGCTAACCCTCCCCATATGGTGGTCCAAGTATCACCACAACAAACCCTGTACCCGGAGGTTCGGATTCATACACTCAACTTCCCTCCCCCCCCGCCGCCAGAATATAACGAATTACTTCTGTACATCAACGAAAACAAACACGGCGTTAAGTGGTTCATTAAGTGTTTCATGAAGCACGAGTGTAAAGTGTATCTGGTCTCGAAACAAACCCTCAAGTGTTTCTGCAAGTGTTTCATGACACTTATACCCGGCCACTTAGGTGTTCAATTACCTCAACGTATCAACTTCAGCCGATTACCTTTCACTATTCACACGTTTCCTAGACGAATGCAGTTTACAAGTGACGCGACTACAGTTTATAAGTGACGTTACTACAGTTTATACGTGACACTACTACAGTTTATAAGTGACTCGACCAAGATACTCGATTAGTGCCAGAATTAGTGAGCGCCCCCCCCCCTTCACGGCCAGCTGGATAACTAGTGAATGTATATTTTTACTCGTGTCAGGAGGGCCGCGCCTACAACCAGACGCACATTTACGCCAAGTTAAAAAACGCACATGGTTCTCGTCGACTGTACATGGCAGCCGCGTATACCCACGAGCTTCTCCGGACACACATACTGGCCAACAACGCATCCTATCCGATATTACGACACACGCTACCCGATATTACGATGCACGCCACCCAACGCTAAGACACCCGATATTACGATGCACGCCTCCCAACGCTACCCGATATTAAGACACAAGCCACCCGATATTACGACACACGCCACCCGATCAGACACTAGACATAGGGGATAATTATGGGTGAATAAAACTCACCCGACATGGAAACTCGATAACTAACCGATCGTTCACAGTCACCAGATCTCTTACCTGTTATTATTATCATTTTCACCAAAGTGGAAGGGAAGGTAAGGGAGAGGGAAACTAGATGAAGGAAGGAGAGAGGGGAAGGGAAGAGAGGTGTTAGAAGAGAGGGAGTAGGAGGGGAAGGAAGGGGAAGGGGGGGGGGGGGGCAGAAGCTCGCCCTCTTACTTTCGTTTGAGGTCTTCGTGCGTCTCAGGATCCCTTCATTATCACCATACCACCTTGGGGGAGAGGGAAGGAGAGGGGGGGTTGATGAGGAGGGGGAGCGTCCGTGTGAGTGGGGAGAGGGATCGTCTGTGAGAATGGGGAGAGGGGGCGTGTGAGTGGGGAGAGGGGACGTGTGAGAGTGGGGACGTCTGTAAGAGTGGGGAGAGGGGACGTCTGTGAGAGTGAGGGGCAGTGAGGAAAGAAGTGAGAGTATTTGAAGTGGGGTCGTGTGAGAGGTCGTGGTGGGGGGTCGTAGTGAGGGGTCATGGTAGTAGGAGGAAGTACACACGAATCCAGGACTACACACACACACACACTTTCACTCAACCTCTGGCCTGCCACTTCTTTCCTGTTATAAAAGCATTTGAAATTTTCTCTCAAACGTCCACTAATATTTTCTAAGGAGCTTTACCACCCCTTAATAACGATGATGGTGACTAGTGATGATAGTGACGATAGAGGTAAAGATGATGGTGATGATAGTGAAGCCAAACATTACATATATGTCTTATTTGTGTCACTTATGTTACTTGTATATTATTTGTAATTCGTAACCCACTCCCCAAATATGTAACTGTATATTTTCAGCCTTCTGGCTGCCAAGCTCTTTCAATAAACCGTTAATTATTATTATTATTATTATTATTACATATACCTCTTCATCATCACTACCACTATCACTTCGGGTAACTAATTCTAATGTGGTTCTTATCACCCCTAGGACCTCAAGAGCGATAGGCGCCGCTGCTGCTGTTAATGTTTATTGACAAAATTTGCGTCATTTTAACAACAGAGCCAGAAACGAATCACAACTTTGGGGAATGGCAGCTTTAACATGTGTAAGCTTAAACGTGTATAAGCTTAAACATATAAGCTTAAACATATAAGCTTAAACATATAAGCTTAAACATGTACAAGTAGGAGAAACAAGACCTAAACTTCCCCCCACTAAAAAAAAATAAAATAAAATAATCATACATAGAAATTCAACTTTTACTGTAACACAAACCGGAAATAATGATGTAACGAAGTTGAGTAATTAAGGTATTTTATTTTTTTACGTTAAGTCGAGTTATTACCAAATCTTCAAATAAAAAAAACAACTAGTATTACATAAACAACACAATCATATATTAATTTCACTCATTATCTTGTGGTGGTAACATTGTTTTTATCTCATATCTATAGACCAGCCGTCCAGTACGCAACCCCTTCCGGAAATCCATAACCCAACCAGGATATAACACGCTCTGGTTATGGTGGTGATGTGGTGTTGTCAGGCTGGTTGATGGTAACCATGATGCAAATGGTGGTGGTGGAGGGGGGGGGGGGAAGTAGGCAGGTAGAATGCAACTTAATTACCGTGTTTATAAGTATGACTGCGTGTGTGTGTGTGTGTGGGTGGGTGCGTGTGCGT
The DNA here is from genome assembly GCA_958450375.1 of Homarus gammarus. Lineage (NCBI taxonomy): Eukaryota > Metazoa > Arthropoda > Malacostraca > Decapoda > Nephropidae > Homarus > Homarus gammarus. The sequence goes on from CAUDMG010003965.1 coordinate 152,992, forward strand.
GTGTGGGGGGGGTGCGTGTGTGGGGGGGGGTGCGTGTGTGGGGGGGTGCGTGTGTGGGGGGGGGGGGTGCGTGTGTGTGTGTCACCTCCCAGCACAGATAAAAAAAGCCTTGATGTGGTTGGTTGGTTCATCCCGTCTACATTACCTCATTATATATACAGTTTTTTCTTTATCGTGTCTATTATTCTACCCTTTCTATTATTTCTAGATCATTTTATCTACCATTGTTATTTGGTAACTAAACAATAATAAACATTCTGGTCAGACAAAAACAACACACACACATTTTTATACTGTCAAATTATCAACAAACCATTACTACTATCACCACCATCATCACTATCAAATCACCATTACCGTCAGAATTAATAACTACCACCACCATCATCAGTCACCACCGTCATTATTACCATCAACCATTAAACCACATCATTACACATCAATATTATTGTTCCTCTAACATTATCATCATCATTAACATTATTTATCGTTTTTATCAAGTACTCAACACCATCACAATACGTTTTAACTATTCGAAGCTGTTTGAAGATGAAATATTATTCACTATTATACAATTGTTATATACCGATACAATGCATGAATCTCTTAAATTTAACAATGTATTCGTTTTACATCGCTGCTGATTATCTTTTCAACAATACAAAGTTTATGTAACACAATTACATTTATTTTATTTAAATATGTAAATGATATCGTTATCTTCAAACTTTTATTTTTATTTTAACTATATAATTGTTATTTTCTTCAGTTAGTGCAAAGTTTTTTCTTTTTAAACTCTATGTAAACAGTAATTATCTTTTTCAATCCATCAAAGACAACTCTAATGTTACGTCAGTATTAAGATGAATTTTAATGAGGGTCATGTTATTTCCTGCGTTTGTCATCTCCTGACTGTGCCCACACTCTTCAGGTTGACAAGGTCACTACACCCCTGGAGCCTTTCAACAACAGACAACTCTCGACTCGGCCTTGGACATATCCTAGGGGCTGCAGCGCAAGTCGTGTCTAAAATGGGGTATCAGAAAGATAGTTCCCTCCATTTTTACATTAATCAATTGCAACATATACTTTGTTTGTGCATCTTTCTAACTTACTTTAATGTTGCCTCCATTTTTACATTGCTTCATTGCAATTTATACCTTGTCTGTATATTTTTCTATCTTACTAAAAAAAACTGGCCTTACACAGCAGAAAACTGTATTGCAATCCACCTTTGTATAATAAACGACGAATATAAACAAGAATGGAATGTTTGCTTGCTTGCTTTCATCTTCGGGGAATGGGAAACACATTCAGCTGTGATATTAATTGTTTATTCACCAACACCTAAAGCTGATGAAGCTTACAGGATGACACCACACCGCTGTTCAACTTGTGGTTTCAGCATTGCAGACGTGTTGTTGTGATCTTAAAGGTATATTATGAAAGCAAAAAAGTTAAGGGAATGTTGGACTGATTGAAAGATGCAAGCGCTGTCCCTGAGAGAGAGGGGGTGTTCGTTATGCCCTCAGCTCTTGCATTTCATATCACTTTCCTTTTTCATACTCGCTGGTGCAGGCTGTCTGTTGAAATATCGTGCAGTAGTGATGATGACGATTGACATATACGCTCGTCGAGTTTATTGTGAATACGATCGCGGTTTTCATTGGTTCGGCAACTTACCGATCATATGCCGTAGTTCACTGGACACTACCTGTTGCCTGTGTGGTAGACAACGGGGTACAAGTCTACAGCAATAGTAGTAGTACGGTAGTAGTAGTAACAAAAATAACTGTTTATTATCAAAAGCCCAACAAAATAATTTCTCTCATCAAGTTAACATTGTCGTGCCTCGCTAACAAAACAATCAGTTGCCTGCAAGCACTGTAACACACAGGTCCTGGAGTCACTTCCTGTGTTCGCTAAAGTAAATCTTTCGAAATGTCTCCGAGACGGCCATTAGCTTTTAAAACATTCTCACTTAGCCATAATTTCAGGTTAATACATTACGCTCTCAGGCTGTCATAACTAACTTCTTTGGAGTAAGAGTTGTGAATGACGACCAACTAATATTGCAACAGTGCTGGACTAACATGTTCAGGTACTGTACACATCCAGGACTTGTTAAAAATGTCAGAAAGACACCGACCGACCAACCGAGTGGTGGCAAAGATGGTCATTCAAATATTAATTTCACTAACAAAAAATTAGTAAACATATTCACAATCTATACAGTGTAACACATCAAAAAATAACCTGAAAACTAACATTCATCACTTGACAGAAAAGCTGTTCACAATAATGAAGGCCAGACTTAAGTAAACTGGAATAAGTGTAAGTGAAAGTGCTGTAAACCTTCGTCATGTTAAAAAAAACGTAATGGCTTAACGCTACATTGGACGTCACACACGATAATATCCACATGCGGGTGTTACAGTAACATAGCGCCAGTCACGACGATATCCACGTGTGTGTGTGTGTGTGAGCATCAACACGAGGCAAACAACAATGTCCTCACTATTGTTCCATTAATGTACAATATGCTGAGAACGTTTCAATAACCAAGTCTTCACTGCGACAATATCCCCGTGTTAACCTTCCAACAACTAGTGTTACACCAGACAATCCACTATAAGAATTTTCTAATAATGTGGTGCGTGGAGCCGAGGTCGGGCACCACAGAAGACGAAGAGGCCAAGGGCATCTCTGAGGGAGGCCAGTCGACGCTGGCGACTCCAGGGAAAAACAAACAAAAGTTATATCGACGTATCTGTCCGCAAGTCTACTTACTGCAACTTGTACATTTTCAGACCTGATGCAACACATACCACAGCTCCAGTTGCAACACAGTTGTGGTCATATTACTATGTAAAGAAAGGTATATCACTATTTTGATGATAAAAATAAGTCGTTTACCCTTAGCGACAGTAAAGTGTTCACTATTTCGTAACATGAATTCTCGGCGTTGCCAAATCGCACTGCAGTGAAAACCTCATCTTATCTCCCCGAGTGTCGAAAATTAACTTAATCTTACCAACATTTCTACATGAGATTAAAGCTGATAAAAATTCCAAATGTCTCTCAGTGCCCAAGAAGAGTGACAGTGAAGAGGATCACGAATCAAGGGAGGTATTAATGAAGGACACATTACAAGCGCACTGCCATTAGGACAAGGAAGCTACGATGATACCAGTTATGTGTACACGAGACAAAACAGGACCGGACTGAACTGGACTGTACAAACTAAGAAAAACACAGGCGAGATGGGGGTAGACGGGATAGTACAGGACCTAGAGCCTGGTGGACCTTTATTTACACCCTGTGAATGAAGACTCAAGGACACCAACGCATATGGTCCGCTACGCCACACTAACACACACACCCCACGAATAATAAACCTTAAACAACACCAGAGAAACGCTACTCCCGGGAAATAACGTAACGAATCTAAAAAGAGGTTCGTATATATTTATTTTTCCTCGTAAATGAAGATAAAATAACGCCCCCTAGTTGGTTATTTTGGGTTGAAATACAATAAATGAAATCAAAATATAGCCACATTATACAGGGATTCTATCACAACTACGAGTAGATGCGTTCACTTAGGACCGAAAAGGAGACAGACTTGTGCTTCAGTCAGGTGTGTGTGGGGTGGTGGGCGGTCAGTCAGGCGTGTGTGGGGGGTGGTGGGCGGTCAGTCAGGCGTGTGTGGGGGGTGGTAGGCGGTCAGTCAGGCGTGTGTGTGTGGGGTGGTGGGCGGTCAGTCAGGCGTGTGTGGGGGGTGGTGGGCGGTCAGTCAGGCGTGTGTGGGGGGTGGTGGGCGGTCAGTCAGGCGTGTGTGTGTGGGGTGGTGGGCGGTCAGTCAGGCGTGTGTGTGTGGGGTGGTGGGCGGTCAGTCAGGCGTGTGTGTGTGGGGTGGTGGGCGGTCAGTCAGGTGTGTGTGTGTGTGGGGTGGTGGGCGGTCAGTCAGGTGTGTAGGGTGGTGGGTGGTCAGTCAGGTGTGTTTCTGACCAAACTTTCTCTCGTGGCATCGCACATCCGGGAGGCGCCACCACTCACATACACCTCTACCCTCCCTCCATCCCTCCCTACCTCCTTCACCACCACTATCCTCCCTCTTTCGCCACCAACTACCCTCCACCACCAATACCCTCCCTCCTACACCACCATCACTACCACCATTCATATTCCTCACCACCACCACCATTACGTGACCTGACCAACGACAACCACCAAGGTCAGAACTACCTGATGTATCTTAGTATAGTACAAGGCTCTCAATCCCCCAGTCTCTCCTACTCACTCTCTCCCTTCCCCAGCACCCCCCCCCTTCCCCCCCCCCGACTCTACAGTGCCAAAACCACTTTTTTTGCAACATCCGAGAGTGAACTTTCTCCAAGTTCCCTCAGAGTCCTTCTCCCGGTAGTGCCATGGTCCTCAGTGCCATCATGGTCCTCATAGTGCCATTATGGTCCTTATTGTCACCATGGTCCTCATAGCGCCACTGTGGCCCTCATCATAGTGCCACTATGGCCCTCATAGTGACACCACGGTCCTCACAGTGCCACCATGGTCCTCAGTGTCACCACGGTCCTCACAGTGCCACCATGGTCCTCACAGTGCCACCACGGTCCTCACAGTGCCACCACGGTCCTCACAGTGCCACCACGGTCCTCACAGTGCCACCATGGTCCTCACAGTGTCACCATGGTCCTCACAGTGCCACCATGGTCCTCACAGTGCCACCATGGTTGAGAAGAGCCCCTCGCAATATGGCATCACTACGGAACACTTTCTCCCACTGTCGCATCAAACCGGAATTTCTGCTCCTTGAACAGCAGTCTCGGGTTATTCAGTTTCGTGTTGAGGACGACCACCAAGGTTTTACATCACAGAGACGACCACCAACCACCTCCCACCCCACGACCCTACACGCGCGACCAAAACAATAAAAATTAAAGCAAAAACATATTATTGGCAACACGTGAAGACTAGACGGATATAAACAAGCAGACAAACCGAAAACATGTGATAAATGGCATGGCTGTCGAGTTGTCGGATACCGCCATCGGAAATCGTCCATTTTGACATGCAATAATTAAATAACATCGACCAATCATCATCTAGTACGCATTTAATGACATCAAGAGTAAATTAGCAGATACAGAAAATATGAGGTACAGGCGGACGAACACAGACAACGAATGGTAGTACATAGTCTCGTTATTCGTCACATTTCTTCCTTACTTTCCCCTCTTGAGTGGGCCCCCTACCCCCGGTTCCCCCTCCCTACCTGCCCCTCCTCCTACTGCTGCTGCTGCTGGCTGCTTGCACCTACTCCCCCACTCTCACTTCGCCTTTGCACGCTCCATCCAATCCCAGGGCTTGCATGCACGTTTTATTTCGTCGTATATTCAATTAAAGTTACTAAAGCCTCAATTATTGCATGTTTCTCACTTCCTCTATGTATACTGTCTACATATATACATACTCGCTTCTCACACGTATACTGACTTACTACCTACATGTATAATTGTTTAGCAGATTGCACTCTTTAAAGAGGGTTAAATCATTGGCGTCAAAGGGTTAAGGTCCAGGATAAGGATTTGGCAACAGAATGGATATAGGATGAGGCGAAAGGATAAATAAGGATGTTAAAATAGGATTGACTTCAGCAAGGATGTAGCGGTATAGGATCTATAAGGATGAAGCGATAGGATGTGTGTTTGTATAGATAACTTGATTTTATTAGTGTTCGATTCTTTAAGTCTCCTCGAAACTATTCCCAGTGTTATATTGTTTATAGTTGACGTTGATTTTCTTTTGTTTTATATGCCAGCTTGTTGATAGGGGATTGGGTTGGGGTTAGGTTTAGGTTAGGTTCTGCCCACACCAAGGGACGGGGGGGGGGTACAACGGAGGGTGAAAGTAAGCCAAGAATAGCCAAAGGAAGGTAAAAAAAATGTTTTGAGAGCATTGTGGTACTGGTGGTTGTGTGGTACTGTACTGGTAGTAGTGGCGTGGTACTAGTGTTGGTGATAGTAGCAGGGTAATGGTACGGTAGTTGGTAAGCTCGTAGGGGAGCTAGTGACAATGGCGGGGTAGAGGCCAGGTAGAGACGGGGCAGGACGTTGAGAGGTGGGGTGAGACGAGGAGGGGCGGGGCAAGGTGGTGGGGATGGGGCGGGGCAAGGTGGTGGGATGGGGTGGGGCGAGGTGGTGGGATGGGGTGGGACGGGGCAGGGCAAGGTGGGACGGGGCTGGTCGAAGCAAGGCAGGGTGGGGCGTAGCTACCACTAGTGATGGTAGCACTGATGATAAAGAGAGAGGGAGGGAGGGAGGAGGGGCAGTAGTTAAGAAGATTGGGGGGGGGGGGTAGTCAGTGAAGGGGAAATAGGTAGCAGGGCAATGGTACAAGTGGTAGTAGTGGTTGAGCAAGAGAAAGTGGTTAACTCCCCTACACACACACACCCTTCTTCAACCTCCCACACACACCCCACCCACCCACCCATCTTCACCCCCCCACACACACCCCTCCTCACCCCCCACCCACACACACACACCCCTCCTCACCCCCCCACACACACACCCCTCCTCACCCCCCCCCACACACACCCCTCCTCACCCCCCCCACACATGTTAATCTATTTCCGAAAAGCATTTTTTTATTATTATCGTAATCCGTTATTTACTTCATTAGATTATAGTGACATTTCTGGTTAACGATTCCCTCCCTCACCTCGGAGACCCCCACTCTCTCCCTCACCTCGGAGACCCCCACTCTCTCCCTCACCTCGGAGACCCCCACTCTCTCCCTCACCTCGGAGACCCCCACTCTCTCCCTCACCTCGGAGACCCCCACTCTCTCCCTCCCTCACTTCGGAGACCCCCCCCACTCTCTCCCTCACCTAGAAGACCCCCACTCCCTCCCTCACCTAGGAGACCCCCGCTCACTCTCTCCCTCACCTAGGAGACCCCCCCCACTCTCTCCCTCACCTCGGAGACCCCCACTCACTCTCTCCCTCACCTAGGAGACCCCCACTCTCTCCCTCACCTAGGAGACCCCCCACTCTCTCCCTCACCTAGGAGACCCCCACTCTCTCCCTCACCTCGGAGACCCCCACTCTCTCCCTCACCTAGGAGACCCCCCCACTCACTCTCTCCCTCACCTAGGAGACCCCCCCACTCACTCTCTCCCTCACCTAGGAGACCCCCACTCTCTCCCTCACCTAGGAGACCCCCACTCACTCTCTCCCTCACCTCGGAGACCCCTACTCACTCTCTCCCTCACCTCGGAGACCCCCACTCACTCTCTCCCTCACTTCGGAGACCCCCACTCACTCTCTCCCTCACTTCGGAGACCCCCACTCACTCTCTCCCTCACTTCGGAGACCCCCACTCTCTCCCTCCCTCACCTCGGAGACCCCCACTCACTCTCTCCCTCACCTCGGAGACCCCCACTCACTCTCTCCCTCACTTCGGAGACCCCCACTCACTCTCTCCCTCACTTCGGAGACCCCCACTCACTCTCTCCCTCACTTCGGAGACCCCCACTCTCTCCCTCCCTCACCTCGGAGACCCCCACTCACTCTCTCCCTCACCTCGGAGACCCCCACTCACTCTCTCCCTCACCTCGGAGACCCCCACTCACTCTCTCCCTCACCTCGGAGACCCCCACTCACTCTCTCCCTCACCTAGGAGACCCCCACTCACTCTCTCCCTCACCTCGGAGACCCCCACTCACTCTCTCCCTCACCTCGGAGACCCCCACTCACTCTCTCCCTCACCTCGGAGACCCCCACTCACTCTCTCCCTCACCTAGGAGACCCCCACTCACTCTCTCCCTCACCTCGGAGACCCCCACTCACTCTCTCCCTCACCTAGGAGACCCCCCACTCTCTCCCTCACCTCGGAGACCCCCACTCTCTCCCTCACCTAGGAGACCCCCACTCTCTCCCTCACCTAGGAGACCCCCCACTCTCTCCCTCACCTAGGAGACCCCCCACTCTCTCCCTCACCTCGGAGACCCCCACTCTCTCCCTCCCTCACTTCGGAGACCCCCACTCACTCTCTCCCTCACCTCGGAGACCCCCACTCTCTCCCTCCCTCACTTCGGAGACCCCCACTCACTCTCTCCCTCACCTCGGAGACCCCCACTCTCTCCCTCACCTAGGAGACCCCCACTCTCTCCCTCACCTAGGAGACCCCCCACTCTCTCCCTCACCTAGGAGACCCCCACTCTCTCCCTCACCTAGGAGACCCCCACTCTCTCCCTCACCTAGGAGACCCCCCACTCTCTCCCTCACTTAGGAGACCCCCACTCTCTCCCTCACCTCGGAGACCCCCACTCTCTCCCTCCCTCACTTCGGAGACCCCCACTCACTCTCTCCCTCACATAGGAGACCCCCACTCACTCTCTCCCTCACCTAGGAGACCCCCACTCTCTCCCTCCCTCACCTAGGAGACCCCCACTCTCTCCCTCCCTCACTTCGGAGACCCCCACTCACTCTCTCCCTCACCTCGGAGACCCCCACTCTCTCCCTCCCTCACTTCGGAGACCCCCACTCACTCTCTCCCTCACCTAGGAGACCCCCACTCTCTCCCTCACCTCGGAGACCCCCACTCTCTCCCTCCCTCACTTCGGAGACCCCCACTCTCTCCCTCACCTAGGAGACCCCCCACTCTCTCCCTCACTTCGGAGACCCCCACTCACTCTCTCCCTCACCTCGGAGACCCCCACTCTCTCCCTCCCTCACTTCGGAGACCCCCACTCACTCTCTCCCTCACCTCGGAGACCCCCACTCTCTCCCTCCCTCACTTCGGAGACCCCCACTCACTCTCTCCCTCACCTCGGAGACCCCCACTCTCTCCCTCCCTGACCTAGGAGACCCCCGCTCTCTCCCTCCCTCACCTAGGAGACCCCCACTCTCTCCCTCCCTCACCTAGGAGACCCCCGCTCTCTCCCTTACCTCGGAGACAGGGACCGCTGGTGGTAAGAACTAACCCATAATTAACATATTTCTGGGCATTACACGTACGTATTTCTGTCTCCTCACTCTTACTTTACCAAGCTAGCAGGAGGGGTGGGGGGAGGAGGATTTTGATAACCCAACTAACCCAAATCATGGCAAGGGAAGGGGGCAAAGGGAAAGGGAGAAGGGGGGCAAGGGGGAGGAAGAGGCAAAGTGGTGTCAATACGAGTAAATTATCGAGTCATATCTAGGTAATGTCTTGGATATAATCAATGTTTAGTTCTCTAGGAATTATTAAAAACCATCAATTTAAGAAAAAACCTCACGTCGACTTTACTCGCGATTCGACCTACAGAATAATCCAAATTTTTTTAATTTAATCGACCTACAACACTAAAAAATTTTATCTAATCGACCTACAACACAAAATTGTTTTATCTAATCGACCTACGACACAATTTTTATCTAATCGATCTACAACACGCAAAAACGTTATCTAATCGACCTACAACACGCAAAAACGTTATCTAATCGACCTACAACACGCAAAAATGTTATCTAATCGACCTACAACACGCAAAAACGTTATCTAATCGACCTACAACACGTAAAAAATCCATTTACTCAATCATAATAGAAAAACAGTTTTATTGGGGGTTCAAACAATTGTCTACAGTACAATACCTTATCTAACCTACGTCGTTATATGGCAAACGTGAGGTGATTAGAGTTTAGACGTTAATAATATTGCCAACAAGACATTCCTTAAATACATACAAACATATATACTACATACCTGGCAAGCATTAGTACAGTATGCATGTGACACACCCAAAAACATCTGGACACAATTACTATACCTGACACACCTACCGACCCACGAACACCTGAACATAATTACTATACCTGACACACCTACACACCATAGAAGCGAATTAGCTTTACGACGTCGTATTATTGTGGAAATACGGACAGAGACGGAGAGACAGAGCCAAATGCAGAAACGGGCGGAATCTAACAGAGCAAAGGAAGAAGACAAACAGAAAAAAAAAAACGAAATAAACACAAACACCGCTCTGTACATCACACAAACACACACTTACCAACAACCGGGGGAAACAGAGTCTAATATACATACGGTTTATATAATCGGTGAGAGGAATATTTCCCATCAGGTGTGTGTGTGTGTGTGTAATTTCACGAGCTCCATTGAATTCATATACACACACATAAGAACATAAGAATGGAGGAAACTGCAGCGGGCCTATTGGCCCATACTGGGCAGTCCCGTTTACACCCAACCCCTATTGCTCATATGAGCATCCAACCTATGTTTGAAGCTATTCAGCGTATTCGAGTTAATGATGATATTTGGTAACTTGTTCCATTCATCCACTACTCTGTTTCCAAACCAGTGTTTACCTATTTCACGCCTAAATCTAAATTTGTCTAATTTAAAACCATTGTTACGAGTTCGCTCCTGGTTGGATAATTTGAGTACCTTTGTAATGTCCCCTTTGTTTAGCCCTGCCTTCCACTTATACACCTCTATCAGTCGCCCCTCGCTCTACGTCTCTCGAGGGAGTGCAAATTAAGATGCTTTAACCTGTCTCTATACTCAAGGTTCCTAATGCCCGGGATTAGTCTTGTCATTCTCCTCTGAATTCTTTCCAAGGATTCTATACCCATTCTGTAATACAGTGACCAGAACTGAACTGCGTAATCCAGGTGTGGTCTCACAAGAGCAAGATACAGTTTTAGGATGACCTCGCTAGTCTTGTAACTAACACTCCTTTGTATGAACCCAAGTACTTTATTAGCCTTGTTACGAGCAAAAACACATTGTCTACTTGGCTTAAGGTTCCTACTTATCATTACTCCTAAATCTCTCTCGCAGTCGGATTTCTCTATGGCATCGTTACTCATCTGGTATCTGGTTTCCCTGTTTACATCTCCTATACTGAGTACTTTACATTTGTCGACATTGAATTTCATCTGCCATTTTTCAGACCATTGGAAAAATTTGTTTAGATCTTCCTGTAGTTTTGCCGAGTCCTCGTCAGATTTGATAACACGTCCTATTTTAGTGTCATCAGCAAATTTACTTATGTTGCTGTCTATGCCGATATCTATGTCGTTTATGTATATAATAAACAATAATGGTCCAAGTACTGAGCCTTGGGGAACTCCACTTGTGACGTTGCTCCAATGGGACTTAGTGCCGTTAATGCTCACTCGCTGTTTCCTGTCCTGTAACCACGCCCTAATCCATTTAAGGATGTCACCTTTGATGCCATGAGCTTCTACCTTTCTAATTAGTCTTTCGTGGGGGACTCTGTCGAAGGCTTTGCTAAAGTCGAGATATACCACATCATAATTGTGCCCCTCGTCCACTGATTCGAAAACTGATGAAAAGAATGTTAATAGATTAGTTAGGCAAGAACGTCCACTTGTGAAGCCATGCTGGGAATCATTGATCAATCGGTGCTTCTCCAGGTGATTTCGAATAGAGTTTGAAATGATTGCTTCCAGTAATTTGCCTACTATTGATGTTAGACTGATTGGGCGGTAGTTAGAGGATTGTGATCTATCCCCCTTCTTGAAAATCAGTATTACATTCGCTATCCTCCAGGATTCTGGTACTACACCTGTTTTTAAGGACATGTTAAACAACTTTGCTAAGGGCATACTAAGCTCTTCCTTACATTCCTTTAATACTCTGGCAAATATCTCATCGGGACCAGGTGACTAATTAGGCTTTAGTTTGTCTATTTGCTTACTAACATCGTTACTAGTCACTACTATCTCACTTAATTTGTTTTCTTCACTATCTCTGAATAGAGTCGGTGCCTCGGGTATCATGTTTAAATTTTCGGTGGTGAAAACTGTTGAAAAATATTTATTCAAATTATTGCTCATTTCTCCGTCGTTATCAGTGAGCTCGCCGGTGTCTGACCGTATTGGTCCAATCTTTTCTCGTGTTTTAGTTTGATACATTTGGTAGAATCCTTTGGGGTTTGTCTTCACCTCCCTTGCTATCCTTACCTCATTATTCCTCTTTGCTTTCCTTATCTCGGTTTTAACCCGACTCGCCAATACCCTATAATAGTCCCGGAGGTGAATTTCGCCACGATTTATCCTTCTACCTATAGCCTTCCTTTGGCCAATGATGTTCTTTAAATAATTATTTATCCATTTAGGGTCATTGTTGTCTGATCTGAGTTTTTTGTATGGTATGTTCTGCCTTTGTGCATTAAGTAACTCACTATTTAAATTGTCGTGGAACTCGGCAATCTCAGATCTCGTTATCAGGTCCGTGTCATCTGTCAGGTTCACGGCCAAGCGCGACACCCCCTCTCTCAGCTGCCTCTTTAAACTGTCAAAGTTTGCCCTTCTGAAATCTGGTACTTTAGTGGAATTTTCCTTACGTCTGCCCTGAAAATCTAACTGGAATCGAATTTCTTTGTGATCGCTGTTTGCAAGTTCGTTCCCTACCTCGACATTGCTAATGAGGTTTTCTCTGTTGGACAGAACTAAATCCAGTATATTATTACCCCGTGTGGGTTCGGTTATATGTTGACTTAGGAAACAGTCCTGGATCGTCTCGAGAAAATCCTCTGATTCTGAGTTACCCGTAAGGACAGTCCAATCTATTTGGCCAAGGTTAAAGTCGCCTACTATACAGACTTTGTTGCGTATGGAAGCCCTGCGCATTTCATCCCAGATAAGTCGCTCATTGACGCTATCAAGATTGGGGGGTCTATATATTACTCCTGTGATTAATTTTTCCCGACCGTCGCTTAATTCTATCCAAATTGTTTCTGTATTCCTCTCAGTTTTTATTTCCTTATTTATTTCACACTTCAGATTATCCCTAACATAGATTGCTACTCCGCCTCCTTTCCTGGTCTGCCTATCGGTATGGAACAGTTTGTAACCCGCAATTTGGTATTCGACTGGTAATTCACGTGTGTCTAGGTTGATCCATGTTTCAGTGAATGCAATTATATCGATTTCTTCGGTACATACCAAGGCCTTAATATCATCCATTTTGTTTCTCATACTTCTACTGTTCGCGTAGTATACATTTAAGTTAGTCGTGTTCTGAGTCCTTCCCTTACCGCGTTTAGTTTTAAACTCCCTGTCTAATTTAGTTTTGTCATCATTCCTAACACTATTTCCTTGCAATCTTTCGCCTTGTTTACCCGCTCCCACTGCAGTCTCCTCCACCCCCGTGCCCCTATGTTCTCTTAGCAGTTTAAAGACTTCGATATCTTTTGAACTGCCCCCTCTAGAGCCCCAGCCAGGGTTGCTACTCCATCCCTAGACAGGTGCACCCCATCCCTAGCATAAAGGTCCCTTCTGCCATAGAAGTTGTCCCAGTTGTCAATGAATGGGACTGATATTGACTTGCAATATCTGTCAAGACGGTCGTTAACACCAAGTGCCCTTGACAACCGTTCACTGCCAACTCTCCTTCTAGGCAGGACACGGCATATGATAGGGATCCCTCCCCTAGTCCTAATACCTTACCTGTGAGTCACCAACAATTAAAGTTTTTATACCTTCCTTGTCATCCCTGCCCCTGACTGTACTAACGTCCAATTCGTCTATCAAGGGACTGAACGGGTTGGTACACTTAGCTGTTGTTGTCGTATCCTTCGTGTGCTTCTTCACTACCAGCTTGGTCCTTCCACTACTCACGACTTTCCACTCGTTTGATTTTTCGTCAGACACTGGCTTTACTCGTCCAGCCTCTCCTTTTAACTTCGCCAGCTCTTTCCTTAATTTCAGGTTCTCCAACGTGGCCCTCTCAATTTCTAACTTGGCCCTCGCCAATTCTTCAGTGGACCACTCCAGTTTGGTCAACAAACTCTCATACCCAAGACTGCACACATCAGTGGCCATATCTGATAATTATCCCTCTGGAGCTAACCCTGCCGTGACCTTTCCCCTAGTGAGGTCAGAACACAACTGCTGAAGTGATGTACACACGCACTGCTGAAGTCATGTACACACGCACTGCTGAAGTCATGTACACACGCACTGCTGAAGTCATGTACACACGCACTGCTGAAGTCATGTACACACGCACTGCTGAAGTCATGTACACACGCACTGCTGAAGTCATGTACACACGCACTGCTGAAGTCATGTACACACGCACTGCTGAAGTCATGTACACACGCACTGCTGAATGTACGTAATCATGTACCGCAGTATTCATGTCGAAACACACCTACATAACGCACGCACGCACGCACACACACACATCAAAATAGTACAGTTATTCTACAGGTAGCGACAGTCCACCTTGGATCAGTTCACCTTCAACACGACAAGAATTAACACCACGATTCGTAAAGGCCCGTGACCGTCAGCCCATAAAATGATGATTGATGAGGCGGGTATGTGGTGACCCTTGGGTGCTGGGTCGTAAAGGTCAACCTCAAGATTAACCTTAGGATTAACCACACTAACGCTAACTTCATCTAACCTAACCTACCCCTAATCCCTCTAATTACCAGTACAATTTAATCATCAAGTAAAATAAGCAGGAAAGAATGGAAGGGAGAGAGAGCGGGGCTAATCTTCATATGAATCCTCCACTTTTTACTGTATATCATAAATAAAATATATATAATTACTGGATGGTAATAGAGAGGCAAGGACACACACACACTTAATGGAGGAAGAAGTCACTTAGAGAAGACAAAGAGACACTTAGCGAGGCCAAGAAACGATGGAAATAGTCCCCGGTAGAGTGTGTGTGTGTCTTTGTTCATGTCATCATCTCCGAGGCAAAACTTGTTGACAAAGAAACAGACAGACACGGTCCTTCCCTCTATACACCCCCTCCCCATCTCTCTCTTCACCACGAGGAATAAAAACATATCTCAGGTTCAGGCATTATAAGAGTTTTGGAAACCTCAACGCAACGATAGTTAGACAATCAGATCTTTGGCTATTCTCCTACGCCGTATCTGATTGGCTACCGGAGATCCTGAGGAGCACACGACCAGATGAAGCAAACAAGTGACGAACGCGGAGAGAAAAGACAAGACAAGACCGACCAATCGATCTATTCTTATCTGTCTAGCCATCTACTAACCTATCACTGTCTATCAGTCTGTCTATCTATCCATTGGTTACCAGATGGATTCGTTGCCGGCCAAATCAGTAGCTATAGACGGGCGGGCAGACAGACAGACGCCAGTCCCCTATGTGACCCATATTTAAGGATTGCATAAAAACTAGGATCAGGGTCAAGGTGTTTATGACAGGGTGCTAAAGTGAAATGAACCAGAATTTACCTACGACACTGTCCCCTTAAACTTTCGACACGGTCACACACACACACACTTGTACTTTTATAATGTGCGCGGAGTTGTGTGTGTGTGTAGAGGTGTGTGTGTGCGTAGAAGTGTGTGTAGGGTGTGTAGGTGTGTGCGTAGAAGTGTGTGTAGGGTGTGTAGGTGTGTGCGTAGAAGTATGTGTAGGTGTGTGCGTAGAAGTGTGTGTAGGTGTGTGTGTGTGTAGGGGTGTGTGTGTGTGTGTAGGGTGTGTGTAGGTGTGTGTGTATAGGGTGTGTGTGTGTGTAGAGGTGTGTGTGTGTGTTGAGGTGTGTGTGTAGAGGTGTGTGTGTGTGTGTGCGTAGAAGTGTGTACTGTGTAGGTGTGTGTGTAGGGTGTGTAGGTGTGTGTGTGTGTAGGGTGTGTGTTGTAAGAAGGCGCATTCTTCCAACCACTCCACATTAAGACCCCTTGTGAACTAAGGCCCTGTAACTATAAACCATGAACTACGGCCCTGTAACTGTAAAACATGAACTACGCCCTCCCTATTTAGAAACCAGAACCACGGCCCCCATACCTAGAATCCAGAACCACGGGCGCTTCTCTAGAAACCATGAACTACGGCCCCGAGTCTAGGAACGACGGTGTGCGAACAATCGGAAGCTCCAGGGCAAGACAACAATATCCCACACCCGACCAAAAACACCTGACTTTCACTTGAGCTTCTTGCCAACCCCAGCATAAAAAGTGGCCCCCGGAGCACCAGCTGGAGGGAGGCCATTTTCCGAGGGGAGTGGAGGCCATTTTCCGAGAGGAGGAGGGAGAACATAAGAAAATTAGGAGTCTGCAACAGGCCCGTTGGACTGTGCATGGCAGCTCCTGTCGAGAGTTACTACCACTCTCTATCATCCATGAATCTATCTAGCCTCCTTTTAAAACTTTCCAGCGTTCCAGCACTTACTACGAAGTTGCTAAGCTTGTTCCACTCGTTCACCACCCTATTTGTGAACCAGTTCCTTCCTATCTCCCTCCTAAACCTAAACTTATCCAACTTAAATCCGTTGCTACGAGTCCTATCCTGCTCGGATATTATAAGAACTTTATCTAAATCTCCTTCATTGATTCCTTTCACCCACTTAAATACTTCTATCATATCTCCCCTCACTCTTCGTCTTTCTAGGGAATGTAAGTTTAGTTTCTTTAATCTATCTTGATATGGAAGGAGGTCATTTTCAGAGGGGTGGAGAGGCTATTTTCCGAGGTGGGATAGAGGGGGCTGGTGGCCATTTTCTGAAGGGGGGGAGGAGGCGCCATGTGCACAGTACAAAAAACGTATCTTTACCAATATGAGGACTGACGAAGGATATTGACACCTCTACAGAGACAACTATTTACTATTTACTATGACTACAGACTATTTCCTAGGGATAAAAGCAGAATAAAATGGAAATAAAACCCATTTAGCTGGAATAGAGGCCATTTATTTGGACAACCATTACTTATCGACAGTAGGAAGCATTTTATTGTTAGTAGAGTTTATTTAACAATGTGTGGGAGGACATTTAGTGCACGACGCAATTACTGTACAGGTAGAAGCCATTAACTGTGAGGGTCAGGTGTGCTGGAAGACATACGCTGGGGTGATAGGGGGTGTGGGGGAGGTGGGGGTAGGTGGGGGGAGAGGGGAAGGTGTGCTGGAAAACATACGCTGGGGTGATAGGGGGTGTGGGGGAGGTGGGGGAGAGGGGAAGGTGTGCTGGAAGACAAACGCTGGGGTGATGGGGGGTGTGGGGAGGTGGGGGAGGTCGGGGAAGTGGGGGAGAGGGGGAGGTGGGGGAGAGGGGAAGGTGGATGAGAGAGATAGTTATGAGATATAGTAAAGGGGTGAGAAAGGAAGAGAGAGAGGGAGAGAGAGGTGAAATGGGCCTCCCTCCCTCACCCATTCTCCTTCATATTAACGTACACACATTGGTGCACATGTTTATATATTAAGTAGGTATATACACATACATAAACAAGGTTAAGTGATACAAAACACACATACCCGTACTGTACACACGCACCCTCCACACACCTTCCCACTACCCCACCACCCATATCCCCACCCCCTCCACACGGAGTAGACAAGGTCAGTGGTGGATCCTCGAGAACTGTGCCAAGGGTAACTGGGAGAGAGAGAGAGAGAGAGAGAGAGAGAGAGAGAGAGAGAGAGAGAGAGAGAGAGAGAGAGAGAGAGAGAGAGAGATTTAGGAGACGGGGGAAAACACGGAGGAGAGGAAGTAGGGGAGGGAAACTGCAGCGGGCCAATTGGCTACTGGGCAGTCCCATTTACACCCAACCCCTATTGCTCATATATCCATCCAACCTATGTTTGAAGCTATCCAGCGTATTCGAGTTAATGATGATGTTTGGTAACTTGTTCCACTCATCCACTACTATTTCCCAAGACTTGGGAGGGAGAGAGCAAGACGGGGAAGGGGGAGAAGGAGGGAGCAAGATTTGAGGGAATTAAGACCCCCCCCCCTCTCCCACCCCACCAGTCTATAATATACTAGGTGGAGGTCACACGTGCTAGGGGGAGGGGCAGGTGGGGGGGGGGGGGGGAGGGCGTAAGAGGAACGGCATGAAAGGGAGGGGGAGGAGGTTAAGTAGGAGGGAGACAGGGAAGAGAGTGTCGAGGTATATGATGGTGAAGGGAGGGGGGCCGGGGTGTAATGAGGTAGGTGCTGAGGGTAGGTGTGTGGTTAAGAGGTGCGGCGGGGGGGGGGGGGTGGTTATGGGTATGGGTGCAGGTAAGGAGGAAAAAAAAAGGAAGGGTAGGCAATAAGTGGGCAGGTAGGAAGTGGGTGAAGGTCAAACGCCTATAGACCTATATTAACAACAACTATCACCCGTCAAACTTTCACAACTGGTAACTTAGGAGTACCCGGTTGGGGGGGGGGGGGTCAGGGGGAAGTGTAGGGGGGGTCAGGGGGAAGTGTAGGGGTGGGGGTCAGGGGGAAGTGTAGGGGTGGGGGTCAGGGGGAAGTGTAGGGGTGGGGGTCAGGGGGGAGTGCAGGTGGGGGTCAGGAGGGAGTGCAGGGGTGGGGGTCAGGAGGGAGTGCAGGTGGGGGTCAGGGGGGAGTGCAGGTGGGGGTCAGGGGGGAGTGCAGGTGGGGGTCAGGGGGGAGTGCAGGTGGGGGTCAGGGGGGAGTGCAGGTGGGGGTCAGGGGGGAGTGCAGGTGGGGGTCAGGGGGGAGTGCAGGTGGGGGTCAGGGGGGAGTGCAGGTGGGGGTTAGGGGTCAAGTTCAGAGATATCATCCACAATTAAAATTAGTCATCCCGCTTCTTCTATTGGTTGACTGGAACACCCTTACCCTAACCATAACAGACTTCCTTCAGTAATATTAAGCCTCACACTTTCAAGATTAGCTTACGTTCGATTGGGTTAAGAACATAAGAAAGGAAGAAGCTGGGCAGTCCCATTTACACCCAACCCCTATTGCTCATATACCCATCCGACCTATGTTTGAAGGTATCCAGCGTATTCGAGTTAATGATGATACTTGGTAACTTGTTCCACTCATCCACTACTCTATTTCCAAACCAGTGTTTACCTATCTCGCGCCTAAATCTAAATTTGTCTAATTTAAAACCATTGTTACGAGTTCGCTCCTGGTTGGGTAGTTTAAATACCTTTATAGTGTCCCCTTGTTTAGCCCTGACTTCCATTTATACTCCTCGATCATATCGCCCCTCACTCTACGTCTCTCGAGGGAGTGCAAATTAAGAAGCTATAACCTGTCTCTGTACTCAAGGTTCCTAGTGCCCGGGATTAGTCTTGTCATTCTCCTCGGTAAGGCTAGGCTGGGATGAGTTTGTGTTGGGTTAGGTTAGATTGGGTTAGGTTAGGTTCGGCTAAATTAGATTAGGCAAGGCTAGGCTGGGGTGGGGTGGGGGGCGGGTTGGGGGGCGGGGTGAGGAGGGTGATGGGTTAGGTTAGGTTAGGCTAGATAAGGTGGAGTTGACTTGGGCTGGGCTCCTCCTGCCGGGTGCTCTGAAGGACACATTGGACTGGGTACTGGGGTCTTGTTGTCGACTTTCACTACAACTCACCATAACTTTCCGTCCACACTGTAGCCCGAGTGTTGACCGAACCGAGTCGACCAAACTAATCTCATTAGTAGGGAAATGGAGCAAGACAGAGAGACAGATGGACGGACGGACAGAACCACAGGAGTCAACCAAGCTCTCTCACTAAGAGGGAAATGGAGTAAGACGGGAGGAGGAGGACGGGAGGAGGAGGAAGAAGAGACAGAAGTTAGTGTGGTCACGGCACAATTAACACAACATCTCGGTCAATCACTCCATACCTCCCTCCCTCCCTCCACCTTCTAATTCATGTAAAGTCTGGCGCCTCATATTGTAACCTAACCTCAACATGGACCATTAAGCTTAATTTAAACAAACTTAAGTCGACATCACCTGAAGATTAACAACCACCCTTTAAGCTTATTTCACCTGCTCATTAAACCTCCCAACGCTGCTTGGAGTGGGGGTTAGGTTAGCGTGGTTAGGTTAGGTTGAGTTTCGTCTCATTGTTCCCAAAGACGTAATAAACGGATTAAAAAAGGCTTAATTTTGAGGATAATTTACTTCTCAACATTAATCAACCTTTAACCTTCAGTATTACTCAACTTTTGACCTTCAGTATTACTCAACTTTTATCCTTCAGTATGACTCAACTTTTATCCTTCAGTATGACTCAACTTTTAACCTTCAGTATTACTCAACTTTTAACCTTCAGGAGGGAGGGGGAATGAGGAGGGAGAAGGAGGAGGGAGAAGGAGGAAGGAGGGAAGAGGAAAGGGTGAGAAAAGGGAAGGAAAGGGAAGGGGGGCGAGAGGTTTGTCGTAGCCATGTTTCCTTGCTTGGCTGGTCGAGTAGTGCCCCCCCCCCCCCCCACACACACACGTACATAAACATACACACACACAAATAAACGTACATGAACACACAATTAAACGTACATACATAACACACACACAAACGACAATATTTAACCTAGGAACCTTTCAGCATTCTGGCCTTGGGGGACAACACGCCTATTAAATTAAGTAATATTAAAATGACATAATACCGCCGTCTATACAATGACCGGAAACACTCGAGACAAAATACATATACTTAGGAAGATTCTCGAGACGGTTATTAATATATAAAATTGTGGATCATGTGAAAAATAGACACCCTAGCTTATTTCGTGGAATAGCTAAATTTAACCTACTCTAATTTAACCCAGCCTAATTTAACCTAATCGAATTTAACCTAACCTAATCCAACTTAACCTAACCCAACCTAACACGAGCTAACTTAATCAAGCCTAAAACTAACACGACCTAGCCTAACCCAACCTGACCTAACACGAGCTAACTTAACCTAACCTATCCTTCCATAACCCAGTCTAACATATCCTAATCTAACAATTTAAGCTAAAAACCTAATCTAACCTAACTTAACCCTACCTAACTGTCCAGGTAGCGCTATGGGTGTTTATCATCAGATGAAATAAACTAGTGGGAGGTAATTCTTCAGGTGATCCTAATTTAATCCGGTGTGCGTGGCGAAAACTAGAGAGATGTGATCAAGTAGGTAAGGAAAATGAAGGTTTAGTCTTCAGAGGACCATATGGTGTTGGAGAGTAATTATATATACATAAGAACTACAGATAAAACATTATCACTGAATCACTGAGGTTAAGAATGTACAACACCCCTCACCACTAGTCAACACCATGATCAGTCATCAACACCACTATCAGTAACCACCATCACCACCAACTGAGACCTGACACACAACCATCATCACCTGACACCACCACCAGTCACCATCAACACCATCCCCCACCATCAGTCACCATCCTCCATCATCAGTCTATCTCCTCAACTATTCAAACTAGAGACGTCCAGTCAACTTTCTCTCACCACAAGCTGTTAATTGTCAACATCACGATTACACCTTGACCATATGTCATTATCTGCGAGCATCACCTGTCGCTTAGAACAGGTGAAACTTAGCGTACACGAGGACCCACCCAGCCCGCCTGCCTTCACCCACAACAATTTGACAAACTCTTAAGATTACTCTCCCTTCACTACAAATATAGATACACCATAAACTACACCAACTGTGCTGGTTGAGAATACTCATTACCACACACAAAGACAATAATCTGCATCTAATTTCAGCCACACACACACACACACGCGCCATCTGCAACAGTGCCATTGTAGAATCTAATTAAAACACGCGTCTGGTATTATTGTAGCTCTTGCAGCCACCGCGTCTAAGATCAAAAATAAAATCAACAGAGACAGGAAAAGTATTCTCAAGAGGTAGAGGGGAGTGGGGTAGGGGAGTGGGGCAGGGAGAGGGAAAGGGCACAAGAGTGAGTGGTATAGAGGTGGGCCAGAAGGGGCGGTGTGTGTGTGTGTGGGGCTGCAGCGAAAGTTGGTTTGAGCGGTGTGAGAAACTTGTGTGTTGAGAATGTCGGTCAGCAAGTGGGCCGGAGGACGCCCCCAATGTGGGTCACTGTCGAGGTCCAGGACACACACACACACACACACATACATACATACATATATATATATATTCCCTCTTCTTAATCTTTCTTTGATATACACTCCTCGTCTTCTCTTCTTCACACTCATATTCTTCACGCTCCTCCTCACACACCACTTCCTTCTCATCCACTTCATACTTTTCCTCTTCATCTTTGACCCTTCCTCTTCCTTTACATTTTCTCTACCCCCCCCCCCTTCAACCCTTGACATCGGACACCTGTTAAAATAACCCGACGTCCTCCTTAGTCTGAGTCACACTTCAATGTTACAAGGTGTCCACGTCTTGCACCACCTGAACACTGTTACAAGGTGTCCACGTCTTGCACAACCTTAGACTTGATATAGTGAACGTCTAGCGAGGTCATCCCTAACTTACAACACCAGGACGACAATTAGGTTTCAACACCAAGGCAAAACCACTCCTAACT
This sequence comes from Homarus gammarus, assembly GCA_958450375.1. Lineage (NCBI taxonomy): Eukaryota > Metazoa > Arthropoda > Malacostraca > Decapoda > Nephropidae > Homarus > Homarus gammarus. The sequence goes on from CAUDMG010003965.1 coordinate 175,286, forward strand.
TATATACATGACGTTCCCTAACTCACTACCTTGAATAATCTTTCCTTGCTGGTGAAGTTATGTAAAAAACAATAAATAAATAGAAGACTGTTCCTCCCAAGCAACACCTAGAAGGTATCTTTAGAAATACCCAACATAACTACGACGAAAAACTTGTTGCTTTCCTCTTGCAGCATTAAATGTAACTCTGACAACGACTAAATTGGCGACAACAAAAAGGTGGATCCACGTCGCAACACGAAACACCGCCGTAAGCTTGGTTCAGGTCGACCGTTTTATGCAACACACCAACAGCACTACGATAGCCGTAACTTTTAATACTACAGGAAAATAAATCCGTTCGTCTTGCATCAGTAAAGGATAACTCCATTATGTTGGCTGAAACGCACCTCAGTGTAAAACAGGTCATGGTGGCCAAGGGTGAAATGTCCGTCGACTTTCTCTCGTTCTAAGTAACGTTTGGGGTACAACCTCACTGTTTACTTTTTTCGCGTTCGTGCACACAAAAAAAAGAAACTGTTTTCATTTACCGGTACAGTACGCTCGCGTAAGTACAGAAGAACATTTGTACGATTAATTCGTGTTCGTGTGTTTATATATGCATGAATAAAATCTCGATGTATATTTTTCACGTTCGTATCTTACAACTCCATTGAGAATGTAGATGGTTCTATATATATATATATATATACAGTACTGTAATCAAGGACCTTGGTATATATAACGTTACCCTTGGATAGCACACGCGGGTTGACTTCTAAACGTTATTTATCTGCCACACAGTCAAGCAACTTCCCGCTCACTTGAATATTGATGTATATTAGAACAACTCATCATAAGCTACCATGACCCATATCTTGGTTATTTTGAATGCGCGGTGAAGTTTTTGGCACGCATTTGAGTTTTTCTCACCACTTAAAATTTCTCGCTCCTTTACACAATTCTCCCTTTATTTACTTTTTGCAAGTCCCTGTAAGTATTGGAACACACTATTTGCTTACTATTTTTTCAGAGGAGAATGACAAGACTAGTCCCGGGCATCTGGAACCTTGAGTACTGACAGGTTGAAGCATCTTAATTTGCACTCCCTCGAGAGACGTAGAGTGAGAAGCGATATGATAGAGATGTATAAATGGAAGTCAGGGCTAAACAAAGGGGACATTACAAAGGTACTCAAACTATCCAACCAGGAGCGAACTCGTAACAATGGTTTTAAATTAGACAAATTTAGATTTAGACGCGAGATAGGTAAACATTGGTTCGGAAATAGAGTAGTGGACGAGTGGAACAAGTTACCAAATATCATCATTAACTCGAATACGCTAGATAGCTTCAAACATAGGTCGGATGAATATATGAGCAATAGGGGTTGGGTGTAAATGGGACAGCCCAGTATGGCAATAGGCCCCCGCTGCAGTTTCCTCCATTCTTATGTTCTTATGTAAATTATATTGTTCCAGTGGGTCTTATGTCTCAGTATTTATATTTTTTTGTGTCATCGTAAATGTGAGTCTTTTCAATGGCGCGTCACTGATGTGTTGGTGACCCCAGTGTGAGGCATTGGTATTTGGGTTCTCGTCTCAGATGACTGGTCAACTGGGCCCCAACCCAACCTAACCTAACACGCCCCAACCTATCGGCTCCAACACCTTATCCATACAGGTTCCAATCTTATCCTAACCATCCGGAATGGAAACCAATTCTAAAGGATTAAATTCAGTGGTGTGGTACACAGGGATGTCGTGATTGGTGGAGGGGTCAGGGAGGGTAGTGTGGAGGGGTCAGGGAGGGTAGTGTGGAGGGGTCAGGGAGGGTAGTGCGGAGGGGTCAGGGAGGGTAGTGCGGAGGGGTCAGGGAGGGTAGTGTGGAGGGGTCAGGGAGGGTAGTGTGGAGGGGTCAGGGAGGGTAGTGTGGAGGGGTCAGGGAGGGTAGTGTGGAGGGGTCAGGGAAGGTTAGTGTGGAGGTGGTCATTAAAGGCCAAACATCAACAGGTGTCCACAACGGGTCACATGAAGATCAGGCACCCAATCTTATTTCGCCTAATGATTAAACACCTTAACGCTGCCTGAGGGGTTAGGTTAGGTGAAATAAACAAGGGTGTCTAATCTTCAGGTGACCTTTAACAACGCAGGACAACATTCCTGGCCCCACCCCTCACAACACCACCACCTAACTGTTTATCATTGACCACATAGGGCAGTGCATGGGGAAGGCCTGAGGGAGATAGGGGGAGGAGAGGGGGAGAGAGAGGGGGGACAGACGAGGATGTGAAGTCGGGTTTATGGCCCTGCCTCGCCACTACCGGCTATAGAGTAATCATCAACAATACATCAGCCTACATCTGTATAGCCACCCATCACCTCCACCCCTTCCATAACCACCCCATCACCTCCACCCCTTCCACTACCCTCCATAACCACCCCATCACCACCACCCCTTCCACTACCCTCCATAACCACCCCATCACCTCCACCCCTTCCACTACCCTCCATAACCACCCCATCACCTCCCCTCTAATAACTCCCACCGCCCCTCCCCTACGACACAAATCAATGGACACGCCAACGCCACAAATAGATCGTAACATGAAATTTGTTACATCCAAACACAAGAAGCTGTGTGATGGGGGTGAGGCAGGCGGGAGTGGCCACCCTGTCCTCCCCACCCTACACATGCCCGGCCAAATCCTGGGTATTCCCCATCTGCTTTTTAGTATCAACGCGTTGTTTCTTAGTAGTGTGTGTGTGTGTGTGTGTAGACATCAACACACCCTCTATCTAGTCATTACAAACTCTCTCTCTCGTGTAAACAAAACAGCAACATTGTCTCGTAGGGACGATCAACAACATTACCAAGTTCATTTTTAAGTGATGTCAAATCCGAAGTTGAAGGAGAGGATGATACCTTAAAGGGAGGAGGCTTGAGTGCCTCTAGGAATAGGGGGTGAGAGGGCTATTATGGCCGCGGAATGAGAGTGGCCGCGGGCAGGTCTAAGTGCCTCACCTCCAGCCAAATAGTTTAAGTTAACCTCAGAATAAAATTAAATCAATAAACTCAAGGTGTTGGCCGGTTTGATGATGCCAAGTTATCTAACATGTGAGTAAACGAATGAGGAATCTCCAAATACCGGCCGGGTGATGAAGCCAAGTCAGTCACCGTAAACCACTTATCCTTAGGCTTCCGGACTACGCCCTCTGGAACGCGGTCATATTACCCCTGGGGTGTGACCAGGTGAGAGTGGAAACCACGTTCCCGCGGGAATATTTGTCAGAAATGGGGATGCCGACTCGGAAATAATTAAGGAGTCTCGGGTGAGGGAGTCGCCCGGTCAACACGGAGGTGTGGGTCAATGAAATTAGAAAGTCTTCCCCGACTCTACGATGTAAACAATTCCCCAGATACTCCCACACACAAACCACTGCTACAATAATGATGTCTACAAAAACTAAATTACTACTCCCAACATATTGATTCTGATAAGTTTTGAATTAGCCATGACTAGACCCTGGCGGAATTTTAGCCCCGCGCCACCGATATGCTCATGAATGGAGAGTGGTGGAGGCGGCGACCAACGAGAGTGACCCACTACCCACTACGGAAGAGAATGGACCAATAGGAGGCACCCTCTCGCTACTCCAGACGTGACCGGAATGAATGAATTCCATCAACCTTAAATGAAAGTTGTAAGCAAGTCTATGTGAAGAACGCACTTACCATAACTGAGGACCTCGGGTAATTACATGGAACTACACAAAGGGAAAGTGACAATAAAAACGAACTTACGATTTTTTAATAGCAATTTCTTTTAAAATTTTGAAAATAAAATAATGAGTAAAAAAAATAAAAAAAAATAACTGTCATAGAAGTTAATGACGAACACTATAACGGTAATAACGGTTAATGATTACTTCCCCTATGTTACGAAATATACTTGAAATCTACAGGGAAAAAATCCTACAAACTTTGGGGTCAACTCTCTCTAAGCATGGTGCTAAAAGAACTAACTTTCCTTGACAAAATTTAAGATGGTTCGACGATCAGTGAAGAGAAACATACAATAATATAACTAACTAACCAAATAAAGAGTTCTTCACACACAGAAATGTCGAGGTAGAGAACGAACTTGTAAACAGCGATCACAAAGAAATTAGATTCCAGTTAGATTTTCAGGGCAGACGTAAGGAAAATTCCACTGAAGTACCAGATTTCAGAAGGGCAAACTTTGACAGTTTAAAGAGACAGCTGAGAGAGGGGGTGTTGCGCTTGGCGGTGAACCTAACAGATGACTCTGACCTGATAACGAGATCTGAGATTGCCGAGTTCCACGACAATTTAAATAATGAGTTACTTAATGCACAGAGGCAGAACATACCATACAAAAAACTCAGATCAGACAACAATGACCCTAAATGGATAAATAATTATTTAAAGAACATCATTGGCCAAAGGAAGGCTATAGGTAGAAGGATAAAACGTGGCGAAATTTACCTCCAGGATTATTATATGATATTGGCGAGTAGGGTTAAAACCGAGATAAGGAAAGCCAAGAGGAATAATGAGGTAAGGATAGCAAGGGAGGCGAAGACAAACCCCAAAGGATTCTACCAAATGTATCAAACTAAAACACGATAAAAGATTGGACCAATACGGTCAGACACCGGCGAGCTCACTGATAACGACGGAGAAATGAGCAATAATCTGAATAAATATTTTTCAACAGTTTTCACCACTGAAAATTTAAACATGATACCCGAGGCACCGACTCTATTCAGAGATAGTGAAGAAAACAAATTAAGCGAGATAGTAGTGACTAGTAACGATGTTAGTAAGCAAATAGACAAACTAAAGCCTAATAAGTCACCTGGTCCCGATGAGATATTTGCCAGAGTATTAAAGGAATGTAAGGAAGAGCTTAGTATGCCCTTCGCAAAGTTGTTTAACATGTCCTTAAAAACAGGTGTAGTACCAGAATCCTGGAGGATAGTGAATGTAATACCGATTTTCAAGAAGGGGGATAGATCACTATCCTCTAACTACCGCCCAATCAGTCTAACATCAATAGTAGGCAAATTACTGGAAGCAATCATTTCAAACTCTATACGAAATCATGGCTTCACAAGCGGACGTTCTTGTCTAACTAATCTATTAACATTCTTTTCATCAGTTTTCGAATCGGTGGACGAGGGGCACAATTATGATGTGGTATATCTCGACTTTAGCAAAGCCTTCGACAGAGTCCCCCACGAAAGACTAATTAGAAAGGTAGAAGCACAAGGCATCAAAGGTGACATCCTTAAATGGATTAGGGCGTGGTTACAGAACAGGAAACAGCGAGTGAGCATTAACGGCACTAAGTCCCATTGGAGCAACGTCACAAGTGGAGTTCCCCAAGGCTCAGTACTTGGACCATTATTATTTATTATATACATAAACGACATAGATATTGGCATAGACAGCAACATAAGAAAATTTGCTGATGACACTAAAATAGGACGTGTTATTAAATCTGACGAGGACTCGGCAAAACTACAGGAAGATCTAAACAAATTTTTCGAATGGTCTGAAAAATGGCAGATGAAATTTAACGTGGACAAATGTAAAGTACTCAGTATTGGAGATGTAAACAGGGAAACCAGATACCAGATGAACAACGATGCCATAGAGAAATCCGACTGCGAGAGAGATTTAAGAGTAATGATAAGTAGGAACCTCAAGCCAAGTAAACAATGTGTTTTTACTCGTAACAAGGCTAATAAAGTACTTGGGTTCATACAAAGGAGTGTTAGTTACAAGACTAGCGACGTCGTCCTGAAATTGTATCTTGCGCTTGTGAGACCACACCTGGATTACGCAGTTCAGTTCTGGTCACGGTATTACAGAATGGATATAGAATCATTGGAAAGAATTCAGAGGAGAATGACAAGACTAATCCCGGGCATTAGGAACCTTGAGTATAGAGACAGGTTAAAGCATCTTAAATTGCACTCCCTTGAGAGACGTAGAGCGAGAGGCGATATGATAGAGGTGTGTAAGTGGAAGTCAGGGCTAAGCAAAGGGGACATTACAAAGGTACTCAAACTATCCAACCAGGAGCGAACTCGTAACAATGGTTTTAAATTAGACAAATTTAGATTTAGGCGTGAAATAGGTAAACACTGGTTTGGAAGCAGAGTAGTGGATGAATGGAACAAGTTACCAAATATCATCATTAACTTGAATACGCTGAATAGCTTCAAACATAGGTTGGATGCTTATATGAGCAATAGGGGTTGGGTGTAAACGGGACAGCTCAGTAAGGGCCAATAGGCCCGCTGCAGTTTCCTCCATTCTTATGTACTTAAACGTCTTCAGAACACTATATTTTCATCTTCCAGCTGAGAGCCCAACAAACGTGTTTTCAGTAGCATAATGGTGACACGCCTGCGATAATTGGGTACTCTTGAGCAAACATGTACTAGTGAATCTAGATTCTCCAATGTGATTGGGTAACACGAGACTCCGTTCCAGATTCTCGATGATTATTGTCTAATGAGTACCTCTAGATCCTCCAATATGATTGGCTAACACGAGTCTCCGTTCCAGATTCTCGATGATTATTGACTAACGAGAGACTAAACAGATTCTCGAATATGATTGACAAGAGGGGGACCAAATTCTAGATTCTCGAAGATTATTGGCTGGCAAGACTCAAGCTCCACTTTCAAATATGCCCACACATTATTTTTTCCCGATTATTGAGGCTTGAAAACTTATCTGCTTACAATAGTCTCAGTCTTTGAGAATACGGTACTTAGTCACCTGTGTCGTAAGAGGAATGATCTGGTAAAGGAACAAAAAAAATAGTCTCTCAGGAAGTCAATCAGTCAGGAAAGTTGTTCACACGGTTGACTGAGCTGTGAATTACTGACACCAGCAGGATGTGGGAAGTGTGTCAGCCTGCAAGTATAGGGTCAGCAGAGCGTGGGTGTGTCAGCCTGCTAGTGGAGTGGTAGGTGCAGTGGTGGGCTAGTTGAGGGAAAAAATGGTAGCAGTCTTGGTGGTGAGGGACTGGGGCGGGGGGGTGGGGTGAGGGTGTGTTAGTAGTATGGGCAGTACAGGTGGAGGGACTGGTTGAAGGGCGGGGGGGGGGGGGTTATAGTTAGCGATGGTGGTAGTGGCAGAGACGGATGGTGATAAAAGTGGTGGTTAAGGTGGTGATGGTAGGGAGACTAGTTATGACATATGGTGGTAGAGGTGGGAGACTGGTTGAGAAGAGTGGTGGTGATGGTAGTAGCAGTTGTGGTGGGGTTGAGTACTGGTTAAGACAGGTTGCGGTAGTGGTGACAGTGAAATTGTTGGCGGCACAGACAGACAGGGTGCTAGAGGTTATATCTGACAAATTACATGCCTTGAGAGTGTGTTCTCAGAGTCACACACGCTCGCTCTCTCTCTCATTAAGAAAGACGTAAAGTGCGGTTCAAGATAGTTTAAAGATATACTGTATTACGTGCTCTAGAGGATCAAATCACGCACTATTCGTACCATACCAAAAGTGCGTGTACATAGCCTCGGTTCGTTATACAGTGTGAGTACCAAGTGAAAGCTTTTAAGGTCAACAGGTCGATTCATTGTCAAGGGAATGACCTTATACACACACACACACACACACCTGTATACACAAACCCATACGCCTACAGTATATACAGACATACCTATACACACACGCACATACCTACACATACACCCACAATGAACACCTTTGCATTTCAAGTTTTTCTCCTCCGCCATTTCCTGATCTATTAAGCTCTCACTTCAGATCAAACCTTCAACACCCTCTTTGTCTTCTCCTTCTTTCCTCTTCTCACTTTTATTAACGTTTATGAAGATTTTAATTCAATCTTTAACTATCCATCTGTCTATCTACAGTACATATGTATCTATTTATCTACCAATCTATATCCATCCATCTAACTTCATGTACCCCAATCTATTCACCCAATCTTTCCCACCAATCACCGCCCGCCGGCACTGTCCCCCCCCCCTCCCCGGTAGGTCCTTATCGTTCCCTACACACGAGCCTTGCCCATAACGCCGCCTTCTTACCCTAGAGCAGCGGCAACCTCCCCATGACACCAATATTCCTCCCCTAGGACATACAGGACTTCAAAAGAGGATACACTAGACCCCAAAGAGGACAAAAATCTTTCCCTGGGATCCCAAAGACGACAGAAAACTTCCCCTAGGACTCCCACAGGACACCAAAACCTCCCATAGGACACACACAACCCCCCATACAGGACCCTATTTAAGACATCAATTCTCCCACAAGGACAGAGAGATTAATGAAGCTTCAGCAGCCTCATCCAGACACTGTGATGGCGCTGTTTGCTTAGTTAACACACACACACATCCAGCTAGAGGAGGGGCTAGGGTAGGTGGGGGGTGGGAAGGTGAAGGAAGAGCATAGGTAGTGAGAGGGGGTAGGAAGGAAAGGGGGGAGGGGGGTAGGTAGGAGTATGACAGGGGGAGAAAGATAGGAGAGAATAGGGGATACCAGGAAAAGGAGGGGGGAGCTAGAGGAGAGGCAATGGATAGGAGGAAGGGAGGTTTGGTACTAAGAGGGGACGGATTTGGTAGATAGTCGAGAGAGGAGGGAGGGAATGCTGGTGGGTCTGGTAGATGGTAGATAATAGACACAAGGTGAGGTGGAGAATGTATAGGAATGGAGGGTTTATGAGATACGAGTGAGAGGATCAGGCGAGGAGGAGGAGGAGTAATATCCTGCCCAAAACAATAGATACAAACAAAGTGACTCAGAAGCCAATATAACTTGTAGGACCATTACCTATTAGAAAAACCCCACAGGAATTTTGATAGTATATTAAAGTTCCCAAGTAGAGTAATATACACTTACTTGGTTATAAGTGTGAGTATTACCGGCCACAACTACTCTGACTAGTAATCAGTAATGGTCATTTATTTCTATTTTGTTTCCTATATCGACAAAGTTGTGTAAAACAAACATTGATTGTCATAATATACGGGATAATAAGTTGTAACAGCATACACGATCCGGGTTCACAATAAGAGATAATGAAGCATCGAAGAAATTTGAACCTCGACGAATCCGAATCGACGGTTCTGAAAATCTACTAAATGAATCCATTAGGCTCAGTAATTAATAAGCGTACAAGGGAATAGAAACTCAGAATACAAAAGAAAATGACACAAATCTGCCCAAAAACAAATCTGAAATAATGATGAACCCATAAAATAGCGAATCCACGAAAGATTTGTATCTTGTCATCAGAAACGAAATTCATAACGATGCGGCCACGGTGGTCGGGTAAGCTCTACCAATAACAGACAAGAGTCATTTTTTTAAACAAGAGTATTACGGAAACTCAACTTGGGGAGGGGAGGGGATTATCAAGTACCAGTCATACATAAAAGAAAAACAGTATTTCCTCTAAACAAGAAACACCAAATGTCAAAACAGGTAACCACAGCCATCTGACCTCCTGGATCGGATAAAATTAAGTAAAGTAAACATGACCGTAACCCTTGAGTACTCCGGTCACTTAAGACAAATAGGGAATAATAGTGGGCTACCAAGTTCAGTGACCGTGAACCAGACAGGTGCAGGGGACCTTAAACACGACCACCTGTTGCTTCACCTTGGTGCAGGGGGCCACGTCCCACCTCCAGGATGGCCTGTTCACTGGGGTACAGGGAGAGACTAGCATAGAGGTGGGTAGCTAGGGGAAGGCGGCCGTGAATGGGGGAATAGTAGAAAAGACAAACGTAATCAAAGAGTAAAGAGGATAGAGAAAAGGGTAAAATAATCAGAAGTTCTGGAGAGACTGGGACAACCAACCGCCGAGTTGCTAAGGTAGAGAACTGAGGAGGGACCGCGGCGGGAAAGGTACTAGTAATAACCCCGGTGGCGGCGAGGTTACTGTACGCTTCAGTCATCCCTACTGGGAACTGGATAAAGGACTAGCCTCTGGCCACGCTGGGAGACGGAGGGATAACGTATAATGAGGAGGACTACACACTGGCGTCTTATATAACAACTCCCCTCATTAGGTTATGCAGGAGACAGAAACCACTTCCCACTCGAGTTGAGTGACGGGGAATAATCAGTTCGCAAGGGAGAGAATGGTGGTGTGGACGATAAGGACGGGGGTGAGGGATGGCTAGGATCGTGAAGGGGACCACCCAGTTGCTAGGATAGGGGGAGGGGGGGGGAGACAAACCGGTGACTTGGCAACGAGACGGGAGTAGACTATCCCATCCCCATAACGCTGCCTCTCTACCATCTTTTGTAAAATCATAAACAGATAAACGTTATATTTACATTTATAAAGTTAACTAGAAGAATGACAACCTGCAAAATATCATGAACTGTGTGGTATCCCTCCCCTAAGACGGCAACACCCCCCCCCCCCCTATAACGCCCACCATGACACAAACAATATGCAAACTAATTCTCAGCCCGAGGCACGTGGACTCTAAGCATCCCCTCCGTGCTGTGGTATGCTCTGCCCTACCTTAATTTCATACACAAGTTCCTCGAGTATTCAACTCAGGTCAGGTGTTTCATCTCTACCGGAGCAATCCCCATCCGTCCCCCTATTGGCTAGTGACCCTGCAACTGGAAGACGTTGACCCTGGCTTTATCCATATGTAACACTTGTTTATACACCATTTATATTCCTACACTAACTGACACGAGCTACGAGACAAAAACTATATACCACAATATAATAAATTTAATTATAAAAACTGCGGAGGATGAAAGCAAGTAAACAAGATCGTTAATCAACGTAACCTCGTTAAACAAGGATAAACTTCACAAAAGAGCCAAGTAGTTTGTGTGGTTATTAACATATATCAGACGAGAAGTATTTAACAACCTGGAGTCGAGATGAACGAAGGCAGATAAATACGACCATGTAAAGTCTGATTTAATGAGAAAACAACCATCGATGCGCGCGTCTGAATCAAGCGTCCCTAGACACCAGTTAACCAGTGGGGATATAAACGTGTAATCAGACTTGGACGGCAGATCAGCTCGAGTGAATAGGTCAGGTCATGTTAAGCAGTCAGGTAAGAGTTTGGCGGTTTGCCTTGACTTAGCTCAGCAGTCGTGTAACAAGGAAGTGTTCCCTATACTAACATTCTGCTACGTCATTCTCAGTTCCCAACTTAAATGAGTGATGCCATTTCACGATGGAGAGGTTCACAACGCGCTGCCGGCACCATCATAACACGCAACGTATAGGTGTGGGTTGCGCTGAGAATAACTCGGGTTTTGCATTCACTTACATATACTTCTTCCGTTCATGTATCTCCTCAACTACTGGTGACTATGATAAAAATACTGCCTGACTCAACACTTGGCAATAAACGCTGACTGTCACAAACTCTTTGGTAATAATAATAACTCGTAAACCAGGAAATATTTTAACACTCATCTAAAAAAAAATCTGATATCTCACGGAAGAAGTTATGTTAATACAGGGCGACAAGCACACGCACATGAGTGGATAAACTAGGGCATAATAACTAATAAGGTAAGGAAAGTTGCCACATTACAACATCTGGGCTTGAGCGAGAGTTTATGCCAGCTTCCTCACTACGATATGCACCTTACACTGTTGCCAGATGCGCGGATAACATACACACCCCTAAATAACTCCCAGTTCTTTTCATTTGTACTACTTGGAACCTTAAACTTCTGGCTATGATGCGTAAAAGTACTAAGTAACGATGGGGCTGTGTAAGTAAGGGTGGATTCAAGGGGGTGTGTGATGGCAGATGCTGGAGGTGAGGTGAGCTGTCTGCCAGGCCCACCGAGTGTACAGTATTTTAGGTGTTGCTACCGAGACAGCGTTTTTATATAATGGGTCTGAAAGTGTCTGAATATAGGTTGTTAGCTTGCATTAATACACTACTTCTACTCTTAAACTCTCATTGTGATAACGGGTGTTTTTCTGTTGTTTATAAGTTATGAATCTTGTGTTTATGTCTACATCTGTCGACTTATTGTGTCAATGTATAGATCTCAGCTTTGTTGTACAGTACCCTAGTGTTTGATCGTGTACGTTGCATTATTTTTCACGTGTTGTATAAAGTTTAAGTTAACTGTGCGTGTTACATAAACTAGAAATGTTACAGAGGTATGGGCCAAAGTATCTTGTCGAGTGTAAACTGTAGGGAGGGGAGGAGACAGAGTTCATCCGGTGTAAATGTCAACACTTGAGTTTGTTCTCACCGTTCCAGTTCGTCTGTGTCAAGTTGAAGTAGTTAAATGTCTTCGTAAAAGAGCAACTTAAACCTGCCCCAAGACAAAAACACAACCAAGAAAGCCTGTCGTTAAAATGTTAAGTCTGACAGACAAGCAGCTCCCAAGTGCATGTAATGTTTGCATGTATTGTCATTTGTCTTGTATTTCCTAATTTATATCGTAAAATTACACAAGAGCTCCAAAAACAAACTTACCCAAAACAAATAACTGAAAATTCTTAAAAATGGATCTCAATGCAAAAGAAAAATTATAGACATAAAAAGTCATACGAAAAAAAAAAAAGCAAATGTAATTTTGCCGAATTAGGAACCTATTTGGACTTACAGGTCGAGCTGAACATGCATTGGAACCCTGAGACTAGGATTCAAACCCCACCATAACCGCGGCTGCATCCTCCTGAAGAAACGAAGAGTAATGGCAGGTTTAATTAAAAAAACAAAAACAATCCTACAAACGAGATAAACACCGAGACAGGTAAACTGGTCAAGTATAGCCATCACCAGCCAGGAGGGATAACGCGGACGACATTATAAAGTAAGTAAGACGTAACGTAATTATCCACCTACGGGAGTTTCACCAAAATAAACAGAAGCGTAGCTGGGTCTTCAATGTAGTTTTTGGGCGCACCATTTTAAGAGCGACTGACAAGCTCCATTAAGCCAACCTAAATGGCGCTACAATACCCCCGTTAAGTTATTTTAAGCTCATATTGTCTGGCAATATATCGTTACCTTATTATTGTATTTAATGGCGAGTATTGTAAAGTGAAGGTTTTTAATAACTTTAAATTTTACAGTACAGTAGTTCGATAAACATCATACAAACCAGCTCGAGTCTGTATTGAAAGTCTTGGTGTTCAGCGTAAATAATAACTTAAAATACATGTTTAATGATCATAGTTTTTAAAGCCTAGACGCCGCTGAAGCCGTCTTCTGATTCCCATAACTTAATTTCAAAGTATATAAATTTATCACTGAAAATACACTTTTGTAAACATTACCACATATTTATGTTACGCACGATCCTGGAAAATGACCCAAATAATGATACGAACAACCTTAGTCAATTTTTTTCAATTAGTTTATGTTTGGAGAGTTTATCCTGTAATATTTTGGCAACGATTCCTCGATTACGCGTATCGACTTCTATTTCACTACGGCGTTCTTAAAGATTGTGAAGAAGTAGATGTTTAGCATTAAAAAAAAAACGAAAGGAACCAACCACGTCCCAACACTTTTTATTCCAGTCTGGTCATCACTTTCACCTGCAGCAGCATCGTGTTTAGGGTTGCATCTCACGGGTGATGTTCTCGCATCAGCCAGACGGTCGTAGTCGACACCTCTATCTCACTTGTTACATCCGTGCACATTATACGCATCCAAAATATAACCACGTATCCACCAAGCTAGATCCATCCATATATTCCAAAGCGGATGCAAGTTCTAAAAAAATTAATAATTCAGTATGGGTGTACATACAGGTAACTTTGATAAGATACTTTCGCGAAACATGTGTTGGAATATAACTAAATCGACGTCTTACCTTCTCTATCTCAACTTACACAGGAAACCGTAACATATATATATATATATATATACTGTTTGATACGATGGTTGGAAGTCATATATAGGTAAGATTCAACACATGCACTCACCCCCTGTAAAAGTAAATCGAGCGATCACATGCACACGGCGAGAAGGCTGTGCAGTCTACATCGCCTCTGTTTGATATAACTAACATGCAGTCCAAGTGATTGATCCTGTACCGTTTCACACCGATGCAGAAATGAATCCATAAACAGTAGGCAGGACAAAGTATCGTAATAACTCCGCTTTACCTTTGGTAGAAGGTAAAGCCTAAATTATGGTTGCGATGTGCAGACAGCCTAGCTAGACCATCATACCCCGAGCTGTTGTGTTACTAGGTCAGCCGCTCACCACCTGCACCACGCTACCACTTTCAGCGGTGAGAGTCTTCCGCCGCTTTTCAGGACCGTTCTGGCGACTTGTGTAAAACCCTTGTAAGAGCCTGCCACAGGAACACAGCCCCCTAACTAAGGTGTGGATCTGTTTAACCCCCATAACCCTGGCCTCCAATTTTACCTTACGCCTGCAGCACTTGCTAAAATTCGGTGAGTTTCGGGATTGTCAGGATATATTGTTAATCGTCTTCACGTGCCATACTTTACTTGCAGAGTTAGTTTAACTTACCTTAAAATTGAACATGTCGTCGAGGCGCTGGTGTATGTCGACGCCTCTCTTGGGGCGCATCAGTAGGTAGATCCTCCTAACAGGACAGGTTCGAAGTATTTTTTCAACAAGTGCCTTTCCTACAAATCCTGTGCCTCCAGTTATAAATACAGTCTTGTTCCTGTACCACCCTCGTACCTCGCTCACTTCTAAATCCGTCATCTTGGCTGTTGTTCGTTTTTGGAATGCCTTCACACTTTGCTCTTGTGAGAACACGCGTAAGCACTGAAGTTATCCCAAGCAAGTGGTCCAGTCGTCCAAGTCAGGACGTCAGGAAGAGCACAATTAATGACCACCTTCCTCTAACACTCCTCCACTTCAACTGAGGGGGAGGTGACTGACTATTGAGGTATCGGGTGGGCCACGCCCCCTCACACCGCCAGCCAATCAGGCCACACAGCTCAAGTGACGTCACAACAGTTGACCCTTTCTCTTGTTCCAGCAAAAAAGTGACAGGGGTCAGTCGATTATATGCGTTGAGCTAGCCAACGAAAAGATCACTTCACTATCCCCGACGGCAGTAGTGGAGAGGGTCGTGCAGGGGGAGGCACTACCAACTTTCTACACTTTTTCCAAGCTGGAGCGTTTGTGTGGCTGTGAAGCGCTCACTAATCACGTCATAGCTGTCGAGATTAAGTTGTTTCAATCAATCAAAAGTCTGGTCATATACAATACAAGAGAACATAATTATGTGTTATGAAAAAAAAAACATGTTTATAAAAGTTCATAAAAACAAGACTCTACAATACGCCTTTTTGAGATACCGAAGGCCAGTGTTTACAGGTTCCCGGAGCACCTCTTCACGGTCACTGGCAGTTCCTAAAAACAATTTATGGATCGCGTGAAGATTAGCCACCCAACTTATTTCAACTGACGATTAAAAACCCTAACGTTAACACTAGACTGGTTAATCCTAAAGTGAAATAAGCTGAGGGGCTGAGGGGGCTAACCTTCACGTGGTCCAAAACGTGAGAGTTGAGCCCAAGACTCCACCTCGAGATCTTAGTAATAACACTCGGAGGAGGATGACGTAGCTTAAGTGTTTTCACTATCTGTTACTCCACACTACCAGGCGTTCCTCCTCACTGTAACAAGCGCCACTCCTCACTGTAACAAGCACCACATCTCACTGTAACAAGCGCCACTCCTCACTGTAACAAGCGCCACTCCTCACTGTAACAAGCACCACATCTCACTGTAACAAGCGCCACTCCTCACTGTAACAAGCGCCACTTCTCACTGTAACAAGCGCCACTCCTCACTGTAACAAGCGCCACTTCTCACTGTAACAAGCGCCACTTCTCGCTGTAACAAGCGCCACTCCTCACTGTAACAAGCACCATTCCTCACTGTAACAAGCACCATTCCTCACTGTAACAAGCACCATTCCTCACTGTAACAAGCGCCACTCCTCACTGTAACAAGCACCACATCTCACTGTAACAAGCGCCACTCCTCACTGTAACAAGCGCCACTCCTCACTGTAACAAGCACCATTCCTCACTGTAACAAGCGCCACTTCTCGCTGTAACAAGCACCATTCCTCACTGTAACAAGCACCACTCCTCACTGTAACAAGCACCACTCCTCACTGTAACAAGCGCCACTTCTCACTGTAACAAGCCCCACTCCTCACTGTAACAAGCACCATTCCTCACTGTAACAAGCGCCACTCCTCACTGTAACAAGCGCCACTTCTCACTGTAACAAGCGCCACTCCTCACTGTAACAAGCACCACTCCTCACTGTAACAAGCACCATTCCTCACTGTAACAAGCGCCACTTCTCACTGTAACAAGCGCCACGCCACTGTAACAAGCGCCACTCCTCACTGTAACAAGCACCATTCCTCACTGTAACAAGCGCCACTCCTCACTGTAACAAGCGCCACTCCTCACTGTAACAAGCGCCACTCCTCACTGTAACAAGCGCCACTCCTCACTGTAACAAGCGCCACTCCTCACTGTAACAAGCGCCACTTCTCACTGTAACAAGCGCCACTCCTCACTGTAACAAGCGCCACTCCTCACTGTAACAAGCACCATTCCTCACTGTAACAAGCACCATTCCTCACTGTAACAAGCGCCACTCCTCACTGTAACAAGCGCCACTCCTCACTGTAACAAGCACCATTCCTCACTAACAAGCGCCACTCCTCACTGTAACAAGCGCCACTCCTCACTGTAACAAGCGCCACTCCTCACTGTAACAAGCGCCACTTCTCACTGTAACAAGCGCCACTCCTCACTGTAACAAGCGCCACTTCTCACTGTAACAAGCACCATTCCTCACTGTAACAAGCGCCACTTCTCACTGTAACAAGCACCACTTCTCACTGTAACAAGCACTATTCCTCACTGTAACAAGCACCATTCCTCACTGTAACAAGCACCACTTCTCACTGCACACCTACACAGACAGTCACTTCTCGTCGGGGCTGTATAAGAACCGGTCACCAGAGCTGCCTCTCGGACTGACCTACTGACCACCTTCCTACCACCGTGCCATAGTGACTTCAACGCTCTCAACCAACCAAGCCTCTGCAAAGCCTCTCCCAAGCACTGTAGAGTCTCTCCCACGCCCTAAGAACCTCTCCCACGCCCTAAGAACCTCTCCCATACCTAGAAAGTTCTCCCACGCACTGCAGAGTCTCTCCCACGGCGTAAGAACCTTCAAGAATTTACTTTTGTGCGATAATTTAAGTGAAACTGATAAATATATTATTGTATCTCCAGTAAGGAAAGAAGTTCATTTTCTTCATAACTTTTAAGAATCGATATTTGTCTATTAATTAACCTAAGCGAAATAGATAAGTAAAAAATCTAACCTTACGTGCAGTTTTGGAATCCCGTTCAGCGCTTGATAAATATATACACAACCCTTCCGTCTCTTCGCCTCTATTTGGTTCACTCTCTCTTTCGCTTTCCGTCTCTCTCTCTCTCATTTTCTCGTCACATTTCATCCCATCTCTTATGACTGCTAAAATTATCATACATACTGAGTGTCTCGATTATGCAAGGAATGTGCTTACTGTAGACATCTGGGACGCACGCACACACACACACCCACCCACCCACACACACACACACACACATAAGCCGTCATTGCCTCAACACTGCTGAATTAATCAATCTGAGAATACGTGAATAAATTTATCAACAACTACGGCAACTATTCACTGTCTTGCAAGTAAGCTGTTTCGACACCTTCAAGGATTCAGTGATGTCGTAAAGAAATATTATCACAAGTACATCTTAAGTGTGTCTTTTTAGGGGGTGAGAAAGCTAAAGTCATGGCGGTTTGAATATTGTATTTCTATTTAATGTTTATAATGTTTCTGTTGATCAATAATAATACAGTAATAATAATAATGATACTACTACTACTACTACTGAAAATAACAATCATAATTATAATAACCAACCACCCAAACGCTAACCGAATTTAACTTAACCTACCCCCCCCCCCACCAGGTAGGATTAGATTAGTTAATGTTCAAGAAAACAAACAAGACTGTCTAATCTTCAGGTGAAATAGGGTGTCTAATATTCAGGTGATCCAATAAAACACGCACCAACCCTGTTTCCCCTGCTAATGTCGATACTGAATGCATAAGTAGTGTCTGTAGAAAGAACTATAGCATAATAAGTGTTGAAATATCCCTACAAATATGCAATGCTTAGGACATTTTATTTTGTTTTGATAGGCTCTCTCTCTCTCTCTCTCTCTCTCTCTCTCTCTCTCTCCGTATCGAGTCCAAGAGACGAATTATCACAACACACTCACACACTCTTATTTAAATGTATGTTAACTGTTCATACGTACAGTATAGTAGATCTTGGTTCTAAAATATGAGGTAATATTAAACCTGTGGTCCTCACTTAACCTAACCTGAATAAATCCTAAAATCCCTCTTAGTTGACCTCATCGTAATCATATTCAACTACTTTTATCCAATATTTATGTACGTACATTTGCACTTACGTGTTTTCGTTGGACGGACTCTGACTTGACTAAAGAACTATAGTAGCAGAGACGCAGCAATGGTCACAAGAGCCAAGAGGAAAGACAATTGAGAGACTATCAAATGAAATGGTTATAGTCAATTGAGGGATCAAGGGAATGTCCATCGTACATTTTTGCATGGAACCTCGTAGGAATGTTGTCCGTTTGGCTTGATCATCGATACTATTACTCTTCCACCCTTCAAAAAGGTTCTTGGAATCTAATTTATCCACCCAGTTTTATTTTATTTGGGAATTTTATTCTTGTTTTTGCCTTTTCTTACACTACTACGCATGTTTGTCTTTCACTCCAACGGTTCATTCAACAAGATACAGTTCTCCGTCATCCTCGTCTTAACTTCTCATTAATTCTTCCCTTCATGACATCCCATACCACCTCGCTACCCCTACACCTCAACACACGACCCATCCAATTCTTCACTGTCATCGTTACCACACTTCATTCTCCAGTCCTTTGCCAGAAATACACAGTTTGTCACCCTCCTCTCTAATTCTTACCATTTCAAAACCTATCCTTGTGTTTTATAATCCTAAGTGTTCAGGTTTCTCACAGCCACATACTTCAACTCTCTACATAACAGTTAACAAATTCTTAACACTTTTCTATGCGTCGTTCCGTCCTCAGTTCGCTACACTTCTTGGATGCGTCTTTGCCTTGATAAAATTTCTGACGCACGTTTTTCGTCCTCCGTGATCAAAGCCTTTATGTTGATGAGCAAAGTTCTTCAGTCGCATTGTTGTTGTGAATGTTGAAATCCCTGGCTATTGTGAATGTGAGTTGTTAATTGGACCACTAATTAGATGATGAGCGTTTGTTCATTTCCGTTTGTATAGTTTTGATTACAAATACTACGCCTGAGTTATGTTGCGGTGTGGCGCGGGTTCTAAGACATTCTAAGTCACAAGGGAAACGGTTTTATTATTATTATTACTATTATTATTATTATTATTACTATTATTATTATTATTATTATTATTATTAATATAATACTATACTCGTCTGTAATGTTACTGTCATTCTATTCCAGAAACGTACATTTTTACGGAACAATTGAGACTTGAAAGAATCTTCATTATCGTTTTATTTTTCAAAGATTAGAAATAAATAAACAAATAAATTTATCCACAAGGAAATTAATTACAGATTAATAAATACAATGGAATAATCGGTCATATTTACGATGGGTAACTATCCACATAAACTTACGGGGTGGTAAACATCTTCAGCAAAGCAGCCATTGTTAATTTACCTACACATTCTATATTCTCTTTTATCTTCCTCCTTAACACACTCTTGCTGTACCGTTACATACTTCTATATTTAACAGTGCAGCAAGGCGTACAGCAACCCTAGCCCGTTACTATAGAGAAAAAAAATCCCGCCAGCACGAACTATCAACAATACTTGGCATAGCCTCGTCGAGTTGTGAAGTGGTAAATGGAAATTGCAGACGAAGGTGGGATCTCCTTATGCCTCCTTAACCTAGTCTAGCTTAAACTAACCTAACCTTAATCTAACTTAAATTAACCTAACCTTAACCTAACCTAACCTAAATTCCCTTAGGTACCGTTAAGGTGTTTAATAATCAGGTGAATAAGCAGTGGGTAGGGGATTATTAAACTCCACGTGATCCCTGTAATAGTGTATATATTTACAACAAGGAAATTATAGAACTTATGACGTAAATTATATTATGTATGATTATAGCTGCCATAACAAGGTTTATTTCCATCACAAGGTGTAATATCATCGATCAATATAAAATAATAGTTCACCAGTTGACGATACCGTAAGCATTTATATACAGTAAGCATTAATTATATAAAAACAGCAACTGTATAAAAGTTTTCTTACGGAAATATATCGGCCAGAATTAGAATAAAAAAGTCGAGTATATTATATTACTGTACTTGCTTCCTCTGGTCAACGTTTACTTGGGCATTAAAAAAAAATAGTATTGATTACAGATATCTCGAAAGGCCGTTTGCTTATTTTGGTGAAGTAGGATAGTGAGGGAGGTTCAGTGGGTCTTTTCCCTATTCAAAAGATAAAATACAGCAGACATTAGTCAAGTCTTAGATGTTATAGCGAGATAAACACAGACTGGAATTTATCATCAATAGAGTGTAACATGAATAATAAAGTGGATGAGGTAAACACGCACAAGGACGACATGTAAACACACACAACGCGACCACTCAGGCGGCTAATGGAGATTACCATGATGAGCATCACTGCCACTAATTATCTCTTAATTATAAATAGGCTGTGCTAGTTCCGGACGTCGATTCTGAGTTATAACTTTTAATCCAGGCCTTCATTGTATTGTATATCGCACACGTATTGTATAAAACGATTGAACTCTTGGCTTTAAAAGAAAATTATGTAGATTTTTATTATATTTAAATATTACTCATGAGCCACTTATCTAAAGGAAAAACTACTAAATATTAAACTATTTTGTGAACTTAATGATTTTTTTAGTCATATGTGAGTGAGATCAAACGCCCAGGTGAAGGTCCACAATGACTGGTGAGAGCCGTTCATATAATACCAACAAGAACCGAGATGATAATATAAAACCATTTAACCTTTTTTTTATTCGTTATTACAAGTTTAATTATGGAAAATACTGAAATCTTACCTCGAACACTCAAGGCTGTGCAAGTGCTATTGAGGCCATATTAACGATTAACACTATTCAGCTGGCAACGCTTGGAGAGGGTGTAAGCTTGAATTATAAGATTGTTTACCGTCATCTGTTTCTGCCATTCAGTCGCATTAAAACACGTGCAAACTTTTTTCTTTATATATTCAAGGAACATTTTCTAGATATGAATAAAACAGAATGATTAATGATTACGGCTTTAGTAGTTTCCACATACAGGGATGAGTGGAAATTCAAATCGAGTTACACACTACTCAAGACGTGTAGACTTGTAATAAGTACGGGTGATGAATATCGGAATAATCGCCCCCGGCTGATCATAAAAATGAAGGCCTTGATCTAAATTCTCAGAGATTGACACGATGAATGTTTCTTATCACAGACGTCAATCATTAAAGAAACGCGGAGAGAAAGTGAGACATTATCCTTCCTCTAGAGAAAGTGAGACATTATCCTTCCTCTAGAGAAAGTGAGACATTATCCTTCCTCGAGAGAAAGTGAGACATTATCCTTCCTGTAGAGAAAGTGAGACATTATCCTTCCTCTAGAGAAAGTGAGACATTATCCTTCCTCTAGAGAAAGTGAGACATTATCCTTCCTCGAGAGAAAGTGAGACATTATCCTTCCTCTAGAGAAAATGAGACATTATCCTTCCTCTAGAGAAAGTGAGACATTATCCTTCCTCGAGAGAAAGTGAGACATTATCCTTCCTCGAGAGAAAGTGAGACATTATCCTTCCTCGAGAGAAAGTGAGACATTATCCTTCCTCTAGAGAAAGTGAGACATTATCCTTCCTCTAGAGAAAGTGAGACATTATCCTTCCTCTAGAGAAAGTGAGACATTATCCTTCCTCTAGAGAAAGTGAGACATTATCCTTCCTCTAGAGAAAGTGAGACATTATCCTTCCTCTAGAGAAAGTGAGACATTATCCTTCCTCTAGAGAAAGTGAGACATTATCCTTCCTCTAGAGAAAATGAGACATTATCCTTCCTCTAGAGAAAGTGAGACATTATCCTTCCTCTAGAGAAAGTGAGACATTATCCTTCCTCTAGAGAAAGTGAGACATTATCCTTCCTCTAGAGAAAGTGAGACATTATCCTTCCTCTAGAGAAAGTGAGACATTATCCTTCCTCTAGAGAAAGTGGGACATTATCCTTCCTCTAGGTCTTGTGGAAGGGGGAACTAATTATCTTTCATTCCTTCACTATTATTAACATGAACGTGGGACGCACTCGGGTTATGATGGGACAGTATACTTCGCCCGCACTACATAACATTGGTGTGGCGTTGGTGAAAGGTTGTCTGCCATAGGTGTGACAAGCGTTGATAACTACCTGCCACACCCTCTCACGTGTAACTGCAGGTGTGGGAAACAGGTGTATAACAGCAGGTGTGGGAAACAGGTGCATAACAGCAGGTGCGGGGAACAGGTGTATAACAACAGGTGCGGGGAACAGGTGTATAACACAGCAGGTGCGGGGAATAAGTGTATAACAGCAGGTGGGGGAATTGGTGTATAACAGCAGGTGCAGGGAACAGGTGTATAACAGCAGGTACGGGGAACAGGTGTATAACAACAGGTGCGGAGAATAGGTGTATAACACAGCAGGTGCGGGGAATACGTGTATAACAGCAGGTGCGGGAACAGGTGTATAACGACGAAAATTACGATGTTATTTACTTAGACTTTAGCAAAGCATTTGACAGAGTACCGCATCAGAGGCTTCTGAGAAAAGTTAAGGCTCATGGTATCGAGGGGAAAATTTTAAATTGGATAAAATCATGGCTCACCGATAGAACGCAGAGGGTCAGCGTAGATGGTGTTAAATCTGAGTGGGGCTGTGTAACTAGTGGGGTTCCCCAGGGGTCAGTACTAGGCCCACTCTTGTTCATAATCTACATAAACAATCTAGATACTGGGATCAGCAGTGACATAAGCAAGTTTGCGGATGACACCAAAATAGGGCGGCAGATTAATTCAGGGCAGGATGCAAATGCACTACAGGAGGATTTAAATAAACTGCAGGAGTGGTCTGAAAAATGGCAAATGAAATTCAACACCAGCAAGGGCAGCGTACTTAATATTGAAGAACAAATACTGCCAATGTATACAGCCTTAACAACATCAACCTAGAGAAGTCGACTTGTGAAAGAGACTTAGGGGTACTTGTAAGCCCGGACCTGCGGCCTAGAAAACAGTGCGTTAATGTTCGAAATAAGGTAAACAGAGTATTAGGTTTTATATCTAGAAGTGTAAGTAATAAGAGTGCAGAGGTCTTATTGCAACTAAATCTTGCGCTAGTCAGGCAGCACCTCCATTATGCGGTTCAGTTCTGGTGCCCTTATTATAGAATGGATATCACATCACTGGAGTCGGTGCAGCGAAGAATGACGAAAATGATTCCGAGACTTAGAAACCTTCCATATCAAGATAGGTTAAAGAAACTTAACTTGCATTCCCTAGAAAGACGAAGAATGCGGGGAGATATGATAGAAGTATTTAAGTGGGTGAAAGGAATCAATAAAGAGGATATAGATAAAGTTTTTATAATATCAGAGCAGGATAGGACTCGTAGCAACGGATTTAAGTTGGATAAGTTTAGGTTTAGGAGGGAGATAGGAAGGAACTGGTTCACAAATAGGGTGGTGGACGAGTGGAACAAGCTTAGCAACTTTGTAGTAAGTGCGGGAACTCTGGAAAGTTTTAAAAGGAGGCTTGATAGATTCATGAACGATAGAGAGTGGTAGTAACTCTCGACAGGAGCTGCCATGCACAGACCAACCGGCCTATTGCAGACTCCTTATTTTCTTATGTTCTTATAACAGCAGGTGCGGGAACAGGTGTACAACAGCAGGTGCGGGAACAGGTGTATAACAGCAGGTGCGGGGAACAGATGTTGCAATTACAGGTTCGAGTTACAAGTTTGTGTATACAATTAAATGAGAGAAAACTAAACTACAATCTGAAAATTAAAACTAATCGACAAGTTAAACGAGAAAAAAAATAATAATTATCACCTAACCTAACCTAACCTCAACCCCTCAGGTAGAATTGGGAGGTTTATCATCAGGTGAAATAAACTCGGAGAGGGGAGGGGTCAATAATCAGATGATAGGAATGAGTAT
Source organism: Homarus gammarus (assembly GCA_958450375.1). Classification (NCBI taxonomy): domain Eukaryota; kingdom Metazoa; phylum Arthropoda; class Malacostraca; order Decapoda; family Nephropidae; genus Homarus; species Homarus gammarus. Next base: position 199,647 of record CAUDMG010003965.1, read on the forward strand.
ATAATCATTCCACTGGGTTATACAGTTCAATATTAATCACTTATCATTCGTGTAATCAGTTCTCGTCATGCACATATTGCTTTGTCTCATGAAATAACTCTGTATCAGGTTTTAAATTAGTGAATGTTGAAATACCTGTTGGACGAGTGACAGCATCATCAGTATAATTTGTTTCAGTATAGCAAGTCGAGGAGTAACTTTGGAGGAGTGTAACGTGAGAGGTGGTGTTAGTTTCTGCTGTAGAGTTAATCACCTATAACCAGTAACTTCTTGGCTAACTTCTTGGCTACTGCTTGGCTAACTTATTGGCTACTTCTTGGCTACACTTTGGCTACTTTTTTGGCTATTTCTTCTTGGTTACTTCTTGTCTACTCTTTGGCTGCTTCTTGGCTACTTCTGGGTTATTCCTGGGATACTTCTGGGCTATTTTTGGACTGCTTCTTCGCCATTTATTCCCAGTAACCTTTAACAAGAGCCCAAGGGAGGGTGGATGTTGTAGTTATTGAGGGATGGAGAGTATTGTGGACTAGTGTGGAGGGAGTGTGGATGGTGTGGATGGTGTGGACGGTGTGTAATAATAATAATAATAATAATAATAATAATAATAATAATAATAATAATAATAATAATAATAATAATTAACGGTTTATTGAAAAAGTTTGCATCCCGAAGGCTGAAAATATAGTACATTGGACATAAATGACTTATTATATACATTGGTGGTTTAACAAAAGCCTTCATTAGAGAAAGGTGAAGGAACATACAGTGAACATACAGATTAATGTTTACACACGTAGATCATGTGAGCTGAGGTGTTGAACAGCAGACACGTAGTGTAGTAACTCCCTCACAGATGGCGTTATGAGGGGCCTGATGTGGTGTAGTAATTCCCTCACAGACGGTGTTACGAGGGGCCTGATGTGATGTAGTAATTCCCTCACAGATGGTGTTATGAGGGGCCTGATGATGTAGTAATTCCCTCACAGATGGTGTATGAGGGGCCTGATGTGGTGTAGTAATTCCCTCACAGATGGTGTTATGAGGGGCCTAATGTGGTGTAGTAATTCCCTCACAGATGGTGTTATGAGGGGCCTGATGCTGTAGTAATTACCTCACAGATGGTGTATGAGGGGCCTGATAATGTAGTAATTCCCTCACAGATGGTGTATGAGGGGCCTGATGTGGTGTAGTAATTCCCTCACAGATGGTGTTATGAGGGGCCTGATGCTGTAGTAATTACCTCACAGATGGTGTTATGAGGGGCCTGATGCTGTAGTAATTACCTCACAGATGGTGTATGAGGGGCCTGATGTGGTGTAGTAATTCCCTCACACATGGTGTTATGAGGGGCCTGATAATGTAGTAATTCCCTCACAGATGGTGTATGAGGGGCCTGATGTGGTGTAGTAATTCCCTCACAGATGGTGTTATGAGGGGCCTGATGATGTAGTAATTCCCTCACAGATGGTGTGTGTGTGTGTGTGTGTGTGTGTGTGTGTGTATCAATCTCGAGGTGAACCAATACTCCAAATGGTTATAAGAGAGACATGGAGAACAAGTAACATTTATACACTGAATCCTGACACGAATACTTTTTTTTATTAGCCTCTCGTGACTAATAGACAAAAAAGACGTCTCATGCTTCCTAAAAACCTTAAGTTATGACCCAAACTCTAGATTCTCAATAGGTCGGGGTCATGACGATTCGTTCTAATTGGTGATCGACAAAAGGTATACCTTATTGGTTGGCTTAAGCATAGAGAAAAGGAGTGTTTACAAGGTTAGCGTCAGGATTACACTTAAACCTCTTGAGTACGAAGATTTAATCCCTTGAGTACGAAGATGACTTAACCCCTAGAGTACGAAGATGATTTAACCCCTTGAGTACGAAGATGACTTAACCCCTAGAGTACGAAGATGATTTAACCCCTTGAGTTCGAAGATTTAATCCCTTGAGTACGAAGATGATTTAACCCCTTGAGTTCGAGGATTTAATCCCTTGAGTACGAAGATGACTTAACCCCTAGAGTACGAAGATTTAATCCCTTGAGTACGAAGATGATTTAACCCCTTGAGTACGAAGATTTAATCCCTTGAGTACGAAGATGATTTAACCCCTTGAGTACGAAGATGATTTAACCCCTTGAGTATGATAATAAGACTGAAGGAACCCTGAACTAGATTATATTCACTTACCACCGAGTTGTATTCTAGATATTTATCATTACTGTAATTATAATACTGATCTCCATCATTATATAACATCGAATTAGAAAGTTTAACCAGATAATTTATAATGTATGAACATATGACCATAAGAAAATAAGGAGACTGCAATAGGCCGGTTGGCCTGTACATGGCAGCTCCTGTCGAGAGTTACTACCACTCTCTATCATCCATGAATCTATCCAGCCTCCTTTTAAAACTTTCCAGAGTTCCAGCGCTTACTACAAAGTTGGTAAGCGTGTTCCACTCGTCCACTACCCTATTTGTGAATCAGTTTCTTCCTATCTCCCTCCTAAACCTAAACTTATCCAACTTAAATCCGTTGCTCCGAGTCCTATCCTGCTCGGATATTATAAGAACTTTATCTATATCCCCTTTATTGATTCCTTTCACCCACTTAAATACTTCTATCATATCTTCCCGCACTCTTTGTCTTTCTAGGGAATGCAAGTTAAGTTTCTTTAACCTATCCTGATATGGAAGGTTTCTAGGTCCCGGAATCATTTTTGTCATTCTTCGCTGCACCGACTCTAGTAAATTGACATCCATTCTATAATAGGGGCACCAGAACTGAACCGCATAATCGAGGTGCGGCCTGACTAGCGCAAGATATAGTTGCAATAAGACCTCTGCACTCTTATTACTTACACTTCTAGATATAAAACCTAATACTCTGTTTGCCTTATTTCGAACATTAACGCACTGTTTTCTAGGCCGCAGGTCCGGGCTTACAAGTACCCCTAGGTCTCTTTCACAAGTCGACTTCTCTAGGTTGATGTTGTTAAGGCTGTATACATTATGAGTAATTTGTTCTTCCAATATTAAGTACGCTGCACTTGCTGATGGTGAATTTCATTTGCCATTTTTCAGACCACCCCTGCAGTTTATTTAGATCCTCCTGTAATGCATTTGCATCCTGCCCTGAATTAATCTGCCGCCCTATTTTGGTGTCATCCGCAAACGTACAGTACTGCTGTATGGTTAATGGTGCTGTATGGGTTAGTATGGTTGTATGGTTCAGCAACATGGTTACCGTCAGCAGATATAAAAAAGAAGGTTTTAAAGGCTTTCGTAATGTGATCCTACAGGAGAATGTGAAAAGATAAATTAAATTGATAAAGAAAAAGAAGAAGACGTACTAAGATAAAACCTCCGTGTCCAGATAGTGTTGCCTGGGACACTTGTTGATCAACTCCCTACCTAAAGAAACAACCTACCCACGACGCACCTCGCCCTGTCAGCCAACAATCTCCAGACATTGGATACACACACACACACCAGCAGCAACAGGATGAAGCCTTCGGTGAACACTGGAAGAATTTCAATTGTCCAAGGGCTTGCACACACACACACACACACACACACACACTTTACCATTACGAGGCACTTGTTAATGATGCCAGTCATTGTTACCAAGACTAGCTACCCCTGACCCAGGCCGGCTTCGATTTTGGAGGAATACGTGATGGCAGCTTTCAAATATCGATAATACTGGTAATACTGTTGGTATTCCTGAGCCTGGTCACACTGCACCTCGACTCTCTCGTTCTCCCCCCCCCCCCATGTTCCAGAACCTCCTCCTACAGCAGTCACCATCACGTAGTCCCTTCATGGCCAAATATACCCCCACCCCCACCCCCTCCTCCTCCTCCTCCTCCTTCTGAAGACAAGCCTGATACTTTACATCGTCAGTGACACACCACACCTTAATGTACTCCTCCCTATGTGTACACTTATCCTTCCTTCAGCCATCGTAATTTTTCATGGCAGTCACGAGTATCCCAGGTACGTACACCCCCCTCCCCCCCCCCCCCCCCCCCAAGGTCTATAATATCCGGGAATGTAAACTTTTGTCAGGCTCACTCTTGTGCTTAACTAAAACCATGAAAAATATCGAGTTATTTATTATACTGAATTTCGTGGCATAACTTGGAGTAGAGCGGCCGGGGGGGGGGGGGGAGGTGAGTTAGTGAGGGTGGAGGGAGGTAAGGTAGTGTGACCGTATCGTGTTGGATAGCTGAGCTTTAAGAACACAAGAAAATAAGAAACCTGCAATAGACCGGTTGGCCTGTGCATGGTAGCTCCTGTCGAGTTACTACCACTCTCTATCATCCATGAATCTATCTAGCCTCCTTTTAAAACTTTCCAGCGTTCCAGCACTTACTACAAAGTTGCTAAGCTTGTTCCACTCGTCCACCACCCTATTTGTGAACCAGTTTCTTCCTATCTCCCTCCTATCCTGCTCGGATATTATAAGAACTTTATCTATATCGCCTTTATTGATTCCTTTCACCCACTTAAATACTTCTATCATGTCTCCCCGCACTCTTCGTCTTTCTAGGGAATGCAAGTTTAGTTTCTTTAATCTATCTTGATATGGAAGGTTGTTTCGAAATAGCAGCACCAGTGTTGTAGTGAGCATTTACAGGGCTAGTGCAAGATGTTAACGTGTAATAAATGTTGTAGTAAATACACGTAGCAGTTGTGCTAGATGTGAACGTGCATTATATCTTACAGCAATAAACATCTGAAGTGTTCGTGTCTTGGTAGACAATGCGGCACAATTTTCTTTTATTAAAACAGCAAGGTTAATCCTCAACAATTCAACGAATGTAGAAAAAAATGGCACAGGAGAAAATGGCAACAGGAAAATAGGGCACAGGAAAAAAAGTCACAATCATCAGACTAGAAAAAAAAGCACAATAATTTTTATTAGCATGTTTTCGCGAAAATTTTATAACCTAACCTAACCAATGCACGCCGTACCTCATTAGCTCATTTTGGTTCGAGAGGGCTTTAGCTCGTTAGCTCAAGCTAATGAGCTCGTTTGTGGTTCGTGAGCTCAAAGTGAAATTTGTTGTGCCATTTTTCCAGTGCCGTTTTTCTATGCCATATTTTCCTGTGCTTTTTTTTTCAGGTGCTATTTTTTCCGAGTACCCAATTCAACACATCAAACATCAAAACTAAGAGTAATGACGAGACTTGGGTTCATTGCTGAAGTTTACAGATATCCCAGTAGGCCTTTTAAGTATCTGGGTGTACTGAAAGGAGACAAACACCCTGAAGTAACCGTGTTAAGGCTGTCTCGTGTGTCATGCTGGGGTCAGGTCTGGGGGTTCTGGGTGAAGCTTTACCAACCATCATTATACCACGGGCTGTTTTAAAGGGTTGTATCAGGAGTTGAAGTTAGCACGATGCTTTTTTTGGAGGGGGAGGGTGATGTTTTGCATTTCGAAAGGGATTCATTAACTGATGCTACTATAGTATGCGGTCGACCGAGCTGGAGTTGATCTAACGAGATATTTACACTGTAGCATCTATTAACGCAAGAACATAAGAATGGAGGAAACTGCAGCGGGCCTATTGGCCCATACTGGGCAGTCCCGTTTACACCCAACCCCTAACGCTCATATATACATCCAACCTATGTTTGAAGCTATCCAGCGTATTCGAGTTAATGATGATATTTGGTAACTTGTTCCACTCATCCACTACTCTACTTCCAAACCTATGTTTACCTATTTCGCGCCTAAATCTAAATTCGTCTCATTTAAAACCATTGTTACGGGTTCGCTCCTGGTTGGGTAGTTTGAGTACCTTTGTTATATCACCCTTGTTTAACCCTGACTTCCATTTATACACCTCGATCATATCGCCCCTCACTCTACGTCTCTCGAGGGAGTGCAAATTAAGATGCTTTAACCTGTCTCTGGACTCAAGGTTCCTAATGCCCGGGAAGAGTCTTGTCATTCTCCTGTGAATTCTTTCTAGGGATGCTATATCCATTATGTAATACGGTGACCAGATCTGAACTGCGTAATCCAAGTGAGGTCTCACAAGAGCAAGAAATAGTTTTAGGATGACCTCGCTAGTCTTGTAACCAACACCCCTTTGTATTAACCCAAGTACTTTATTAACCTTGTTTCGAGCAAATACACATTGTTTACTTGGCTTAAGATTCCTACTAATCATTACTCCTAAATCTTTCTCACAGTCGAATTTCTTTATAACAACGTTGTTTATCCGGTATCTGGCTTCTCTGTTTACATCCCCGAGACTAAAATAGCTTAACGTAACGTAACCTAACATAACCTAACTTAACGTAACCTAACGTAATGTAACCTAGATTAGGTTAGGTTAATGGATGCTAGTGTAAATATCCCGGCAGTCACAACTCCAGCTCGGTAGACCACATTCTACAGTAGCACCCATTAATCTAGTGATTTTTCCAACGTATGTGTGTGTGTTTCTATAGATGTTTACAGTATGTCGGTCTATAGAAGTATAAATCAGTGTGATGCCAAGTTTTAAACATAATTGAACTTATACACTTCAAATGTCTTACACACACACACACACACACACACAGCTAACCTAAGTATAAATCAGTATGAGAGGCTGAAGAATCACCCCTCACACTGCAAATACTAACATGGGTACACTCTCTTCTACATCATCTGCCTATATTCTGTTGTGTTTTTCTCCTCCATCCATAGGAAGTGGAAATCCCAAGGACATATGAATAGATAGTTAATAAATCCCTCATGGTTAACAATCCCTGTGAGGTCTGTAATCATCTTGTATACCTAAGTCGAGTAATCCCTCTGGGGTGGTTTGACTGTGAAGGCCAGTGAGGGTTACTTTAAACAGATACCTACACACCAGGATGTAAGCTGGGTATCCCAACGTCACACAATGGTATTCCCAGATTCCCCCACGCTAACCATCAAGAGTCTTTCACATCACTGTTACAAAATCGCATAAATTAGTATATATATTTTCTTGTTTAAGGGCCATGACAGGACAGGACTTGCACTTGAAACTATTTACAATATCTGTTTAAGAGCTTAATGTTAATAACGTCATCCAGGACGTTGATTGGTGGAGATCTTATTGTTTACTTACGCCTGCCAGATGTAAGAATCTCATAAATTTACATCAAGCTCGAGATATGCGAGTGTCAATTAGCATCAGAGAGTGTAAGAATGATTTTCATCCATATATCTGTTTTTGCATCGATTCATTATAAATGTTTAAACACTGTTGATTGCCGAGGGTCAATAATATAACAGACGGCGAAAATAGCAGATTCCGTGGTGGATGCCATCTGGTGGTCGTTGGCCTCACCACAGTCTAGGACACTAACGAGGGAAGTATGGTGAGCTCAGGTCTAAATACTTCCTAGGAGCCATCACATAACTAGGGAAATATTTGATCACGGTAATCATTCAAGGACATAGTCGGGGAATTTTGCTTCTACTGTGGCAGATGTACTGAAAAACTTCATTGTATCCTCATTTACCAACTTACGTAAACCAGAATTCATCGAGACTCTACCTTATATAGTTTACACAAGTGATCGCGGGCCCTTCGTGCCCTTGTGAAAGTTTTAACGCTCGTGACAGCGTACAGCCAATGAGGGTGCGCCAAGTCTGTAGACTTGCATCGTTTTCCATCATGAATAAAATTGTTAATTGATGCCATCTTAAAGAAACCATCGACATGGGACCAGGTTTGTTCCACTCTACGAATTTTTTGTGATTTTTCCATCAAGTTTGATGAAAAACGATTATGCCGTTTCGGCTGCCCAGAACAGACACACACACAAACAGACAGACACACGCCTAGTCCTATAGTATATTAGATTTACTTTATGTCTGTTAGGAAGAACACTTTTACCAAAGGAGGACGAAAAGCAGAGCGAGGTGACCACACACATATAAACAAAACGATAAACAAACATAAGAAACTTTACTCCACTATAAACAACAAGGACTTGGGTCAGGTCGTATAGAGAGGAGGAGGAGGCACCCTGGGTCAACTGGAGCTCCTGGGAGATAAAATGAGTTCGTTTTCTACAATGTTATCTTACAGGAACGAGGTGCAGTGGCCGAGTGGCTATACAGAGCTCGTTTCCTGCCCTAAAAACCACTGAACATAAGAATGGAGGAAACTGCAGCGGGCCTATTGGCCCATACTGGGCAGTCCCATTTACACCCAACCCCTATTGCAAGTTTAAGCATCCAACCTGTGTTTGAAGCTATCCAGCGTGTTCGAGTTAATGGTGATATTTGGTAACTTGTTCCATTCGTCCACTACTGCTTCCTTACCAATGTTTACCTATTTTGCGTCTAAATCTAAATTTGTCTAATTTAAAACCATTGTTACGAGTTCGCTCCTGGTTGGATAGTTTGAGTACCTTTGTAATGTCCCCTTTGTTTAGCCCTGACTTCCATTTATACACCTCTATCAGGTCGCCCCTCGCTCTACGTCTCTCGAGGGAGTGCAAATTAAGATGCTTTAACCTGTCTCTGTACTCAAGGTTCCTAGTGCCCGGGATTAGTCTTGTCATTCTCCTCTGAATTCTTTCCAGGACACCCCCTAGTTCACCAAACTCTGAATGGAAATGTGTATGTGTGTGCAGGCACGTCCCTTATGGGGGGCGAACAGGGGCGACCGCCCGGGGCCCCGCGGGGCCCAGCACTAGACCCAGTGACCTCGGACACATAACCTGTTGACTGGTTAATCTGACCTGACGGCTTACGCCACCATCGCAACCGTGACCTTACCATCCAAAGCGCCAGTCCCATGGGGGTTGGTGAGGGTGGGTTCCACTGACCGCATAATCTGACACTAGAGTGGGGCCCCGCAGTGGCGGAGTTGCCCCGGGCCCCGCACCCTCCTAGGGACGGCCCTGTGTGTGTGCGTGAGAAATTAAAACATAACAACGCCAACCACAATGCCTCCTCGTTTTCATGAGGTTCGGTGTTAAGTGTGCTGTTCCCTCATTGTCCCAAACGTACCATTAAGTTTACGGCTCTCTCTCTCTCTCTCTCCGGGTTGCTATCTTCCAAGTCGTGACATTGAAGTCTAAAACCAGCTTCAGGGAACTTGAAGAACAGGACAAGTCATAGAGACCCTGAGCAGACTCTCTGTTTAAGTGATGTCTGCAGGTGTACTAGTTTAGGCGATTTTTCTTGAGCGTTTTTTTTTTCCGACAGGGGAAAAACCCGCTTGGTGATTTAGATCCGGGAGAATCTATTGGACTTGTCCTTCATGTGACTTTGGAGACCTTGGGGACTGTATCAAGATCTGTATAATATAGACCTTGGGGACTCTATCAAGATCTGTATAATATAGGCCTTGGGGACTGTATCAAGATTTGTATAATATAGGCCTTGGGGGCTGTATCAAGATCTGTATAATATAGACCTTGGGACCGTACAGTAACCTGGACTCAACGTAAGTTAGTGTGTACCAAATTAACCCTAAGTGTACATTAATCACACAATTGCATTAAACTCTATGAAGAACTGTGCATGGATAACACAAAACCACTAGATATACAGTTTAATGGTCTATACGTATATTGCAACCGGGGTTAAGTTAATTTATGGTAAAGTCACTTGTTCGCAGTTGTTTTTTTTTTATAAATCAAGTCCCTTAGTATCTCTAGTGCGCAGTAGATTCAACACCCTAACTAGAGTGAGTCAATCAGCTGCTTGTAAACAAAATAGTTGGAGGAGTTGCAGAGCGAATTGTACAAGAAAATGGCTAAGTCGTGATGATTTCTAGCAAGTCCAGCACCATACAGTTTTTATATTGATAATAGTAGTAATGCTTATGATGTTTCAGTCGATATTGCCAGTTATTAAAAATAATAAAATAATGATGATAATAACAATAATAATGTTATATAAACAATAATGATAATACTAACAGCAATGTCAATAATATTAGTATTTCCACGCTAACCTGGCCCGTAAGCCACGTCCCTCTTCAGTTGAACTATCAAAAAGCAAATGATTTCAAGGCATTAGCACTTCAGAGAGGATGTTAGAATTTTCTTTTAATATTTATCATAAAGGTTGATATAAATACGCGCTTATACAGGCGAAGTCCGGGGGAGGTAAAACGCTATAGAAGACGGGCGCTGTGGGTCAGGTTAGCGTGGAAAGTGAATAATTCTAATGGGCTGATAACAAATATACTTTTGACCCCAAGAAATTAACGTTTGTAGTACTTTAAGGGAAATTATACTGATTTGGATTTTAAACTAAGCAAGAACTTGCCTCATCTTGTACACATAACATCCTGGAGACTGGTGATGGTGACTGGTGAGGGTGAAAAAAGAATTAGTGTTTTTGTTTTCCCTATCCTGTGCACGAGGCCAGATCATTTGACGCCTTTTCCTCATATCCTGTTGAGTGTTTGTATGGCAGCTCAGTGCGATATATTTCTTTTTACTTTACTTTTCCTTAATGTGTGTGTGTAAGGTTGATTTATGTCGGATCACCTGAAGAATATCCTCCGCTATATTTCACCCGATGATAAAAGTGTTGGTAAAACAGCCTAACGCAACCTAAGAGTAGTTAGGTTAGGTTAGCATTAGCAATATTGATGATCATACAGTACAGTAAATATTAAAGGCTGCGTCTGAGTGGTTGTAGCGAAACTCTTTGAGCAAGTGAATACTGAATGTTGTCGACTTGGCGCTAGACTTCGAAGTTGCAACACTCACAAGCTTACTCTAATATTTGTGGGTAATAGATGAATAACAAGTATATTTAAATGTGTTATTGGATGTATTAATATCAGTATTTGTTAACGTTTCAATGTTAGATAAACTAAGGAGGGTTAATGTTCACGTAATCTGTTTGAGAATCTTTACGTATTTCTCTAAGCGATGCGCCTCACTGATGAAGACGGCAAGCACTATTCCCGGATCTTATGAATCTTTTTAACACCACCATAAAAAATTCAGTCTTGGTCATGTCACAGCAGAAAAACAACCCCACTGATGACGTTTTTCTTTTATTTTGTGTCGTGTTTTGTAATTGACGGTAGTGGTGGTGGTGGTGGTATATTATGTACTAGTGGTGGTGAAGATATAGCTATCACAACAACAGCTGCCATAGAGACTGGCCGAAAGAACATGTTTTCTTCAACTTCCTTCTAAAGTAACGTAGCCAAATATAACCAACCTAACATAACAACACAACCTAACCTAAACAAACACAATACAGCAAACACGTAGCGACGAAAAAAAGAAATGAACCCTTGCACTCTAAAAACACACACACAGCTTTAGAATATTGAATTATTTACACCACACACAAACTGAAGGTATTTTGTGAGCCGGAACAGAGTACATGTACGTGAGTCATGGGTCTTGCAGCTGTCTGTTGTTGAGGTGTTGATGAGATACTCGACTCAACTTCGTGAAAATACTTGTGTGTTGTGAGTAATGTAGATTCAGCTATTTGTTTGGCCCTAAAGTTACTCGTACGTTAGTATAACGGGTTGCTTTCCCTACTTTCATAAATGATTGTTTCCAGTGTTTGAATCTTGTATGCTTGATAAGATTTGTTTCTCTCTCTTCCCCCCAGCTTATTTCACCCTAAAGCTTCCTGGAGGTTAGGTTATATCACGTTATGGTAGTGTTAGGTTATATCACGTTATGGTAGTGTTATGTTATATCACGTTATGGTAGTGTTAGGTTATATCACGTTATGGTAGTGTTAGGTTATATCACGTTATGGTAGTGTTAGGTTATATCACGTTATGGTAGTGTTAGGTTATATCACGTTATGGTAGTGTTAGGTTATATCACGTTTATGGTAGTGTTAGGTTATATCACGTTATGGTAGTGTTAGGTTATATCACGTTTATGGTAGTGTTAGGTTATATCACGTTATGGTAGTGTTAGGTTATATCACGTTATGGTAGTGTTAGGTTATATCACGTTTATGGTAGTGTTAGGTTATATCACGTTTATGGTAGTGTTAGGTTATATCACGTTATGGTAGTGTTAGGTTATATCACGTTATGGTAGTGTTAGGTTATATCACGTTATGGTAGTGTTAGGTTATATCACGTTATGGTAGTGTTAGGTTATATCACGTTATGGTAGTGTTAGGCTATATCACGTTATGGTAGTGTTAGGCTATATCACGTTATGGTAGTGTTAGGTTATATCACGTTATGGTAGTGTTAGGTTATATCACGTTATGGTAGTGTTAGGTTATATCACGTTATGGTAGTGTTAGATTATATCACGTTATGGTAGTGTTAGGTTATATCACGTTATGGTAGTGTTAGGTTATATCACGTTATGGTAGTGTTAGGTTATATCACGTTTATGGTAGTGTTAGGTTATATCACGTTATGGTAGTGTTAGGTTATATCACGTTATGGTAGTGTTAGGTTATATCAAGTTATGGTAGTGTTAGGTTATATCACGTTATGGTAGTGTTAGGTTATATCACGTTATGGTAGTGTTAGGTTATATCACGTTATGGTTGTGTTAGGTTATATCACGTTATGGTAGTGTTAGATTATATCACGTTATGGTAGTGTTAGGTTATATCACGTTATGGTAGTGTTAGGTTATATCACGTTATGGTAGTGTTAGGTTATATCACGTTATGGTAGTGTTAGGTTATATCACGTTATGGTAGTGTTAGGTTATATCACGTTATGGTAGTGTTAGGTTATATCACGTTTATGGTAGTGTTATGTTATATCACGTTATGGTTGTGTTAAATTAGGTTAGAAGACTTAAAGGGTAGGTTAAGTTAAGGGTTAGGTTAGGTTAAGATAAGGTTAAGTTAGGCGAAGTTAGGGTACGTTAAGGTTAGAGCTGGTTAATATTTGGTAAGGTAAAGGTCTGGTTAGGTTAGGTTTGGTTAGGTTAGGTTAAGGTTCTGTTAGGTTAGATATGACTTTTTTTTTACCAACATACGATTTGATAACCAGATTAAATCGAAGTAAGACTAATTATCAAAACAGGAAACACAAACACCACATACCGGAGCATAGTCGGTGTCTGGTGGAGGAACAACAAGAACACACTCTAAGAGCATCAGAGGTATTTGTGCGAAGGTGAACATACTGGAATTACGGCTGCAGATGGCGATAGATCGTAAAATAGTCATGTATAACGTGTCAGACATGCCAAAATTACCCCAAAATTATACAGTTTGTCATTGTACGCCTTCTAGATCTGAAGTTATGACTACCTCGGGTTTACACATTCGTATTGGCGGCCATTTTGGATTTGGCTCCCTCGCGAACAAGTGTCTCCTGTTTTAAAAGTCTACCTGTGTCACGTTTAGAGTTTATGCGTGATATAATTCAAAGCAATTGTCAAACTTCAGGCACATAAAAAATATACGGACTTGTATGGCAGGGCCTGGACACCTTCCGTGGAAATTACAAGGTGGATCGTTCAGCAATACATCGCAGGTCAAAATACTGGGAGTGCCGGCCTTCTCTGGGGCTGAACAACACTTTTTGTGGCTCCTGGATCATGAGCAAGTTTTTCATGACATCGTCTTTTTTGCTGTGTTTATTTTTATAGTTCTGGTAGTTGTACCTATTCACTTGGTTCGTTTTATTACTTTTTTCTCCCACTCTGGTTGTTGTTGGGGTGAGAAACACAACCCATTATTAACAAATCTTCGTACCTCAAATTCATTAATTTGTCACTCTCTGATTTTGAAGTCATTGTTTTCATGATGTAAGGATCTTCGTATATATATTTTTTTCTATAAGCGAACCAGAGGCAGCATGGCGGGTGGGGATGGACACAGCCTGGATTTTTTGCTTACCTGGCGTTTTTTTTTATGTCCTTGCCGTGGGTTTTTCCCTTTCAGTTGGGTAGCTGTTCCCTTACAAGGGCGGATCCAGGGGGGGGGGGAAGGGTTCCGGACCCCCTTTTCACCAGAAAATTCTAGTACTTTTTCTTTAATGCAGAATAGTACTCACGCATTTTTGTATAGAAAAAACTATTTACTATTGACTTCAGAATATCTCAATGTCAAGTGCGCATAGCTTCAAGATGGCCTCAAAATGCCCCCCCCCCCCCCCCCAAAAAAAAATCCCCACAACTGGGTGAGTTTGCTGCGCTCGCCATGTTCCTCCCCCCCTCTGTTGATATTCTTGGAGCCACCCCTGCCTTGAGGTGTACAACGCCCACATCATGTCCTGTTTCGTCTTTATTATCAACAACTTGGCCTTGGTAGCCCAATGTTAAAAAAACCCGCTTCGGTAAGGAGTAAAAAGGAGGGGAAATCGGGTCCCACTGAAGGTTTACATCTTCGCGGTGACTCTTCCACTTATCCAGCACCACCGAAACCTGTGCGTGCTCTCACTGGCAGCCATCTTTCTCCCTTTCCGTCTCAATCTATTTTATTTTCATTGTTTGTGCCTCTTTTGTTATTCTACCGTTTTTTCACTAGTTCTTGTTCCTACATAGTTGACTAAGAGCAGCAATTACATCTTGCTGTATAGGAGACGATTACTGATAAACATTTTCCTGACTTTTTGTGCGTGCCAGATCTTCAAGCACAAGAAGGTTTGGTTAAGTGGAATTTATTTAATAATAATGATGATGATAATGATGCATTTAACTTCTAGATTAAATAAAACTTAACTCTGAACAAAAACACATTCAAGTTTTATTTCCAGTCATTTTTCCCTTTAGTTTTTTTTCTTATTCAGGGTTAAATAAACTTCCTTGTTCCAATATTGTTTTGTCATTCAGCTCATTAAACTGAAGGGAAAGAGTCAGTGATCAGGGGGAAATAGTATAACACTTGATTCAGAAAAAACAAACACGTTTCTTAGCCCCGGGGAAAATATATTTAACTACGACGAAATTTTATTCTAGGATACTGTATACTGTATATATTTCTAGCTCGAGATAAATACTGTATATCCCAGTGTTTAGCTCCGTCGATGCATATTTCTAGCTCCAAGGTATATATTTCTTAGCTCTAGTGTGGGTATATTGTGTGAGGTCACCTCTTGTGATGTCATGTAATTCACCCCCAAGCGTGATACCCCTTCTCTCAGTTGCTTCAAACTATCAAAGTTTGCCCTTCTGAAATCTGGTACTTTAGTGGAATTTTCCTTACGTCTGACCTGAAAATCTAACTGGAATCTAATTTCTTTGTGATGGCTGTTTGCAAGTTCGTTCCCTACCTCGACATTGCTAATGAGGTTTTCTCTTGTTTGACAGAACTAAATCGAGTATATCATTACCCCGGGTGGGTTCGGTTATATGTTGACTTAAGAAACAGTCCTGGAGTGTTTCAAGAAAATCCTCTGATTCTGAGTTACCCGTAAGGTTAATCCAATCTATTTGGCTAAAGTTAAAGTCGCCTACTATACAGACTTTGCTATATATGGAAGCCCTGCTCATTTCATCCCAAATAAGTCGCTCATTAACTCTATCAAGATTAGGAGGTCTATATATTACTCCTGTGATTAATTTTTTCCCTCCCATTGATTAATTCTATCCAAATTGTTTCTGTTTTCCGTTCAGTTTTTATTTCCATATTTATTTCACACTTTAGATTTTCCCTGACATAGATTGCTACTACGCCTCCTTTCCTAATCTGCCTAACGGTGTGGAATAATTTGTAACCTGCAATTTGGTATTCGATACGTAACTCACGTGAGTAAGTTTATCCATGTTTCGGTGAATACCATTATATCGATTTTTGCGTAGTAGACATTTAAGTTAGTCGTGTTCCGAGTTTTCTCTTTGTCGCGTTTAGGTTTAAATCCCCGCCTAATTTAGCTTTGTCATCATCATTCCTAGCACTATTTCCGTGTAACTTTTCACTTTGTTTACCAGCTCCCACTGCAGACTTCGACATCTTTTGAACTGCCCTCTCGAGAGACCCAGCCAGGGTTGCCACCCCATCCCTAGACAGATGCACCCCATCCCTAGCATAAAGGTCCTACCCTATTCTACTTTAATCATGACTAGGTATAATAACTATAGGGTGTGTGGTACTGGGGCCAGAGTGTGTCGTGTTCGGGGTAACAGGTTGGTGAAGCCAAGTTAGTTAGTAGAGTTACCCCTTCATTATACCTCAGCTAGAGAGAGAGAGAGAAAGAGACTTATTATAATGGTCACCACCAACCCTCACCACTTAAATAGTCACAAAAAAACATAATATCCGTACCATTATTTGTCACCATAACCACACAACTGTATCAAGTCAATTTATATAATTTCACCACTACAATATGAGATTCGTATACTTGGTGACCCACAGACCTGACCTCGGTGATCTGACTGATAGAGTTCAAAAGTGGCGAGACCCGTGGAGCGTCCTTCAACACGACCATTCACTTGTCGAGGTCTTTTCAGGGCTTTATTAACTTGACATAGTCCACCCACCCCTTCCCATATTATGCCTTCTCTCTACCTATCTTTCTCTTCATCTCTATCCATTTATCTACCTATCTCCTTAATTATATGGCTATCTACCTGTGTGTGTGTGTGTGTAGACATATATAGACTGTCTGTGGCTCCAAAGTCAATGTTGCATCAACTTTTGAATCTCTGAAATTATCTCCTAAATATAACTAAGCAAAGTCACTTTCGTCATAATCATCAGGTAAGATAAGCTGGGGAGAGGAGGTGTGGAAGGTGGGGCTAATCTCCAGGTAACAGAATAATGGAAGAGCCCAGTGACCTTACACAGTCTTCTGGGAATTCATCATTATTGACCGATGGCTTCTTGTAAACTGCCCTCTCCCTCCCTTTCGCCCTGTGGCTATGTGCTTTAACCAGGGGCGCGACTGTCCACGTCACCATAAACACAACCCACACGTGAAGGTTGGTTGGCATTGATTCAAACGCTCAGGATCTATAAGGCTTTAGGTCTTATTTTTAAAGTCATCGAATGTGGATAAAAAATAAAATTGGCTAAGGCTAATGGTATGAAGATTGATTTAGTCACTTGTTCTTTGAGATGGTTGATAATTGAATGGTTCTCAATAAATTTAAACTAACTTAACCTAACCCAACCTGACCTAATCTTACTTAACCAAACCAAACCTCCAACTAGAGACAACATAACGAACTCAATTCCTCAACCATCCCGAGAAATTTACCGAGAATTCCCCGTATAATTAACCAGAATATAAACAAAACAAAAACATTTTCCCTTAATACATATCAACAGACGAAATTCACAAAAAACATTTATCAACGTGATCTTAAAAAAATATATATTCAGATTATGTATGAAGTTATCTTTGACAGGTTAAGACAACTGAACTTGACCTGAAGAGTTAAGAGAAGGGTGAACTTGGCTTAGATTTTATTTATAAAGAATGTGTTAGTTTTCGTCCAAGGTTGAAAGAAAGGATGCTTACCTTGACCTACTTAACCATCACTAATCTGAGAGGCGTCAGTTACCTACCTCTTGTTGTCACCGTGAAAATGTCAATGTTCTGTTTTGGTTTTCGTTCCTTGATGCTGTATGTTGTTGACTACACTCGACTGTTGGTGTTGATACAGGGAACAATATTAATGGGATTATCTGAAAATTAGCATAACCTTAGTTTCTTTTACTTTAAGATTAACCAACCTAACCTAACACCAACCTAACCTAACACCAACCTAACCTAACACCAACCTAACCTAACACCAACCTAACCTAACGCCAACCTAACCTAACACCAACCTAACCTAACACCAACCTAACCTAACACCAACCTAACCCAACGCCAACCTAACCTAACACCAACCTAACCTAACACCAACCTAACCTAACACCAACCTAACCTAACACCAACCTAACCTAACACCAACCTAACCTAACGCCAACCTAACCTAACACCAACCTAACCTAACACCAACCTAACCTAACCTAACCTAACCTAACCTAACCTAACCTAACACCAACCTAACCTAACACCAACCTAACCTAACACCAACCTAACCTAACGCCAACCTAACCTAACACCAACCTAACCTAACACCAACCTAACCCAACGCCAACCTAACCTAACGCCAACCTAACCTAACGCCAACCTAACCTAACACCAACCTAACCTAACACCAACCTAACCTAACACCAACCTAACCTAACGCCAACCTAACCTAACACCAACCTAACCTAACACCAACCTAACCTAACACCAACCTAACCTAACACCAACCTAACCTAACGCCAACCTAACCTAACACCAACCTAACCTAACACCAACCTAACCTAACACCAACCTAACCTAACACCAACCTAACCTAACACCAACCTAACCTAACGCCAACCTAACCTAACACCAACCTAACCTAACACCAACCTAACCTAACACCAACCTAACCCAACGCCAACCTAACCTAACACCAACCTAACCTAACGCCAACCTAACCTAACACCAACCTAACCTAACACCAACCTAACCTAACACCAACCTAACACCAACCTAACCTAACACCAACCTAACCTAACGCCAACCTAACCTAACGCCAACCTAACCTAACACCAACCTAACCTAACACCAACCTAACCTAACGCCAACCCAACACCAAAATAACACCAACCTAACCTAACACCAACCTAACCTAACGCCAACCTAACACCAACCTAACCTAAAGCTAACCTAACATAACCTTAACCCAAGGTCAACCTTGGGTTAGGGCAATGTGCATAAGACAGATGCATGGAACCTACGACCATCCAAATACTGTGAATTTTAAGTTCAGGCTCAAGAAACTACTCCTGGGAAAAGACGTGTCACTAATTTCTTAGAAATCTGACACAACCAATGACAATTTTCAATGTCTGTCAAGAAATATTGGTCTTAGACAAACAAATGATAAAGGTACACCTTTCAATGACCTCACTCAGTTGTGTTCTGACCTCACTAGGGGAAAGGTCACGGCAGGGTTAGCTCCCGAGGGATAATTATCAGATATGGCCAGCGTTATGTGTGGTCTGGGGTCTGCGAGTTTGTTGGCCAAGCTGGAATGGGCCATGGAAGAATTGGAGAGGGCCAAGGAAGAAATAGAGAGGGCCACGTTGGAGAACCTGAAATTAAAAGAAGAGACGGCGAGATTGAAGGGGGAGGCGGGACAGGGAAAGCCAGTGTCTGACGAAAATTCAAGTGAGTGGAAAGTTGTAAGGAGAGGGAAGACCAACCTGGTGATGAAGAAACACACCAAGGATACGTCAACAACGACATCAGCAGCTAAGTGTACCAACTCGTTCAGTCCCTTGATAGACGAATTGGACGTTAGTACAGTCAGGGACAGGGCTGACAAGGAAGGTATAAAAACTTTAATTGTTGGTGACTTACAGGTAAGGTACTTGGACAGGGCTTTTTGTGGTAAAAACATAAATAGGATGAGGGTGTGTTTGCCAGGAGCTGGGGTGGGGGATATAATTGACAGGATGGACAATATCTTGTCTGGCAATGGGAACAAACCCATTATCTCCCTCAGTGCAGGAGGCAATGATATTGGCCGGTGTAGGAGCGAGGAGCTTCTTGATAAGATCAAGGCAGCTATAGATCGTATTAGGACTAAGGGAGGGATCCCTATCATATGTGGTGTCCTGCCCAGAAGGAGAGTTGGCAGTGAATGGTTGTCAAGGGCGGTTGGTGTCAACGACCGTCTTGACTGATATTGCAAGTCAATATCAGTCCTATTCATTGACAACTGGGACAACTTCTATGGCAGAAGGGACCTTTATGCTAGGGATGGGGTGGCAACCCTGGCTGGCTCTCTCGAGGTGGCAGTTCAAAAGATGTTGAAGTCTTTAAACTGCTAGGGGAACATATGGGCACGGGGGTGGAGGAGACTGCAGTGGGAGCGGGTAAACAAGGCGAAAGATTACAGGAAAATAGTGTTAGGAATGATGACAAAACTAAATTAGACAGGGAGTTTAAACCTAAACGCGGTAAGGGGAGGACTCAGAACACGACTAACTTAAATGTATACTACACGAACAGTAGAAGTATGAGAAACAAAATGGATGATATTAGGGCCTTGGTATGTACCGAAAAAATGGATATAATAGCATTCACTGAAACATGGATCAACCTAGACACACGTGAGTTACCGGTCGAATACCAAATTGCGGGTTACAAACTGTTCCATACCGACAGGCAGACCAGGAAAGGAGGCGGACTAGCAATCTATGTTAGGGATAATCTGAAGTGTGAAATAAATAAGGAAATAAAATCTGAGCGGAGTACACAAACAATTTGGATAGAATTAATCGATGGTAGGGAAAAATTAATCATAGGAGTAATATATAGACCTCCCAATCTTGATAGAGTCAATGAGCGACTTATCTGAGATGAAATGCGCAGGGCTTCCATACACAACAAAGTCTGTATAGTAATTGACTTTAACCTTGGCCAAATAGATTGGACGGACCTTACAGGTAACTCAGAATCAGAGGATTTTCTCGAGACGATCCAGGACTGTTTTCTAAGTCAACATATAACCGAACCCATCCGGGATAATAATATACTCGATTTAGTTCTGTCGAACAGAGAAAACCTCATTAGCAATGTCGAGGTAGGGAACGAACTTGCAAACAGCGATCACAAAGAAATTAGATTCCAGTTAGATTTTAAGGGCAGACGTAAGGAAAATTTCACTAAAGTACCAGATTTCAGAAGGGCAAACTTTGACAGTTTAAAGAGGCAGCTGAGAGAGGGGGTGTCGCACTTGGCCGTGAACCTGACATATGACACAGACCTGATAACGAGATCCGAGATTGCCAAGTTCCACGACAATTTAAATAGTGAGTTACTTAATGCACAAAGGAAGAACATACCATACAAAAAACTCAGTTCAGACAACAATGACCCTAAATGGATAAATAATTATTTAAAGAACATCATTGGCCAAAGGAAGGCTATAGGTAGAAGGATAAATCGTGGCGAAATTTACCTCCGGGATTATTATAGGGTATTGGCGAGTAGGGTTAAGACCGAGATAAGAAAAGCCAAGAGGAATAATGAGGTAAGGATAGCAAGGGAGGCGAAGACAAACCCCAAAGGATTCTACCAAATGTATCAAACTAAAACACGAGAAAAGATTGGACCAATACGGTCAGACACCGGCGAGCTCACTGATAACGACAGAAAAATGAGCAATAATTTGAATAAATATTTTTCAACAGTTTTCACCACCGAAAATTTAAACATGATACCCGAGGCACCGACTCTATTCAGAGATAGTGAAGAAAACAAATTAAGCGAGCTAGTAGTGACTAGTAACGATGTTAGTAAGCAAATAGACAAACTAAAGCCTAATAAGTCACCTGGTCCCGATGAGATATTTGCCAGAGTATTAAAGGAATGTAAGGAAGAGCTTAGTATGCCCTTAGCAAAGTTGTTTAACATGTCCCTGAAAACGGGTGAAGTACCAGAATCCGGGAGGATAGCGAATGTAATACCGATTTTCAAGAAGGGGGATAGATCACTATCCTCTAACTACCGCCCAATCAGTCTAACGTCAATAGTAGGCAAATTACTGGAAGCAATCATTTCAAACTCTATTCGAAATCACCTGGAGAAGCACCGTTTGATCAATGATTCCCAGCATGGCTTCACAAGCGGACATTCATGTTTAACTAATCTATTAACATTCTTTTCATCAGTTTTCGAATCAGTGGACGAGGGGCACAATTATGATGTGGTATATCTCGACTTTAGCAAAGCCTTCGACAGAGTCCCCCACGAAAGACTAATTAGAAAGGTAGAAGCTCATGGCATCAAAGGTAATATCCTTAAATGGATTAGGGCGTGGTTACAGGACAGGAAACAGCGAGTGAGCATTAATGGCACTATGTCCCATTGGAGCAACGTCACAAGTGGAGTTCCCCAAGGCTCGGTACTTGGACCATTATTATTTATTATATACATAAACGACATAGATATTGGCATAGACAGCAACATAAGCAAATTTGCTTATGACACTAAAATAGGACGTGTTATTAAATCTGACGAGGACTCGGCAAAACTACAGGAAGATCTAAAAAAAAATTTCGAATGGTCTGAGAAACGGCAGATGAAATTCAATGTGGACAAATGTAAAGTACTCAGTATAGGAGATGTAAACAGGGAGACCAGATACCAGATGACCAACGAAGCCATAGAGAAATCCGACTGGGAGAGAGATTTAGGAGTAATGATAAGTAGGAACCTTAAGCCAAGTAAACGATGTGTTTTTGCTTGTAACAAGGCTAATAACTTACTTGGGTTCATACAAAGGAGTGTTAGCTTCAAGACTAGCGAGGTCATCCTAAAACTGTATCTTGCTCTTGTGAGACCACACCTGGATTACGCAGTTCAGTTCTGGTCACCGTATTACAGAATGGATATAAAATCCTTGGAAAGAATTCAAAAGAGAATGAGAAGACTAATCCCAGGCATTAGGAACCTTGAGTATAGAGACAGGTTAAAGCATCTTAATTTGCACTCCCTCGAGAGATATAGAGCGAGGGGCGACCTGATAGAGGTGTATAAGTGGAAGTCAGGGCTAAACAAAGGGGACATTACAAAGGTACTTAAACTATCCAACCAGGAGCGAACTCGTAACAATGGTTTTAAATTAGACAAATTTAGATTTAGGCGTGAAATAGGTAAACACTGGTTTGGAAACAGAGTAGTGGATGAATGGAACAAGTTACCAAATATCATCATTAACTCGAATACGCTGAATAGCTTCAAACATAGGTTGGATGCTTATATGAACAATAGGGGTTGGGTGTAAACGGGACTGCCCAGTATGGGCCAATAGGCCCGCTGCAGTTTCCTCCATTCTTATGTTCTTATAGCTGGCAGTAGAACTCTATTTAAGTAATCAATGTTTCAAAGACTTGGATATTGGCAATAAAGAAGAAAAAAAGTTAAGTGATGAGTTTAATGAAAACCTAGGAGAGTGTATAAACCCTGACAAAAATGACGGTAAAGAGATAGATTTAGTCATAGAAGAGGAAACGTTGGTGGCTATATTGTAAGAAGGTTTTGTGTGAAATACCCTCACTTAGGCCAGAAAGTCGAGTGTACATCCATGACCAAAAAATGGACAGAAGAAATAAACAGAGGTGAACTGTATGTTCCTTCTGACACTCTATTAACCATTATGAGAGACGTACTTAAGGCTGTACATGGGGACAGTCTTAAGGAGGAAAGACTGTTTCAAAACAATTGTGTCTGAGATAGAGAGTTGATGTACCCCAGGATGTTTTATCTTTCTTTGTTAAAATATCTGTGTTCTTTAAACTTAACAGCAGTATTAAGATAAATAAGAAAACAAGTAAGAATTGCAGAAGTGAAAATAAAAAAAAATATTTAAATATAAAAACGATAGAAGGAAAAACAGATTGTCTTGGGTTACAGTTGATGTAAATCATATATGTTATTTATTTATAACTTATGTGTGTAAATAAAATATCAGTTATCATGATATATTTATTCCCCTTTTAGAGACATACACACTAATACGGAAACATTTCACAGGAGGCAGTGATGAACTCAAGTGCACAGATAAATTGTACTGAAATAAGAGTATGAATTTCAGGAAATTAATAAGAATATTCAAATATACCAGGATATAGGAAAGGGGGTTATGATGACGATACTGTAAAGATAGACAGACTAGTGGAGGGAGAGAGAGAGAGAGCCAACCAGCTATAGTTCGCGTGAAGTCACTACGCAGAGCGAGCGAAAACTAGACCGCTGTCTGGCCAACTTCTCCTTGCCCTAACCTAACGCTAACGTAACGTAACATAACCCAATTTAATCTAATCTAACGTAGCATAAAATATCCTATCCTAACCTCCCCCAAGTAGCTTCAGGGTATTTAATCATCCGGTGAAATAAACAGGGGGGGGTCAAGCTTCAGGTGATCCGATTAATACGACTGAGATCGATTGTAATTAAACGACTCATTAGTGATGGACTTTTAACAAGATATGTAAATTAATATTGAACTCGTTAATAAATTACCCTAATAACGAATCATTTAGAAATTGAATAAATAAAGAATAAGAAAATATTGTATGACGAAACACTTGGAGAAATAATTAGAAACATTTTTAATTAATATGAAAAAAAAAATTAGAATTAGTAGTATAAAACACAAATATAAGAATGAATGAATAACGAAAGGAAAAGCAACGAAAATAGAAATGAGTAAACAACGAACGTAAGAATAGACAGATAACGAAATAGGAATAAGTAAATTAACGAAGAAACGAATTTTTTAAGTTCTAAATCTCAACCTGTGGGGGGAGAGGGGTTCTTCCACACCTGTCTCGGGGGAGGGGGGTTCTTCCACACCTGTCTCGGGGGAGGGGGGTTCTTCCACACCTGTCTCGGGGGAGGGTGGGTTTTTTTTTTTTTTTTTTTTTTTTTTTTTTAGGGAAAGGAGGGATGAAGGAAGATTAGAGGTGGGGGAAGGAAGTTATAGTTCGGAAATTGAAGAAATTCAGGAGGAGGTAAGAGAGGGCGGGCTGACCGCCTAGCTAAGCTAAATAGTGTGTTAGGGTTGTGTCATGGGTTAGTTATTGTCTGCCGGTACAGGCACTAGACATCCTACCCTGTCCCATTTATGGGTGATTTAAGGGCCTTATTTCATATTCCGCCGACCCTACTGGCGGATGCTGGTCTAGGGAGGTTGTCTATTGCCTGGCCGTGTAGATCGGGGGTGGTAATGGACCTTTTGAGATTTCTTAGCTTATTGGGAACCATGTATGGTTGTTGTCGTTATCTGGTGGGAGTCTTTGAAGGAGTTCTTGCTCTGATCGTTCTATCTTTTGCCAGATTCTGCTGGCCAGGGTGTGCAGCTGCTGGTTGATGAGTTTCATTCTCAGGTCTCTATGTATCTCGGCTGTGTTTCTGGTGAAGAGGTATCTTTCACCTGTGACGAATCTTAGGGCTTCATTTTGGACCACCTGTAATTTTAATATTTGAGTGGTGCTCATAGTATGAAGAGGTATTGCTGGGTAAGTTAATATCGGTGTGATAAATGATGTCACCAGGCGGAGTTTTATTTTCTCAGGAAGCCCTTTAAAGCGGTATAGTTTTCTCAGCTCTCTTCTTGCTTTTTCCTTCCTGGTGTGGACATGATGGGAGTAACCTGTCGTGGATATATGTAGGCCCAGGAGGGTGCCTCTGCTTTTGTATTCTATCTGGGCATTATTGGTTACTAATGGATGGGTTTTCCTTCTGCTTAAGGGTATCACTGTGAATTTCGGGAGACTGGTTTGGATTTTCCATTGTTTTTCGTAGTTATTTACCCTTTCTAATTCCCGCCTGGTGTTTTCGACCTGTAACGCTCCCGATTTTCCTTGATGTGTTGTTATTTGAGTGATGTCTGCATACATAATATCTTCGTTACCTATTCTAGTGGGAGGCGGGGTGTCACTTGTGTAGATAATATATAGGGTGGGGGTGAGGACACTTCCCTGAGGGACTCCACTCATGAGTGGGAAGGTCTCTCCTGTGTGTTGTCCTACCCTCAGTCTAGCATTTCTGCCGTCAAGAAAGTTGCAAAGCAACTTTTCAATGTTGGTGGGAAGTCCGAGTTGGAGGATCTTATATTTTAGACCGTCGTGCCAGACTCTGTCAAATACCTTCGCTACATCCCGGAGAGTTAGATTACATTGTCTACCACTCGCCGCGGCTCTGGCTATGTTTTCGCATGCCAGGGCTATCGCTGTTGTGGTGGACTTCCCTTTCCTGAACCCGAATTGTCTGCAGTTGACTCTGTTTGTTGTTTCCAGGTGATTTCTCAGACGGTTATTGATGATTTTTTCTAGGATTTTTCCAGGTACTTCGAGGAGGGAGATCGGTCTGTAGTTTAGTGGGACGGCGGGGTTCTTTCCTTGTTTTGGTGTTAGGGTAATAATGGCCTCTTTGAATTTAGTTGGGAAGTAGCCCGAGGCCAGGCAAGCGTTCATTGTGGTTCTCAGTCTCTCCATGGCCGGGTTGTTTATGTGGCTGAGGATCTCCTTGGTGATGCCTGAATAACCAGGGGCTTTATTTTTGGTATTGGAGATGGCTCTGTTGAGTTCTTCCGAGGTGATTGGTTTGGACAATGGGCTGTCCGCTCTCAGATCCTCCCATATGATTTCAGAGGAAGGCTGAGTGCGGTGTGTCTGGCCCCGGAGTTCATCAAGGACGAGCTCCTCGTGGGTACCATCGAATCCCCTATTCTCTTCATTTGTGATTCGGAAGATGTTCCTCCATATGTCCCTGAATATGGGTTCTTTGTCTTGGTCGTCATATATTTTACTTCCTGCGTGGTCAGTTATATATGATGACTCGTTATGGCTGCAACCTTTCAATCTCTTAACTCGACGCCAGAACTCTCCTGGGTCGTTGTATGTATGTGAGAGTTGTTCAACTATTTCGGCCCATTTAAGGTTGCTTTGTTCCAGAGATCTTGTTTTTATTTCCTCCCGGATTCTTCTGTATGTATTGTAGCTTACTATGTCCCAACCATGGGTCTCGGCTCTATGTTGTAGCAGTTGGAACTGGTTTGTGAGGGCTATGAGTTCTGGAGTCTGTTGTGGGTGTGGGAGAGTCCTGTTGCGTTTGAGAGGCGTGGCCTCCTGGTAGGCTGTTCCTATGGCTTCACACCATGTGTTGATTTCTTCGTCTATTATGTTCACCGGCTGACTGTCTATGGTCTGCAGGATTGTCATGTCCTTGACCTCAAGTTCGGCTGTAGCTTTTTCGTTGAATAAGTCCCAGTCGGTCTGCTTGGCGATCCTCCGTGGTGGAGCTGGTATAGTTATTGGTGTTGCTGAGATGGTCATGATTATAGGTAGGTGGTCGCTGGAGGTTACAGGGCCTTGTTCAAAGAGATAGTTGTGGAAGCATCTGCCGTTTGTTATTGCTATATCTGGAGTATTGGCTGAGTTCCTTCTGTAGAACGTGGGGAAGTCTGGGTTCTTCCACACCTGTCTCGAGGGTGGGGGTTCCTTCCATACCTGTCTCGGGAGTGGGAGTTTCTTCTACACCTGTCTCGGGGGTGGGGGTTTCTTCCACACCTGTCTCGGGGGTGGGGGTTTCTTCCACACCTGTCTCGGGGGTGGGGGTTTCTTCCACACTTGTCTCGGGGGTGGGGGTTTCTTCCACACCTGTCTCGGGGGTGGGGGTTTCTTCCACACCTGTCTCGGGGGTGGGGGTTTCTTCCACACTTGTCTCGGGGGTGGGGGTTTCTTCCACACCTGTCTCGGGGTGGGGGTTCCTTCCACACCTGTCTCGGGGGTGGAGGTTCCTTCTACACCTGTCTCGGGGGTGGGGGTTCCTTCCACACCTGTCTCGGGGGTGGGGGTTTCTTCCACACCTGTCTCGGGGTGGGGGTTCCTTCCACACCTGTCTCGGGGGTGGAGGTTCCTTCTACACCTGTCTCGGGGGTGGGGGTTCCTTCCACATCCTGTCTCGGGGGTGGGGGTTTCTTCTACGACTCTCAACATGGGTTTACAAAGGGAAAATCTTGTCTTACAAATCTGCTGACATTTTTTAGTAAAGTCCTCGAGGTAGTAGAAAATGACGAAAATTACGATGTTATTTACTTAGACTTTAGCAAAGCGTTTGACAGAGTACCGCATCAGAGGCTTCTGAGAAAAGTTAAGGCTCATGGTATCGAGGGGAAAGTTTGAAATTGGATACAATCATGGCTCATCGATAGAACACAGAGGGTCAGCGTAGAAGGTGTTAAATCTGAGTGGGGCTGTGTAACCAGTGGGGTTCCCCAGGGGTCAGTACTGGGCCCGCTCTTGTTCATAATCTACATAAACGATCTAGATACTGGGATCAGCAGTGACATAAGCAAGTTTGCGGATGACACCAAAATAGGGGGGCAGATTAATTCAGGACAGGATGCAAATGCACTACAGGAGGATTTAAATAAACTGCAAGAGTGGTCAGAAAAATGGCAAATGAAATTCAACACCAGTAAGGGCAGCGTTCTTAATATTGGAAGAACAATTACTGTCATTCTATTCAGCCTTAGCAACATCGACCTAGAGAAGTCGACTTGTGAAAGAGACTTAGGGGTACTTGTAAGCCCGGACCTACGGCCTAGAAAACAGTGCGTTAATGTTCGAAATAAGGCAAACAGAGTATTCGGTTTTATATCTAAAAGTGTAAGTAATAAGAGTGCAGAGGTCTTATTGCAACTATATCTTGCGCTAGTCAGGCCGCACCTCGATTATGCTGTTCAGTTCTGGTGCCCTTATTATAGAATGGATATCAATTCACTGGAGTCGGTGCAGCGAAGAATGACGAAAATGATTCCGGGACTTAGAAACCTTCCATATCTAGATAGATTAAAGAAACTAAACTTGCATTCCCTAGAAAGACGAAGAGTGTAGGGAGATATGATAGAAGTATTTAAGTGGGTGAAAGGAATCAATAAAGGAGATATAGATAAAGTTCTTATAATATCCGAGCAGGATAGGACTCGTAGCAACGGATTTAAGTTGGATAAGTTTAGGTTTAGGAGGGAGATAGGAAGGAACTGGTTCACAAATAGGGTGGTGGACGAGTGGAACAAGCTTAGCAGCTTTGTAGTAAGTGCTGGAACGCTGGAGAGTTTTAAAAGGAGGCTGGATAGATTCATGGATGATAGAGAGTGGTAGTAATTCTCGACAGGAGCTGCCATGCACAGGCCAACCGGCCTAGTGCAGACTCCTTATGTTCTTATGTCTCGGGGGTGGGGGGGGGGGGGGTCCTTCCACACCTGTCTCGGGGAGAGGGGATTTCTTCCACATCTGTCTCGGGGGGGAGAGGAGAGGGGGAGGGGGGGTCCTACAACGCGTTCATCAACCCACACATATACCCACACCCCCTTCCCGCCCTCAACCACGAACCGGTTCTCCCCCACCATGGATGTTACGGAGGGGGGGGGGGCGGTTTACTGCAGGTAGGACAGGAGGCGTGGCAAGGGACAGGTTAGGATAGGAGGCGTGGCAGAAGACAGGTTAGGATAGGAGGCGTGGAAGAAGACCTGGTTAGGATAGGAGGCGTGGCAAGGACAGGTTAGGATAGGAGGCGTGGCAGAAGACAGGTTAGGATAGGAGGCGTGGCAAGGGACAGGTTAGGATAGGAGGCGTGGAAGAAGACAGGTTAGGATAGGAGGCGTGGCAAGGGACAGGTTAGGATAGGAGGTGTGGCAGAAGACAGGTTAGGATAGGAGGCGTGGCAAGGGACAGGTTAGGATAGGAGGTGTGGCAGAAGACAGGTTAGGATAGGAGGCGTGGCAAGGGACAGGTTAGGATAGGAGGTGTGGCAGAAGACAGGTTAGGATAGGAGGCGTGGCAAGGGACAGGTTAGGATAGGTGTGGCAGAAGACAGGTTAGGATAGGTGTGGCAGAAGACAGGTTAGGATAGGAGGCGTGGCAGAAGACAGGTTAGGATAGGAGGCGTGGCAAGGGACAGGTTAGGATAGGTGTGGCAGAAGACAGGTTAGGATAGGTGTGGCAGAAGAAAGGTTAGGATAGGTGTGGCAGAAGACAGGTTAGGATAGGAGGCGTGGCAGAAGACAGGTTAGGATAGAAGAAAGCCCTACATGTTTGAAATATCTGCAGATCGAGTGTGTGTGTGTGTGTCCAAAGTCTGCAAGGATCATAGTGAGTAATCAGAAACACGTGAAGATTAGACACCCCCAGTTTATTTCATCATAAAAATTAAACACCCTTACTCTACCTACGGGGGGTGTTAGGTTAGGTTAACTTTAGGGTGGTTAATCTTAAGGTGAATTAAGCCGGGGTGCCTATTTAATCTTTATACGTGATCCTAAAAGAGTATCAGTGTAATTTTTTCCTGTGTGTGTGTGTGGTCGTAAGTCATTCAGCTTGATCCATTCTGATATCTCCATTTACGAGAAATATTTGTCTTAAGAAAGGTTTGAGTATCTGGAACCTGTACAGTTACCTTCACTGGCCTGGTAAGTCGCTCTGCTCACTCACGTGTTATTTACTCGAGGTAAACACGTCAACTTATGGAACACTTAAATGTCTTAAAGGGTCAGACTACTTCAACAAGATCACGCTAGAGTTATGTCAAATCTCTTGGAAAAGTAAAGAAAATTAAGCATCAACTCATGAAAAAAAAATCGTATGTTACTTTCACCGCGTAACTGGTGATCAAGGAACGCATCTGGTAACTTGTCTCAGAGCATTAGCGACGCTTTTTCCTATGGCTGTCTGCTGTGAGGAATCGAGTCAGCTGGATTGGTTCTCATCCAGCGTCAAGACTCTCTCTCACTTAACGTGGACCGTGATACTGAGTACTGGAGTGGTGTGTTAAGTTAATAGTGACGTGAGGTTCAGTGGAACAACCTTGGCCCAGCATGGAATCATGTCTGGACTGCTGCCAGAACTCACCCCCAAGATATAGTGTGTGTGTGTCTGGAGTGAGTGAGTATTAAGTGTCAGTAACTTCTGCTAAGGCTAGACCACAACAATCAAGTCGATGTAGACATTCTCACGAAACCTCACACGAATATGTAACTCCATTAGATGAACCTCACAACACCCATTTAGTTCTGTCAGCTGAAGTTTGTGTCTGTTAAAGATCAAGGTCATAGCTGAAAAGGTCAGAGATCAAATATTGGTGTGTTAATATTTATAGCTAATGACCTACGTGTTGAAGTAAACAGCGAATAATGTATCAACACGATAGTCCTTGTTAGGTAAGGTTAGGTTAGGTTAGGTTAGGTTAGGTTAGGTTAGGTATGGATAAATTAGATTAGGTTAGACTCAAACAACTAAATGTAAAATTCCTGAAGATTGTATTTGCTTAAAGGAATAATACGTTTTGTAAATGATAAAATACTTTCTATTTTCGTTCAGTGACTGTTCGTGTATTCTCCAAAATGGTTCTTTAGTGACTAATATTCCCACTTAGTTGAACCCTCCTAAAAGTGTGGGCTTCCCAAAAAGTGTGTGTACAGTATTTCCCGCGTCATAACCTTCAAAGGTTCAAAACATCTTGGTCTATATAAATATTTATTCAAGCCTTAGCAGGGGGGTCACCTTGGGAAATAAATATGACAATGACATTTGGTTTGTCTTTCCCCGCGCCATTCATTTGAATAAAGAAAATAGTGAAAATATTATGATAGACGGTGTGTGTAGGATGATGATCAGATTATTTTAAGTCGTCAAGTCAGCTCAGGAGATCTTTGTTGGTGAAACACTGGAGTCTACAGCATTTTTCGGCACAAATGGAGTTTTTCAGGTGATGGTGGCGTATACAAAGGCCAATAAACGACATTCTGCAATCTGAAATGACCGTTGTAAACATGAACTGTCAAATATAATAAATAACATAGGAAACATACTCACGACGGGCCGAAAAATGCTGTAGATTGAAACTTCCAGGATAAAGCCATAAATCAACGCTCTGGAGTAAAAATGGCAACAACCCATCAGACACACTCTTCGACCAGTGTTCGTGACAGCAACAAACATTTTCTGGCAAACACCAAGGGTATCAGGTACTACATCTTGAGAAACAGCAACTGACAAGTGAGCTGCACCTCTTTCGCAATTAATTTTTTATTTTCTGAGTCGCTATGTACCGTGAGGAGGCAGTTGTTTGAAGGACAAGTTATTTATTGTGATGTTTAACTTGATAATAAATAGTTTGAGTAATTGGATAAGTTTTGTTATGTATCCTAACCTAACTAACCTACCTGAAGTTCCCGCGCCTTCTACCGTAATATAAACGTTTTATTTTGTTTACTTTTATCTTTTTTCATTACCTAACCAAAACATCCAGCCACAGTTTTTTTTTTCTCTCTCTCTCTTTCCTATCACATATTTCTCTTAAGCAGTTTATTTTATGTTTTACAGCTTGTTATAGGTAAGTCACCCCTGCCATGGCTCTCGTTATATTCTTTCTCTTCGTTTTCTTTGAACTTTCCTTAACTTTCTAATCTTCGTTTTCTTCTTTTCCTATCTGTTACTTTTACCTTTATCCTTTTCTACTCCTCTCATCAATTCCTTCTTGTTATCCTTAGTCTTTATCTGCTCTCTAATACCCTTCACGTTTATCTATATAATTTTCTCATATTCTTCTCTCATCTAGCATTATATTTTTTTTTTTTCCTTTTCTCGTCCATCATTTCTCTTTTCGTTAAATTGTGTTCGCATTTTCTTGTTTTCTTCTCAAATTGTATCACATTTCGAAGCCCTGTGTGATTCGCTAATATTAGTCTTGTAAACGACGCACTGGGATAGACAGACCGGGAACTGGTACTGTATTAAATATATGTCTCAATCATTTATATATTTCCCTGTCTATTTATCTGTCTATTTATCTACCTATTCACCCGTCATTAGCCGATACAAAACCGAAAGTGAACGCAGTACCAGACCAGAAACCGATCCCAAAACCGGACCTGAAACCAAAGCCGAAACTGGATCCAGAACCGCCAGACAAGAATTTTTATATTAAAGCCTCGTATAAAGTTAAAGTCTACAGTGGTTAGAATATAGTACGGGTGGGTTAGATCAAGGGTGTGTGTGTGTCTTCTTTTACTTTACTTTTTACTTTTATCCTCTTCGCCACTGATCGGCTTGTTAGCCGCTTGGGCGATCGGTCACGTCTCTTTTCCTTTATATTCTTCACCAAAAGGTCGGCTCGCTAGCCGCCCGGGCGATCGGTCACGTCTCTGTCACGCACTGTTGGCAAATACTGG
This sequence comes from Homarus gammarus, assembly GCA_958450375.1. NCBI lineage: Eukaryota > Metazoa > Arthropoda > Malacostraca > Decapoda > Nephropidae > Homarus > Homarus gammarus. Next base: position 232,366 of record CAUDMG010003965.1, read on the forward strand.
GCATGCACCGGCTCCTGAATGTACCTGAACCCGCTCCAGTGTTGGTCAAGTCTTCTCTTGAAAGAGCTCACACTCGGTGCCGTCACAACACTCTGGTAGATTGTTCCAAGAGTTCACAGCCCTCACTCCGAAAAAGTTTGCCCTCACGGTTTTCTGGACTTGCGGCTTCTTCAATCTTGAGCTGTGACCCCTTGTGGGGCGAGCGTCCGCCAGCTCCAAGTAAGGACACTCAACTGAGTAGTGCCCCCTGAGATGCTTATAAACCTCAACTAGGTCCCCCCTTGCCCGTCTGTAGTATAAGCTAGGCAAGTTCAGGCGCTCCAATCTCTCAGGGTAGCTGAGGTGCCGAAGTGCAGGCACCAGTCTGGTGGCCCTCCTTTGAACATTTTCAACCAACTGACAGTCCCTAGCATATCTCGGGGACCAGATGGGGTGACAGTACTCCAGATGGGGAAGCACTTCACTCCTGAAGATCGTCACGAGGGACGGACCGTCTAGATATCTGAACGACCTTCTTATAAGACCCAATAATTTATTTGACTGATTTACCTTCTTCTCACAATGGCCCGAGAACTTCAGCTCATTGTCAACATACACACCTAGGTCCTTCTCACACACAGTCTCAACCAGTACATTTTCTTCATCCCGTTGGGACGTTCCTGTTGGCACTACTTTGGGTTAACGTGAAGATTAGGCACCCCAGCTTATTTCATCTGCTGATTAACCATCCTATTGCTAACCTAACCTTACCTAAACTAACCTAATCCAAACAAACCTAACATAAACTAACCTGACCAGGGAAGATTAATAAAGGAGGAAGTACGACCCCATACTGTACTGTACATTGCGTTCGTTCTGGTGTTAAGTGAATGTATATACTTAAAGAATATAGTTTCAGTTAGTTATACATGCTGTTTTAGGGGTACTATCCTTGTGTTTTAAGTTACATAAATCGTGTTTAGTTCATTCCTACACCTTCAACTACGAGTCATCAGACGAGCCCTTGAGAATGGAGGCGCGTGGTAACAGCTGCGCTCTTAACATAAACACAAGAGAACATTCATACAAAGATTAAACTATAATGTCTATATAATAACGATATAATGACCTTAATGACTGATTTATTCGTGAATTACACATATAACATTGGCATAATTACCGTATTTTTGTTTCACGTATGATAATTATTTATTTCAATACAATAAAAAATGTCTAATATTTTTTTTAATGGCCAACTCTTCGTCACAACACCAATTAGTTAACGTAAAATATATAGAAAAATTCTTATTATAATCTTCACATGTTATATCAGTGTTTTAACCCAATCATAACCAGTTAATTACAGTCTTTTATCTCCAATTACGATGAATGCAATATTAACCTTTTACTAAATTATCTAGATCATTATAAAGGCCCCACACCTGCCGCATACAGTAATCAGTGACCTGTATATATATAAATGAGGTGCAGAATTTCCCCTTGACCGTCCGTGTTATGCCGTGTTGGTTCAGGTGTGATCGCTGCAGCTGCTTCTTAACACATTACACTCGCTCGCTGCTTGCACTGACGTCACCCCTGTTGTAACTCTCTCTCTCTCTCTCTCTCTCTCTCTCTCTCTCTCTCTCTCTCTCTCTCTCTCTCTCGTTTTTGTTGTTGCAAGCTGTAGGGTTTATAGTTGTTGATGGAATTTGTAGTGTTGAAAGAGGCGAGGGTACTGTTGTGGAGGGTGTGTAGTTACTGGTGGAGAAAGAGTGTAGTCAGTGTTGGAGGAGTGTGTAGTCAGTGTAGGAGGAGTGTGTAGTCAGTGAAGGAGGAGTGTGTAGTCAGTGATGGAGAAGGAAAGTAATCAAAATTGAAATATCGAATAGTTCCAATGTTTGAAGAAGGCGTGTGACGTGTGTGTGTGTGTGTCCTGGTGTGTGTGTCCGTGTGTGTGCTGGTGTGTGTGTGTGTCCTGGTGTGTGTGTGTGTCCGTGTGTTTGTGTGTGTGTGTGCTGGTGTGGCGTATCCAAGTTCCGCCCTATCCCTCTTATGATGACCTGACCTTCACTCACGGAAAGAATGTGTGTAAGTGGGGCAGAAGGACAGAGAGAGTGAAGGTAGAGGAAGGCGGATGTGTCACAACCCGTCCACCTCTCACTTTCTCAGGAAATCCTTCTACCATAGTTGCCAAAGACGACGAAAAAAAACAGACAAGAAAAAGTAAACGTTTCACGGACTTTCTGAAGTAATGAAAAAATAAAAAATAAAATGTTCTCCTGTTTTACCTTGATCTTTATTGTAAATACAGTGTAAGAAAAAAAAATATTAACAAGAATGTATATATAGATTTAATTTCTAGATACAAGGTTAAAACATTTAAAATTTTCTTCGCTATTATTATTATTTGTTGGTACACCATCAATTGCAAGTGAATACAACCCATTACATCCAATCAGAACCAAGTGTCTTAACAAAAGCTCATCTTATATACCACAATATATTACTGATAAAAATATCAAGAACACAAAAAAGATCACAAGAAAAAGTTATCAGATACTAAATAAATAAGTAACGCACCTTGAGACCAAATCCAGCAATATTTATGACCTAAACTTGTCGAGTTTATATGAATGGATATGTCTCTGATAATCTCAACGTAAAAGACTTATGCTCACAAACCTCGTAACAGATGTACAGATTTATAAGATTTAGGTTGACAGAAGCAGGTAAAGGTCGCCTCGTTCACACACTTACCATTAAACGATTTTTTTTCTTCAATATATTAACCGAATCTCCGAACCTCTTTAACCGAATATTTGAACCCCATGAACTAAATCTTCGAACCCCTACACCGAATCTTCGAACCCCTTAACCAAATCTCCGAACCCCTACACCGAATATTTGAACCCCATGAACTAAATCTTCGAACCCCTACACCGAATCTTCGAACCCCTTAACCAAATCTCCGAACCCCTACACCGAATATTTGAACCCCATGAACTAAATCTTCGAACCCCTACACCGAATCTTCGAACCCCTTAACCAAATCTCCAAACCCCTACACCGAATCCACGAACCCCTTAAATAAATCTCCGAACCCCTACACCAAATCTCCGAACCCCTACACCGAATCTTCGAACCCCTTAACCAAATCTCCGAACCCCTACACCGAATCTTTGAACCCCTTAACCAAATCTCCGAACCCCTACACCAAATCTCCGAACCCCAAGGAGAGATCACACAGTTAAATACCAACACAATGAAACCTGATTCTTGAATGACTGTGCAGTTTAGATAATGTGACTATTATTATCAGCCACAGGTTAAAATAAATGAGTTGTCTTATAAACTCACCTGGACTAGTTACATTATGTATTTTAAATTCCTTCCAGGTAAGTTAAAGGTTTAAAAGGTGGGAGTGAGTCAGTGTGGGTGGTTGTGTAGGTGGGTGAGTCAGTGTGGGTGGTTGTGTTGGTGGGTGAGTCAGTGTGGGTGGGTGTGTAGGTGGGTGAGTCAGTGTGGGTGGGTGTGTAGATGGGTGAGTCAGTGTGGGTGGGTGTGTAGGTGGGTGAGTCAGTGTGGGTGGTTGTGTAGGTGGGTGAGTCAGTGGGGGTGGTTGTGTTGGTGGGTGAGTCAGTGTGGGTGGGTGTGTTGGTGGGTGAGTCAGTGTGGGTGGGTGTGTAGGTGGGTGAGTCAGTGTGGGTGGGTGTGTAGGTGGGTGAGTCAGTGGGGGTGGGTGTGTAGGTGGGTGAGTCAGTGTGGGTGGTTGTGTAGGTGGGTGAGTCAGTGTGGGTGGGTGAGTCAGTGTGGGTGGGTGTGTAGGTGGGTGAGTCAGTGAGGGTGGGTGTGTAGGTGGGTGAGTCAGTGGGGGTGGGTGTGTAGGTGGGTGAGTCAGTGTGGGTGGGTGTGTAGATGGGTGAGTCAATGGGGGTGGTTGTGTAGGTGGGTGAGTCACTAAGTCTCCGGGAATAAGAGATGTGATTGTAAATTCTACTGACAGTGAAAGTGACGGTCAGTGGCACACACACACACACCTCTCTCTCTCTAGGGCCAACCATACCCCCAATACCTCACCAGAAGAACCAGTTTAATATACCTTTAAAGCCATATGAGTGAGGAGACTTCGACTATCCTGTTACACCATCCCTGTCTGTGACCCATGGAGGAGGGGGGGAACTGGTCAAAGAAAAACTTCCCCGCATTGGTGTTGTTTTTAATGTATTGATGAATTATTTATATTTATAGAGAGGAATATATATATAGTAAATAAGCGAAATAATAATAGTAACTTCCCTACAACAGTTAAAGTAGTCATATATCCTTTTGCCTTTAACATAACCTGTGCGGTAACCTGTAACTCCCCTAAGACAACATGACATAGAATATATTAGGATTTTTTTTTAGGTTAATTTAGACTGTAAGGATAAATTGATCAAAAAATTTAATGCTTTTTCGTTGTACATCGCCCATCGCACAGCCTTCACGAACGTTTACCCTGTGACTCGGTAGATCATGGCTGAAGGTTATAATCATTTGACGTAATCATTGAATTTTATCTCCTGTGAAAGACAAGGATTAGTTTTGTTACATTAGCCTTCGTCCCTTGTCAATATAGGCTCAACTTCCATCTAGTTTTGTAGTTCTTCCGATAGAGCTAATTTTCCAACTAGTGTTGAATTACTAAACCTCCCGCGTTCAGTTCACCTTAAGTTCTAACACCCCAGTTTATTGCATCTGAAGATTAGCTATTCTAACGTTATCTGGTGAAGGTTAGAATAGGTTAGGTTAGCGTTAAGTCAAGTTAGGACGAGTTAAGTTAGGTTAGATTAAGGTTAAATTAGATTAGATTACATTACGGTTAAATTAGATTAGGTTAGATTAGCGTTAGGTTAAATTCGGTAAGGTTGGGATTGTATTAGGTTAAGTTAGCTTCAAGGTTGTTAATTTTCAGGTGAAATAAACTGGGGTATCAAATCTGCAGGTGATCTGATGATTATTAATATTTGAAAACATCAAGAATGTTTTCATCGCGGTCCTCTCATACCGTCCACGACAGAGCGTCATGACTAAACACACGATCTTGAGACGAAGTTAGCTGAAGAGAATGAAGACGAAGTTAGCTGAAGAGAATGAAGACGGGCGTTAACCAGAGTGAGGCATGACAGTAAGTGTAGCCCACCAGCTGACGTGATGGTCAACACTGCGGCGATCCACATCCTGAGTGAATGTTAGTCCTGTCAACAACTTACAACCAGTCGTCGAGGTGATTTAACCGAGTAAATATTAACACTTGACCCCTAAGGGCGTCCACTGAATAAGTGAAGCACAAGTAGGTATGTACCTCCAAGGAAGTGAAGAATGTATCCGCTGAAAAGTGAAGTATGCATCCCCTGGTACGTGAAGTATGTACCCCCTAGAAACTGGAGGATGTATCACTAAGAATTGGATGACGTATCACTAGGAACTGTATACGGCTATATTTCTCTTCCACAACAACGCTTGATTAAGTTTAACCTTGTCACCTCACACACGTCAGCATTAACCCACCAACTGCGAATTTACTCTATAATCACAAAAGGCCAAGTTGCCGCCATCACGGATACTACAGGAAGATCTAAAAAAAATTTCGAATGGTCTGAAAAATGGCAGATGAAATTCAATGTGGACAAATGTAAAGTACTCAGTATAGGAGAGGTAAACAGGGAAACCAGTTACCAGATGAACAATGATGCCATTGAGAAATCCGACTGCGAGAGAGATTTAGGAGTAATGATAAGTAGGAATCTTAAGCCAAGTAAACAATGTGTTTTTGCTCGTCACAAGGCTAATAAAGTACTTGGGTTCATACAAAGGAGTGTTAGTTACAAGACTAGCGAGGTCATCTTAAGATTATATCTTGCGCTTGTGAGACCTCACCTGGATTACGCAGTTCAGTTCTGGTCACCGTATTACAGAATGGATATAGAATCCTTGGAAAGAATCCAGAGGAGAATGACAAGACTAATCCCAGGCGTTAGGAACCTTGAGTATAGAGACAGGTTAAAGCATCTTAATTTGCACTCCCTCGAGAGACGTAGAGCGAGGGGTGACATGATAGAGGTGTATAAATGGAAGTCAGGGCTAAACAAAGGGGAAATTTCAAAGGTACTCAAACTATCCAACCAGGAGCGAACTCGTAACAATGGTTTTAAATTAGACAAATTTAGATTTAGACGCAAAATATGTAAACACTGGTTTGGAAACAGTAGTGGATGAATGGAACAAGTTACCAAATATCATCATTAACTCGCACACACTGGATAGCTTCAAACATAGGTTGGATGCTTATATGAGCAATAGGGGTTGGGTGTAAACGGGACTGCCCAGTATGGGCCAATAGGCCCGCTGCAGTTTCCTCCAGTCTTATGTTCTTATGTACTACCTGGATGACTATAACCCTTCACTTCTAGTATAACGACACTGCAGGTCCTATTAATTTAGAGCAAACGAATAAAAAAATGCATCTAAAAAACCAACACAGTGCTAAATAGCCATATCTGTTCAATTTACTGATCTAGGAAAGTAATCCAAAGGTGTAGTCCAGTAGTTGGGGTCGTACAAATTAACAGCTGTATTATTTCGGTTTGTTTACACATTTTGGACCAATTTGTAAATATTAACCCACGGGGGAATATCACTTGCTGCTAAAACCTAAGTACGTGACGGGGAACTGTGAGTGTGTTATTAAACTTGTTATAATGGTAAATTGGTAACAGAATAACGAGTATTTGTACATGCGACGGTGATGGGTATTCATCTAAAAATTTTAAGAAATCGTCATAAGCAAAGGATTAACGTATAACTCACCTGATGTGCGGCAAGGCTGAAAACCCTCAGGTACAAAATGGTTAAAGATTCAGTATTTACCGTAATCAACAGTAGAGGCTAAAGCGAGACCCACCACGTCTCCGACTGCCTTGTGTCAGCTGAATCGAAGGCTGCGTCAATGAAATTTCCAACATGGCTAACGAACATGACAGGTGAAGTGCCATGCATCACACCACCTTCCTTCGTGAATGGCAATTGTTGAATCTTCTACTTCTTGAGTGAAGGCGTCAGGAAGGTGTTTTGAACTGATCAGTCCAATTGTTGCAGTACAGAGTTCAAGGGTCGTCTGAGCTGCAAGAAAACCCTAACATGAGCCAAGATGGTTAGGTTAGGAATATTCGTGTACTATATAGTGATTATGCCAGTTTCCTGGTTTACAGTATTATTGAAGAACCTGTTAGGCTAGTGAGGTTGATATATAGCGTTTAATTTACGTCAATTTCTTGATTTGCAACATTAAAACACCTGATAATCAGATTCTGGTTAGGTTAGGATGCCGAATTGTTTATATCTCTTGCCCGCCTGAACCGGCTTGACGTTACGAGAGGTTTCACGAAAACCTTCCCGAAACATCCATCTATTATACTACTTAAGTGTGTGTGATTAAGCATTTTATTTCTTACTTCCCCCTACGTGGGTGCATGTGGAGGCTAGTGTCTGGCCATAATAGCGATGCTGGTTCTTATCTTAAACCTTTTGTATTCTAAGGATGCCGAGAAAACTGTACGTTTGTTCTCTTTATGATTTATGATTTTGTCTAATACAAAACAAAAAAATCTAAGTATTATACACCAATTACAGTGGGTAAATAAACTGTTGAATATCGTCACTTCGTCTTCCAAAAGAATAACAAAGGAACCTCATAATGGTGCTACAACACACTGGCCAGAGCTGACACATACCTAACTACATACACCGGGAATTTGGGAAGCAGTACAAACGATTGGACAGGTAAATAGATCTTACCTGTTAGTCGAGGAGCCGGTGTGTGAAATAGTGAAGGTGATGACGGGCCCAGGGTGTGTGGTGGACGGAAATAAAGTCCACAGGAAAAAAAGTCACATGACTTGTACACATCGACAACACAATATATATATGATGGCATTGCACGTAGTTTAGGTTAGTTTTTTCCGTGCCTTTTTATCTGTGACTTTTTTTCTTGTGACTTTTTTTTCCTGGATTCGGGTGTGTACTAATGAAGAGTATACAGTGTATCAGCACATTGCACAAAATTCACAAGTTAATCAATACTTGAAAAGCTTTGGGGGACTTCAAAAAAAATTCGATGATGAAATAATATTGATATACAGTATAATGTAAATTCCTTAATCCTTTGTAGGGGCGAACAAGTACGTAATTTGCATTTTGACCATCTGTAATCCATTTACTTTTATTTCCTGTTAATATAAAACAGGAACGGTTTGTCTAGTTGATTATTAAGTAAATATTTGGAAATTACTGTGCAAAATTGGTTTTATAGTTATTTCATTATGTTTTGTGCGAATTTGACCTTCATTTCCGGCAGATATGACTCGTATTATATGGGCCCTGGATATGAGTACTGTTGTTAGGGAAATAATATGACCCCCTTAATTAACGACAATGTTGGTTCTGCAAAGTGGGTAGGGTTTTGAGTAATTTCTGAGAACATCATTACAACCAGAAGGCGCTCGATTTCGTTCATTATTTCCACAGATGTTCTTTGTCATTATGTCATTATAGTTTGTATTTTAAGAGGCGATACATTTCATTTTAATTTAGTGTTTTTTCTCTATTGACGATCTTAACTCACCTGTAGTAGGCAGGGCATGAAGGATGGTGGAAACTGCGGGGTAAAACATGGTGAAAAACTTATCATATGATGCTAAAATGAAGCCTCGACATGATTTGTACCGCCAATACTCCTCTGAAAAGTCTGCCAAGTCAGCTGGGTCTGAGTGTACACAAAGAACATAAACTTACACCATGACACTTAAACAAAGATGCTTTCATTGGTACCAGATATCAATATACTGCAAGTACTTTGTTAAATATGGCGGGGAGGGAAGGTCCGCCCCAGCTAGAAAGTTAGGTGGGCTTCTTCGGTTGGTTGTCAGGTTCTATTATGTTTTAGTAAATGTCGCCTCTTTTAAAATACTTATTATAATGATAAGAATATGAGGAAAGATTAACAAAATCGAACAACCACTTCTTGTAGTAGTACAGTGTTTAGACATTACCTGGTTTTTTGAGGGTGGGTAAAGAATGGAAAAGGTCAACCGCATATTCTTTTACTTTGATTTCACTTAAAAATTAAATTTCGGTCACAAAGTGGGCAAGATTTTAAAAAGAATTCTTTTTTTCCTGAAATTACTGAATTTGATCATATGTTCCTGGCATTATGAGATACAACTGTGATGATCTTATTGTTTTTATATGAACTGGTAGGTCAGTTATATACTGTATAGTGTTGGTTTAGGAGTTACTTTGTTGCAGCCTTTCATTTTCATGTTATGTGATCTTGGTTCCTGGTAGCTGCTGCTACTTGAATTGCTTTATTCCTGATGCTTGTAGAACTTATGAGTAGCTACACTGTTTTGTATGACATCACGTTTTCTTTGCCTATGTCTGTTTTTTCTGAAGAGAAGGGAACTCTTCCTAGAGGAGTGTAGTTGATTATGGGTTAGGAGGCTTGTGTCAGTTGTGGAGAGGTAAGGAAGTACTATACTGTATTAACTAATCTAGCGATCAACTTTCTGGATTGGTTAATTAAATAGAAAAGTCTATTTAACATCAGTCACACAAGTCAGGGGTCCAGAACCTGAATTTCATGGACTGTCACAACTTAACAAATTAAGTCAATTTACACAAGCTTGGCAAAGCAGGTGAGCCAGCCAGTCAGTGGTGAGAACGAGCTTCTTGAGAGTTAACCAGGACAGTGATCACAGAGAATGGTAAACTACACACATACTCAGTGACCTTCCTCAAGTTCAGTGCACGTGCTCGTACATCCTCGCTTTTTCCCAGGTCTTTGAATATGCAAACTAAACCTAGCTGGGGCCCATGATCCCCAGTGTTCCATCACCAAAACAAATAGAAATCTCATACTTTGTACAAAGTATCTGTGCAAAGCATCCTTTATCACCCAAAGCTGAAGACTTGTCTTTTTTGACTTCCAATGCTGAAACAAGTCCCTCTGAAAAGGCCATTCCTTTTAAAATCAGTCTTTAAATGGCCGATTCATTGTGAAATTTACAAATACTACGAGTGTCACTAGATCCTCACCGTAGCTGCAAAATACCTTTGGCTACTACAGTATTTTCCTTCACTGTTATGAACAATTATCATCCAGACAAGAAAACGTGGATCTTTCAAAGACTGTTCCAGAATCTGGTACAGGTACAGTACTTAAATTTACCATCATCTTATAAGACCCATTTCCTATGGGCAAAGTTGACCCCCCCCCCCCTTCTTTCATATAGAATTATAAGAGATCAAGTTTAAAACATTACTAAGACCCAGGCAAAAGTGGAAAATCATCTGACAAACCACCTCCACTCTGTCAATACAATACAGGGATAGAAATGCCTCATATAATCACTTAGCTGTCATGTTAGAGTAGGTGCTGGACAAATCCATTGTTATTACTCTTCTCCCGTACCATGATACAGTACTTGAAAACCAGTAAAGCCAATAAAAGGTAAAAGAATCCAATTTCCTAATTTATATACTTTGAATTTTGTAGTTTTTTATAATTATTTTTAAATATTATAGTAATGTAGTAGTTTTTTCTCACATACAATAGAAACCTTATTCAGTAATACAGTACTTAATAAATTTAAAATAACCATCTGAAAGTACTATACAACATTTACTTTTATCCTCTTCGCCGCTGATCGGCTTGTTAGTTGCTTGGGCAATCGGTCATGTCTCTGTCACGCACTATCAGTCATCATTTGATGGGTAACTCCAAGGTGTTATTTACGGTACCTCCTGGATATCATAAGATTAACGGGACCAACACATAACTTCAGTCTAGTTCTGTTAGTCGGAGGAGAGTAAAACAAAGAAGTCATATGATGGTTTATTCGAGAAGATGGATGTAAGGACTGAGATGTGTACAAAGGATCACAATGTCTGGCTCAACATGGTAGTGTACAAAAATAAACACCTGCAAATACAAAGCCAAAGACGGCGCCTGCGCGGCCCACAGCGCATGCGGAAACCAACACACAATACCAATCATCACTGACGGAGGAACTATGGAGAATAGCTAACAAGGTTTGACAAGCTGATGACATTACACATGACGTCACAATTTTATCATGATTGTTGATGTGGTTGGCTGCAGAGGAATAACTAAAAGTTGACCTCAACACACTACATAGTAGCTTCTTACAGTCTCTCACCACGCAAGACAATTACCACTCACCTGGAGGTGTTAACATGTAAAAAAGAAATAAAAACTGGAACTACTTTAACAGTGGCACTTACACAAGGCCCACTCAACACATACATTATGTTAAGTCCTCAATATATGGAGGCACTTTTTCACTAACGTAGCCACCTACTGCTGGCCCCGTGAGGGAGGAATCTGTTAGTGTTGGTAAAGATGAAGTAATAAATAATCGGATTTCATTAGTACAGTAAAATATTTCTTTTTTACATACCTAAGGACAGCAAAGTGTTACCTTGACTGACAGCTGCAAATGATATTAAGTAATATCACATGAATATAAAATGAAAACATTCAGGTAGCAAGTTATAAACCCATCAAATAGTCAACAACAAACAGTTTATATAACATCTTCATATGATTTATTTTTTCTAGTCACATACATTAACAAAAATCACACCTTGAATGAATATAGGGTAATAATTTGGTAATAAACCAGTTTGGAATACTGTACTGTACTAAGAGACAATCATAAAATTTTAACCAATTCCAATCAAACATGAGGACAGCTACCAATATGAAAAATTTATATATATCTTACACAAGTGAACATAGTTATACAGTATTAACTATTGGATCCCATGAAGTGTATGTGTCATCAAGAAACTGATGGTAATGGACATTAATAATTACCAGAAGAGAGTTTACCAATACTGTGGTACAGTAAGTGCTGTGGCTCTGTACAAACTTTAGAATGATCAATCTAGTATCATCAAACATCACAGAGTACAGTATACATATTAGAACTTCATTAATGCAAAATTTTGTTTCCAGGTTACTGTGAGCATGATGTCCACTAGGATCTATTCTTATAACAAAAAAATAGTGTTCAGTAGCTGATAATAAGCAGGTGATATTAAGACGCTGAACGCAGGACTTTTTTTTTTCATTCTAAAGTTGAATACTGTACGGGTTCTTATGATGGGCAAAATTCAATAAAGCGATGAAATGCAAGAAACAGAGACACAAAGAGAGCAGCAAACTGCCTGCCAGGAGTAGTTGCCTAAGTTGAACAAATCCCCAATGCCTGTACAGTAATCCCCACCAACTGCAGGTTACCATCTGAGGTTTAGAATATTCCCTTTTTTTTGTTATGCATTATTTTAGCAAGTTTCTATGGCTACCAAAGGAATTTCTTGCCCAGTTCAACAGAACTGCAGGGTTCCCGTCATTAGCCTTAATGGTTGTGATTGAAATGCCTTGAGCCGTGTGCAAATGAGCTTACGGTTACCCCTGCCTTCACCATACTTGCTCATCTTTCACTCTTTTTCACAGCACTCACCCCAAGAATATCTCTGTGATGAAGCTTTGAACAAACTTTTTTCCTTCAGAAATAAGACTTCAAAACAAAAATCTAGTGATGTGAGTGGTGCTACTCTAAAGATGCCCGAAAAGTAATGTCATTAAAATAAAGTAAAATTACATAAGCAACTTGCATGTGGCAAGTGTAGCAACCTTCCTTTGTGTCTCCATTGCATATTGTGGCCTGTAGAGGTTGGGGAGGAATGCAGAATGAAGCAGCATTGCAGGGAAACACGGTGTACTACACAAATTTTTTTTATAGTTTCTGCATAATAAAAGAGTAAAAAAGGATGCAACTTGAACTCATTCATACATACATACCTGTATACGAATTTAGGCATGTCTCGGGCATCATAGTGTAATCCCCACAGTTGTCAAGGAATCACTGTATACTATAGATGATGGTCACCTACATCAATGTACCACAGCAATGCAGGTTTAGATAGAAAACACTGCCTACAATACAAGCTCACACAGCAGATGAGTGAAAAAAGAAAAGACCTTAAAATATTTTGCACCTGAAGCACCAAAAATATATTTTGAGAAGTACACTCTTGTTATCACCAACTGAACCAGAAACTACATAGTGAATAAATCATTTGTGAAACTGAAATATATAAAATAAACAACCATTATTGGAAAGAGCAAAATATAGGAATGCAATGAACTTAAAAGTGAGGTGGTGTGAAGGACAGCCTCTAGCCACCTCTAGTTCAGTTAACCAGGACACCTTCACTACACTCGCCTTATCATCACTTCACCTGTCACTTGTAAAGGTCATGTCACTCATGAAGGTCACAAGTTATCTCCCAAATCTTAACTTAGTCCATCTTACTTATCTTACCCACATAAATTAAATGCTGTAAACAAATCATCACTCTTATACATCACATCAAGGATTCAATCCTCATTTCAACTTCAACTGAGTCTCTACCATTCTTATTACTTAATAAATTAAGCACTAGAAATACACATTAGTGGATCTCATCCTTGAAAAACCTCAACTGATGAAATAATAGAGGGAGAAGATATACAAATGTGTCACCTACAGTATAACCAACAAGTTTAATCATTCACACAAAGGTTTTCATCTTCCAATAACAAAGTACTTGTGCGTTTACAGAGAAATATTAAAACAATGTCAGACTATACACAGCAGTCAACCTTCTTACATGAGTACGTATGTCATGCATACGGTATACAAGTGTCTCGCCCATAACATAATATTTGGTGAATCGTGAACTCTGTCAACATTCCTCCAAAACAAATACACTATCCATAGAAAGGCCATTCCTTAATGTATCAATACGTTTCATCATTCATAAGAACATGTTTCTTGTAAGCATAATTATAATCCATGAGTACAACCTCGATGGTACCTATCTTAATATTAGTACTGTATATACAAAACTTGTATGATGGCGTGCACGGTATTGTTACCTTTTGATCTGAACGATGCAAGGATACGCCTCCGTGAGGAATGAATATTGCAGGATACTCGAAGCACATAATACCATGGTCTCCTTACCCAGAATCAAGTACAGTACAGTTAATGCATTGTTTGTCAATAACAAGCAAAATAACTACGTAACAGATTTATGTAACAAAAACAAAATAAATACAGTAATACTCCTCAGAAAAGAAATCTCTTTTGTGCATCCCAGGGTAAATATACTTGTATAGTCAGTGGTTATAGACACACTCCAAGGATAGCCATGCATTAGGTTCAGTTTACAATTTTCATCACTGTGAAAAAAATTATTTCACAATATTATTACAAGACATGATTTGAGGAGACTTCAAATAAGTTATTCATTCATTCCATATGGCCTTAACTTGGTAAGACGCTAATAAAGACTTGTGCAATGAAGAAAGAAAATATGAAATGAGTTAGAATGGAATGATGAAGAACATCATAGAAGTATTGTTCAAATTAATTAGTAACAGATGAGGCGATATAAAAAAATAAAAATAAAAACTAATGGTGGAATCATCATAATTATATGAGGTAGGTGGCAACAGGTGGTGAAAAGACTATAGCTGAGAATAACTGAAGCATCTGCATTATAGGTACAGTATATATCGTAGGTAAGAAGAGTTATGCAGTACAGTATTGTAATTGTCGTGTCAAAGGACAGTGAATGAGACTAGAAACCTGCTCAAAGCATAAAATCCCTTGCATAGCCTAATAATATAATGGTCACCACACAACTACTGTACTGGATCTTAAACCTTCAAATACTGAAAATTAAAAAATATTAATATTTTTTTCAATCAACCTTAGATTTTCCAGAACACTGTTTTCATTCACCTGAATTATATGGTGCCTCTCTTACTGTACAAACAAGGTCTATTTGAACTAAAATACTGTAGAGTTTTGAAGAGATTTCAATAACCATACAAAAATCTACAAATTAAAACAAGATCTGACTTGAATTTTAATTCTGAAAACTTATATTGTATCCCTTTCAACCATTTGAAGGTTAAAAATTTGAACAAGCACAAAGATGGCAAGTCAAGTACAAGGGTTGGTTTAGGAAATCTAAGAGCTCAAATACAGTTGCAAATATAAAAAAGAAACAAATTTCAGGTACACAGACAAATAAAAAAAATTTTTTTTTGAAAGTTTGGGTTTTAAGAATTTAAAAAGTTCAAGCCCAAAATAAAGTAATGGTGATTTGGAAGTTCAAATAAACACAAAAGTTTAAGTAATTTGAAATTTCAAAAAGCAGAAACACTAAGCAATAGTTCTCCATGAATCAAGGTGTAAACATATTGTATAAACTCCAGAACATTACACCTTAAAAGTCAGTAGCTGGAACTTGGAGAGAACTAAGAAAAACTTGCAGGAAATGAATGATGAATTTCCAGTGCTCTAAGAAGCTGATGATAAGTTTCTATAACTTGAAGCTGAAAAGGAAGGAGTAAAGTGTTCATTCCAAGAAGCTATTTATAATTTTCCAATAAACTTTAACTCCATTTAGGTTTTCTTGTATGAGATTTGATGATTATATAGAATGCTGCAAGGCCCAAGCATAGTTGTTCTTATCCCATCCCATAAGAGTGATATTTAAATTTAGTTAGTTCAGAATACTATCTTCAATACTGAGGAACATTTTCTCCCACTTGTGAATTACCAACTGATACTCACTAATTAATAATTATATATCCTGTAACACAGCAACAGCTTTTCATATGACCACCTGCCTTATCACATTCGCTAATTCTTCACTGAAGGCGTACGTACCTATACTTTTCTTCAAGCAGTGATTGTTGCTTAGTTTGCAAATGATCCTGGGGACGTGTTGAAACTTTGTGCGTCACATTATCTTGTACGAAAATTATTAAATGGTAATCAGTGACCCTTACTTGCAAATTAATATTAATAATAAATAATAACAAAAGTAAATGAAGCCATATTCCAAATTGTGTTCAGCCAGAGGAAAATAATATTCAGAGTGAATCCTTTTAGTAAAACCTTTGAAGACTTTTTAATTTGGTAAAATGGTTGAGTCATTCACCAAAATGAATAATGGATTATTGGTAGGCTTCCTCTGGCTCCACATTGAAGAAATGTGGCTGCGCTGGTCACTGAGACACACTTATAAATAACAAGTTCCTTGGGAGATCCAAATTTTCCATGCACTACAACCGACTTGCATTGGATCCATATATATATATATATATATATACATTACTTTCAACCTAAATTTTTGCTAGTTTTTAATCTACTTTTAAGTATTCATCTCCAAAGAGATCAAAGTAGGTAATGGACTCAGCAATATGTGGAGTCCTCCACACTAGCCTTGATTCTGGCAAGTTGATTACTTGGGAATTTCATGACACTACACTGGTCTATACTGGAGACCTGACAGTGAGTATATCATGACACTGACCTTTCCTAAATCAGGAGACTAGAAAAAGTGAGTTTGTCATGACTACCCCAGTGTACATCATGACCCTTCACAGTGAAGTCATGACACTACCCTGTCCTATATCATTAGGCCTAACCAAGTACGTCATGACACTTCCCAACAGCAGTGAATGTCATGACGTCACTATGACCTACACCAGATCAAACTCAACAGAGGTTGATAGAGTGGCAATGTCGAGGTGTGGATATTATTGCTGGTGATATAGCGGAGCCCCGTCACCACATGCATTTTTTGCCACAGGAATGCAAGTGGTATAGATCCACAAGCTCAAATGAGCCATGTTTATTACCCTCCTACAGCTGTTTACTTGGAGGTCACAAACAGGTAATAACGCATGCTGCTGCTGTCAAAAATGTTACCTTGAAGGCCACAGTTAACGTAACAGTCATGGCTGCAGAGTTGACTGTCACCACTGGAGGAGATGCAACAGCTTGTGCACACAGTGTTCTCTGGGATGCATATATAACTCCAGTAGAGACAGTGTGGACAAATGGACAAGATAATGTCAATGCAGAGATAGTTCCTAGAAGGCAGCGTGCCTCATATCCTGTTGAGGAGTGGGAGGTAGGTGAGGAGCCTCACCAAGAGCCTAAAAAGGCCATACCAGGCTCTCCGGGCAGCACTACTCTTGAGCATCACCAGCCGCCATGCCACCAGCACCACCAACACACGCCATGCCTGCCGCACCCACCACATCCTGCACCAGGGAGATAAATGGGATAAGTAATGTTCATAAGCAACCCCATCCTGCACTGGGGAGATACTTGGGGTAGGTTATGCCTTATACTATACAATAAGTACTCTCGAACCAGATATCATACTGTATTATACAGTACCGTACAAGGTTAACTTACACTGCTTCATGTACACTGCCTGGGAGACATACAATTAGTTCATATACAATGATGAACAAGTACAGTACCTGCCACACACATGCGGTATAGTTATAATGTTGACTAAGTACCTGTCACACATCACTTAATGATGCCAAGGTACTTTATCCTCCATGTACTATATGTTATTTAAGGCATCAACAGTACAATGCTGATAAAAAGATTTTACTGTTATTGAACTTACATTTAGATGAAGGCAACACCTTGAGATAAAAACTCTCAAAACCTTATCGAAATTACTGGATCTGTACTTAGACGTAAGCTTATACTGTACAATCATTAATTTCCTAATGATTTAAAGTTTAAAAGTGAATGTGTTAGTACTCCAGGAAACCTTGTTTGGTTAGGATTGATCTGTAAATCCTAAAATATCCATCACCAAGTTATGAAGGATTAATACATGCATCTCACCAAACAGTTTGGAAAGAAAGTTTTTTCTTTATGCAAAATATCATTATTATTTTTTTGTTTACTTTATTTACAGGCGAAATACAAATTTAAATCGGGAGAGAACCATTGTCTCTCTCTCTCACATACAGATGTATGGAATTACTATATCTACAGAGTACATTATGTACACATACAATTCGTATTTGAGTGTGTGGTAATCCCCCAGGGTTCTTGGTAGGGTGGGGGAGATTCCAGAGCACTAAACTACTGTACTATGAACAACACATTTTCATGGTATGCCTGAAAAGATTACATAACCACCATTACTACCATGCACACCTTGGCAACCACCACTATTCCCTCACCAATATCTACACGTATTACACAACCAACCCAAAATTTACCAAATGCACCATCACCAACTACCATTTACAGTATAAACAACCAAAATTTTGTGTATTTGCTATCAAGACAATCATCATTGCATCCTTGAAACATTTTTTTTATCTATATAATTACTGTACAATCATTGCACTAATGTTAGGAACAACCACCATTCCAATCTTTCACCATCTCAACTACCACCATCGACCCTAGTTACCTGTTTAGTGACGCATTAACCAGTACTAACCACAATTACCGTTTGTTACAATCAATATCAAGGGATGCACACACTTGCACAGTCACTAACCACCGTCATGGTATGCACAATTTTGATATGCAAAATTGTTTTCTTTATCCCACATCATTGTCTTGGTAATTACTATCACCACCACCATGGTTCATTCATTACTACCATCACCACTACCACCACTACTAACAGGAGGTCAGCACTGTGGCAGGAAGACGACTCACTGTGTGGGCGATGATGCAGAAGAAGAATGCAGCGGCCAGGCCCAAAACACCTATCATTCTCAACATGAACTGCATCCAAAACATTCTGTAACGATGACCAAGTTCACACCACCACCTTGGTAATACAGTTCTCAAACGCGAACAAAATACTAAATTCCTCGGAGTTATTGTTGATGAGAAACTTAACTGGAGAAACCACATACAAACCATTCACAGTAAAGTCAATAAACAGTGCGGTATCATGTATCACACTGGACAGTCACTCACTCTCACAGCAATGAAAGAAATCTATCATGATCTTGTTTACCAACACCTGATACACTGTCACACACTATGGGGGGCCTCTGGCTCTTCAAAAACACAATCTCTGGTTACTGCACAAAAGAGAGTTGTGCGGACAATGACCTTGAAAAAAACAGATCACAAACGAAAAATTTGCTATATTGAAATATTTTAAAATTCGAGGATATTAACACCTACTGCTGTGCCCTCTTTGTTTACAAATCTATCAATCACTTGCTTGACAATAATTACTTCGTTCCGGAATAATCAGAGATACAACTTAAGGCACCCAGAGCTACTAAGACCACCCCCCATGTGCTCCTCTCAGTCCCAGACCTCCATAAAATATCACGGTGTGAAGGTGTGGAACAACTTACCCCCACCCATCCGAGCAAAGACTACGCTCCCTTCCTTTAAATCATCTCTAAAAAAATATCTATTGTCAAAGTATTAATATTTCTTGTAACACTTACTATATTTACAGTACCTGCTTTTATTGTACCATCAAATACGTTTTATCGGAAATTATCATGTAAATAAATAAGTAATTACCATTGCAAAAAACATAATTGCCAACTAGACATAATCCTGAAAGCTCTGTCCTCTTGTTCAACCTTATTACTGTACAACCCAGGTTGTACTGCTCCCCCATTATACTTATGTTTTTAAATTCCACTCTAAAATATATATATATATATATATATATATATATATATATATATATATATATATATATATATATATATATATATATATATATATAATAAAATAAATAAATATTGAAGTGATAACCGTGGTAACACTAAGAGATGTACTTATTACTACCATGCTATTGTACTATTCCAGATGATACTAAATGTTACATAATACTTCCTTGAGATAAATGTATAGTATACATCAGGTGCCCCAGAGAGTGCTCAGGTCCTCAACTGGCTCAGCCATGTTAATATTGTAATTATTATCCACTCTGTATCTGTGTTTTCTGGCTAAATAAAATGTTTCAATCAATAAATTTAACCTTTTCATTTGAGGTCCCGTGTTGTCCAAGACCTAGACAACAGGTATCAGCGGGAGAAATGACAAGTGTCTGATTGGCTAATTCGGTAACCATGACAAATCGCAGTAAAAAAAAAATCTGCACCAAAGTGAAAATTTATAAAAATCTTTGGCATGAACAATACATTTTGTTTCTACAGCATATTATTTTTTTTTACCAGTCCGTCATGGTGTTTTGACTGCAATTCCTCTCTCATTGTTAACAAATCCGCCCATCAGACACCCCATCATTCCATCCGTGCATACCTATTGTTTTATGTGTCTGACAAAGGGGCACCAGTTTACCTCTCATCATCCCCCACAGAACAGTATTTTGAACTACCATCTTAATTTAACCACATCAGTAAAAATCAAATCTTTACTTCATTAACAGCAATGTTTTCACCGACTCTTTATATGTTTCGGTCTAAGCCTGTTTGTACAACGTGACTTTCAGCTGTTATATCATTGCAGTCTGCTACAACACACTGCCCGCTCACTAGTCTTTTGTGTTGAGCCACTTGTCAATATCATTCAGCTGTTCCCCCGTGGGCTTAGTGACCCCTGAGGCAATCTCCTGGTACACAGATGGTAGGTAACAAACACACACCTACTTCAAGGGAAAAAAGAAAGACAACGAAAAATACATAAAACACGAAGTCTTCCCAGTACAGAGCAAATATTTAATTCCTAAACAAGATTCTGACACAGTGATGGAGGGAGTGGGGCTCATACCACGGTCACAAAATATCTTAAAACTTACTACTGTACTACAATACTACCACTACGACTTAACACCCGATCCGTTTCAAATGACAAAAAAATCAAAATGGTTGCAAACGTGGGAAAAAATAATGCATAGAAACGGCAAAAACATGAAGTAAATTATTAAGAAAACATTATTACCACCAAGAATGACACACATCACCCCCGCCCTCACAATAAGTCGTCACGATAAGCCATCTGTTGTTTACTGGTACCCAGTTTTGTTGACCGACACACACACACAGTCTACCAAGGGAAAGTTTGCGCCTCCAACACTTCAGATTTTACACATCCTGTCCTTCGATTTTTTCTCCTTTTTTCATGACTGGTTCTCGGTGGCGCCACTAGTAGGCAAGTTTGGCAACAACAAATATGAGATACTTTTTTCCCGTGGTGATGAACTACTCAACAAACTGGAGGTAATCTGTGAATAGATTCCAAGGATAATGAAAAAAACGAAATGTAGTCGATTGGTGAATTCTCAAAAAGTTCTCGAGGCGGATTGATTATTCCGAAGGCCGCCATTGGTAAGGTGTTTTAACGCGTGCGAGATTGTTGCTCATCAAATGGTACCACGTCTAGGGGTGCCCGACACGCCCACACCCACAATCAAGTGTTCTTAGTGGCCTTGAGTCGCTATTCGGAAACCATCTAAACGAGTCGGAGGAGAGACAGGCACGGTTGACTACGTATATATCCAAGTCTAAAGATAGATAAACAAGTTTCCATTATTGCCTCAGGCGGAATAGACAAGACAACTTGGAGGGAGAGAGAGGGAAGTTCATTTGCACAGAGCGCCCGTGAAAATATGCCTCGTCATTGTTGCAAGGTTAAACCCCCCCAACCTCCAAAACTGCACCAACAGTGGCAGTATCCAAGTGTTATCATCCAGGAACTACACACAACTATTTTCCTCTGGTATCGTCTAAGAGATTTACAGTACAACACTCATCCCAAATGGTACCATCATTAAGAGGCTTTACGAACTACCCAGATGGAACCGTATAGTCTAGAATTGCTCAATACAGTATACCAGGTCAAACACCCACGTCTCAGGTGCAAAAATCAACGTCAGCATCTTTTCATCCTAGTCCTGGGGCACAGAATTCCTGGGTTATGAACACTAACACCTTGAAACACTTCACTATCCAAGATGATGTGAACTATCTCAGGTGTTTCAACATCCGGGAATCACTACCATAACCATATTCGTTTGATGACGAAACGCTACATCACTTTCTATAATGCTCTTCTTAATGCTGTACTAAACCAAATCTACTGTACATGGACTAGGCCAGACTTTCATGGTGAGATGGAGGTGTAGCCTTGAGGCTTTGCCAGCATCACACTCATTAACTTCCCCCAAGGAGTTAATAAAGTGTTGTTGAACTTTTGATCACTTGTTCAGCTTCAGCCTCGTCTTGTTCAATGTTCCATCTTGGTTGTTTCCCCAGGTTCAGTCCTTAATTTTCGTCTAGCTATATCACTCCAGCACCATTGTTCATCATCCTGCATAACCTGAACTTGCAACAAAGATTCAACACTAGGATCAAAACTCCATTTAAAACTTTCCTTATATCAGCGTATCACCGGCAGTCATATGTTAGACCATTTTATCTGAGAGTGGAACGAGAAGTTTTATTGAAGAATTAAAAGTTGGCAGGTAAACAGTTTTGGAATCACCTTAACATTAGCCCCCAGCTTATATCACCAGATGATTAAACACCTGGAGGAGGGTTGGTTAGGTTAGGTTAGGTTAAATTTTGGTTAGGAAAGTTATACTCAGATCACCTGAAGATAAAGACATCTCAGTATATTTCAACCCCCAAGATCAGACATCCCCAGCCTAATTAGCTCACCTTTAGATAAACTAACCTTAACAGCTCCCGGAAGCTGGTATTGGGGCCTGGCCAAGCAAACACGCTAGGGAGTACCGTAAAACGAGGCGGGATTCGGCTGGTGCAAATAAACGCATCGAACCACAGCCAGTACAGTATTACAAGCACGTAGTACACCGAGCAGCTGAACAAGGCCTTAGTTATATTATTTTTCTTTCTTACCATGAGTGGGTGTGCCCTTGGTCAGCCGGTACCTCATTACTACGAGGGTCCTTGTTTGAGGTGGTCGCTGGGCCGGAGAGACGGGCTTTCTCGTTCACAACTGAGGGGCAGCATGTGACGGTCGTCTTCGAGGTAAACCCAATCAGATGGTTCAAGGTTTAAAGTGTCTACGTGTGAAATACAGCACCCGTGAATGTGTTGTGGAGAAGACCTTAACCTCTCACCATCACCTTTAAGAACTCTCTCTCTCTCTCTCTTTGATGACTGTATGTCCAAAGGGTTATTAGGTGATGATACTATGTAGTACTTCCTATGCTATGTTGTTTCCCGGATGACTTGACGTTAAAACTCCCCAAATTGGTTCACTCAAACAATGATGCTTCGAGATGACCATATGACTACGAAAGAGATTCACCTGAAGACTAGACATCTCGGCTTATTTCACCTGATGATTGAACACCCTAACGCTACCTGTGGGTTGTTAGATTTAGTTAAATAAGGTTATATTTGGGCAAGTTAACTAGGTGAGCGTTAGGTTAATGAATCTTTAGGTGAAATAAGGTGGGGTGTCTAATGTTCATGTAATCCCAAAAAATCGTAGGAAACAGAGATAATTCTAGTAGTAATCCTGATGGCAGTCACTACTCTCCGCCAGCCAGATACCGGACTTAAAGTATTATAATAACAATAATAGTATGTGTGTGTGTGTAAGTTGCGGACAGAAGTTTCCTACTGTGTACGTGGGTGAACCATACGCTACGCATGACGTACACAGATCCCGACAGCCTGCCCCGAGCAATCCATTAAGTCATCCCCACCTATCTGCTTCACTTCAACCTCCGACCCAGTAAATACCTAACTCCCATCTGTACGAATCACATGAAGATTAAACCACCCTAAATTACATAACTTTTATTGTAGGATTTAACCTTTCAGTATCTCTTATGAATACACAGGAGAGTCTGATGTATGTATGTATGTATGTATGTATGTCGTGTCTAGGGCCCGATAAATCTTCCATGAATGCCTAAGTATTGTCTCCAGAGCCAAGATCTGAAGTTATATGAGAGACCTGTGCTTACTGGCGAGAGAAAACGAGTCTAGTCAAGCATATGGCGTCACCAGAAGGCAATGGTCACTCAAGGTCGCATACGTAATGTGGTTTTAAGGTGGGTCATTGTGGGTAGGATGTGTGGTAGGGTGATGTGGTGGTGGTGTGTGGTAGGGTGATATGTGGTGGTGGTGGTGTGTGGTAGGGTGATGTGGTGGTGGTGGTGTGTGGTAGGGTGATGTGGTGTTGTGCGTGGTAGGGTGATGTGGTGGTGGTAGGGTGTTGTGGTGGTGGTGTGTGGTGGTGGTGGTGTGTGGTAGGGTGTTGTGGTGGTGGTGTGTGGTGGTGGTGGTGTGTGGTAGGATGACGTGGTGGTGGTGTGTGGTAGGGTGATGTTGTGGTAGTGTGATGTGGTGGTTGTGTGTGGTGGTAGAATGTTATAAGAACATAAGAAAATTAAGTCTGCAATAGACCGGTTGGCAGCTCCTGTCGTGAGTTACTACCACTCTCTGTCATCCATGAATCTATCTAGCCTCCTTTTAAAACTTTCCAGCGTTCCAGCACTTACTACGAAGTTGCTAAGCTTGTTCCACTCGTCCACCACCCTATTTGTGAACCAGTTTCTTCCTATCTCCCTCCTATCCTGCTCGGATATTATAAGAACTTTATCTATATCCCCTTTATTGATTCCTTTCACCCACTTAAATACTTCTATCATGTCTCCCCGCATTCTTCGTCTTTCTAGGGAATGCAAGTTTAGTTTCTTTAACCTATCTTGATATGGAAGGTTTCTAGGTCCCGGAATCATTTTCGTTATTCTTCGCTGCACCGACTCCAGTGAATTGATATCCATTCTATAATAAGGGCACCAGAACTGAACCGCATAATCAAGGTGCGGCCTGACTAGCGCAAGATATAGTATTGTATGGCAGGAAGATATATGTGGTGATAACGGTGGTGTGTCATATGCGATAATATTAGTAACCTTCGACTGTATAAAACATCTATTATTCCTCTATACGAGTCTAAGAACGTAAAAGCAAACAGTGAGAACAACCCAAACTGGACGGTGGGGTGACCTGACGACTCCGGCTGATCGTCATGGTACTAGCTCCGCCATACCTAGCTTGGATCTTGTCTACCATGTGCTGTTATCATATGTTCTAATATAACTGGGCACGATTTGGGATGTGCAGTAGCTAAAACAACTATCTGTGCAGGTGGGGGTCGATGTGTTCCGAAATTTTACGTGTGATTAGTGGCAGCCCTCATATACCAATATTTATCGTCCATATTGTTTCCCCCAAAGTATGCACAGATAGTTGTTTTATCTACTGTACATAATTGCACCCAGACATGAGCGACTTCGAGACCAAACGAAAGGTTTTGACCGTGAAAATAACACAAAGAAACACACAAAAAGGAATCCACGGTCGTATAAACAATGACCTTGACCTTTGACCCCCTTCCCAATGGCATACTTGTTTCACCCTCACTGCCACGCAAGGTCAACGAGATCCGTTTCACAACACAGAGGGACGAATAAACACACATCTGCACAGGTAAAACTGGTCAATGGCAACAACTGGGATGAATTTTATTACACTTCTTACCTTCATGGTGAGATTCTGCCCAGAGGGGAGAGGTTGTCTCACCCTACAGACCGACCTACAGACCGACCTCTCTCTCTCTCTCTCTCTCGTAAAGTAAAGATACACAACACCACCAACTCATGAGCAGCAAGGTTGTCAGCAAGAGTAAGGTGACCCCCCACTTCCACTCTTGGTTTGCACACAAACCCCTTGAGAAGAATACCACGTTACGAGCAATGAGGAAAGAAGTGACTAGAAAGATTTGTAAGGTAGACATATCAAGCATAAAAGTGTCTTAAGGTGGACACATCATGCATACGTGTCTTAAGGCGGTCATATCAAGCACAAAAGTGTCTTCAAAAAGTACTTAACACCCACCAAAGTTATTTACAAGACTGTGGGATAATGTGGGTCTAAAAACCTGCCAGACATCATAACACATCACCTCGCTTCCGACATTGTGCGTGGTGAATCCTGTTGCCACACGTTTAGGCACGAATTGTAAATATTGGTTGGAGTTCCCGTGTGCACATTTATATATATATACATACTCTCGTCTCACCACCTCTCTCTCCCTCTCTACACACACACACACACACACGTACGTTTCCGCCTAGCCGCAAGACAATTAACTAGTGGCATAAGGCGGAAAGAAATGAAAATAGATTGAGGTTAGGTTAGCCTGCCTGAGTCACCGTCACACCCAAGGCCTTTCCTACCTACACTGGTCGTCGTCATAAATAAAGACGACAGGAATGCACCAATGAAAACTGGGGTATCGGTCTAACAATCGCGGATAACATGAACATTAAAGAACCTAGCTTATTTCACCTGAAGATTAAACACCCTAACGCTACCTGCAGGGGTGGTCTGAAAAAATGGCAAATGAAATTCAACACCAGCAAGTGCAGTGTACTTAATATTGGAAGAATAAATACTGATAATGTATACAGCCTTAACAACATCAACCTAGAGAAGTCGACTTGTGAAAGAGACCTAGGGGTACTTGTAAACCCGGACCTGCGGCCTAGAAAACAGTGCGTTAATGTTCGAAATAAGGCAAACAGAGTATTGGGTTTTATATCTAGAAGTGTAAGTAACAAGAGTGCAGAGGTCTTATTGCAACTATATCTTGCGCTAGTCAGGCCGCACCTCGATTATGCGGTTCAGTTCTGGTGCCCTTATTATAGAATGGATATCAATTCACTGGAGTCGGTGCAGCGAAGAATGACAAAAATGATTCCGGGACTTAGAAACCTTCCATATCAGGATAGGTTAAAGAAACTTAACTTGCATTCCCTAGAAAGACGAAGAGTGCGGGGAGACATGATAGAATTATTTAAGTGGGTGAAAGGAATCAATAAAGGGGATATAGATAAAGTTCTTATAATATCCGAGCAGGATAAGACTCGGAGCAACGGATTTAAGTTGGATAAGTTTAGGTTCAGGAGGGAGATAAGAAGGAACTGGTTCACAAATAGGGTGGTGGACGAGTGGAACAAGCTTAGCAACTTTGTAGTAAGTGCTGGAACTGGAAAGTTTCAAATGGAGGCTAGATAGATTCTTGGATGATAGAGAGTGGTAGTAACTCTCGACAGGAGCTGCCATGCACAGGCCAACTGGCCTATTGCAGACTCCTTATTTTCGAGAGAGAGAGAGAGAGAGAGAGAGAGAGAGAGAGAGACATCCCAATGTGGCCAAGGGGTATCACACACAAGGTAAATACTGGAGTCACCCAACAAACCTTCACCCACATCAGATTCCCCGCAATCACTTTCCCATTTCTTTATCAATTATCATCCTTCATGTCTCCCTTCCTCTTCCTTCTGCTTAAATCATTGCTGTTGTCATTTCCTCCTCTTCCCAACAGTAAAGCGAGGTAGATAGATAGTCTATTAACCACAACAAAACATATAACAAAATAATACATTACAGAATCTCACTCCATCCTATTGGCCCGTACTGTGCAGTCCCATTTACACCTATCGCTCATATATCCATACAACCTATAGTTTGAAGTTACCCAGCGTATTCGAATTAATGATGATGTTTGGTAACTTGTTCCACTCATCCACTTCTCTATTTCCAAACCAATGTTTACCTATTTCGCGCCTTAATCAAAATTTGTCTAATTTAAAACCATTGTTACGGGTTCGCTCCTGGTTGGGTAGTTTGAGTACCTTTGTAATGTTCCCTTTGTTTAGCCTTGACTTCCATTTATACACC
The DNA here is from genome assembly GCA_958450375.1 of Homarus gammarus. Classification (NCBI taxonomy): domain Eukaryota; kingdom Metazoa; phylum Arthropoda; class Malacostraca; order Decapoda; family Nephropidae; genus Homarus; species Homarus gammarus. The sequence goes on from CAUDMG010003965.1 coordinate 260,036, forward strand.
TCAATCATGTCGTCCCTCACTCTACGTCTCTCGAGGGGGTGTAAATTACGATGCTTTAGCCTGTCTCTGTACTCAAGGTTAGTCTTGTCATTCTTCTTTGAATTCTTTCTCGGGAAGATTCTATATCCATTCTGTAGTACGGTGACGAGAATCAAACTGAGTAATCCAAGTGAGGTCTCACAAGCGCAAGATAAAGTTTTAGGAAGACCTCGCTAGTCTTGTAACCAACACCCCTTTGTATGAACCCACGTAATTTGTTAACCTTGTTTCGAGCAAATACACATTGGTAACTTGGTTTAAGATGACTACTTATCATTACTCCTAAATCTTTCTCAGTCGGATTTCTCTATAACATCGTTGTTCATCTGGTATCTGGTTTCTCTATTTAAATCTCACAGACTATTTACTTTACATTTGTCCACATTAAATTTCATCTGCCATTTTTCAGACCATCCAAAAATTTCTTTTTAGATTTTCCTGTAGTTTTGCAGAGTCCTCGTCAGATTTAATTACTCTACCTAGTTTAGTGTCATCAGCAAATTTACGTATGTTGCTGTCTACGCCGATATCTATGTCGTTTATGTATATAATAAATAATAATGGTTCAAGTACTGAGCCTTGGGGTACTCCATTGGGGACGTTACTCCACTCTGATTTAATGCCGTTAATGCTCACTTGCTATTTCCCGACCTGTAACCACGCCCTAATCCATTTTAGAATATCTCCTCTAATGCCATGAGCCTCCACTTTTCTTTTTAGTCTTTCGTGGGGAACTCTATTAAAGGCTTTGCTTAAGTCGAGATTATACCACATCATAGTCGTGCCCGTCGTCCACTGATTCGAAACACACACACACACACACACGTACGTATATTTACATTCAAGGTCCATTATTACATATTCCCAGTTGCCCAAGAAGCGTCGTGTCAACATGGCGTATATACACTTCCCTTTCACGTGCTTGGTATGGCTAATGTCAACAGTCTCCTCCCCAAGGCTCCTGAGAATGTATAAGTAATTTATTTATTTTTAAACATGATTAGATGGCTAATAACAAGTGAAGATTCCCCCCGTCTCTCAGCTGAAACATTCGAGCGTGAAACCTAACCTAACCTAACCAACCCAACCCAACCTTAACCGAACCTAACTGAACCAAACCTGACCTGACCTAACCTAACCAACCTAACCAAACTTAACCTAACCTCTAACCTAACCTAACCTCTAACCTAACCGAACCTAACTGAACCAAACCTGACCTAACCCAACGAAACCCAACCCAACCTATATCGTGAGGGTGATAGTGTAGGGGGTGATAGTGTGGGGGTGATAGTGTGAGGGTGATAGTGTAGGGGGTGACAGTGTGGGGGTGATAGTGTGAGGGTGATAGTGTAGGGGTGATAGTGTAGGGGTGACAGTGTGAGGGTGACAGTGTGAGGGTGATAGTGTGATAGTGTGGGGGTGACAGTGTGGGGGTGACAGTGTGGGGGTGATAGTGTGACAGTGTGGGGGTGACAGTGTGGGGGTGATAGTGTGGGGGTGATAGTGTAGGGGTGACAGTGTGAGGGTGACAGTGTGGGGGTGACAGTGTGAGGGTGATAGTGTGAGGGTGACAGTGTGAGGGTGATAGTGTGGGGGTGACAGTGTGGGGGTGATAGTGTGGGGGTGATAGTGTAGGGGTGATAGTGTGAGGGTGATAGTGTGAGGGTGATAGTGTAGGGGTGACAGTGTGAGGGTGATAGTGTGGGGGTGACAGTGTAGGGGTGACAGTGTAGGGGTGATAGTGTGGGGGTGACAGTGTAGGGGGTGATAGTGTAGGGGTGATAGTGTAGGGGGTGATAGTGTGAGGGGGTGATAGGGTAGGGGGTGATAGGGTAGGGGGTGATAGGGTAGGGGTGATAGGGTAGGGGGTGATAGGGTAGGGGTGATAGGGTAGGGGTGATAGGGTAGGGGGTGATAGTGTAGGGGTGATAGGGTAGGGGTGATAGGGTGGGGGTGATAGTGTGAGGGTGATAGGGTGGGGGTGATAGTGTGGGGTGATAGGGTGGGGGTGATAGGGTGGGGGTGATAGGGTGGGGGTGATAGTGCCAGGGAGTGTGTAAGGGTGACTGTAATAGTGATAGTGTAGTGGTGTCAGGGTGTAGTGTGAGAACCCCCCCCCCCCCACACACACACACACACACACACACAGACCTGCAATTTGATATTCGGCCAGTAACTCATGTGAGTCTAGGTTTATCAATGTTTCGGTTAATGCTATTCTCTCGATTTTTTCGGTACATACCAAGGTCCTAGTATCATCCATTTTGTTTCTCATACTTCTACTATTTGCGTAGTAGACACTTAAGTTAGTCGTGTTCTGAGTCCTCTCTTTGTCACGTTTCGGTTTTAACTCTGCCTAATTTAGTTTTGTCATCATTCCTTGCACTATTTCTGTGTAACCTTTCACTTTGTTTACACGCTCCCACTGCAGTCTTCTCCAACACCGTGCTCTTATGTTCTCCTAGCAGTTTAAAGACTTCAACATCTTTTGAACTGCCATCTTGAGAGAGCCAGCCAGGGTTGCCACCCCATCCCTAGACAGATGCACCCCCCATCACCTAGCATAAAGGTCCCTTCTGCCATAAAAGTTGTCCCAGTTGTCAATCAATTGGACTGATATTGACTTGCAATATCTGTCAAGACAGCCATTGACACCAACTGCCCTTGACAACCATTCATTGCCAACTCTCCTTCTAGGCAGGACACCGCATATGATAGGGATCCCTCCCTTCGACCTAGTGTTGAACAGTGATGAACAGCATTTAAGCCAGTGAATTCAGCACCAGACAGTACCAGTAAGAGCAGTGACCCACCACTGAGATAAGCACCCTTATGAACTGACTGCCATCTTCTGACCAGGAGGTGCTAATCAGTCCACCATGGGAAAAACAGTGGGTTGGCTTCACACCTGACTACGAGATAACACACCACCACCCAGCAGGGTGAGGTACTGTGACACCACACCATCCGGTGTCTCCATGACCACGTGAGGTCCTTCATATCAACACTTACGGACGAGTTACTGCACCACATGAACACCACACCATCCGGTGTCCCCATGACCGCATGAGGTCCTTCATGTCAACACCTACGGACGAGTTACTACACCATGTAAACACTACACCACCCGATGTCTCCATGACCAGCTCAGGCCCGGGCCATCAACTGTAAACTATAATAATTTGTATGTTCAATTCATGTTCCTTGGTGTCAACGGCCATTTTGACAGATATTGCAAGTCAATATCAGTCCCATTCATTGACAACTGGGCCAACTTTTATGGCAGAAGGGACCTTTATGCTAGGGATGGGGTGGCAACCCTGGCTGGCTCTCTCTAGAGAGGGCAGTTCAAATGATGCAGTAAGTCTTTAAACTGCTAGGAGAACATATCATTACAGGGATGGAGGAGACTGCAGTGGGAGAGGGTAAACAAAGTGAAAGGTTACAGGGAAATAATGCTAGGAATGATGACAAAACTAAATTTGGCAGCGAATTAAAACCAAACCGCGACAAAGAGAGGACTCGGAACATGACTAACTTAAATGTCTACTACGCGAACAGTAGAAGTACGAGAAACAAAATGGACCAAATCAGGGCGTTGGTATGTACTTCGCACAATGTACCCACAGAGGGCGACCTCAGCTTACCTGGAAAACCTGACGGTTGAGGATGACCTGATCACGAGATCTGAGGTTGACGAGTTCCACAATAATTTAAATAATGAGTTAATGCACAAAGGCAGAACATACCATACAGAAAACTCAGATCAAACAACAATAACCCTAAATGGATAAATAATTATTTAAAGAATATTATTGGACAAAGGAAGGCTATAGGTAGGAGGATAAATCGTGGTGAAGTTTAGCTCCGAGATTATTGCGGTAAAAGGTATTGGCCGGTGGGGTTAAGACCGAGATAAGAAAAGCAAAGAAGAATAATGAACTTATGGTAGTAAGGGAAGCAAGACAAACCCCAAGGGATTCTATTAAATGTATCAAACTAAAACACGAGAAAAGATTGGACCAATACAATCAGATACCGGCGAGTCAACTGATAGCAACGGAGAAATGAGCAATAATCTGAATACCGGAAAATATTTTTCAACAGTTTTCACCACCGAAAATTTAAACATGACACCCGAGGAACCGACTCTATACAGAGATAGTGAAGAAAATAAATTAAGCGAGATAGTAGTGACTAATAACGATGTTAGTAAGCAAATAGACAAACTAAAGCCTAATAAGTCACCTGGTCTTGATGAGATATTTGCCAGAGTATTAAAGGAATGTAAGGAAGAGCTTAGTATGCCCTTAGCAAAGTTGTTTAACAAGTCCTTCAAAACGGGTGTAGTACAAGAATCCTGGAGGATAGTGAATGTAATACCGATTTTCAAGAAGAGAGAAAGATCACTATCCTCTTACTACCGTCCAATCAGTCTAACATCAATTGTAGGCAAATTACTGGAAGCAATCATTTCAAACTCTATTCGAAATCACCTGGAGAAGCACAAGTTGATCAATGATTCCCAACATGGCTTCACAAGCGGGCGTTCATGTCTAAATAATCTATTAACATCTGTTTTCGAATCAGTGGACAAGGGGCACAATTATGATGTGGTATATCTTGACTTTAGCAAAGCCTTCGACAGAATCCCCCATAAAAGACTATTAAGAAAAGTGGAGGCACATAAAATTCAACACCAGCAAGTGCAGCGTACTGAATATTGGAAGAACAAATACTGTCAATGTATACAGCCTTAACAACATCAACCTGGAGAAGTCGACTTGTGAAAGACCCTTAGGGGTACTTGTAAGCCCGGACCTACGGCCTAGAAAACAGTGCATTAATGTTCGAAATAAGGCAAACAGAGTATTAGGTTTTATATCTAGAAGTGTAAGTAATAAGAGTTCAGAGGTCTTATTGCAACTATATCTTGCGCTAGTCAGGCCGCACCTCGATTATGCTGTTCAGTTCTGGTGCCCTTATTATAGAATGGATATCAATTCACTGGAGTCGGTGCAGTGAAGACTGACGAAAATGATTCCGGGACTTAGAAACCTTCCATATCAAGATAGATTAAAGAAACTAAACTTGCATTCCCTAGAAAGACGAAGAGTGCGGGGAGATATGATAGAAGTATTTAAGTGGGTGAAAGGAATCAATAAAGGCGATATAGATATACAGGTATTTCTTATAATATCCGAGCAGGATAGGACTCGTAACAACGGATTGTAGTTGGATAAGTTTACGTTTAGGAGGGAGATAGGAAGAAACTGGTTCACAAATAGGGTGGTGGATGAGTGGAACAAGCCTAGCAACTTCGTAGTAAATGCTGGAATGCTGGAAAGTTTTAAAAGGGGGCTAGATAGATTCATGGATGATAGAGAGTGGTAGTAACTCTCGACAGGAGCTGCCATGCACAGGCCAACTGGCCTATTGCAGACTCCTTATTTTCTTATATTCTTATTAAAGGAGGTATTCTAAAATGGATTAGGGCGTCGTTACAGGACAGGAAACAGCGAGTGAGCATTAACGGCACTAAATCCGATTGGAGCAACGTCACTAGTGGAGTTCCCCAAGGCTCAGTACTTGGACCATTATTATTTATAATATACATAAACGACATAGATATTGGCGTAGACAGCAACATAAGTAAATTTGCTGATGATACTAAAATAGGGCATGTAATTAAATCTGACGAGGACTCCGCAAAACTACAGGAAGATCTAAACAAATTTTTCGAATGGTCTGAAAAATGGCAGAAGAAATGCAATGTGGACAAATGTAAAGTACTCCATATAAGAGATGTAAACAGGGAAACCAGATGAACAACGATGTTTTTGAGAAATCCGACTGGGAGAAAGATTTAGGAATAATGATAAGTGGGAATCTTAAGCCAAGTAAACAATGTGTTTTTGCTCGAAACAAGGCTAATAAAGTACTTGGGTTCATACAAATGAGTGTTAGTTACAAGACTAGCTAGGTCATCCTAAAACTATATCTTGTGCTTGTGAGACCTCACTTGGATTACGCAGTTCAATTCTGGTCACTGAATTACAGAATGGATATAGAATCCATGGAAAGAATTCAGAGGAGATTGACAAGACTAATCCCGGGCATTAGGAACCTTGAGTACAGAGACAGGCTAAAGCATCTTAATTTGCACTCCCTTGAGAGACGTAGAGTGAGGGGCGATATGATCGAGGTGTCTAAGTGGAAGTCAGGGCTAAACAAATAGGACATTACAAAGGTACTCAAACTACCCAACCAGGGGCAAGCTCGTAACAATGGATTTAAATTAGACAAATTTAGATTTAGGCGTGACATAGGTAAATATTGGTTTAGAAATAGTAGTGGGCGAAATGGAACAAGTCACCAAACATCATCATTAGCTCGAATATGCTGGATAGCTTCAAACATAAGTTGGATGGATATATGAGCAATAGGGGTTGGGTGTAAATGGGACTGCCCAGTTTGGGCAAATAGGCCCACTGCATTTTCCTCCATTCTTATGTTCTTATGTTTTTAATGTAACTTTTTAGCCTTTGGGCTGCAGAACTTTTTCAATAAACTGTTAATAATAATAATTATTATTATTAGACACACACATAACCTCATTACCCTTCCTGTTTTTGGTTCCCATACGACATTCAAAAGTGGTTCTCCTCATTCAACATTGGAGAAAAAAATATATATATATATATATATATATAATTATATATATATATATATATATATATATATATATATATATATATATATATATTATATATATATATATATATATAATATATATATATATTTCAACACATCAAGTTCTATTATCGCAAGTCATCAATTGGGGTAAGAACACACACACACACGCTGATAACATTACCCAGTACTAATCAACCCACATGAATATAAAACAAACATCACTACCAGGGAAATATACAAGACACGTTATGAAGAGTCTAATGTCACTTCTCCCTTATTATACAATCATATGGCAATTAACCTCATCCATAATGCTTTAGGAAGTGACTGAACACAAACACAGACTCATACACGGACCAACCTTTTACAAATCATAATAAAGACTTATTGCTGATGAATAACAACAAGACCTACACAGCTTTCACTATCATCGTCGACTAACACACTACGATGGTGGAATTACGGTAGAAATTGAATGTTTGTACGGTGGTGTTCAACTCTTACCTTTAATGACAAAAACAAAATATTGGGAAAAAACTGGAAGAATGAGTTTTTTCCCTCCTGTGTTATTCCAGATTTACACTCTCGAATCAATTGTCTAGAAAAAAAAAACTCTGCCCAAGTCTGATGACACATTTACTGTACTTCCTAATGGCTGTGTGTGGTAAAAAACTGGCTGGGTTCTCTGTAAAAAGTTGACCAGCCTCCCGCCGACTACAACTTTCGCTTGAACATGCATACACGTCTAGGTGAGGCGACCCCCCCTACCACCAAACCTTCATATTACTACAGTACTACCACCACATTTCTACTCCACCTTCAACACTACAGTACTACCACACTACTGCCACGCCACACCACACCAGACTGCTACCACACCTTCACCTGACTACTACAACAAAACCACCACATTATTACTACACCAGCACCACACACCACAATCACAACTATGTGCCGACACACCACTACCACGACATCTCGCCTCAACTTAAAAGGACTTACTGTATATATGACCGAGAACAACATGGTTTAAGCTCCACACTTTGTAAGAAAGAAAGAAAAAAAAAACTCTCTCTCTCTCCTAGTGCAATATACTGTAATACACTTATGTCATTTTTGTTATTACTACTGTATAGTATTTTTATTTTACTACTTTATTTTATTTTATGAGTTCAAGGATTCTCAAAGGACCATACTTAACTCTCCTCTCTGAGTGGGATATGTGAGAAAGGATCCAACTGGCTCCTTTACGCTACAGCAAGAGACAGCAGACAGAAATGGTGTCTAAGTTCCACCGAAAGTCTAATTGTCAACCAGATTGTGATCAGTTATTCCTGGTTCGAGAAAATATTAACATATGAACCTATGATGAAAATTTGGGAGAAAAGTTGTGATAAAAAGTGGAGAATATCACAGCCGAGATGCTCACTAACCACGGTGCCAAGCTAGCTAGGGACTGAGCCATAGTCCTACCTAACTGGCTGGCTGATAGAGAAATAGAGAACACACTTAACATGACTGGTTGACAATGGCATTATTCCAGGTTATGGGAGTTGACACACATTCACACTTAACACAAGTTTCTCTGCATCTCTCATATAAAAAAAAGCTTTGAAATTTACAGTGTGTGTGTGTGTGCTCTATATAATTAAAGAACTTACATAAATGTCCACATGATATTATTTATAACATTGGCTAGTAAGAAATATACATTGGATCTTAGCCCAATTAGATTTCCTCAGATGTGGTTGGATACAGCTGTTGAATGGGTATAACAGGGTCTCGGACTAAAAAAGTGAAAGCGAGTCCCCTAGGATTAATGGCCTGGTAGGAGTAGTGATAATACAACACGCCGAGGACCCAAATTGGCAACTCTGGCTCTGAAAACAAGTGCTATATCCAATCAGCCGCAGCACCCTACGGGAATCGGGTAAAGGTCAGTAAAGAAATAGAAAAATAACAGCTACTCACATACATAACTGGTGTTTGTCTTGTACAAGTTGTGTGGATACTTTCAGCTTGTCTTGTTTCAAGGTCAAGGCGATGTAATATTATCATTACGATCAGTTGGAGATTATTAATCCAGTCTCTCTCTTCGATACATTAATCTCAAATTACCTATCTAGACTCTGGTGGACGGGTTTCTCCAATTAAATCTATGTTTCCGGTATAAAATGTGTCAAGGAAAATTTATGCAATTACAGGACTAGTTTTTATGTTTTCCAAATGTTAGTACACGCTAAAAAAAAAAAAAAATTATATATATATATATATATATATATATATATATATATATATATATATATATATATATATATATATATATATATATATATATATATCATGTAAATCCACACACACACATGTAAAGAGAGCCAAAATGATACACACTATACAGAGTGGTGGTCAAGAACTGAGAATTTCAACTGTGATTTCTATTCCCTGGCCAACTTAAATATATAGTACCACCAACTTCTTTATCATTATAACCAAACAGCTAGTATGATGCAGTTTCCCTTATCGTTCTCACTGTTTTCATGTCATGTACAATGTTTATATTAACTTTACTTGAAAAAGCAAAAAATCATTGCTTCTGGAGTAAATTTGGTAGTTATACGAGTACATTTGGTGACTGACATTGGTGGCATAATGTGTAACTTTTCATCCTTTTACTCACTTCCACTACACTTCATCATGTTCAAAATAAGTGACCTTTCTACACAGTTTCAATGATTACTTAAACAAACTTAATATTACAAATTTCATTTCCTTTCAACAAAACAAAAAGAGGGGACCTGTAACAAACAAGATTGATGATACAAAAATGACTTTTGTACTGTACAGTACAAGATGACATTGAGTATTTAGGAATGGAAGGTCTGTATATTAGGTTCCTGTACACTGGAATAACCCCACTCCAAAATACTGTAAACTTAATCATAAATGACACAGAGAATGATACATGTAGGGTTGATTGAGTTGAAATAAGGATGACGAGATTATTATGTAATGTGGCATTAAAAGATAGGAAACCTTGTTCCTCTTTCAAGCTAAGATGGTGACTGGGTATCAAGAGTATTGGCGAGGTTTTGCATAGATGTAGGCCTAGATGGCTTAATTTGTGGAAAGAATGGAGGAAATCAATTGGGTCAAGAGATGCACGAGTTTGAAATTTAATGGGTAGGCCAAGAATGACACAGGGAGAGGTTGTAATAAATGACATCAAGAGATAAGAACACGATGAGGGAGGCTGCAAGAGACTGTGCAGCATGGAGAGCTATCAATAGGTAATCATAGTTAACCCACGCATGTGTGGAAATGACTATAAAACAATGATGATGAGTTCCCACACTGTAAAAGTGGGTTGGTGATGGAAGGTCTTCCAGCCATAAAAGTTGCTTCAAATTGGCCCTTTAGTCAATTAGGACACCAAGTCATCCAGCAATCACAGCTAACCCACACAAGCATAAAGAATGGCTAAAAGTGCCCAAAAGTTTAAGAACAAAAGCATGAAAAGCAATAAGGAGAAGTGGAAACAATAATATTATAAGTGAGGGGGGAGGTGAGTCAGGCTGTAAGCTAGTGTCAGAATGGTACGATGCCACATGTGGATGGAATCATTGTAGAAATGTTAATTATGAAGTGGAAAATGAAAGAATATGTGATGTGAGTAAACAGGGTGTGAATGAAGAAAGAAAAACACCAAAGAATGAAATAGATCAAGTAGAGTTCCCCTGAAGAAAGTGAAGATAAGAATTTATACAACAATTACAGAGGAATAAGTTTCTTAAGCAAGCCAGGAAATGTGTATGGTTGAGACATCACTGAGAGGATCATGGCATACACAAAACATATTAGGAAAAGAGCAGTATGGCTTCAGACAAAGGAGAGGCTTTATGGATTAAGAGTTTGTATTTAGGAGCATGAGAGAAAAGTATTTGAATGAAGAAAAGCAATTAATGGAGCTCAAGAAAAAAACCCAAGTTATTGGAAAAGCAACATGGAAGGAGCTGAAAATGTATGGGGTAAAAGAGAAAGTGTTCAATGTCATCCAGAGATTTTATAGGGAGAGGAGTGGAGTGTCAGAAATATAGAAACTGGTTTTTGGTGAAAGGAAAGACTACCGGTATGTCAAGGATGAGTTACGTCTCTATAGGTGCTCATTACCTTCATGGCAGGGGTTATGAGACAGGTAAAAGCAAGAGTATTGGAAGTTTTGTAAATAAATAGTGAGAAGGGATGGAAATGGTAGGTAAATCAACTGCTATCTGGAGGTGAGACTCATCTAGTGGGCTACAGTGCTATATAATAAGAGTTTGCTTGTAAATATTGTTCATACTCACGTTGTAGTACATTATAACTTTGGTAAGTCCCAATACCATGTAATATCGAACAAACAATCAATCAATTTAGAAAAGTTAAAAGTGCAAGTAATTAAGTTTGGAAGAGTGTATACTTGGAGAGATTTAATCATGAATGTAAAGAAAAGTAATAAGATGAAAATAAATGGGGAAGGAAGACAGGGAGGAGTGATTATTAAGTTGATTGTTAGACAAATTCAGGAAGTGAGGTACTTTGATGAATGGAACAATGTGTGATGAACAGAATAACTGAGTCGGAGCATTTTTTTAATTCACAAACAGGGATATCTATGATGCCTGTCCTCCATGCTAAAGGTAGCCCTCCCCACCAGTCTTACAGGGCAGCCCCTCCCTCTCTACACCCTCATTTCCTAACTTCAAGGAGAATTACAGCTGAATAGTACACTTAATCAGCCCAAACATAGGCTAAACAGCTTTAGAAGAAAAACACTGCTATTGGTGGTCAGAGTACAAGGGAGTTGGAACAAAAAAAAATTCAACTACTATTTTTTTCAACTTTACAATGTATGTAAAGAGCTGCGGAAGGATCTCTGTGAGCTCCAAGAATGGTCGAAGAAATGCCTGCTGAGATTCAATGTCACGAAGTGCAAGAGGATGCACCTAGGGCGTATCAACGGTAAGGAGGCGTATCATTTGTCCCAACGGGACGAAGAAACTGCACTATTTGAGACTGGATGTGAGAAGGACCTAGGTGTGTATGTTGACAATGAGCTGAAGTTCTTGGGCCATTGCGAGAAGAAGGTAAATCAAGCAAGTAAATTATTAGGTCTTACAAGAAGGTCGTTCAGATATCTAGACGGTCAGTCCCTCTTCACGGTCTTCAAGAGTGAAGTGCTTCCCCATCTGGAATACTGTCACCCTGTCTGGTCCCCGAGATATACTAGGGAGTGTCAGTTGATTGAAAATGTTCAAAGGAGGGCCACCAGACTGGTGCCTGCACTGAGAGATTGGAGCGCCTGAACTTGCCTAGCTTATACTACAGACGGGCAAGGGGTGACCTAATTGAGGTGTACTGTATAAGCATCTCAAGGGGCACTACTCAATCGGGTGTCCTTACCTGGAGCTGGCAGACGCTCACCCCACAAGGGGTCACAGCTCAAGGTTGAAGAAGCCGCAGGTCCAGAAAACTGTGAGGGCAAACTTTTTCGGAGTGAGAGTTGTGAACTCTTGGAACAATCTGCAAGAAAGTGTTGTGACGGCATCGAGTGCGAGCTCTTTCAAGCCCAAACTTGACCAACACTGGAGCAGGTTCAAGTACATTCAGGAGCCGGGGCATGCCCAGTACTTGCCAACAGTGCATAACAGAGACGTGACTGATCGCCCAAGCAGCTAACGAGCCGATCAGTGGTGAAGAGGATAAAAGTAAGTAAAAAGACTCAAGAGTAGTTTAGTCAATCAACCCTAAATCTGAAGACAAAAGACAAATTGCTAGACATACAAACACACAGACAGCATGATTGTTATATCCACTTACTCTTCAAATGAAGGGAACAAAAAGCATAAAGCAGGCTGAGGACAATACAATTGCCATTATACTATTTGAGAAACTGCAAGAATCCATTTGACTTTAATAACAAAGCTCAAATTATTCATGAAGAGTTTCGATGAAAATGGTCCATCTATCCGGTCAAAATTCAACCATCAATACCTTGTACATACATTCATCCATACATGAATGGAGACGGAAACGAACAAAAGATCTTCCCTATTCTGACATTGTTAACTGAAGCATACAAACACCATACTGAAAGCGAGTCACATTACCAGTGGGGACTTCACATTAATTTGTTATGGGGACGCCACACTGCACATCAAACTTACTGTGGCCGAGACGACTGTATCTTTAAAATCATACCGAAGATGATATAATATTGAGAGTTTCACTACTGAGGGAACCACAATAGCGTAAGGAGGGTAATAGCTTAGCATACTGAGGGCACCATCATACAGTGGGCAACAAGCCGAAGAAATACTAGCTATACAGTACATTAAAGCAACGAGAACACTATTGCTAGAAGAGAAATCCTCTGTCGCCATAGATACACAATACCAAGGGGAGCAAACTTACTCTAGATGCCAAGCTGTGAAGGGAACCACACTACGGCAGGTGCCAATTTGTAAAGAGCGTTGTACTAGTGGAGGACAATTTTGCAGGACTAAAAAGTTATCCTCTCGAGAGCAATAGGTTCCAGCATAATACAGTACATCATTCCAATAAATCAAAATTTTGTGACCTTAATATTCTTATACTCTACGCACCACCATTTTACTCTTCATTAACAACAAAGCAAATTTTACAGACTGAGGTGCAATCTACTGGACATAATAGCTGCCAAACATTCCTAATGGGGTGAAGTATATCCATGTTCTTCTAGATTTTCTATTACAACACCCCATCACACCTAAATAAAGACAAAATCCCAATATTTTCATAAAACACATTAAGTGGTTAATTTCTAGAAGCAACAATAGCTACGTCTTTATTAGTACACACGAATCATGGGACAGTGAAAAAAGAACGAATCTCAGCTCAATTAAGAACAAACGAACACGAAGGAATACAGTACTTACTTTGACAGGTGTTTGCGAGCAGAAGGCAGAGTGGCGAGTTCCTCTTTCATGACATACCGCTTTGTGCCTAGACAGTACTGTTCCATGTAAGTGGGCCAGTGCAGGGCTGAGAGGGCAAAATTGAATGTGTGTTGATCAGCCTCAGATAAGGTTGACCACAGATGTTGCACGTTGTCATTACAGAAGCACCACTCGTGTGTAGTGAAGTACTCTAAACATGCAGCAGCACGGTCAAGCTTCTGGGCAATCCTCACCATGCTGTGGGTCAACAAGAGATACGCTTACTAAGGATAAACTCTGACAAAATACTTGAGAATAAGGCATTGTTCAGTACTTTATAAACATCATCTACGTATGAGAAAAAATCTGAAGACTATTTTTCAGCCTTACATGATTAAAAATGAGAAGTATTATCTCCGTTAGCCGGAATCCCTTAACCCGGAACTCTCCGATATCCGGAATTGAAATTTTCTCGGAAAATTGTTCCCAAAGCCGGATTTTCCAAGGGGCACATTTTCCGGAAAATTCCAAGAAAATTTTCAAGATACCCGGAAAATTCCAGGGATGAGGGATATTTTTTACAGCTTGGAGAGAGTCATCTCGGTTCCCGGAAATCTCTCATTCCCGGAAGTGCTCTGCACCAATTGTTTCGGCTAACGGAGATATCACTGTAATATTAGACTTCACTATTTCTGATCCATTATTTTCACTTCAAATTCCATTTCTTTTAAGAGAAACCATATATTTATATTTTTTTTAAGGTGATTCCGTAAAAACTCGTGTGTAGTTCGAGGTTTTAAGACCAAGTTTTTAGGCAAAAAATTGGGGGTCGACCTCTACATGGGTAATAGTTTTGTTAGGTTGAATCCGTGCATGATGGGAAGGGCGAGGAGCAACTGTTAGCTTCAGACATGAAAAATATTTACCATTTACTGCCAGTAAACAATGGAAATGTAAAATATGTACCAATTAGTAATGATAAGCTGTGCAGTTCCTTCAGCAGATAAAGCTCACCAACTTACAATTGGCTAAATTACCTTACAACATGCTTTCAGTAGTCTATGTTGAAGTTCTTAGCACAGGCTAACTTATCATATCATATACGGTATCACAGTTCTCATTGATCTACAAAAAATACCGGAAATAAAAACCTTTTCAAAATTTCACACTTAATATAATACCCAGTAATCCACCTCAACCTCATATTATTTACAACGATGCACGACGCACCACCAGCTGTTGAGTATCAGCTAGACGGTACACGTGTTTTTCGAATCGTTTTCAGTTAAAAAACTGTTACATCACACGTATATTTTACCTTAACTGTGCTTGAATGAATATATTCTCGGAAATAAATGGTAATTTTGCTGAAACGTGAGGTATTTCAATGTAAAATAAGATAAAATACATGACGAAAACAAAAGACTTTACCTAACCTTCCGATGTTCAAGAGATGCTACTCATTTTTTTCATAGTTTTCGGTTAAAATACTGTTATATTACAATGACATTCAATTCATACTGTGCTTGATATAATGCATTCACGGAAATGTAATATTTTTTCTGAAATGACGTACGTATTACAGTGGAAAGTGGGATAAAACCATGACGAAAACAATCGACTTTCGCTTTCTTTCGTTGTTCAAAAGATGTTACCGTAATCGCTTTTCGTATGGTTTTCAGTTAAAAAGAACTGTTGTATTACAATAATATTCCCTCCTAATTGACTTGAATAAATACTTGAATGGAAATGTACAATATTTTTGCTGAAACTACCCGCGTTCAGTGTAAAGTGTCGTAATAATGGTAAACAATTTGCCTTTTGCGCCCGGTGTTCCAGGCACGGCGACCCTCAGTTTATAGGACGTAGAGTGTTTTTAGTGAAGGTTTTGCTGTTCCATTACCCTCAAAAACTTGGGTCGACCTATAAACGAGGCATATCATAAATTAATGACTTCTTGGTAAAAAAAATCAGGGTCGACCTATAAACGAGGTAGAATTATAGACGAGTACATACGGTATGCAAAGAGATAAACATAATTCTTCAGCAAAAGTTCTTGGGGATTATACATGCATCACTGTACTGTACTCAGAATGGTGGAAATGAAGAGAACAAATTAAATACAGACAGTTCCTGGTTTATGAAGAACAAGTTTAAAATCCTAGAGTTACAAAAAAAAAAATTTGTTTCATGGTTAACTAAGGTAAATATATAGAGTAACATATAGTGGTTAAGTTATCATGGCTCATAGGACCATTATGTGAAGCAGTGACCAGACACAGAGTCAAGGCATTGTGACTGTAGGAAAACTCATGTGTTTAGTAGCCCACAGTTTGATCTGATGCCAACAGAAAGAATAAAATGTCAAGATGGATAAGTTAATATTTCTTCTTCATATAAAACCTCATCAAATATAAAATACAGTGAAAGCATAAAATCTCAAAATGTATATGCTGTACAGTGATCCCTCGGTTAACGAAATTTCGGTTAACGAATTCCTTAAGAATTTTTCCCAAAATGTTTTTGCCTGCTTTCACCTGCTCACCAGCTGTAGTATTAGTCCACCAATACAGTAATCGGTTTTAGGGCTTAAATTCGTTACCATTTTAACATAATTCACTGAAGTCACTGATGTGGCGGAGGATACTGGGTTACTAGTTTAAAAAATCATCTGATGCATTTCTGGACACTTGAAAGTAGCTTCATCATTCATACAATTAGCATTTTATAGTAGGGAGAGAACCCATAGTGTAAAGGCTGCATTTTTGCAGAAAAATAACTTTCCTGGAGTTTGCAAAACTTATTGAGTTGGAGGGAGATGAAAATGGTGAAATTGGTTTTCATAAAACCAACTGCCCATTAATGTTGTGTCTATTAAGCCTTCGGTACACATGAAGGCAGTGTGGTTGGTATTGGACTTGACTGCCTTCACTTTTTCAACACTAAAGTTAGGTACCCATTTATAGCTGGGTGCACTGGGAGTTCCCTGGGCACACAACAGGGACACTTAGGCCAGAAGGCAAGTGCTGTGTCCCCTGAAGTAAGGGCAAGAAATCTGTAAGAACTAGAGATGCATCTGTTGACATAGATGCTCCCACATTATTTGTCAAAGGGACATACAGTACTGTAAATGTGTTCATAATCAACAAACTATAACACCCAGACAATCTGCAAATCTGTAAATGATAGTTAGACTGTCTTCCATGCTCGAAATCATTATGTTTAAAACTGTAAAACAAGTAACATTATCAGGGGTAACACTCAGGCAATATGTACATCTGCATGTGAAGGTTAGACTGTATCCAAGTTTGAGGATATAAAATACAGCTATTTTTCTCATGTAACACTATATATTGAAATCTGACCTTTAGCTCGAATGTGTTCCGAGTTGAAAGTCAATCTACCAGACTTTAAGACTCATTAATTAACAATCTTTTCAAGGTAATGTGGGGCAGATGAAAACAAAGATGTATGTATGAAAAGACAAGGGTAACCATATAAACCCCCTCTTGCAGGAAATACAAAGGTTGAGATAAAGATTTGATAAGTTTGGGGGAGACAGCTGAAGACTGAGGCATATATGAGTGAAACAGTTAGAGACAAAGCGAGACAACTGGAGATTCTGGGTGTAATGTTTGGGGAGAGGGGGGGGGGGGGGGGGAGGAGGGGGGGGGGGGTTGGGGGCACTAAAGAAAAGGGTTGTTTAAGTTAAGCAACTGAAGGTAATTATAAAAACATAAAATGGTTATCATGACTAAAGTATGCTGGAAATATCTTATGTTGGATGTATTCAACTTTCCGATATTAACTAATATGGTAAGCTCTCAATTATCTGTACGGTGCAATCAAGTAACCGAAAGCATCAAATACCTGTCGAATGGTAATTATTGATTAAAGAGTGTAATGTGGGAATGAACATAAGGGTTATGTCTATCTAAGGTTGGGAATGTTGCAAAAAGAAAATACCTTTGAAGGACGTTCACACTGAAGTAGAGACCAAGAGGCCATAACTCTCGAGAGTTAGAAAATACAGATGCAACAATACTTGTTATCACATTTCTCTGAGTTCTTATTATGATATATCAACATACACTACCAAATTTGATTAAAACCCACCGCTATCACGTACGTACTCACACACGGATGCACACACAGATGCCAGTAACTTTTATATCCCTCTCTGTGTGGGCAGCAAGGGGCAACAAAAGCTATCAAAAGATTTTGCAAGACATACAGTGCATGGTAAAAGGCTTACTTCAATAATAATGTGTCTATGATACTATAAATGTACTGTAGTTGAAATATAAACAGAAAAGTCACTTCCCAAACAATACTTACATGGGTCGTTTGCCTGCAAGCTTGGATGCAGCATCCATGAGGTATGCGGGGAGCCAGTGTTGCACAAGGACGGCGATGGTGTTGAGAGTCTTGTGCTGAGTGAAGCGCAGGTTTGGGTACCAGACCACATCATTCATGGCATTCCTTCGCAAGGCCGCCATCCCATGTTCATTTATCTCACCCCATCGCACCGGTCGCTCCATCCCCGACACACAGTTATAAACCGTCAGTTCACTTTGTCTGAGGAAATATTACATAATAATCAAGTGACACAGGCAATCATTTTTTACTGTCAATATAAATGCCTTTAGTTTACTCTACATAACTGCTAACTCAATATATGAGAAGACCACAGGAGAATTCTAAAACATATCCCCACAGTTATGGAGGAATTACTGTGCCTGTACAGGAATTTTACCAGTAAATAACACATTTGTATAACATTTTTAATTACAGTACTACTTGTGTCACATTTTCATGGTTTACCTGCGAGTAGCAGTGTGCCAAGCTGTTACTATAAGAAGGTTGATTGGAATATCGACAGGAATAAGATCAGCCACAAGTTCACCTCGGCAGTGGAGAGTACGCAGCATGCCCTTCCCAGCGCCTATGATCAGTCCAGTAGGGCCGTTGAGATTGTCAACCCAACCAGGTAGAGGTTCACGCCATGCTGCCGCAACTACACACAAGGACAACCTCAATATTTTGTTGTACATTGGGAAAATTACAGTTCAGCAGACATATCCAAAAAATTCAACAAAATCAAATATGATTTCAATATGAGTGATGTATAATACTTGTACTGTAATAATTTGTCAAATGGCTTTGTTTTGTATTTTCACAATTTCTAGTAATTGTTCTATAGTTTGATAACATTATGGGGCTTATACCACAACCTAGACCATAAACAAGTTTATATAAGAACAAAATATAATGGGGGTAAAGACTGCTGGTAAGCCAAAAAAAGAAAAAATTCCAGTGCCACAATGAGAGGACAGGTACAGGAAAAATTCAGAGAAGCCACACCCGGGCACAAGTCATTTTTAATGACCCTGGGGGGCGAAAATATAATAAAACAATAATAATGATGATAATACTCCGCCTACCAGACAGGAGGAGGCGAGCGCAGTGTAAACAATGACATTTCTAACCACACCCTGCAAAATACAGTGTACTTAGCAAATGCTGCAGCTTCTGAGAATGGAGGGAGGCCGGAGTTATTACCAAGAGCAGACATATTACCGAGAACAAATTCTGGCTTGAATGTCATGTACACTAATACTGACACGTTCCTTGATAAGAGAGAGGATTTTGAAACACTACTGAAGGTACACCAACCCGATATTGTAGGAGTTGTAGAACTGTTGTACACGCACAGGAGAATCAACCCAGGGGAATGAAAGTTCAGTATTGCTGGATGTGACTCGTTTACAAACCTTTCTCAAAAAACTTGCAAGAGGGGTGTGGTTATCTATGCTAGGCAAGACCTTAGAGCCAGCCAGGCGAGGGTACAGGGAGAGGATGTTTTTGTAGAGTCCAAGTGGTGTAAAATTAAATTAAAGGGAGGGGACTTACTTATCGTCGGGCGTATCTACAGATCCCCAAACTGTAGCCTACAAAACCAAAGGAACTTAAGAGACTTGATAGACAATGCAGCGATGCTCAACTCAACACATTACAGAGGGGAGCAAACACCCAAGCCACTAGACCTCATCATAACAAACGAAGAGGGTATGGTGGTCAAACTGAAACATCTAGCCCCAGTTGGCACCAGTCACCATGTTATGTTGTCATTCCAATTTAACTGTTACCTCGTTCATGATAAAGCCAAGCCAAGGTGCAAATATTACAATGGAAATTATGACGGGATGAGGGGTATCCACTGGCCTGACTAATTTAAGGCGCAAGAAAGGCAGACACTACGCTGAATATCATAACTAGTAAAGTGACCCATTTGATCGATAAATTTATACCCAAGACCAAACCCAGCGCCTCTAGGAATATGAGAGGGACCCCTACACATGAACCATGCGGCGGTCGACAAAGTTAAGAATAAAACCCAGAAATTCAAGACGTGGGTTAGGTCAAACAATGAGCAAGACAGGAGAATGTATGCAAGAACCAGAAACCAAGCAAAGGCAGAGCATAGAAGGACTGAAAAGGAGTTCCAGAGGCTGGTTGCAAGTGAGGTCAAGTCAAACTCAAAGGCATTTTACCGCTATGCAAAGTCAAAATTAAAAACTTGAGTAGGAGTATCAGACCTGAGGCTTGAAGATGGTAGTCATGCATATTCCGACCAGGATAAAGCCGAGGCATTGAACAGCTTCTTTTTCTCGGTGTTCACAAGAGAGGATGCAATTAACCTTCCTGCATTTGAGAACAGACGGTTCGACACAGCACTGACCCACATTGTGTTCACAGAAGAGGGTATTAGAAATAAACTGTCAAAGCTAAAGGTCCATAAGAGTCCCGGCCCTGACATGGTGCATCCCAGAGTGCTAAGAGAGTTGTGCAATGAGCTTGCCGAGCCCCTGAAGATCCTGTTTTGAAAAAGTCTGGATGAACAAAAGGTCCCCAGTGATTGGAAAATGGCTTATGCGAGTCCCATCTTCAAGAAGGGCGATCGTCACTCCATGAAAAACTATAGACCGGTGAGCCTGACCAGCATAGTAGGCAAAGTACTTCAGAGCATTATCAGAGATGCCGCAATGGAACATCTACTACGAAACAACCTTGTAGAGGAATGCCAACACGGTTTTATGCTGGGGCACTCCTGCTTAACACAATTGCTCAAGGTATTGGATATTTGGACCCATAATCTGGATCTGGGTGGTAATATCGACAACATATTCCTAGATTTTACCAAGTCTTTTGACAGCGTACCCCATGAAAGGCTGAAAATCAAACTGGAAGGGTACAGAATTCGGGGAAATGTCCTAGCATGGATAGAAGACTTTCTGCATGACCGCAATCAGTGTGTGGTGGTTAATGGCACGAAATCATCATCTGTACCTGTCACGAGCAGGGTGCCACAGGGCAGTGTATTGGGCCCACTGTTGTTTGCTTGTTTCATAAATGACATGCCTGACGCTGTACACTCCTCCATACAAATGTTTGCGGATCACGCCAAGTTATTTCGGGAAATCAAGAACCAAGTGGACTGTGAAGAGCTGCAGAAGGATCTCTGTAAGCTCCAAGAATGGTTGAAGAATTGGCTGCTGAGATTCAATGTCACGAAGTGTAAGAGGATGCACCTGGGGCGTACCAACCGTAAGTAGGCGTATCATATGTCCCAATGGGATGAAGAAACTGCACTATTTTAGACTGAATGTGAGAAGTACCTAGGTGTGTACGTTGACAATGAGCTGAAGTTCTCGGGCCATTGCAAGACGAAGGCAAATCAGGGGAAAAAATTATGAGGTGTTATAAAAAGGATAGTTCAGACATCAAGAAGGTCCATCCCTCTTCACAATCTTCAAGAGTGAAGTGCTTCCCCATCTGGAGTACTGTCACCCCGTCTGGTCTACGAGATATGCTAGGGGGTGTCAGTTGACTAAAAATTTTCAAAGGAGGGCCACCAGACAGGTGCCTGCACTTCAGCACCTCAGCTACCCTGAGAGATTGGAGCACCTGAACTTGCCTAGCTTATACAACAGACAGGCAAGGGGCGACCTAATTGAGGTGTATAAGCATCTCAAGGGGCACTACTCAGTCGAGTGTCCTTAACTGGAGCTGGCAGACACTCGCCCCACAAGGGGTCACAGCTCAAGGCTGAAGAAGCCTCAGGTCCAGAAAACATGAGGGCAAACTTTTTCGGAGTGAGAATTGAGAACTCTTGGACCAATCTGCCAGAAAGTGTTGTAACGGCACCGAGTGTGAGCTCTTTGAAGACCAGACTTGACCAACACTGGAGCAGGTTCAAGTACATTCAGGAGCCGGTGCATGCCCAGTACTTGCCAACAGTGTGTAACAGATGTGACCGATCGCCCAAGTGACTAACGAGCCGATCAGTGGTGAAGAGGATAAAAGTAAAAGTAAAAAGTAAATAATAATAATAATAATAATCA
Source organism: Homarus gammarus (assembly GCA_958450375.1). NCBI lineage: Eukaryota > Metazoa > Arthropoda > Malacostraca > Decapoda > Nephropidae > Homarus > Homarus gammarus. Next base: position 282,129 of record CAUDMG010003965.1, read on the forward strand.
TAATCATAATAATAATAATAATAATAATAATAATAATGAAATTAATAAAAATAAATAATTATAATAAAAGAAAATAATACCAATAAAAATTTTAAATAATAATAATAATGAGCAATAAATAAATACAAAAATTAAAAAATAAATCAAGATTAAGAAACGGTATACAGTATGCAGTGTTGTCAAAGTAAGAGAAACAATTGAGATCCTGCAATTGTGTGTATATGAGGCAGAAAGTCAGATCAGCAACCTGGGACTTGGTCACAATTTTTGTGATGCCATATGGCAGCAGGGTCTACCATTAGACAACACATTGTTTCCAATATCTTCCCAGGTGGTTGTACCTTTCTGTTTGGTAGATGCCTACTACCTTGATTGCATTACAAGATCTTTCCACTGTGCCAACAGAAACTTGTATTAATGGCTTTTACACAGTAAATCAACTTTGAACACCTGAACAATAGTCAACTTGATAATCCCACCACCCTGTACCATGTGACTTACCTATGGACGGCCGAACAATGGCTAAAGGCAATGATCCAGCCTCTTGAACCAAGACATGCTCAGCTAAAGCCTTTGTGTACGTGTACGTGTTGGGCCGTGAACCAATCAGTCTGTAAAAGAGTTAATTAATGTTATCAATATGACAATTAAATAATTACCTGGAAAAATCTAAATTATGTGATAATTCTCAGCCTCGTAAAATAAGACGGTGATTACCAGTATACATGAGACTGCAGTTAGGTGGGAGATGATGAGGCAGAAAGTATTACATTACAAGAATATAGAAGACAGTATGGTTTCCATTTACCAGGGGTCTATTTTACTGAAAACTTTGTGAGTATTAATTCATGCAAATTTAATAACAATTATGGGAAATGAGGAGATGAATTTCTGTATATCAACAGATTAATAAATCTCACTTTTATTAAATACATTAACACTATGCGGACTGAAGATATATAAACCTACTTGGGTGTGAGATGATTGAACGTCTCATCATCCATCCAGTCGACGAGTTGGATGAGTTTATAGGGATCGATGGGCGGAGGGTAGACCATCTCCTTCACCTCACCACGGTCACAGTTGCAATAGGCCGTAGATACATGGATCACTGCCTGAAGGGTAAGGTTGTAAGAGTCACTGTATCTAGTATGAAATGGCCTTAGGAAGAGATCAGTGCTGGTATCTCTTTATAAGGATGTATAAATCATAGGGAAAAATAACTAGTAAAGATCACAGGTAAAAATAACAGGTAAAAATTCAATGTAAAAGAGATCTCGCCAGGAAAGATGACCCAGGGACACACAAGTCATTATATAAATTAGATGATGCACATGAAAGATTTATGAGAAAAATGGTGCAAGGAATATTTAAGAAGAACACTGTAGGTTCAAAGACCACTCGGGAACAACAATAAAGGATTAAGGACCATTTAGGAAGAACAATGAAGGATTAAGGACCATTTAGGAAGAACACTGTAGGTTCAAAGACCACTCGGGAACAACAATAAAGGATTAAGGACCATTTAGGAAGAACAATGAAGGATTAAGGACCATTTAGGAAGAACAATGAAGGATTAAGGACCATTTAGGAAGAACAATGAAGGATTAAGGACCATTTAGGAAGAACAATGAAGGATTAAGGACCATTTAGGAAGAACAATGAAGGATTAAGGACCATTTAGGAAGAACAATGAAGGATTAAGGACAACTCAAGAAGAACACACAAGTAACACTACCTAGTGATGGACCAGTGAGGCAGAAGACACATTCTCCTGTCACCTAATAAAGATAATACAGTATACAGAATAAAAACAAAAATAACACAAGGAAATTAAAATGGTACTGTAGTAAAATTTCTGGTAAACTTTGGAAAAATCTTAACAAAAGAAAAAAAGTATATAGCTATAGTATATATACATAAACTTGTACAGGTACTCTGAAACTTGGGAATATCATTAACTTGCATTACAAAACGTTCACTTGAAACTCGGATGGTGAGGGGGGGAGGGGTGGCGCTAAGGGCTTGGTGGAAGTCATAAAAAAAAAATAAAAATTGAGAGAGTAAATGGAAAAATGTGTGGTTTGGAGCATAGTGTACAATTAATTAGTGTTTGCCGCCCAGAAGACTTAGTACAGATACAGTACTAATTCATTACAGGCATCATACTCTTAAGGGTCATTTAATATACCCTGTAATGTACTAATGTTGTCTCTTTCACACCTCACCCTCCTAGTACTACTGCCGTCTACCCTACCCTCCTCTCTTACTACAGCCTCCCATCAATCATCACAATCACTACAACACTTACCACCAACTTGGTCATCTTGTGACAAAGCTCCACTAAGCGCTTTGTGCCCAGGACATTCATCTGGAGTGACAGTTTAAGTGCCTCATCAAATTTAACAGTGGCAGCGGCATGGAAGACGACAGAGACAGTGGAGGTGAGGGCGGCAGCATTGTCAACAGATATCCCTAGGCCCGGCAACATGATGTCACCCTCCACTGGTTTTAGCTTCCTCAACACCTCTGGTGACGTAGACCGCAGTTCATCAAACAGCTGTTAATAAACAAATTGTCATTATTAAGAGTCGCATTCTTCATATTCAAGTTTATATTTTTTACCGCTGCAATACCTAAACCAGCGAACACATGAGGCATTTTCACCACATTACACAGTACAGTACTTCTGGTAATAATCCATAAGAAATTATAGCCATATTATGAAAGCAAAATTGCATTAAGTTTACTAGAAAGACTCAAGTAAACTATTTAAACTTTAGCAGACGAAGTTGTCACAAGATTACTGTAAAGTATTTGATCTTATTAGACTGTACCCACGTTTGATTAATTGTTTCGTCTTGCATTTTAGTGCACTGTATACGGTACTGTAGAAAATCAGTCACGGGTACACATAAATACTGTACAGTACGGTACTGTATTTTAATGAAAGTAGATATTGGAAGTATATAATTCAACCTGAGCCCACTGGTACACTTGTGACAATATGTCAACATAAATGTGAAGCTTGAGTCAAAAATGTACTGTATCTACACAAGAAAGTATGGATTGGGCAAGAAACCTCTACAATGCCCAGATTAAATTAGATATAAAGTACAATATTCTAAATTAAATAACTTTAAGACCAACAACAATAGTTCAGTGAGAGTGTGGTCCAGTACAGTACAGTGTTAAGTTTTAACCTTCAGTTTTGCTATGGATCACACCCTAAGAGACTAAGCATAATAAAACATATGATTTTAAACATAACATTTTCTGGCAAGCAAGAACAGTGCATACTGTATATCATGCTGGTACAGTACACACTACAGGTATTTCATTTAGATTTAGAAGTTACCGGAGTCCTGAGACCCTTCTGTATGACTCAGAACTTTCTTAACATCAGGCCTGGAAATTCAAAGGCATTTCCTATTATCAGTATTGAAACTTTAATGGTATTTTTAATATTATTATTACTATTATTTTGTTTAATATTAAAATTACTCATACAATAATTATTAATATTAGTCGTACAGTACTGTAGTAGTATGAGTAATGTCACCATTTAAAAACAACAATTTCACCATTTGTCAACTTACTAGTCATTCAGACAATTGATCTATTCTTTGTTATGACCTTTACTGTCCAATGTTAGTACAGGAGGAAACTGTAGTACTCAAAATAAAACCTGATAAGTTTGGTTGGCTCACACTGAAAAACACCCTGTACACATTGTCTCAGGCCGTGGATTGTCTACACTGGTGAGAGGCACCCGAGTTACCACTCAACCAACCTCTTATTTTTATAATGATCATAAATTAATTATTATGGTATAACTTATATTGCTTCGTTCTTAATAATATTACTGATGAGAGAAATAGTTAATGTAGGCCATCTCGGCATCCTCTCTACCATAACAGGCTACAAAATACACATAACTAAGCAACAACCTCGGTCATAAAAAACTTATACGAGCCACCTGATATACACCAAGCACACAGTAATGGTTTAAACAATCACATGGCGACGTGAGGTGAATCGGCCAGTGAGACGGTAAGTACGTATGGTAAGTGAAGGGGTGGCCATCCCTGGTACTCGAGCATCCGATTACTACATGAGAAAGTCGCTAAAGTGACCTTGAGTTCCTAGACTGGCCCACCCTCGACATAGCTAATACTGTTACTTTTTAATTATTGCTTCAGCTTTAGAAGAGTGACCCTTTATCCATCTGCTTTTATTAGTCTCAGAAGAGGAATGAAAAGCAAAATGACTCGAGACGTCCGCCTATGGATAGAAAAAAAAATAAAGTTTGGACACACACTTAGACAATATAGGTGTAAGCAAAAGAGACGATGCCGTAACCTAGATTGAATAAAATAAATAAATAAAAATGCCTTTTCCCTTTCCTCCTCGTACCAGACACGAGGCTGCCTATTTCGGCGGCGGTCACTAGACGGTTCTGGGTCGTGTACCTCCAAAAAAAGGTCCAGATCATAACCCACGACACGACCTCTACTCTACGGGTAGGTATACAATATGATGAGCAACCAGCAGGGGAGTATAAGAAGCTCTACGATTACTAGTTCTGGATCACCCCAAGATTACATCCCTGCTAACTAAACCTGAAGATTAGCCACCCTAAACCCCAGGCAGCGTTAGGGTGGTTGGTCTTCAGGTCAATTAAGCTAGGATGTCTGTAGATAATCCCTAATCTTTTATCCTGATTAATGTAACTCCATGTAACGTCTGTATCTTGGACGATCATAATTACATTTATTATTTCAGATGTAAGATATCCACAGGCGTTTCTTACAGCAACTGGAGACGTAAGGTTGTACGCTACGAATAAAACATGAGGAAGGACAATGGTGAGTTGGTTAAAGTGTGTCATCCCTCCCTCACTCTCTCTCTCCACTAAGACTCACTGGGAAAACCGATAATACCCGCTACTCATTCTTCCCAACCTTCTTTTTACTTCACCTACAGGTTCTTCTTCTCCCAATTTCGAACTTTTAGCATTTTATCATATCCTGTAGGAGTGGTTTTTCTCATCGACAGTACTTGAATGTGATAATTATGATGTCTCCGCTGTGGTGGTGACACTGGAACAGCGGGTCTGAGCCCAAACTAAATAACTCCTTATAAGCAACGGGTGTGCTCAACATATACAGTAAATGCTACATAAAAGATATATCAAAACACCAAGATATATAAATACGTGCTACATAGACGATAACTTTGGCTTTAAACCCGAAAACAAAAGCAAGAAAATGAGTACTTAGAAGAAAACGGACCTTGAGGACTGAAATGTAATTCCACAGGTCAGCTGAACCATCTCAGCGGATCTTCTTTATTAAAATCCATTGTGTAACGCATATTGGTAAATAATCAATTACAGAACAAATTACATTACTGTACATTTATTTTATTGTACGACTATGATTATTATACACGAAAGCGATGCATGGGATGATAGCAGACAGGTGAAGAAATATGATTGTCGGAAAAGCTGTATACAACATTCAGACTGTCGAAAAAAAGACAATCCTACAGGAACAACAGTAAAGGAACGTACAAAAATGACCAGAGGTGAGGGTCAGGCGTTAAGATGGACCTGGGACACTGGGTTCACCTCCCAAGCATTGCGATTGTTCCTTATGAAATGATAATTGGCACGTCCGGGACATTCAATAGCAGTGGTAAAGGACAGGTCAGGGACAACAGCCCAGGACATTCAACAGCAGCGGTAAAAGGACAGGTCAGGGACAACAGCCCAGGACATTCAACAGTAACGGTAAAGGACAGGTCAGGGACAAATGACTGGAGAGACTGTAAAGCAGAGACAACACCCACCTGTCGCACCTGCTGATAAGGGCGCCCACATCCTTACCTCCTCCACCTACCTGGGCTCAAGTTATGTACCCACTTTACCAACTACTGACCCCCCCCCCCCCCCCCCCACTACTACGACGACTAGAACACCTATTTACACCGTATCAACCAATGACATTCTGTTTTCCCTATAATGTATTAATGTCTCCACCATTGACAGCCATACTATAACACAAACTATCACTGGACATTGGCAGACCAGAATCACCTTTCTCTATGGCTGGTGAGTAAGCCATAGAGGGAGGGGGGTGGGATGTCCTCGCCCGATAGATAAACATATTCGTGCAGACATTCTTCTCCTCCTCCTCTCCGTCCTCCCAAACATTCTCAAAACCTCTCGCGACAAAGTCTAGTTAACGATGGTCATGTGCAGTTCTGATGTCATTTTGAGACTCGTTGTTTATATGGTAGTTTGAGAGGTTCATGGCAAGAGTTCAAGGGTGAAACGACACTGATGTTTATGTACACACACTACAGAAACATCCCCCCCCCCTCCCTAGACCTACTGTACCCCTCCCCCCTCCCTAGACCTACTGTACCCCCCTCTTCCCTCCCTAGACCTACTGTACCCCCCTAGACCTACTGTACCCCCCCTCTTCCCTCCCTAGACCTACTGTACCCCCCCTCTCCCCTCCCTAGACCGACTGTACCCCCCCTCTTCCCTCCCTAGACCTACTGTACCCCCCTCTTCCCCCTCCCTAGACCTACTGTACCCCCCTCTTCCCCCTCCCTAGACCTACTGTACCCCCCTCTTCCCTCCCTAGACCTACTGTACCCCCCTCTTCTCCCTCCCTAGACCTACTGTACCCCCCTCTTCCCTCCCTAGACCTACTGTACTCCCCCTCTTCCTTCCCTAGACCTACTGTACCCCCCTCTTCCTTCCCTAGACCTACTGTACCCCCCTCTTCCCTCCCTAGACCTACTGTACCCCCCCTCTTCCCTCCCTAGACCTACTGTACCCCCCTAGACCTACTGTACCCCCCCTCTTCCCTCCCTAGACCTACTGTACCCCCCCTCTCCCCTCCCTAGACCGACTGTACCCCCCCTCTTCCCTCCCTAGACCTACTGTACCCCCCTCTTCCCCCTCCCTAGACCTACTGTACCCCCCTCTTCTCCCTCCCTAGACCTACTGTACCCCCCTCTTCCCTCCCTAGACCTACTGTACCCCCCTCTTCTCCCTCCCTAGACCTACTGTACCCCCCTCTTCCCCCTCCCTAGACCTACTGTACCCCCCTCTTCCCCTCCCTAGACCTACTGTACCCCCCTCTTCTCCCTCCCTAGACCTACTGTACCCCCCTCTTCCCTCCCTAGACCTACTGTACCCCCTCTTCCCTCCCTAGACCTACTGTACCCCCCTCTTCCCCTCCCTAGACCTACTGTACCCCCCCTCTTCTCCTCCCTAGACCTACTGTACCCCCCTCTTCCCTCCCTAGACCTACTGTACCCCCCTCTTCTCCCTCCCTAGACCTACTGTACCCCCCTCTTCCCCCTCCCTAGACCTACTGTACCCCCCTCTTCCCCCTCCCTAGACCTACTGTACCCCCCTCTTCTCCCTCCCTAGACCTACTGTACCCCCCTCTTCCCTCCCTAGACCTACTGTACCCCCTCTTCCCTCCCTAGACCTACTGTACCCCCCTCTTCCCTCCCTAGACCTACTGTACCCCCTCCTCTTCCCTCCCTAGACCTACTGTATCCCCCTCTTCCCTCCCTAGACCTACTGTGCCCCCCTCTTGCCGCCCTAGACCTACTGTTCCCCCCTCTTCCCGCCCAAGCCCGACTGTACCCCCCCTCTTCCCTCCCTAGACCTACTGTACCCCCCCTCTTCCCTCCCTAGACCTACTGTACCCCCCTCTTCCCTCCCTATACCTACTGTACCCCCCTCTTCCCTCCCTAGACCTACTGTACCCCCCTCTTCCCTCCCTAGACCTACTGTACCCCCCTCTTCCCCCCTAGACCTACTGTACCCCCCCTCTTCCCTCCCTAGACCTACTGTACCCCCCTCCCCCACTAACTAGCTAAGCGGTGTAGTCAACGTGTTATGTGACCAGGCCATCGTGCAGGGTCAGTATCTTGAATAGAATAAATGTGTCGTTTATAGCATTTAAAATTCAACGTAGAGGCGCACCTCCCCGTTATGTATTACTAAACACGGCGCTCATAGACTATCTGGTGTGTGAGCGAGGTGCCGTGAGGGGGGGGGGGGGGGGGGGCGGCGGTAATATTGCATCACCTGGGTGAGGTTAGACAGACTCCTCTGGGCTTTACTCATTTAAATAACAGAGAAGGTATGCAGGGCCGTCCCTAGGAGGGTGCGGGACCCGAGGCAACTCAGCCACTACGCCCCTCCCCCTCCCCCCCCCAAAAAAAAAAATTATATATATATATATATGAAGGTAAAAAACCACACTTCATGGAGACAAAGTTTATTTTAAACACCAATACAGGTTCGGCTCATCACGAGCCCTTCTCAATTGGTAATGACAGAGACAGAAAATATTACACAATATATACACGTGGAGACTGTGTCCGAGGTCACTGGGTCACGTGCGGGGCCCCGGGTGGTCGCCCCCCCCCCCCCCTCCCTAAAGGACGGGCCTGAAGGTATCCATGGCCCGCCCGCCCACCTCTTATTTCTAGGATGGACAAGATCTCCCACCTCTTGTTATTTCTAGGATGGATAACGGCAGCCTTTGGAAAAAACCGCTGAGGCACAATCCCCCTCCAAAAAAAAATTGAAAAACATAACATTAAATAATATAAAGAAACATATACCATATACAAATAAAATTGTAAAAAAAAATATAAAACATAAAATATAAGACCTAAACGCCAGGAGGATCAATATAACGCCAGACTCACAGAGGTGTGGGTGAAAGTACCTCCCAGCGGCGGGGTGGATAAGGCTAATCAGCTGTTCAGTGAAAGTCTGCCACATAGTCTTCCACCTATAGTGAAGATCTCCCACCATCCTGACGCGAGAAGTACGAGGTCTTAATTTCGGAGTACAACTGTGGACTAGCCAATTGATCAAGTTACCCCAGCCAATTGAGTACAAAGACTTAACCCCTAGAGTGCAATGCCATCGTACTCAAGTTGTTGTATTCAAGAGTCAAGACACTGTACGGTACTCAAGGGGTTAATATTTTTCAAATGACTAATTCAATGTTGTGCTCCAGAGATTTCCACTGTACTCACGGGATTTCCATCGTACTCAAGGGATTTCCAGCGTACTCAAGTGGTTTTTATCGTACTCAAAGGGTTTTCAATGTACTCAAGTGGTTTCAATCGCACTCATGGGGTTAGTATCGTAATGTACTCAAGGGGTTAAACCTGTTGTGTCAGTAATTAACCACAGGTAAGACGTGAAGGTGCGGCGTTCATAGGAGGTAAAAACTAGGATAAAATCATCTAAATTTACGAGGATGATCATAATGTTCGTATCTATTTATGTGAAACAGATTTTTAAAGTGTGTGTGTGTGGGTGTGTGCGGGTGGGTGGGTGGGTGTGTGTGTCCGGTGTGTGTGTGTCCGATGTGTGTGGTGTGTGTGTGTCCGATGTGTGTGGTGTGTGTGTGTGTGTCCGATGTGTGTGTGTGTGTGTGGTGTGTGTGTCCGATGTGTGTGTGTGTCCGATGTGTGTGGTGTGTGTGTGTGGTGTGTGTGTCCGATGTGTGTGTGTGTGTCTCCGATGTGTGTGTGTGTGTGTTTTAGTAAGTGGTGGGCAACAGGTGTTTACTGTACCTTGCAACATACGGTACACATCTTGCTAAATAGTCCATTCTGTTTACACACACACAAGGTTAATTACACCTAATTAGCCTAATCAACACGTACAACTGAGCTTAATTATATATATATATATATGGTACAATATAGGTAGTAGGCAGCTACCAAACAGGGAGGTACTACCGCCTGGGAAGATATTGGAAGCATAATGTGTTGTCTAATGGTAGACCCTGCTGCCATATGGCATCACGAATATTGTGACCAAGTCCCAGGTTGCTGATCTGACTTTCTGCCTCATTTACACACAATTGCGGGGTCTCAATTGTTTCTCTTACTTTGACAACACAACATACATATATTGTTTCTCACTGTTGATCTTTTTTGTTGCATTTCTTTAGGGTCCTTTATTATTATTATTAGTAGTATTAGTATTCTCATTATTATTATTATTAGTATTAGTATTCTCATTATTATTATTATTATTATTATTATAGTGTTATTATTATTATTATTATTTTATTACTTTTATTTTTGTATTTTTTATTATAAATTTTACTTATCTAAATTATTATTATTACATTCCCCCCCCCCCCCCCAGGCCCCGATATGGGTCAGTCACCTGTGACCGGGGGGGCTAATCCCCATAAAAAAATTTATATATATATCTGAAAACCTTAATACACGTGAGAGAATAATAACAAATAACATTAATGGCATCGACAAATATTATATTTTGAAGTCTTAGTTAAAAAGGAGATGATATATAGAGGTTATCCTAATCTAACGCTAACCTAACTGGTCTTAATATCTCATAACATAATTCGATCCTAAAAATCTCGATAACACAAACTGGTCTTAATATATCATAACTAACTCGACCCTATAAAACTCCACAACACAACCCAGTCTTAAAAAACACCACTTCATAACACTTCGATCCTCTCCCATGCCATGCGTCCACCTGGCAGCAATCACACGTCACCAATCTTCTACATCCTGTGGCGTAGGTTGTAACTCTCGACTCTTATCTCCTCCCCACTCTCTCTCTCTACCCCCTTCCTTCTCTTCCGCTGCTCTCTTTCTCTCCATCTCTCTCTCTCTCTCTCCCACACACGTAAGGAGCAGTGGAAGAAAGTAAACATTGCTTAAAACATGGCTATTCGTTCCCGTCGACTTTATATATGTGTGAGAGAGAGAGAGTTTAATCCTCAAGGGGTTAAACTATTGACCGTATAGTTACACTAATGTCTTCCAAGGGTTTAAATCACTGTCATAAAAAATATTTTATTATCCTCAAAAAATTGAATTATAAAAAAAAGTCAAATCATCGTCCTCAAAGGGTTAAAATTCATCGTCCTCAAAGGGTTAAAATTCATCGTCCTCAAGGGGTTAAAATTCATCGTCCTCAAGGGGTTAAAAATCATCGTCCTCAAGGGGTTAAAAATCATCGTCCTCAAGGTGTTAAATCATCGTCCTCAAGGTGTTAAATCATCGTCCTCAAGGAGTAAAAATTCATCGTCCTCAAGGGGTTAAAAATCATCGTCAAGGGGTTAAAAATCATCGTCCTCAAGGGGTTAAAATACATCGTCCTCAAGGGGTTAAAATTCATCGTCCTCAAGGGGTTAAAATTCATCGTCCTCAAGGGGTTAAAATTCATCGTCCTCAAGGGGTTAAATCATCGTCCTCAAGGAGTAAAAATTCATCGTCCTCAAGGTGTTAAATCATCGTCCTCAAGGTGTTAAATCATCGTCCTCAAGGTGTTAAATCATCGTCCTCAAGGGGTTAAAAATCATCGTCCTCAAGGGGTTAAAATCATCGTCCTCAAGGGGTTAAAATTCATCGTCCTCAAGGTGTTAAATCATCGTCTTCAAGGTGTTAAATCATCGTCCTCAAGGAGTAAAAATTCATCGTCCTCAAGGGGTTAAAATTCATCGTCCTCAAGGGGTTAAAATTCATCGTCCTCAAGGGGTTAAAATTCATCGTCCTCAAGGGGTTAAAATTCATCGTCCTCAAGGGGTTAAAATTCATCGTCCTCAAGGGGTTAAAATCATCGTCCTCAAGGGGTTAAAATTCATCGTCCTCAAGGGGTTAAAATTCATCGTCCTCAAGGAGTTAAAATTCATCGTCCTCAAGGGGTTAAAATTCATCGTCCTCAAGGGGTAAAAATCATCGTCCTCAAGGGGTTAAAATACATCGTCGTCAAGGGGTTAAAATCATCGTCGTCAAGGGGTTAAACTTCATCGTCTTCAAGGGGTTAAAATTCATCGTTCTCAAGTACAAATGTGGTATACCCCCCCTACCCTTTCTCACAACACTACACAAGACCGGGCTAGAGCAGGTGTGGTGTGGTATGGTGTGTGTATGGTGTGGTATGGTGTCGTGTGGTGTCAGCCAGCCAGAACTCCACGGTGTTTACATATCGAATTTTAAAATCGATCCGACGGTAATTTTATAACAACGAAGGAAATAAGACTACTATGATCTGACAGTGACTGGTGACAGTGACTGGTGACAGTGACTGGTGATGGTGACAGTGACTGATGATGGTGAATGGTGATGGTGACAGTGACTGGTGATGGTCACAGCGACTGGTGATGGTGACAGCGACTGGTGATGGTGACAGCGACTGGTGATGGTGACTGATGGTGAGTGACTGGTGATGGTGACTGGTGATGGTGACAGTGACTGGTGATGGTGACAGTGATGGTAACAGTGACTAATGGTGAGTGACTGGTGATGGTGACAGTGACTGGTGGCAGTGACTGGTGATGGTGGCAGTGACTGGTGATGGTGGCAGTGACTGGTGATGGTGGCAGTGACTGGTGATGGTGGCACTGACTGGTGATGGTGGCACTGACTGGTGATGGTGACTGGTGATGGTGAGTGACTGGTGATGGTGAGTGACTGGTGATGGTGAGTGACTGGTGATGGTGACTGGTGATGGTGGCAGTGCCTGGTGATGGTGACTGGTGATGGTGGCAGTGACTGGTGATGGTGACAGTGACTGGTGATGGTGACAGTGACTGGTGATGGTGACTGTTGATGGTGACAGTGACTGGTAATGGTGACTGGTGATGGTGGCAGTGACTGGTGATGGTGACAGTGACTGGTGATGGTGACAGTGACTGGTGATGGTGACAGTGACTGGTGATGGTGACAGTGACTGGTGATGGTGACAGTGACTGGTGATGGTGACAGTGACTGGTGATGGTGAGTGACAGGTGATGGTGACAGTGACTGGTGATGGTGACAGTGACTGGTGATGGTGAGTGACTGGTGATGGTGGCAGTGACTGGTGATGACAGTGACTGGTGATGGTGACAGTGACAGGTGATGGTGGCAGTGACTGGGGATGGTGAGTGACTGGTGATGGTGAGTGACTGGTGATGGTGACTGATGATGGTGACTGGTGATGGTGACAGTTACTGGTGATGGTGATGGTGACAGTGACTGGTGATGGTGGCAGTGACTGGTGATGGTGACAGTGACTGGTGATGGTGACAGTGACTGGTGATGGTGACTGGTGATGGTGACAGTGACTGGTGACAGTGACTGGTGATGGTGACAGTGACTGGTGATGGTGAGTGATGTGGTGATGGTGACAGTGACTGGTGTTGATGACTGGTGATGGTGACAGTGACTGGTGATGGTGAGTGACTGGTGATGGTGAAAGTGACTTGATGGTGACTGGTGATAGTGACAGTGACTGGTGATGGTGAGTGACTGGTGATAGTGAGTGACTGGTGATAGTGAGTGACTGGTGATGGTGGCAGTGACTGGTGATGGTGACTGGTGATGGTGGCAGTGACTGGTGATGGTGACAGTGACTGGTGATGGTGACAGGTGATGGTGACAGTGACAGGTCAATATAAAGAGCCAGCCTTCTCATCGTTAACATAATACACACAGTATTTAGCTAATCCCAACACTCCCCCACCCAGTAAGGCTAAACGATGACACTTGGCCGCTAACCTGTTACATAACCATGGCAACCTGCAACACTACATTATGTTGCAATTTACCTTCGAATGAGAGTCACCATTACCAACCAGGCTCTGCAACCATTACTAACTCTAACACTTATGTACCCAAACTGACGTGAGAGAATGCACAAACACACTTACCCCGGCAGGATTCGAACCCACACTACACCCTGGCCCCCCACCACCACTACCTGCCCTTATCCTCCTCATACCTAATACCCTTATATCCTGTACCCCCTACCCTCACAGTGGGTCCTTACCTTAGAGTTGAGGAGCTCCTCGAGTCTGACCTTAACGTCATGGCCTCCCTTGGGTCGCATCAGGAGGTAGATGGAGACAAGCCCTGGGCAGGACCTGAGCAGCTTCTCCACCAGCACCTTCCCCATGAAGCCAGTGGCCCCGGTGATCAGGACGCTCCGGTCCCGGTAAAAGTCTGCTACAGCGCTCATCTTCGCGGCCTTCACACTAACTCACTACCGTACACTTATCAACGACAGGCGCCTCAGTCGTTAGGTCATGCAGGGAGGATGTTTGTCCCACCTTCAAGTTTTTGTTCACTTGTGATATTAATGAGTTACTTTTTTGTGCTACAATATCTAATTCTTTAGTGAGCGAATTTCCTTTTTTTTTTTTTTGCAAGTTTACGAATCGTTTATTTCGTAATTTCCAAGTGTTTCCTGAGGTAAACAACAGTGGTACTTCTCGTCCCTTGTATCACGAGTGTGTCCTGACAACCACTTAACAGCCGTCTGAGTGTTACTTCAGTTTGGGGGCGGTGGACGAATTTGAGGGAGAGAATTAGCGTGGGAGAATATCATGGGAGATCGACGAATTGATTGATAGAAAGAGAGAAACAGTAACTTAAGTCTCTTCTCGGAGCAAAACAAGAGAGTATAATGACAGATATCCTTTCACGTGTTGTGGGAGAGGTGGGGAGGAGACACGATAACTTATGTTGTCGCAGGCTGTGTGGAAACCAACTTCATATGCTTCTCACAGTTCAAGGAAGAGGACAGAGGATGATTCGTTAACCTGTCACGGGCCAAAAGACAGACAGACACTTAGTACTCTGCCACGGGTCGAAGGAAAGACAGACAGACAAGAATTGATAAGCTGTCGAGAAGTTAGGGGAGTGTCAGTGGATTATGGTTTGCTGCCACAGGTTGAGGGAGAGTGAGAGAGCACGTTGGTATCTTCTCACTGCCCAAGGTACACTGCATCACCCCAGCTGCCACGACCTTCAACACAATCTCTCCGGCGGTCACTTCGTAAAGAGAAAGTCCCAACCAAACATATGGAGGAGGAGGCGGCGGCGATCCCTAGCACGTGAGCAACACCAGAGGGGCGGATGGGTTAGGCTCCGGTGATCTTGGAATGCTCAATCTTGCGGTGTGTGAGGAGGGGAGGGGTTCAGGTCTCTGTGATCTTGGAGTGTGATCTTGGGCGGTTATCTTAAGGGCTCTGATCATGGAAGCGTGGATGTAGTAGTGGCTAATCTCTCGTGTGATCTTGGGATGATCTTGTGTTGATTTTGGAACAGTGGAAACAGGCTGAGATCTTGTCTGATTTGTATATGATTATTATTATTTTTTTGTACTATGGTCCGATTTTTTTTTCTTCACTCTCTCCCTATGATCTTGAAGTCGTGATCTCTTACCACTTCACTGATGTTCTTGGAGGCTGTTATCTTAAGCTGTTGTTGTTATCTCGTCTTGTGATCATAGAGTGGTTTTAAAATCTCACTATAGGGAGGGAGGGGGCAGGCGGCAGAAGTGAGTTGGATAAACACACTGCCTTGGCACCTCGTATGTGACGATGGCAATGGTCGTGCGGGTCTTGGTCGTTACCCTGGTTGGTTAAAGGAAGGGGTGTCGTTGCTTCAGGTTCTTTCGTCGTTGTTCAACACGACCTGGGGATTGTCGTCCAGGTCTTCTCGTTGCTCTACACACGACCTGCCTGGGAGGTGTCGTTACTGTCTGGATGTGTCGCCTAGAGCCTCCTCTGTCACGTCTCCATTTTCCCTGTAAAGACAAAGTTATCAACAATCAATTTATATAAAAAATTAAAGATTTCATAATATTTTAAATTATATAAAAATGTCTTTTTACCCTCCACACGTCACCACTTTTACCCACACGTGCACCAACCCTACCCACACGTCACCACTTTTACCCACACGTGCACCAACCCTACCCAAACGTGTCACCAACCCTACCCACACGTGCACCAACCCTACCCACACGTCACCAACCCTACCCACACGTCACCACTTTTACCCACACGTGCACCAACCCTACCCACACGTCACCACTTTTACCCACACGTGCACCAACCCTACCCAAACGTGTCACCAACCCTACCCACACATCACCACTTTTACCCACACGTGCACCAACCCTACCCAAACGTTTCACCAACCCTACCCAAACGTGTCACCAACCCTACCCAAACGTGTCACCAACCCTACCCACACGTGTCACCAAGCCCAGGCCTCCCCACGACCACACCACCAATCGTCACCGAAGACTCAGACACGGAGACCCTCTCAGTAAACGCCCGCCATAGCAATGTTTACACTTTCCCCTTTCGTGTAACCTGAAGGCAGTCTCCCAAGGTTCGTTCGTCAAGCATCCACTCCACCCCAACCGCTGCTAAGAGACGTGGGGGGGGGGGGGGGGGGCGCATCTAAATCACTCCGTTACAAACCGATACAAAGACGACGACTACAATGGAGTCAAAATTACACTGATACTCTATTGTTCAAAGGAATATTACCTGAATGTTCAATGGAATACTTAAAGACGTTGAACGATACTTGAGCCGACTGTTCAACGAAGCTTCAATTATTACGACACTTTACCTTCTCCACTACAGATAAAAAGTTTCTATTTTATTTCTAAACTGCAATATTTATTATCACCTTGTTGAGAGAAGTGAAAATAACCAAGATGCTGCTAAAATAATCTTATAATGGTGAAAGTCTCTTAGAAGCTGAGTAAAAATATCACGAGATCCTCCCTTAGAAATGTTCGTTGTTATTGTAAGGGGGGGGGGGAGGGCATCACGTTAAAGGGAGAGGGCCATCATGTTAAGGGGAAAGGCCATCACGTTAAAGGGAGAGGGCCATCATGTTAAAGGGGGAGGGCCATCATGTTATAGGGAGAGGGCCATCATGTTAAGGGGAAAGGCCATCACGTTATAGAGAGAGGGCCATCATGTTAAAGGGGAGGAGGACCATTATGTTTAGGGAGAGGACCATTATGTTAAGGAGAGCCATCATGTTTTTTGAGGGGGGGAATCATGTTAAGGGGAAAGGCCATCACGTTAAGCCTCCAACCACGTCAGTACCTACCTCCCTACACCAAAGGGCCGAGGTTGCAAAATTTCACCTCCAACAGAACAGCTAAACTTTATCAGTTATTTTACTCAGATATGATGCTAAACTATTTTATCCTAACGGTGAATATTTACAGTAAGGTAAGGTTAGGTTAGGTAAGGTAAGGTTAGGTTAGGTTAGGTAAGGTAAGGTTAGGTAAGGTTAGGTTAGGTAAGGCAAGGCAAGGCAGGGTAAGGTAAGGTAAGGCAGGGTAAGGTTAGGTTAGGTTAGGTAAGGCAGGGCAGGGCTAGGCAGGGCAAGGCAGGGCTAGGCAGAGCAAGGCAGGGCTAGGCAGAGGCAGGGCAGGGCAGGGCAGGGCAAGGTTAGGTTTGGTTATTAATTAGTAGCGTAAGTTAATTTACGAGAATAAGAGTTAAAATAGTAAACGGGGAAAGAACGTTTACACCACTAGAGCTATACGTGGGTACTGTGGGCCACTGTGGTACAACCTTACAGAGCCGAGCCGAGCCTAACCTAACCTAACCTTTACATACCCTATCCTAACCTAACCTACCCTACACTATCCTACCCTAACCTTTACATACCATACCCTAACCTAACCTAACCTACCCTAACTTTTACATACCCTAACCTAACCTTTACATACCATACCCTAACCTAACCTTTACATACCATACCCTAACCTAACCTAACCTTTACATACCCTACCCTACCCTAACCTTTACATACCCTACCCTACCCTAACCTTTACATACCCTACCCTATCCTAACCTAACCTTTACATACCCTACCCTATCCTAACCTAACCTTTACATACCCTACCCTACCCTAACCTAACCTTTACATACCCTACCCTAACCTAACCTTTACATACCCTACCCTATCCTAACCTAACCTAACCTTTACACACCCTGCCCTAACCTAACCTTTACATACCCTACCCTACCCTAACCTAATCTAACCCTAACTTAACACTTACTAGATAACGGAAAGAAATCGGCAATGTTAAGCGAGAAACAAAACAACACAATTATGATATCCCACGCAGGAAATAATGACGTGTTAGGTTCCCTGAGAGCTGAGAAACACAATATAAGAGTGACTTCACCTGAGAAACACAAATAAAAAGAACTACAGTCGTCAAGTGAACCCCAGTTGAAATAATGTCATCGTAACACACACACACACAGCTACCGAACCCTCAGACATTAACCCTTGTGTACTTAAATTATTACCGGTATCAGTATAATTTGGGAGGAAGCGGTATTTCTGGGTTCAGTAACTGGATAACAAAAAAAATATGTACCGGTAACTGTATGTACGGAATTTTTTTTCTTATGATTGTTTAAAGCGTTAACATATATATTTAACATATGTGAGATTAACATAAAATATATATATATTTTATGCCTTTCATTCTAAGGTGTTAATATTGTTGATTATTTACGTTTGATATTTTTTTTTTTTTAATAGTAAATGGAGAAAATCTGGTGTTTAGTTTTTTCGGGTTTTCATTTCTTTTACAATTATTTCGGATTTTAATATTTTGTTCTAATTATTTTTTTTTTTTTTTACAATTATTTCAGGTTTTCGTTTTTATTTACATTTCGGGTTTTGTTATTTTTTTATAATTATTACGTTTTTTTCATTTTATTTTTACAATTATTTCGGGTTTATATTTTTCTAGTAATATTATTTAACAGGGAAGAAGAACGTGACTAACTACACACACAGACAAACACATTTATCACTCTTATAGTGGCCTAGAGTTGATACAGAGTCACTATACTTGAGAGCATCACTATACCGTATACAGGAGGGAAAAGTGTTCACGAAGATGAAGTAACTCTGTTTAGTATTACTGTAGTGAAGGATGTCCACCGTAATCAACTGCTAACACTCCATAGGGCTTTCAATAACCTCCAACCTAATCTAACCTGACCTAACTTACCTTTCCTAACCTAATCTAGTCTCACCTTACCTAGTCTAGTCTAACCCAACCTAGTTAAACCTAATCTAATAACCTAACCTCTAACCTAACCTAACCTCCAACCTAACCTAACATAACCTCCAACCTCCAATCTAACCTCCAACCTAACCTCCAACCTAACCTAACATAACCTAACCTAACCTAACATAACCTAACCTAACCTCCAACCTAACCTAACCTAACCTAACCTAACCTAACCTAACCTAACCTAACCTAACCTATACTAACCTAACCTAACCTAACCTAACCTAACCTAACCTAACCTAACCTAACCTAACCTAACCTAACCTAACCTAACCTAACCTCTAACCTAACCTAACCTAACCTAACCTAACCTCCAACCTAACCTAACCTAACCTAACCTAACCTAACCTAACCTCCAACCTAACCTAACATAACCTAACCTAACCTAACCTAACCTAACCTAACCTCCAACCTAACCTAACATAACCTAACCTCCAACCTAACCTAACCTAACCTAACCTAACCTCCAACCTAACCTAACCTAACCTAACCTCCAACCTAACCTAACCTAACCTAACCTACCTAACCTAACCTAACCTCCAACCTAACCTAACATAACCTAACCTCCAACCTAACCTAACCTCCAACCTAACCTAACATAACCTAACCTCCAACCTAACCTAACATAACCTAACCTCCAACCTAACCTAACCTAACATAACCTAACCTAACGTAGAGACAGTTAAATGGGAAGCTACAGTAAGGCACTATACACACGGACGACGGACCCCTGTTGCCTATACGTTTACAAACAGGTCCCCTTAAGGTCCCTATAAGTTAAGTTGAGGACAGCTTCTTCTGATCTGTAGCTCCCGGTTAGGTTAGGTTATGATGAAACTACATGTTGCTGGTTATTAGGAATAGCATGTGCTTACAACAGTTAACTAACTCCATAAAATTACACCAATTGACGACTAAAACGGAATGAAACACGTCGCTGGATATCCAACTATACTGTAGTCGTTTAGTAACCGAGTTTGTTTGCATATTGTGTACCGAACGCCTTACAGAGATTCGCCTGAACACAGAGAAGCGAAAAAAGGCCAAAATTCGGAGATAATTTTGTAAATCTTATTCAGCTGTCGATCAATTTGTCGTAAATAAACACCGAGTATACTAATGAGTTCCTTATTATACAGGGCAGGTGACAGGTGGGTCAGTGGGAAGGTAGGTGGGTCAGTGGAAAGGCAGGTGGGTCCAGTGAGAAAGCGTAGGGAAGGGGCGTGGGTACAAGGTTCCCTATACTAGTGCAAGGGACTGGGGAGCAGCTCGGGTGTGTACTGTAGAGATGCCGCCACCACCCTACAACACACCTTAACCCAGCATGGTAACCCACACTCCATTACACTGTTGTGGATCCCCTCTAACATAGGCCTCATAAAACATTACAGAGTTGATGCCCTCGCCAAACTCGCGTCTAACAAAGACACCGTTGAATACAGTTTGGGTCTGTCAAAAAGAACCCTTAAAACTGTAATTAGGAAAGAACTTATTGATGAGTTTGATGCAAGTAGACTAGTGCAAACAAGCACTAGTCGATCCATAGTTTACCATGATGAGATATATCAAGTGAAACATGTATATGGAACAAGTAACAAGATCACTAGATTACAAGATGTTGTAACCGCTAGATTAAGGTTAGGATATAGGTACCTCTGGCAGTATGTTCCTCAAGCAGATGTAAACAAGACTAAATGTAAAGTGTGTGGCCAGACATATGGCCACACACTTGAACACTACGTCCTCGACTGTGTGAAGATAGAACCTTTTAGGGACAGGTCCAAGCACACTGTGTGTGAAATGGCACAACACTTCATCTCTAATGGCAAGATAGCCGACATATTAAGATTGTATCCACTTTTTTGCACTTAGTAGCTATATCAGTTCTTATGTACAGAACCAAATACGCAATGTGCTTGAATACTTCTCAAGTAAATGTGAATAACAAAGTGTGAGGCCAGACATACTGCCTCATACGCCTGTACTCAGGCATTTGTGAATAAGTTACCCTTTATGTATAGAACTAAACAAATAATGTAATTGAAATACTGAGTAACATTCAGTGTCATAATATCCTGACAACGGGGGTTAATTATTATGACCCGTTGGAAACTCTACTCTGTAATCCTTTTGCGCTACCGCTCACAGGATAAGTGTGGGGTGCACAATAAAGTAGCCGCTGTAATTGGCAAAATCAATCCCCCCAACAGCCTATAACCCACGCTCCATTTAACACCAACAAAGCTCCTAATATCTTGTACAAACATCCAAATAACTAACAATTACTACAAAGAAAATAATAAAAATACTTCAATTAATAAAAAAATAAAATACATCTTCCTTAACTTACGCCCCCCCAAAAAAATTACTTAAACACGAGGAATATGAAAGAGTAGAAAAAAAGTGAGAATTTTTTTTCTTCTCTTCTTCCTCAATGTGTCGTCGACCTTTCAAGACGGGTTCGGGCTATAGGTAAGGGAGAGAGGCCCAGCTAGTGTCTTATATCCTGGGTTAAAACTTTCTACGGGGGGAAGGAACGACGTAGCTAAGTGGCTCTGGTAAGGAAGTGAGCGGTCAGTCAAGTCAGTCAGTCGGGGCTAAAAGTAAAAACGTATACTAGGTAAACAAAAGACCACATGTTAACCTAACCTAACCAAATCTAACCTAACCTTCCCCAACAGACCCACACCTCCATCACACCCACATCCCCTGGCCCCCACCACACCCACACATGGACTGGCCAAGAGAAGATCAAGGACACCCGCCATGCCATGTTTACGATTTCAATTGGGAGTCAGAGCAGGACACAAGGAATAATACAGTAACGAGCAGAAAATGAAGGAACACCTACAAAAGGTTTCTGGTCCTTTGTATATCTTCCCTGGCGACTCATGGAGAGAGAGAGAGAGAGAGAGAGAGAGAGAGAGAGAGAGAGAGAGAGAGAGAGAGAGAGAGAGAGATTGATTCAAGTCGCACCTTTGGTAATTGAAGACTTCCAACCAGGAGTCTAAGGTGTGTTGTGCCCAAATGGTCACTATTATAAACCACCAAATTCATACACAAGGGAGATAATTATACTTTATTCAAACACAAATGTTCAACCCGGACACAACACACTGCCCTACGGCAATATCCTAGTGTGTGTGTGTGTGTGTGCGTAATTTTTATGTACACACAAGGAAGATCAGTGATTATTTTTGAGGACTGATATATAATAATACAGTGGTGGAAAGATATAGAATACACCTGCTTAACACCTCTTAATTGGCACACACACACACAAATTCGTTCTCGATTCCAGACTACGGCAAGAATCGACTAAATTTAAACTAACCTAACCTCACCTCACCTAACCGCAACCTAACCTAACCTACCCTCACCTAACCTAACCTCACCTAACCGCAACCTAACCTACCCTAACCTCACCTAACCTCACCTCACCGCAACCTAACCTAATGATAACCATAACCTAACCTAACCTAAAGAGAGTGGATTAATTTAGTGGGGTGTTGAGGATAAGTTAAGTTGGTTAGGTTAAGTTAGTATTAGGGTTAAGGTAATCACCAGGGGAAATAAACTGAGGAGGGCTAATCTTCAGGTGATCTAAGCGTGGACGTGTGGTTTAAAAAAAATAAATAAATAAAAAAAAATTCCATCTCAAATCCCTAACTGAACACCAGCCCCAGAAAGGAAGGGATTTTTTTTTTTCCTTACGTGTTCAAAATAGTATGAAAACCAGATCACAACGACCTGGGTGGGAGAGTTGGGACACACTCACCTCCCCGCCAGCCAGGTGTGGGGGAACCAGGATGTCGTGGAGCCTCGAGACGAAAATGTCAACAAACAAACAATCTCTCTCTCTCTCTCTCACAAGAAAAGGGAGTGACGAAGCAAGAAAACACCTGGAGGAGAGAAACCAGGTAGCTACCAAGAGAAGCACCTGTGTCCCCTATGATAATTGAAAAGATACGTACGCGTTCATCAGCTGAGTCACCCCCCACACTTACAGGTAACGGAGAGCTCACACATACCTCTCTCTCCACAGCCCTTAGGTAAACATAACAGAGGTGTTTAAAAGGTATTCACGTCTCCAGTTATACAAACAACAACAACAACAACAATAATAATAATAATAATAATAACAACAACAATAATAATAATACCAACAATGTAATAACGACGACATTTCAAGCGTGCACTTTTCTCCAGCAACAAGAAAAAATAATAATTCCCGTTACAATAACACGCTATCCTTACATCTGAAGGTTGGCGACCACGGCCCTCCAACCCACGAGTTTTCAGGTGTGCCCTTTGTCAGCCCTGTCAGGAATCACAGGTTTTAATTTCATTCACCTAGTACAGTCGCTGCCCCTACTCCACTCCTAACCTTCCACCCTGACCCTCCTACCCTCATTCCCCATCCCTATCCCTATCCGTATCTATTCATTCCTATTATTGTGAAATTTATCTTACTTTAATCTATATATTTCCAGTTGGCTCTCTCTCTCTCTCCTAATTTACTACTTATTCAAATCACTTCTTCAATAAATATTCCCTAAAATCCAATGAATTATTATTATTAGTTACTATTTCTTATATATTATCTTCACTACACTCAATACAGGCATTATCTAACCTACAGTACAGTGTGTAGTTGGTTCCCGACTCTTTAAAAGTGTTTCTGGTATCCTGGGAGTGAGAGTCATATTACTAGGGCGATGTTGTAACTATGTAATTGCAATAATGTTTTTTTTTTTGGTCATTATTGGCAACTAAATATCTCGTTTTTTCTTTTTTTTTTTAGTAAAGTCAACTGAATTCAATAATCTTCGGGGGGTTTTCTTCGAGTCAAATAAACCCAATAATCATGTTTTTTTTTGTTTTAACTCCACTCAAAGACTTTCTCTCGTTTTTCTTGTATTTTAACCGTGACAATACTGTGTTGTATGACTGGTATTAAAACAGACCGTAATTCAAATATATTAATTGATCTTTACAACTTTTGCCTTCATTAGATGTTCATAATAATAATAAAGACATGATGAACAACTACAACTACTATTAACAACACCAACAACAACACCAACACCAACACCAACTAGCTAGCAAAGAGAAAACGACGACGCTTCCCTTGTGCTGTGGAGTGAATTTCGCCCTCTGTGTGTGTGTGTGGGGCAGTGACAGGCAAGAGCCACAACCTCCTTACTGGAAATCCCACGATAATCGCTCTTTTCCCGTCAGCTTGTCGACTTACCACCACCAGTCTCCCTGACCTAACACAAGTAAAAGATCTAAAGAAAGGAAAGCGTGAAGAAAATATACGACGAGGCTTTCACGGCGGCGGGAGGAGATGCCAAGAGAACAATTATTTAAGAGTGGAGGGCGCGGGAGGAGTGATGTACAGTAGTGGCTCCATACACACACCACCTGGCCGCCAGCCTTGTGATGGTACGTTACCCTCCCTGCCACACCCATACTACCAGAACCAAAGCGTCAACACCTGCAGTAGAAAGACTTTACTGAACGTTTGGGGGGGGGGGGGGGAGGGGTAAAGATAGGGTCCAGTTTAGTGGGAGTCCGGTTTAATGGGAGTCCGGTCTAATGGGAGTCCAGTCTAATGGGAGTCCAGTCTAATGGGAGTCCGGTTTAGTTGAATCCGGTCTAACTGGCTCCCGTTAAATGGAGTCCGGTTCAACGAGAGTTTCCTGTAGTCCCAACATCAATATGACCAACACACTTTTATTACCAACTAAATATTGATCATTATTCAGGAGTAGAAATTAACTGGTTTCTTAAGACAACTCACATCACCATGAAGACTGTTGACTGTAATTCATGAAAACTGTTGACTGAGTAATTAAATTGATTGGTTCATATCTAAGAGATAACTCATAACTG
Source organism: Homarus gammarus (assembly GCA_958450375.1). Lineage (NCBI taxonomy): Eukaryota > Metazoa > Arthropoda > Malacostraca > Decapoda > Nephropidae > Homarus > Homarus gammarus. The sequence goes on from CAUDMG010003965.1 coordinate 306,979, forward strand.
TCTGTAGATAGTCTTGATATTGAGTGTTGACTGTGTGTGTCTGTCGACTGGTAAGACTCGCGTGGTGGGTATTGGTTTGCTAACTAGGATCCTGTGTGAGAGGAACCAAGTATTATTATGCTAGATAGACACGGGTGTGGGCTGTAGCTTCAATACCTCGCATGACGTCATTAAATAACTGTGACCCAATGCTATCACTGGTGGGTATGTGGCAATGACAGTGGGTAGATGGCCGTGACAGTGGGTAGATGGCCGTGACAGTGGCAGTGACTATGTAGCCGTGGCAGTGACTATGTAGCCGTGACAGTGGGCATAGGTCAGTGACAATGGGTATATGACCGTACCAATGGGTAAATGACCGTACCAATGGGTAAATGACCGTGCCAATGGGTATATGACAGTGCCAATGGGTATGTAAACAACGTAAAACTCACAACCTTCGCACCAGACTAACAACAAAACCCAACAGTCACTTGATGTTCATACTTACAACATTGGTGGAAGCTAAGTATCAAAATCTAACGACTCCCACACAACTTTTAACTCTGACACACTCATTCATCTTATCTAAGGAGAATATCAATCTACAACTCTACCCGTAAGTTCTAATACTGTACTGAACACTATAGGCACGATGGAAAAACCAGTTCGGTAGACACGCTTACAGGGGGGGCGGCACAAGCTCCCCAGCTGTACGGTACTTGGCATTAAAACTTAGTGGCTCAATTGATCCCCACTTGGTGTCTCGAGTATACCAGGTGGCTATAATATAAAAAGGACAATCTCTCTCTCTCTCTCTCTCTCTCTCTCTCGGGCCTGTTATCTCCGGTCTGTTATCTTGGTTCGATATCCTTATCTTGTATTTCCCAGTTGTTTGGTCACCAGGAAGAACCTTATCATTAAGCACTACTGAGAGAGAGAGAGACAGAGAGAGAGAGAGAGAGAGAAAGCCAGGTGAACCATTTGGCCCGAAATAACTTCACCACACCGGCATGTAACTCTCTCTCTCTCTCTCTCTCTCTCTCTCCTAAACTTATCTACCTCTAACCAAATAACTTAACCTAACTTTAACATTAACCTAAACCAACCTAACCTAACTTAACCCTAACCTTAACCTAACTCCTCCGGTAAAATAAGGGTGATTAATCTTCATATGATAAAAAGGGGGGGTGTCTAATCTTCAGGTAATCTGGAGGTGGTTAGGTAAAAAAAATAAATAAATACAGGTAAAGTAAAACACCCCATTACATGAGAGGTTAGATCAGAGGTGTAAGCTACCCCCCCCCCCCCCCCCCCCACCCCCTCTCGCCTCTCTCGCTATCAGTTAACATAAGAGACTTTTCCGGACGGGGTTATGTTATCGCTCATATCTCCACTGACAATGACGGAGGTGAAGGAGGGTGACCATACCACAGGACACACACACCACAGTACAAGTCATTATATTAACCCTAACTGTGAAACTTCTTCAGTCGAGCATCATCACCATTCCCTTCCTTCCTTCCCTCCTCCTTCCTTCCTTCCTTCCCTCCCTCCCTCCCTCCCTCCTTCCTCCTTCCTTCCTCCTCCCTTCCTCCCTCCCTCCTTCCTTCCTCCTTCACACTTCTCTCATAGGTCCTCCCATCTCCCTCTATAAACCCTGGCAATTCACTCACTTTATCACCTAAAACTTGAAATAAATTACACATGTTCGTCTCTGTTATGAAGATTTACTACCCCCTAACGCTAACCTATCCTTACCTAACTTAACTACCCTAACTTAACTACCCGAACCTAACTTAACCACCCTAACTACCCGAACCTAACTTAACCACCCTAACTACCCGAACATAACTTAACCACCCTAACTACCCGAACATAACTTAACCACCCTAACTACCCGAACATAACTTAACCACCCTAACTACCCGAACATAACTCAACCACTCTAACTACCCGAACATAACTTAACCACCCTAACTACCCGAACATAACTTAACCACCCTAACTACCCGAACATAACTTAACCACTCTAACTACCCGAACATAACTTACCCACCCTAACTACCCGAACCTAACTTAACCACCCTAACTACCCGAACCCAGCTTAACCACCCGAACATAACTTAACCACTCTAACTACCCGAACATAACTTAACCACCCTAACTACCCGAACATAACTTAACCACTCTAACTACCCGAACTACCTTAACCACCCTAACTACCCGAACATAACTTAACCACCCTAACTACCCGAACATAACTTAACCACTCTAACTACCCGAACATAACTTAACCACCCTAACTACCCGAACACAACTTAACCACTCTAACTACCCGAACATAACTTAACCACCCTAACTACCCGAACATAACTTAACCACTCTAACTACCCGAACATAACTTAACCACCCTAACTACCCGAACCTAACTTAACCACCCTAACTACCCGAACCCAGCTTAACCACCCTAACATAACTTAACCACTCTAACTACCCGAACCTAACTTAACCACCCTAACTACCCGAACATAACTTAACCACCCTAACTACCCGAACATAACTTAACCACCCTAACTACCCGAACCTAACTTAACCACCCTAACTACCCGAACCCAGCTTAACCACCCTAACATAACTTAACCACTCTAACTACCCGAACCTAACTTAACCACCCTAACTACCCGAACCTAACTTAACCACCCTAACTACCCGAACATAACTTAACCACCCTAACTACCCGAACCTAACTTAACCACCCTAACTACCCGAACCCAGCTTAACCACCCTAACATAACTTAACCACTCTAACTACCCGAACCTAACTTAACCACCCTAACGTTAACTATCCCGACCTATGCCAACTTAATCACCCTGACCTAACCTAGCCTAAGCTAAGCAAACCACCCTGACCTAACCTAACCAAACAAAGCTAATCTAACCTAACCATTCCACCCGCCTTAACCTAACCAAGTCTACCCTCACCTAACCTAACCTAACACCCCTAAGGTAAGATTACTACAGGTGAAATAAGCAAAGTGTGTATCGGTATGAGAATAGGGGGGGGGGGGTTGGGGAAGGGGGAGGGGTTGGGGAAGGGGGAGAGGGGGTGGTTGGGGGAGGAGAGGCTGGGAGGTAGGGGGGGTTTAATCTATACCTCACCTGTTGGTTGTTGCTATAGTGAACCAGAGGACAAGAACAACACGATACGCCCACGTGATCACCGCCCCCCCCACACCCACCGTGACTCATTGGCCCCGTCTCCTAACATCATGCTATCAGACAATCCTCCCCCCCCCCCCCTTCATGGTATGGGAAATACGTAATCACCTTATCCTCTGATGATGGTGAAACACGGTAATGCTAACTTGACCTGAACTGACCTAACCTAACTGAACTGAATCTAACTTAACCTAACCTAAGTGAGCCAAAGTTAACCTTAGAGAACTTAATCTAACCTGAGCCTAATCTAACCTAATTCAGCCTAAGAGAACATAATCTAACCTAACTGAACCTAATCTAACCTAACTGAACCTAATCTAACCTAACTGAACCTAATCTAACCTAAATGAACCTGACCTAACATAACCAAACTTAATATGACCTCACTTAACTCAAGTCTTACTGAGCTTAACCTAAATGAACCTAACCTAACAACCCAACCCAATCTAAGCTAACTTAACCTCACTTACTTAACTTAACCCCTCTAGGTAGTGTCAGGAGGTTTAATCACCCGGTGACATAAACTTGGGTGGATAATCTTCACATGATCCGTGGTGTGTGTGTGTGTGTAAATTTCACTATCCACGGACTCCCCAGGATTCTATTTAGATACCAGTGACCCACAATCATTATCAAAGTGGACAAAATCACTGTTGCTATGGTCAAAATCACTTACTATGGTCATAATCATATAATATGGTCAAAATCACTGTTTCCATGGACAAAATCACTGTTGCCATGGACAAAATCACTGTTACTATGGACAAAATCACCGTTGCCATGGACAAAATCACTGTTGCTATGGTCAAAATCACCGTTGCCATGGACAAAATCACTGTTGCTATGGTCAAAATCACCGTTGCCATGGACAAAACCACTTACTATGGTCATAATCACATAATATGGTCAAAATCACTGTTGCCATGGACAAAATCACTGTTGCTATGGACAGAATCACTTACTATGGTCAAAATCACTGTTGCCGTGGTCATAATCACAGCTAACATGGTCAAAATCACAGCTATTGTGGTTAAAATCAATTACCAAGTTAAATATCACAGCTAACTCCCGGAATCACGTAATAAAACCAAGCACAGGTAGAATAAGCTGAGGTGCCCAATCTTCAGGTGAACTAACCTAGGATGTCTAATCTTCAAATAAACTGAATAAAAATTAACATAAGAACCTTTTTGAAAGAATCCATAGATAGATTACGTGAGCTAATCAGATGCGTTCTCACAGCTAAACTACATAGAATTACCTACTATAACACTGCCAACATTCATTACCAGACGACTCCTGATTCACCCTTTACATAACGTCAGTACACAGAGGTTAAAATAGGTTAAGAGTAGCTAGGTTTTAGGTTAGGCTAGGTTAAGGATGGGTTAAGTTTAGAACAGGTTAAAAGTAGAATGAGATCATGGTTAGGCTAGGTTAAGGATGGGTTAAGGTTAAAACAGGTTTAAAGCAGAATGAGATCATGGTTAGGTTAGGCTAGGTTAAGGGTATGGTCAAGGCGAGATTGGGTTAAGGCTAGGTTAAGGTTAGGCTAGGTTAAGGTTAGGCTAGGTTAAGGTTAGGCTAGGTTACGGTTAGGCTAGGTTAAGGGTATGGTCAAGGCGAGGTTGGGTTAAGGTTAGGCTCGGTTAAGGCTAGGCTAGGTTACGGCTAGGCTAGGTTAAGGCTAGGCTAGGTTACGGTTAGGCTAGGTTAAGGGTATGGTCAAGGCGAGGTTGGGTTAAGGTTAGGCTAGGTTAAGGTTAGGCTAGGTTAAGGTTAGGCTAGGTTACGGTTAGGCTAGGTTACGGTTAGGCTAGGTTACGGTTAGGCTAGGTTACGGTTAGGCTAGGTTACGGTTAAGGGTATGGTCAAGGCGAGGTCGGGTTAAGATTAGGCTAGGTTAAGGTTAGGCTAGGTTAAGGTTAGGCTAGGTTACGATTGGGCTAGGTTAAGGGTATGGTCAAGGCGAGGTTGGGTTAAGATTAGGCTAGGTTAAGGCTAGGCTAGGTTAAGGCTAGGCTAGGTTAAGGTCAGGCTAGGTTAAGGTCAGGCTAGGTTACGGTTAGGCTAGGTTACGGTTAGGCTAGGTTAAGGGTATGGTCAAGGCGAGGTTGGGTTAAGATTAGGCTAGGTTACGGTTAGGCTAGGTTAAGGTTAGGCTAGGTTAAGATTAGGCTAGGTTACGGTTAGGCTAGGTTAAGGTTAGGCTAGGTTAAGGTCAGGCTAGGTTACGGTTAGGCTAGGTTACGGTTGGGCTAGGTTACGGTTGGGGGAAGTTAAGGTTAGGTTAAAATTTATTTACCTTCGAAGAGGATACATCAACCTAAAGCAATTTCCTTAACTAAAAGGTTACTGGTTGATACGCTAACACTTCCAAAGCTAAAAACGTACACGGCCAACATGTCCTAAGCTAAAACGTATAAGGCCAAAACACGTCTAAGGCTACACGGCCAATGTAAGACTAAAATATCCCGGGCCAGCTAATCCAGGGGGTCACACACGTCTTACCGTACCTATCTATAGCACCCTCAGTAAACACCAGCAACCACAAGAGTTACCACGACACCTCACTCGCATACACACCCTCACAGCTCTGGAAAGTATACGTGTGTGTGAGCGTTTATCATCTCCTAGAAACACCTAACACTGAAGCCATTTACTGTATCAAGTCCATAGTCCACCTAAAAGTCTTAGACAGCAAAATCATCATCAAAGTTCACCTTCACATTCTCTACCCCCCCCCCCCCCCCACCTCCATCTGGTTCTAGGTCTCCAGTAGTTCACGTGATAACAGGACCATCTTTTAAAAATATACCATCGTCTTATCGCAGTGGCGTGATGCGATAAGTCCTGGAGTCAACACCAAGTACATAACCCCTCCCCAAGTTCCTTCCTCTCCGCCCTCACCCCATCTTTTTGCCATTTACTTCAGCTGGAGTGGGAATAGGAAGTTACGGTATATGCGTAAACCGCTCTGGAATGCGGGCGAGGGTCTATAATTGAAGGTCAATTAGTTAATGGAACCACTTGTAGATTAACCTCCCCCAAAGTTTATTTAACCTGATTATAATAAATGCCCTATAACGCTACCTGGCGGGGTCAAGTTATGGTTAAGGTGGTTAATCTTAAGGTGAAATAAGCTGGAGGCTAATCTTTAGGTAATCCCGTTAATGTTACAAAAAATGTGTTTCAGAGGTCAAGTTGGCCTGCACCGTTAGGCCACTTGAGAATCTTGAATCTGGCCCGTGCTATTTTGTGCTAGGTTAGATTAGGTTAGATTAGGTTAGGTGAGGTTTGGTTAGGTTAGGTTAGGTTAGGTTAGGTGAGGTTTGGTTAGGTGAGGTTAGGTAAGGTTTGGTCAGGCAAACGTTTTACCTCTCAAGTGTGTAAACAGGACTAAAAGGAAACCGTAGGACACACATTAACCTTCAGCTGTGACCTTAACCCTGACACCGAGAAATAAACTTGAGAGGTAGAGGCTCAACCATCGTCTGAGGATGTGTTACAATAATAGGAGGGAAGCTTCATCCCTCACGCCCACCCAGACACTCAACCACCCACCCACACCCTCGACCACCCATCCAGACACTCACAACCCATCCACACACACCCCACCCACACACTCACTCTACATACCAGTACATTCAGTTTTAAGTAAGCCATTCAAAAATAAACGTACAGATCTGATAATGTCCCCTCCTTCTTTACTCCACATCGACATACACCACAGCATAAATATTTTACCCGAGGGAATCTGACGCCGCCCACACATACCCCTCACGCGATCCCTCACCACACCTCTACCTTCCCTCACCGCTCCTCTACCGTCCCTCACCGCTCCTCTACCGTCCCTCACCACTCCTCTACCGTCCCTCACCACTCCTCAGTGTGTGTGTTAGGCATGGCAGTGTGTGTTAGGTATGGCAGTGTGTGTGTGTTAGGCACGACAGTGTGTGTTAGCCATGCCAGTGTGTGTGTTAGGCATGGCAGTGTGTGTGTTAGGCACGACAGTGTGTGTTAGCCATGCCAGTGTGTGTGTTAGGCATGGCAGTGTGTGTTAGCCATGCCAGTGTGTGTGTTAGGCATGGCAGTGTGTGTTAGCCATGCCAGTGTCAGTGTGTGTTAGGCATGGCAGTGTGTGTGTGTGTGTTACGCACGGCAGTGTGTGTTAGGCACGGCAGTGTGTGTTAGGCATGGCAGTGTGTGTGTGTGTTACGCACGGCAGTGTGTGTTACGCACGGCAGTGGGTGTTAGGCACGGCAGTGTGTGTTAGGCACGGCAGTGTGTGTTAGACATGTCAGTGTGTGTGTGTGTTACGCACGGCAGTGTGTGTGTGTGTGTGTGTGTTACGCACGGCAGTGTGTGTGTGTGTGTGTGTTAGGCACGACAGTGTGTGTTAGGCACGACAGTGTGTGTTAGGCACGGCAGTGTGTGTTAGGCACGGCAGTGTGTGTTAGGCACGGCAGTGTGTGTGTGTGTTAGGCATGGCAGTGTGTGTGTGTGTGTGTTAGGCACGGCAGTGTGTGTGTGTGTGTGTGTTAGGCACGGCAGTGTGTGTTAGGCACGGCAGTGTGTGTTAGGCACGGCAGTGTGTGTGTGTGTTAGGCATGGCAGTGTGTGTGTGTGTGTGTGTGTTAGGCACGGCAATGTGTGTGTGTGTGTTAGGCACGGCAGTGTGTGTTAGGCACGACAGTGTGTGTTAGGCACGACAGTGTGTGTTAGGCACGGCAGCGTGTGTTAGGCACGGCAGCGTGTGTTAGGCACGGCAGTGTGTGTGTGTTACGCACGGCAGTGTGTGTTGGGCACGGCAGTGTGTGTTAGGCACGGCAGTGTGTGTTAGGCACGGCAGTGTGTGTTAGGCACGGCAGTGTGTGTTAGGCACGGCAGTGTGTGTGTTACGCACGGCAGTGTGTGTGTTACGCACGGCAGTGTGTGTGTTACGCACGGCAGTGTGTGTGTTACGCACGGCAGTGTGTGTTAGGCACGGCAGTGTGTGTGTTACGCACGGCAGTGTGTGTGTGTGTGTGTGTGTGTTACGCACGGCAGTGTGTGTGTGTGTGTGTGTGTGTGTGTTACGCACGGCAGTGTGTGTGTGTGTGTGTGTGTGTGTTAGGCACGGCAGTGTGTGTTAGGCACGACAGTGTGTGTTAGGCACGACAGTGTGTGTGTGTGTGTGTGTGTTACGCACGGCAGTGTGTGTTAGGCACGACAGTGTGTGTGTGTGTGTTAGGCACGACAGTGTGTGTTAGGCACGACAGTGTGTGTGTTACGCACGGCAGTGTGTGTTAGGCACGGCAGTGTGTGTTAGGCACGGCAGTGTGTGTGTGTGTGTCTTAGGCACGACAGTGTGTGTTAGGCACGGCAGTGTGTGTTAGGCACGGCAGTGTGTGTGTGTGTGTGTTAGGCACGGCAGTGTGTGTGTGTGTGTTAGGCACGGCAGTGTGTGTTAGGCACGGCAGTGTGTGTTAGGCACGGCAGTGTGTGTTAGGCACGGCAGTGTGTGTTAGGCACGGCAGTGTGTGTTAGGCATGGCAGTGTGTGTGTGTGTGTGTGTGTTAGGCACGACAGTGTGTGTTAGGCACGGCAGTGTGTGTGTGTGTTAGGCACGACAGTGTGTGTTAGGCACGGCAGTGTGTGTGTGTGTTAGGCACGGCAGTGTGTGTGTGTGTGTTAGGCACGGCAGTGTGTGTGTGTGTGTGTTACGCACGGCAGTGTGTGTTAGGTATGGCAGTGTGTGTGTGTTAGGTATGGCAGTGTGTGTGTGTTAGGTACGGCAGTGTGTGTGTGTGTTAGGCACGGCAGTGTGTGTGTGTGTGTGTTAGGCACGGCAGTGTGTGTGTGTGTGTGTGTGTTGGGCACGGCAGTGTGTGTGTGTGTTAGGCATGGCAGTGTGTGTGTGTGTGTGTGTTAGGCACGGCAGTGTGTGTGTGTGTGTTAGGCATGGCAGTGTGTGTTAGGCACGACAGTGTGTGTGTTAGCCATGGCAGCGTGTGTGTGTGTGTGTTAGGCATGGCTGTGTGTGTGTTAGGCATGGCAGTGTGTGTGTTAGGCATGGCAGTGTGTGTGTTAGGCATGGCAGTGTGTGTGTGTTAGGCATGGCAGTGTGTGTGTGTTAGGCATGGCAGTGTGTGTGTGTTAGGCATGGCAGTGTGTGTGTGTTAGGCATGGCAGTGTGTGTGTGTTAGGCATGGCAGTGTGTGTGTGTTAGCCATGGCAGTGTGTGTGTGTGTGTGTGTTAGCCATGGCAGTGTGTGTGTGTGTGTTAGCCATGGCAGTGTGTGTGTGTGTTAGCCATGGCTGTGTGTGTGTGTGTTAGCCATGGCTGTGTGTGTGTTAGCCATGGCAGTGTGTGTGTGTTAGCCATGGCAGTGTGTGTGTGTGTTAGCCATGGCAGTGTGTGTGTGTGTGTTAGGCATGGCAGTGTGTGTGTGTGTTAGCCATGGCAGTGTGTGTGTGTGTTAGCCATGGCAGTGTGTGTGTGTGTGTGTGGTAGGCATGGCAGTGTGTGCTAGGCATGGCAGTGTGTGCTCGGCATGGCAGTGTGCTAGGCATGGCAGTGTGTGCTAGCCATGGCAGTGTGTGTTAGGCATGGCAGTGCGTGTTAGGCATGGCAGTGCGTGTTAGGCATGGCAGTGTGTTAGGCATGGCAGTGCGTGTCAGGCATGGCAGTGCGTGTCAGGCATGGCAGTGCGTGTCAGGCATGGCAGTGCGTGTCAGGCATGGCAGTGCGTGTCAGGCATGGCAGTGCGTGTCAGGCATGGCAGTGCGTGTCAGGCATGGCAGTGCGTGTCAGGCATGGCAGTGCGTGTCAGGCATGGCAGTGCGTGTTAGCCATGGCAGTGCGTGTTAGCCATGGCAGTGCGTGTTAGCCATGGCAGTGTGTGTTAGCCATGGCAGTGGGCGTTAGCCATGGCAGTGGGCGTTAGCCATGGCAGTGCGTGTTAGCCATGGCAGTGTGTGTTAGGCATGGCAGTGTGTGTTAGCCATGGCAGTGGGCGTTAGCCATGGCAGTGCGTGTTAGCCATGGCAGTGCGTGTTAGCCATGGCAGTGCGTGTTAGCCATGGCAGTGTGTGTTAGCCATGGCAGTGGGCGTTAGCCATGGCAGTGCGTGTTAGCCATGGCAGTGCGTGTTAGGCATGGCAGTGTGTTAGGCATGGCAGTGTGTGTTAGGCAAGAGTGTGGGATACAGAGCGTGGAGCAAGACACTTTACACCAGTATAAAATCAATAAACTGTACTGTATCTATAAATTTATAAACATCTCTTCAACTTTGCTACACACAGTCAGCTATTCCTAGTTGCCATCTTGAACACTTACAAGCATAAGAATGTATACACTAATGCCTAGTCACAAGTAAAAAGACATCAACAATCATATATATATATATATATATATATATATATATATATATATATATATATATATATATATATATATATATATAAAACTCGTACCAGTTATAATTATGAACTGGCCAGTGTAATAAGTATAATATCTTGAGTTTAACACGTAAAATTAAATATTTCCATCACCACCCTTGTGCAATTATCAAAACGTTACAATAACCGAACTTTCATATTAATTCACATATACCTGTATACTATTCAACACCTTAGAGGTCAAGTGTCGTATTTATCACACTCCAAATACGTGCATGTCTCAGGGAGAATGACAGGTTCAAAGAATGACACCTAGTTTGTCAATAACACTCACTACTACTTGATCCCATTCTTGGACATACCCGTTAAAATGCAATAATTCGTGTACTAAAGTAATATTATATAGCTGATGCAAAAACACGAGTAACAGCCCTTAACATAGGTGGTCAACTGCCAACTAGGAGACAGGAAACATTAGGACTTTCCTCCCAGTTGCCACGACCCGGCGCCACCAACCACTTCAGCTTTGACATTTAGGGGAGGTGGGACGTGCCATGTTTGTGGAGGTAAGGGGGGGAGGGATTTACTTAATGTTCAGGAAACTTCAATTATGCCGAGCAAGATGCATTCCTTTGTCAACATTGGGGGTAAGCAGTTGTTATGAGGCAGACTAATATGGCGCGAGCCCCACCCCCTTCTTTAATACACTGGAAATGAAAGAATTATGTAAAATGGTGACAGCAGGAAGGGGAAAATAATACGGAATAGAGAGATGAGATGATGGATCGTCTGCCCTTTGCCCTACCCTGCACAGCTGATCCTCGCGCTAAAATAACACCCAACCAAATTAATGGTTGGCGTCTCACGCTTGCACTCACACCAACGCCTTCAAACACTTCACTAATTCCTTCATTTTAACATTATCGATTCTCAAACGCAACATGTACAACACATATATATGTATTGGGTTCATTTACAACAAAACATGGGTTAATAACGAGATATGAATGCCGATAGAAGATGGTACACCCTTATTGATTACCGCAACGGTTGTTGTCACTCGAATTATTTCCCCTAAAGCACAGTCTCTAACCGACATGTCCACCTAACAAATAACCACAAGCAATACATCATGAACTAATACACACTATAACACTATCATCGTGGGTCAAAAGGTCCTGATAATGGTATAGAAATGCAGCTTACCGGAGTGAGGACGCAGACGACACACACTACGAGTGGGACCGGCAACCTTAGGCCTCACCACCGCCGTCTGTTGGCTCTCTCCGCCACTACTGTTGCCTTGACTACCTGACGCTACCTATTATATTCTCTAGTTATTTCTCTAGGTATAGAAGCCTTAATACAGAATCATCACGTCTTATAAAAAATATCAGAATGGATTATTTAATTTATTTGTGATCATTTTTTTTTAGTTTATTAGATATTTGTACCGTTAAAATTGCACGGTCTACTTTTTTTATTCCTGTTTGAAAGAAATGGACGTACAGTATATAGGCTCCTAAATATAATTCTTAAACATGCTAGTCTATAGCCTGGACATTAGACTCATAAGATTGATTCATGTAAATGCACATAACCAAGATAAGCCTTGCAGTTTTTCTAAGCCAGTAAGTTTGAGACACGTAACTTATATGGATGGATACAATTAGCAAATTCTAGACATTAACATTTGATTGAATTGTGCCCATTGAGGTGCCTTTACTTTTCATTAAGTCCCATCTTGCTCTTTTATAATACTGCATAGACTAAACATTTAAGGGCACCTTGAAAGTGTGTGGTGTTAACTATTACGTAATCCTGCTTCGAACATTCTAAATCAAGCACATTTAAAGTATTTTACATGTCGTAGCACATTGACTTTAAATCAATAACTGTTTAGAGATAGACCATTTAGATAAATATAATATCTTCGTACAGTTTATCAGCAAGGTTCAATTTTTCCTTTAAACCAGACGACACTCGGGCGAGGTGCTGATCCAAGCTGTGAACCCCAATGACCTCTGCTTTTTAAGTAAAGTATAACGTGACCAGGATGAACTTACATGCTGTTTGATGATCGTATTATAATCCAGATAATACAGCATTGAGTCCTCATGCAGACATGCAACATACATAAACACAAAGACCTTTTTCATGTTATTCAAATTAAGAAATTATCTCGTAGGCAATGAAACAACTTACCTCAACATTTGATAGATCAAGATGCAAATAATTGCAGAACCCAGAATAGAGTATGGTAGTGGTAGTACGGTAGTGTACCATTGGTGTAAATGGCTTGAGTGCAATGGGCTTCAACTAGTGTTTTTATACATCAACTCAAATATGTATGCCAATTTTTTATTGTTTTAGGATATACCATATCTGCATAAAGCCCAGAAGTGATACGTTCTCGTTAAGGTTTTCAAGATTAATTTTTTTTCAAGTGGGTTCATTAACAGGTTCATTTTAATTAATCAGTAAGGGAGACCCATTTCAGACTGTTCCCTGTTGTTAACTGGGTGTGTTTCTTGATGACGCCACACTCCAAAAGTTATGTTTTAGCTAACCTCCATAGAGGTGCAGATACTGTACATATATTAATGACACCATCCCACATTCTGTAGAAAGTTATATGGAATTCTGCAATTTTTAATGCTCACTTTGCTGATTCAGTGTAAAAGGTTACAGTTGATACTGTATATAAAGAGATTATAAGTCCTCTACTGAAGAACTTAGAATTGTTAGCTAATACCCTGCATGTGTGCATTTTGGCTTGAAAACTCTAAATATAAAAATAGTGCCAAAAATTCATCTTGATCTTGTTCTGTGCTAATTAAAAACAAATATTGTTCTATTTATGGAATAAACTGACATACATACTATGGTTTATAAATGATGTAAACTGCCATGAAAGCCCAGTAGCGACAAATAGTTAATACTGTACGTACAAAATTTTAAATTTCAATAAGGATCCATCTTCAATAGTAATTTCACACATTCCCATAATATTTACAGTAGATGAAATGTAAAACATCATAACTAAATTGGAGAAGTAATTAGCGAAAAATCATCAATACAGTACTGTGGTATATTAAGTCAGGTAATAATGCAGATGGAGGGGGATCGAGCCATTAATGGTAGGATATCATAAGTCTATGTTATTGGCCCAATTGCACTAGCACATGGGTTGCAGCCAATTTGGATCATTACAAACATAAACGTTCCTGTACAGAACAGTAAAATTATTTTATTACCCGGTACCACAAATGAAACATGTAGAATTACCTCTGTTGTTAAAAACACCTAATGCTCTAAAACCGAGGGAAGGCCCTTAGCTTCTCTCTGTATGGAGGCACTGTCAGAAGACCCAAGTCTGCCCTGAATGAGGAGATAGAAGTGTGGTGGTCCTGCAAATAAAGCTTTAAGACTGAACCTGGATGAGTGGACTGCTCACTGCTGTTGTGACCAAATGAACTGTAACCCCTTAGCCTTAGAGGTGAAGGTTTTCTTTGTTTTTAACCTGTAGACCCTGGTGGGACAATACAGGAGTCACTTGTGAAGGTCATCATCATCATCATTTAATGGCCATTTTCCACGCTTGTGTGTGTTAACATTGATTTGCTGTCCATGCTGCGTGATCTCTTGCAGCCTCTCTTTGTAAAGGTTTTAAGGCCATAAATGATGAAATTATCTACCCATACTACTTTCTGTAGTTATTCTATACGTTAATTTCAATTCTAATAAAATATTAGTGATTAAAAGAAATTCATAAGGTAAATGAAACCTTCATTTAAAAAAACTGTTTTATTGGAAACCATAGGTTCCCCAATAGGCCACTAAAGCAAATACAATAAAAAAAAATCATGAACATTTGTTTCTTGCAGACACCTAAATCCTTTTCCAGTAACTGATGTGGTTGGCACAAAGAGTGCCATCCTCAAGCCTTGCATCCTCTGCAGCAAACACCCAGAATTCTCTCTCAACTTGTAATAAAGGGATTGATTATGGGTAATTTAATATTTTAGATACAAAATTGAGATAGCTAGGTAACTAACATGATAAAAATATCTACAGTAGAAAAAATAAAATAATTTTTTTGAAAAAGACCAACTTTTATATAGAGACCCATATTCTCTAATAGTTTCAGCTTCCAATATGTTCTTGTCATGTCTAAGCCAGACTGGAAATTAAGTCTTGAATACCAATGGATTTCAGTGTATAATAAATATACGCTGTACATCCCTTTCAAATTGTACACATTATTTCTGCAGAATTTAAAGTACAGTATCATTTTTCTGACTTCAAATTTAGTGATGTAAAAAACTCTCTACTATCCGTGGTATAGCTGGGGTTTGACCTCCAGTGGATGAGAAAATTTGACAATAGTGAACCTGGTTCCATTTAGCAGTCAATTAGAAAAGGTTAATTTAATTATATAGCTTTATTACCCTAAGGGAGTAAGATGAGGGCTCCATGTCACATCTGGTGTACTACACACCAACTAACTGTTTTTATATAAAAGAAATCCCATTACAGTATTGTTAGAAATAATTTAATATCTCAAATCTTTGTATTAATGCATTAAAACCAATGCATAAATTCAACATAAAATGAATACAGTACTGTATGTACATACATTTTCGTATAATATTTATGAAGTAGAATATTTCATTTACTTTGAACGTACAGGCGATGGAAGAGAAATATTTATTCTGTGATGTACCGATACGTAAGTTATCCACACCATAAATTTCTCCATAATGCATGACATGACCACACTTCACAAAGAGGAACAGAATACAATACTTTACTTGTCAGTACTATGCAGTGTATTACAATATTTCATCAGTCATTGCTACTTTGGTTTAAAATGAAAGTTTAAGCTATAAATCTTGAAATAAATGTACAATTTACATCCCTAAGTTCAATCATAAAGCATACAATTATTATTCAAAATGTGTTAATTTAGATTTTTTTTAACATATTAAATAATTGATCACCATCTTTATAATTGAAAGGACTTGGTTTTACAGTATTAATCATTCAGTACTAATTTTGTATACCATAACTGGCTCAAATTCACAATTACTAAATAAATCACTCACAATCTCCTCACCAATAACTTCATTTGATTTAATACCTTTCGTAAATATCTACTGGCCAACACTTGGTTGTTATTCACTACAAAGGATTCTCAGCTTGTGTGTGAAAGTTAACTTTGATGGATTGGTCGAGATCTGTGATAAACTGTGAATAGTGGTTGACTAAGAACCACAGACAGTCGGTACCAACGTCAGATAATCTGTGGATAGTAGAGAGTGTACACTACTGTTTTTGGATACAACTGCTGCTTGTATGATTTCCACATTTGAACTAAGCATAAGATATAAAGTTTCTTAATGATTGGAATAGTAATTCTTATTTCAGATGGTGATACGTAAAGATATTTGATTCAAACAAGGAGAAACATCATCTGCAGGCTTTAATCCTTGAAAGAGGAAGATGTACAATAACTGGAGAAAAGAATTACTGGTAAGAAAAATTCATAGAATCTGTAACCAACCTTGACTGTACTTTAGTGATGAATGCCAAGCTAACCCAGTCTGGCCTCGACTCAAAAAAGTATTCCGAGATGATCATATTCTGTGGTCTCTTCAGTTCTTCGATAGAGGGATTATGAATAAGTCAATTTTACTAGTAGTCTCAAGATGTTCACCTCGTTAATAAAATTGGCTGATTATGAGGAAATTTTCATTTTACTATGTACGAGGATCCAAAATGTGTCGAACATAATTGATTGGTACCGGGTATTTAACGGAAATATTATGCAAGAAAGGAAGTGATGAAAGTGGAAGGAGTATACTGTAGATGAATTAAATGCAAAGTAAAGAAAATGACAAAAGAAAGTGAAAGCAGTGTCAATGAAAGCTAGAGAAAGAGAACTGTTCTGATGGGGCCTGACTAGTACTAATGGAAATGGCAGTAAAATAGAGGTAGGGAAAATATTTTGGGCAAATTCTGAATATAACAGATGAGACACAAATAGAACTAGTATCATATTTAGGACATGGAGCAATGAAAATCGTTGAAGTAAAAGACGTAAGAAAAGTAAGGATTAGACGCACTCACTGTGAAAATGCAAAGGGTGTGAGGAGGAAAGCTTGAAGGAATGGATGACAAGGGAAGAGTACTGTCAAGAATGTGTGTAATTTTGTATAAAGGGGAAGATGATAAGAATGGGGGCAAAAGTTACAAGGGAATTAGTCAGTCAAGTATGCCAGGGAAAGTATTCAGTACATAAGATATTACTGAGAGAATAATAGCAGAATATTTTTTGAGGGAAAGAGAAGAGGATATGCAGATCAAGCATTTGCATAACAGAACAGGATTGAATAGTTATAGAAAAAAGATTCTATTTGTGGTATTCATGGACCAAGAAAAAACATTTAAAAATTATTGATAGAAAAGCAATGAAAGATGTATTAAAATCGTATGAGATAAATGGAAAACTGTTTAATGTCACTCTTAGGAAAATGAAATTTGTTGGAGTATGTCAAGCAAAGGGGAATTGGTTTCTACTGTAAGGGGTGTTGGCCCGGGACACATGTGAGAAGGGTGTTATCCAGTGTTACCCGACCAAACACCACAGGTTTCCCGGTCCCCTCCTGTACTAACACTGGATAAACCGCCCAAACGGCTAGTAAGCTGATAAGTGGCGAATATGATAAAAAAAAAAGAAGTCTTATATTGAGTGTATTATACAGTACTCCTATGGTTCTTAAAATATTTTCATGAATGGGTTAGTATGAGAAGCAAAAATTTTGGAACAAAGAGCAAGTCTGATAATAAGGAATACAGGTTGCACATGGGAGGTGAATCATAAACTATTTGCAAGTGATACAGCCCTTGTTAGAGAATTAGAAGAAAATTCTATTTATACGAGTTAATAAGTTTGAAAATTTAAGTACTAAGAGAAAGTTGATTGAATGTAAACAATGGTTATAAGAATAGATAAAGGAGGAAGACAGGCATTAGTATACATCAGAATACACATATACTGTACTGTATATCTGAGTGGATGTGTCTACTATTGGAAAATGGAAGAAGTATTGAATCACAAAGCAACGCAGGGAAAGAAAGTAATATACGAGTATGCCTTAAGAGAAGCGTATCAAAGGAAGCAAAGCTGGGGATGTATCGAGGAACTGTTAATGTAACCCCACTATATGGGAGTGAAGCATGGACTCTGGATGTGAGAGGAAAAAGCAAATTAAAAGTGACAAAAATGACATGTTTGAGAGCAATTTGTAAAGTGAATAGAATGTAAAGAATAAGAAGGTAAGAGAAGGAGAGAAAAGCAAAGGCGATAGAAGGATGTGGTAAAAGAAGTATTATAAGTGAGGGGACTGGCCATCCAGAAAGCAGCAGATGTGAATGAAAGGAGAGCGTGATGATATGTTATCTATGGGGATGCCACGGATTGAATTGGCAAGGGCAAGTTAAAGTAATCTACTTTTGTTCTTGGTTCTGGTCACCCTGTAGCAGTGTGAAAAGGTAAGGAAAAGGAATCATGTCTGGGTCAACTTGTGTACAACTCCTGTGAGCTAACCTGAGGAATGCATTGTATTGTGCTCATCTCACAAGACCTAAATATGTTTTCGTGACAGCTGATGTTACAGTACTGTGTTGAGCTTGTGCCATCGGAAATAAGTATATTGTGTTTTAATCATAAAACTTATGCCTCGTAAACAGTCAATTCATGCTTTATGTAACACAGTCATGCAAAACACAATAATCTGGATGTGATTTTTATTAAATGGAGTGATAAATAATTTATATAAAAATATTAACCTGCATTGGTCTAAACTATTACAATATATGTATTACAAAAAGAATCTACAAAATTTGCATGGTGCCTTTACAGTGCAAATATTTGAAACTTTGTGTCTTTCTCAGAATATAAAATGTCCAACTAAACAAAACACAGGTGCTACACCACTGGCAACGCCTGATGTTTAGTTATAATTAATAAAGCCCAAGAGGATGTGTTAAACACAGGAAATGAGCAGTCATAAATCATCAACTTCCAGTTTCAAACTGCTAAAAGTGCCACACTTCATACTCAAAACAAATTTAAGAATGTTTAGCCATTACCCTCGATGAAAAAACACTCAAAGAGTCACTGAACTAGAGCACAGACATAGAATGGATGTCCAACTTAGTAACCAAGACTTATTGTGACAAGGGTGTAAAATAGTGACCGACTGAGTAGGACACTAAAATGTCCCAAGTCATCTTGTTTGCAAAATCAGTGATTTGAAAACTGATGTAAAATACTATAAATACATAAATAAAAATAAATACTTTGGATTGTTATTTAAGTAAAATCCAATAAAAACATTCAATTCGCAAACTTAAATATTTTTTAAATATACAAACTGTACTGCATTGTCATTAAATCATCTGCATTTCTGCAGACAACAGTCAAAATCAGATAATAGCCTTTCTCATTCAAATGTTAGTTATCAATACTGTACCAAATTTCATATAACAATTTGAGTCAAAATATCATCAGAATCACGAGTTATTTGATGTCTTTCAATAACTTAAGTGCATAACAAACACCCTTTTTGTCAAAACCTAGTTCATTACAATTTAAATATCTTTTATTTCAAGGATGACATGTGCAATATATTAAACTCTCTTACCCAAGACAATCAAAAGTCTAGCCAACCTGCTCAGAAGACAATCCCAAACAGATAATGACGTAGAAAAGCACTTAGAATGAAAATATACTGTACTACTCAATCTCCTACTTATTTATTCACACTTATCCCAATGTACTTAAAAAACTAAAGCAGGGAATGAATATTAATTATTGAAGTTCGCCAATATTGACTAGCCTGCCAAAGCCTTTCATACTTTAAACCTTCTAACCACCTTCAATTGAAACTTTCTGTATTGAAGAATATAGATTTTTTTTTGCACAGAAGAAAAAATAAAGTAAAATAAAAAATATATTAATAAACATCTCTAATCCCTTTACATGTCTCTTAACACAATAAATTACAGCACAGTTTTATATGAAATTCCAGTAAGTATCCTGGGTAAATAAAATTAAGTGTAACTAAAATGAGGGAATTTTCCATATACAGTATTGCTGAAAGGAACTTGGGCATGAGGGCTATACCCAACATGAGCGTAGAAAAGAGAGATCTTACTTGTCAATACCCAACACATTATCAACAATGATACATGAAGACACTTCTGTATGCAACTTTTGTTTTTCTCAAATGTACTTAATATAAGAACATGCTATAACAAAATAAAAGTGCTTTCATGCACATAAAACTTGGTCGATAACTGTGAGTGGTAGCAAGGGGTCATGGTCCACCCACAACAGCCATGTGGTTATGGTCAACGTAAAACAGCAAAGTGGTGATGGTCCACCCGAGACAGCTAATTAGGGATGATGGTTAAGCCAAGACTGTCAAGAGGTGATGGTCAACCCAAAACTGTCAAGAGGTGATGGTCAACCCAAGACTGTCAAGAGGTGATGGTCAACCCAAGACTGTCAAGAGGTGATGGTCAACCCAAGACTGTCAAGAGGTGATGGTCAACCCAAGACTGTCAAGAGGTGATGGTCAACCCAAGACTGTCAAGAGGTGATGGTCAACCCAAGGCTGTTCAGTGGCGATGGTCAACCTAACTTCGCCAAGTTGGTGATGGTCTACCCAAAATTGACAAACAATGATGCTTAACTCACGACAGTAAAGTGATGGTGGCAAAAAATGCCAACCAGTTAACCCCAATAAACCAGTTTATAATGGGAAGCACCCACAAGCATGTCAACTTGGTGAAAAACATTCAACAACTGGGAGATGTCAACAAATTTATGGAAGCCATGTTAAAGCAATTAATCCCCGGGGAAAGTGATCCTTATAAAAAAAGGACTAAATAATTCTTCCAGTCCTGCTTCAGCAAAGATGTTTGAATACTGTCTTCTCTGTGGTAATTATGAGGATAACTTTACACCAAACAGTCCTCTTCAATAACTTTACACTTTCAAGTCGAGAGAGAGAGAGAGAGAGAGAGAGAAGGAGAGAGAGTAGAAAGAAGAGGAGAGAGACTGGATACATCTGTCTTTCTATCTCTGTTGGATACATTTGCCCTTCTATCCCTTGGATACATTTGCCCTTATATCTCAGGACGGCACACTCTGACTCCAGACAATACATTCCCAGGTTCAAGAAGATGGAGAGTTGTGCTAACTCACAGACATTTGATGAGTAAGAGTAAGGATCCTTTCACTACCCCTCAGTTACAAACGATTGAAATTTAACAATGACATTAATGGAAAGAACAGGTAGACACGTCCTTAAGAAAACTTCTAAAAAAAAAAATGGCAATTAGTATTTAATTAAACCATAACTTGGTCCTCAATGCTCTACCCTGTAAATTAACAAAACAACCATTCAAAAATTCATATACCATCCAGAATGATTCACTCTCAGTGGATTATAACTCAACCTCAGAACAAAGTGCATGTGTTCACAACTTTCAACTCCTTGACAAGAGCAAGCTTCATGTGGGTTTCCTTGCATGTTACACATAAATATTTTGTTTTGAACCATAGTCAATGAATATTAATACACATACGGTACTCAATAAATGAAAAAAACACTTAACTGATTGTTTTATTATAAATAAAAATTATCAAATAAAGAAAAAATGTCTTACATAAACTCACTGAAATTCAAAACCAATATTGTATTTATTTTACATGATGTCAAATTGTAAATGATGGCCCACAAGTTTCAAGATAATTTGCACAATAAGCTGTCTCTGCACTTTATAGTTGTGTTCAACAATTTACAAATGATGTGCATACATCCTTTACAAATAGAATTTAAATATATTAATAAATTCTTCCATAAAATTTTTTCAATAAAGTTCACTAAAAAAAAAAAGAAAAAAAAAATTCAAAAAGGATTTTTGCTTATGTAGCAATCCCAGCATGAAGCATGCATCATACAGACAACTTTGGCAACATTCATTCCTTGGGGCAAAGACCTGACATCAGTCTTAGGGATTCATAAATAAGGTTTGAAGACCAACAACCAAGAACACAAAACTATTCTTGATAAAGCAGCCCCACCACAAGATAACCAAACTGCAAAATTCGAGCATATGTCTTTGGCAACTTTGCTGTCCCTGGAAGACCCATGTTGTGTGGGAATACCCGGGTGTCTGACTACTCTTGAATGAAGGTATTTAATTTGAAGAAGTAGAATGTTCTCAGCTGCTGGTCTCTGTTAATTTGTGTACAATAGACAAACCATATATCTGTGGTATTTTACAAGAACAATACATTAACACAAAAAGGCCTCAATTCTTAAAAACTGTACAATATCTACAGAGGCTGTGTATCAAAGTTTTCATTCATTTTTCTTATTAACATTTTAACGATGTGTATCAGATAAAAATATTTGAAGATTTTTCCTATCCAAGAAATATTTATACAGTTCATGCACAAAATAGGGTTGATACTATATATTTTGGGAATAAAAGAAAGGTTTGGTTGTACCTTCACTGGTGTATAAGCCACTATATACGCAAGTCCACTTAGATTGGGCTGAAGTGGTGGAGGGCTGGTGGCTGGCTGCAAGTTACAGTGGCAACAGCACTTCAGTATGAATGTCTTATATCTCCGACCCCACTGCTGCTGCACCTCGTTTCTGTCACGGGTGCTGCCATAGGCGTACTCAAGTTGTGTACAACAGTCTGAGTATCACTTGGGCTAATTACACACAGTGAGGCTCCAGCCCTATCACAGTCCCGGTGGAGCGACCATGCCACAGGCATGAAAATAATTAAGACACTTGCAATGCTGCATGAGAGAATCACAGATCTTCTGCCTTCTGGTGCTACTACCACTTTAGTTGCACTGGAGCTACGGATTGTGTCTTCCAGGCTCCACCGCTCCCACAATGGCAGTGTTAACACGCCTCACTAGGCTAGTGGTGGTGCAGGTGAAGCAGCGGTCGTGGTAGGCACGGCGGGCAGGCAGGGCAAAGGAGAGGCAGTTTCACCTGGCACTCACCCACGCTGGCTACTTGAGGTAAGACCGATAGAGGAGTGTTGACTTGTTAAGCTCCTTCTCTTGCTCCATCAGAAACATGAGATCTCGCATATTAACCCGCTTGATGCGTGGTCGGAGAGGCATCTACCAAAAAAATAACAATAATAAAAAATATACCTACAGTATTATTACTATTCCTGAAAATATAGTGTAAACTCCCTAACACTGTACAGTATTACAAAATTTCATTAAGTGAGAGAGGAGAGGACAGGAAAGAAAAAGAGAGAAAAAGAAAGGAGAGGCAGAAGAAAAGAAAGGGAAGAAAGACAAAAGAGTGAGAGAGAATCTTAATTGTTCATTATATAATAGAAACATACTGGAAGAAAACCTCAGAAACTTACCGACTTTTGGGTGAATGTTCCACTAAAAGTTGCACCCTAGAAAAGAGAATAAAAAAAAACATAGAACCAAATATTAGAAAACATTAATGATAACATTTAAGAAGTATAAATGCCAATGTAAAATAGACACGGTGTACATGTGCATGAGAGCAGGTTGGTGTGCTTGAGTACCTGTGCACCCCTGTAAAAGAAGGTATTGATTTTTCAAGATACCAAACTCTTAGTAGAGGGGGAAGGAGGCCAATAAATGATGACAATAATAATAAAATTAAACACACTCTTCACTCATGCCTTAAGCTTGGTTGACAATACGAGAGAACATGTTGTACAGCTACAATATTAAATAAACCAATATAAACAGTTTTGTGCATAATAGAAACCTTGTTATTATTCTCTCTCTAACCATACTTTCCCTACTGCAGGAATGCATTAAGTACATAAACATGCTTGAACAATAAACCCTAGATTATCAAGACTAACAGGGGGAAAGTTGGTCTGAAAGATGCGAATTTCCTGAATTTCCCAAAGAAATAAATAAAACCAATTCCACGGATGTTTATTTCAGTACAGTATATAGTCTATGAATGGTCATTTAACATACAATTTGATCACACCAATACCTCATAGCACCTATGTTCCATTAAACGCAAGAATTTATATTACAGTAAAGCCTTCGATAACAACGGTTCGACCAACAACTTTTCATATTTAAGACCCTAGTTAATTTAGGACCCAGTTCAATTTACGACCTTATTTCATTCGTATTTACGACCAAAATATAATAAAAATTAAATAAAATTAACTTTTCATATAAATAATAACTAAATCCTGTTATGTTTTATAAAAATAAAAATTTACTGGAAAAAATGAAGAGCGCCTTGCACAAAGAAGCTGCCTTGCTAACGAGTGGTAAACAACACTCTGAGCTTGGAACAGGAACTGGAGAAAAACTTTCCCAGGTTTCTTACAGCATTTTTCATCTCCATTCAACATGAGCAAGAGAGCAAGTGATGGTAGTGTTGTTTGAAAAGCTTATAGAAAGTGTATAAGCTTAGCCGAGAAACTAGATGTGTTAAAACGATATGAAAAGGTGAGAGGTCTGTGGATATTATATGGAGCAAGCAATGAACATATTTTCTGAAGTGGATCCGTTAACAGAAAAAAGCATTAAAATTTAAATAAATGCAAATGACCTCTACATAAAGATGTATAATAAGAAAAAAAAGCAGCTGTGCAAGGTTCTTTCGACAGCTTTATTGTTCGAAGGCATAAACCATCAACTTCAGTTACACCATCAAACTCAGCTTCACCAACAACTTCAGGTTCAATAACAGTTTCAGCAACAGCTTTATGGGAAGCTACAGCTTCAGCCAGAGTTGAACCTGATGACTTCATCATCTGAGTAAAAACTCGCACAATATTCAATAATAATAATAATAACAATAAACGGTTTATTAATAGAGTTGCAGCCAGTGGCTGAAATTATACAGACTTTAATTTGTAAGTCATTGGCTGTCCTTATGTTTTAGACTTTACCACCATTGGCGAGTGGAATTTTTGTTTTACTTTCATAAATATTATTTAAAACATATGTGAACAGTAAATAAGTGTTGCTCTCATATTCATATGTAGAGAAATGACGATATGTTTTCACATGTAAGCACTTACTGTTCATACGTTGGCGTTCCCAATCGTCTCGGTTTATTTCTTTACCATTAGTGGTTAGCTACTTCTAGTGTTCCATTTATAAACATTAAATAACATTACTTAAAACATACATACAGGTATTCCATTTTTTTTTTAAATTAAGTTCACTACAGCTACAACCAGGGTTTTATTTTCTTCAATTTCTTTTGTAGAACCATCATCACTCACGAAAATAATGCCGCCTTGTGTCCTCGTGTGTGTTTTAATATTCTATGTATTATTAATGAATTGCATTGATCATTTCACTTATATAAACATTAATTCAATCAAATACATATTCAGTAATAAACAATGTCAAATCTTTTGTACATATTCTTAAGGTGAATGACTATGTTTCCTTGAGTGCGCACGTATACATTAGCGTTCCACTATCAGTCTCACTTTTTTTCTTTAATATCAGTGGTTACTTCTACTGTACATTAAATAACATTAATTAAAACATACATATTTTTTACATTAATTTTACTACACCAACAACCAGGATCTTATTTTCTTCAGTTTTAGGTGGATAACTGACATTATGGGTGTAAACACTGACAACAATGCCGTCTCTTATCCTCTTGTGTGTTTTAATATTCTACGTATTATTAATGAATTGTATTGTTCATTTCACATACAATATATAAAGATTAATTCAATAAAATACATATTCAGTAATAAACAATAATGAAACTTTTGTACATATTCTTCAAAAGATAAATGACGCGGTATCCTTAAATGCACACATATATGTTGGTGTTTACAATCCATCTTTTTTTTTTTTTTTTTTTTTTTGCCATTTGTGGTTAGCTATTTCTATTGTTCCATTTATTAACATTAAATAACGTTACGTAAGACATATAGTATATTCATATTTTTACATTAATTTTACTACAGCTACAACCAGGGTCTTATTTTCTATAATTTCTCGTGTAGAACTATCGTCCCGGACTCCCGGCTGTAAACACAAACGAAAACAATGGCGTCCCATCTCCTCTTGTGTGACCATATTATTATTCATCTATATTGTATAAGGTGCATTCAGAAACATTATTTAAAGAGTACAGTTTGCAATTTTCATTAATTGTATTGTTTTTGGGGGAAGAGGGTAAAAAGTCACACAAAATATATGAAAAGGTCACACTTGGGAACGCATATCATTATTATTGCTTTATTTTATTGGTAATTAATGATTCGCGATACGATGATTCACCTTACACCGCAATATTGGAGGACACATTACCGTTGTTATTCGAGGCTTTACTGTACTTCATGTTTACACTCAACACAAACACGTGACCCTATACAATACATAAAGCTGCACACGCTGGGAGAAACTGGGCAATCCATAATTTGACCACTGGCAGCCATGTGTATATCTTACTCCTTGAATTTATATTATCGACTAATTTGACCTACACTTACCCCCACTCCTCATACAGTTTGATTTCAGTGTAGTACTGTACAGTAAATGACAAACCCTGGATGGTCCCAAGGACTGTAACACCAAAGAATTGCTTAAATAATGCTAAAGGGAAATAAGGGGTTACAGTCCAGGTGCCAAAATAGTGAGTTAAATTGCCAATATAATTGTTTTCACTCCAATCTAATTTTTTTGTCATATTTATCTGACCTCTTATTCTCAAACCCAAATTACCTTTTTTTCAAGCTTATTCATTCCTCTTATATACAGTCCTTACTTCCTACTACCACATATTATATTGCCAGCTCAACAATTTCCTTATAAATTCCTATTTTTATAAATCTGGACGATGTCCCAACCCCCAAATTTCTCAATATACATCTATTATTGTGCAGTACATTTTTCTCCACTTTTAATAAAAATTATATTCATATGAAAAACTGAACAGAAGTAAAGCATTAAGATATGATTTTTCAGTAGATCATAAGTAAAACATAATGCTGCCAGCGACACATACTGTAAATACTGTAGTGGAACCATGTTATACTGACCTCTTATAGAGCTGCTGTCTCATTGCTCTCCATTTTTCAGGAATAAAACTATTGTAAAGCACTAAGGAGTAGGCCAGTACTCTTTTGCTTTACAGTACATAAACTATTATTTACAAAAGTATAAGTGTTCCCGGTACTGTATAGTGTATTGTATGTTAGTCAAATTGTGCAATAAGTCACTTAGTTAATAGCCTAAAATTTTCAGTCATTTCTCATTTCACAGCTTGACTGTAACATACTGTATACTGGGTACACACAGTGTATAGTTTTGTAAGCTGATTAACATTAGGGTACAGGATGATCATATTAGGTTCTCTTGACAGATCTGCAGGATTTCATAGTAATATGATTTTAATACAGAAATATAGGTAGTGTTACTAATATTACAGTTTTATTACTAAATAAGCTGTGTTTGGTCTGTTACAAGAGGTACATTAGCAGTGCGGTTGGTAGTGCTACGGTAGACTGTTCATATTCAAAAGAACCGTGTACAGTATTCGGCACACCTTCAGTTCCAACTGTGCATGAGTCTACTGTATAATTTTATTCAGGTATCCACAACAGACAGTTTTGAATCTTTGTACAGTACATTTGTCTGTCATGTATATACAGAAACAGTTTGTATTATGGATGTAAAAATTAAGGAACAACTCTTGCAGTCTAAACTGGCCTGTCTATGCTCCTCATGCACTGTATTAATATGTAAAATTAAAATAAATACGTAAACAAATAAATAAATACGTAAATAATGAATAAAATAAAAATAAACATAAACAAATAAGAAATTAAACAAGAAAAAAGCAAATCAGAATTAAAGTATATAAAAAAATATGATCAAGGAAATGCAATATATATCCTGATTTATTAACAGAAAAAAAAAATTTACTTATTAATAAAAGTATGTAAGAACTCAGTTTTGTAGTGTAAGCACAACTAGTGATTCATTGACATGGTAGCAGAACAACCATGCTGAAATCTTCCCAATAATATCTTAACCAGTTTTGTCAGGTATCAGAGTCAAGGGTGTAAAGGCAGGTGGGTGGAGATGTGAGTCTGTAGGAAATTCTGCATATATTGTACACCTCTTCTACTAGATATGGATTCAGTCTGGAAAAAAGGATTGCCACTTACATCATCAACCATCGACAGATCAAGTTTAGGCTTCTTCTTGGGTCCTTGCAATGCATTCAGAGCGGTACGATTGGCATCTCTCTGTCGCATCTCCTCCATTTCAACACGCTGCATCTGTAATAAAAACAAGTTTGGGTATATCATTATACTGTATTTAAAAAATAAAAATTAAAAACCTTAGCATCCATCCTGCATGTTACTTACCAGTGCCCCTATAATTGCTGTCCACGTAATGTTGACAAAGAAATATTGCCAAAGAATTTCAATTTCTTATTACAATGAATAATATTACATGCATTAGTTTATTAAATTTGACATGCATAAGACTACTATGATGCTAAACATTTGTACATAAATAAAATACATGTCACTTACCAGTGCCCTGAGTTGCTGTCTATAAATTTCCATAAAAGGAAAATGGCTCCAAAATTGCAGTTTTTTTAGAGGGATAAAACAATGTGACATGCAGTACTAAATCTGACATGCAGCATTAGACTGTTATGGTATCAAACACAAGTATGAAATGTAAATGAGCTATGTATTCTACTTCATACACTGATACTGCTTACAAATATTCAAACAGACAGAAGGACAGGGGACAAACTGGAGGTTCCAAGTCTCACAAGGTGAAAAATAATTTGATAAATGGAAAGCTTTAGATCTAAATACTCCCTGAACTCTCCCCTAAAAATTTCTGCCAATATTCACTCTTGAATTGTTATCAATTCTCTTTTCCCTAATCTTCCCCAAGTTCTGTATAAATTATTACAAAAAGTTGTGAGATCTATGCTCTCTATGCTATTAGTTTCCATCAGCATCTTTGAGTGATTAAACTTATCACCTTTCAGTGAATTATTTAGCCATTTTGTTGAGCTCATTCTAGCCATTAAATTAGCTTTTGATCACCTGAAAGAATGAATGTAAATTGTGAAGAGGATCCAGAACAGAATTAAAGTATTCAAAATACAGGAAGGGTGTGCTGAACTGGCATGTTGTCAGGGTGACAAGTAAAAAATTACAGATTAATACTGAACAACACAACGTACTTGTGATATTGAATTCTATCCACTGAAGGAAAAATAAATAATTTCAAAATAATTTCACAGCTAAGGTGTGTATATTTTTCTCTATTGTACTTTGTACAAACAAAGAAACATTACTAACTTCATTTGATATTTCAATTACTTAACAGATCATTACAAATATAAAATAAAGTACTTCTTACCTCCTTTGCTTTTGCTTTTAATTTAGCTTGTTCAGGGTCTTCCGATTTACTTCTAGATTTCGCCGCTCGCATCAGCATATCTCTCTCTCGTTCATCCTTACGTTTCTTCTCCATCTTATCTAATTCCTCTAGGAAACGAAGCTGACCTTTCACATCTTGTCGAACCTCATAGCGGCTATCACTCTGCTGATATGTATGTGGAAATTAGATTCACTCTTAGACAGTATCATATATTAATTTTCTTTGGGAATCTTTCTTACCTGACTCATGTTACTGTATAGGCAAACAATGTAAATAAATAATGACTTGCATGATCTTCTTTGGGGACATACACTTCTTGTTTGGGTTATAGAAATGTACAAAAATAATTTATGGGTATGGTGATTACCATCATGGGAGCAGCCAGTGACCACTAATAAAAATAATTTCCCAGAATTCCCAGATGAATTTTCGTAACCTGAACGTTTATAACGTGGGGGATGCCTGTATATTGAGTTAATAGCTTTTATAAGAAAGAAATTTCTAGATATAACTTCTGTATATCTGTTTCAACACAACTGGTTGCTACACACAGTCTATCTGAGAACACCCGATGTGTGTCCAGGCCACCTCAAAACCCTCTCATTAGTTCAATTTTTCCCACCTTTTTCACATTTTAATAATGTATCTAATCAAAATCTATTACTCTTATAACTATAAATTTTATTTCCTGCTAATTGTTTTATTCCGACCAAACCAAACATCACTGAATATCAGCTAACTTTTCAATTACAGCTTCTGATAAATCTATCACAAGAGGATATTTTTTATTAAGCTATAATTGTTGAACTCACCTTAATAATATCTAATCTATGATCTGAGATGACTGCTAACTTTTCGACAATAGTTTTAAGGCGCTCCTGTGTTGCATGTGATACGAGGGCGACTACATCTTTTGGCGCATCGTCCAAACCATATTTTGAACCTGCAAAGTTAAATTTTGTTTTCATTAAAAACAGAAAAACATTCCAATTATCTGATCAATACCAGAAACATGGACTCGGGAAAAGGCGTGTGGAGCTAAGGACCAAACCTTCCTGTATACGTTTATAAAAATAAAAAATTGGAAGTATTTGCAATATTTGTGGGGATGTAATAAAATGACAGGAAAGGAGACTGAACCTATGATATATATATATATATATATATATATATATATATATATATATATGTGTGTGTGTGTGTGTGTGTGTGTGTGTGTGTGTGTGTGCATCAGATAAGTGAGCGGAGTAGATTAACCCAGGTATCGAGAAGCGTACAAGGGGATGAATATATGTGGTGTTGGTGTTCAGTGATATGTTGAGTAGCTTGATGGCATACAAGAGGGTCAGTCCCAGAATATTATAAAACAGACTAAAATTACATTATGAAAGATGAATTAATGCAAATGTGTATGTTCCCTCCTTCTAACACTGGATTTTGCATTCTTTATATCTTATAGGGTATTAAAGGTAACATATATGAATACAACCCCTAAACACCCTCTCTATACCGGAGGAACACAATGGTAGTTTATACTATCCACACAAACATGGCTGGAAAATTAAAGAAATAATGCTATAAATTATACTTGTTACAAATCACTGAATTCCATGAACTTGTGGTTGGTATGAAGCTCTGTGAGGATTCAGAGTCACCATGTTAATATTATCAACTCTTGGTTCGTTAGCTTTTAATACACTTTGCACCTCCACCAAGTAAGTCACCTGCCACAACTGACAACACACTGTAGCTCTTTTCCCAACATATGTCAACACTACCAGGGGTTTCCTTACATATTTGTTTTATTCTCTCAGTTAGTGGAGTGTTTAAGAGGAAATTCTCGTCTTTACACGAGCGTATTTGTGTGCCGACAAACCCCGTGGAGTCGAGGATTCTTTGGGATTCCTCCCCTAAATTAACTCCACCCATCGCAGCCACATCATTGATGTCGTCATCTGCGGCCCCGCTAGAAGAATAGGAACTGCTGCAATATAAAAAATTATACATTAGTGTTATTATATATATACTGCATACAGTATATATATATATACTGAAGCACCAGAAAAAAATGAACAAGTTATGGACAGAAAATATTACAGGTACAGTAACTTTACAAAAAGAGAATCTATAATTTTTAAACACATACATCCAGATACATTATAATATTAAGGAAGAGGTAATGAATGAACTTCTGACATTAATAATAGGGAATATAAATCAAACGGCATCAAGCAAAGGTTCCACAACAAAAGACATAACAAACCTGTATGTGTATAGTTTATCTTTAGTCTTGTCTTTATCTTTGGTAGGGAGTGCCTTATTTACTGTTATGGTTTTGGTAGCAGTAGGTACTGAGTTTGTGGTGGCATTTAGGGTGTTGCTGGTGGCATTAGCATTTGGAGTGTTTTGACGAACTGTCGTCACCACCGTCTTGCCACCTTGGACTCGTACCTGCTGCACTTGTTGCTGTAAGGATATAGCAATTATCTTTTAATGGATGCTCTAGAAACAGTTACCCTTGCTCTCCTCTGATTACCATCAACCTACAGTGTATAGTATCCAATCCTTTACCTCCATCAAATGAAAGAAAATACAAAAAATCTAGGTAAGAGGAGTACAAGAACATCATGTGTACTCTTGCAAACAAATGCCATAAGAAAATACTTTAATCAAAATTTCCTCTATTTGACTAACTTAATGCAAGAGTAATACAAATTATACAATACTATTCAAAAAAATCTTCTCAAAGACCATATTTGTTATTGTATCATGACCTAGAAATTGTTAATAACTTTATCAACTACACCCTTCACTATGACTTCGTTCTTGTTTTTTTCCCCAGTCTACACTCTACCCACTCTTTAGAACTCCACACCATCCCTTGACCTAACTTTCCCAACCAAGTTCTCATATTCCACTGCTTAATCCCCCAAGTAAGATGTATAAGATATGGACTTACAGTGACTACTCTTGCAGGTGCTTGAGTGGCATTTACAGGCCGTTGTACAACAGTGGTGGAGGAAACAGTTGAAGGGGGTACCATACGGACTGTCCCAGAAGTGGTGGGGGCAACAGGACGAGCAACAGTCATCTAAAAAACCATATCATCATTAATCTTATGTTTATTTATTACTGTATCATTATTAATTACACTGTCTAAGTCTTCTTTGCTCTTTTTTGGGGTACAGTAAGTGAATAAAAGGTGTATAAGTTACTTGACACTCTAAAGTCCTCTCATGCATGTTCATTTTACCAAACACCTAATCAGTCTTTAAAGATTCCTTGTTATTGATTATATGAGCTCAGGACATTTACATAAGTATCTTTCTCAGTCAGTGTGAAAAAGGACAAAAAATAAAGTTAATAAGTATTCAAACAAAGTAAATTTCATGATGCGTCACTGAACATGATTCCTTACAATGTGATAATCATCCATCTCCCATTATGACACATGTCTAAAAAAATGGATATAACTTTAATAATTCATCATGCAAAAGTTGCTTACCAGTGACCAGCATTAAGGGGGAAAAAATATGGAAAGCTGGATCAAGATGAGAATAACACATGATGTAAGTTAAATGTGAAATTTAATTCAATAAAAGGAGTGTACTGATTACAAAGATGCAACCAGACAATGATATGTGACATCA
Organism: Homarus gammarus; assembly: GCA_958450375.1. NCBI lineage: Eukaryota > Metazoa > Arthropoda > Malacostraca > Decapoda > Nephropidae > Homarus > Homarus gammarus. The sequence continues at coordinate 339,736 of CAUDMG010003965.1, forward strand.
AACTCACAGTGGGTATAACAGTGGTGACATTTGGGACAGGAGTGACTGCTGATAGTGGTGGTGGCCGCACACCATCTATGGTCAGCTCCTGCCGTGCTAACGAAACCCGCAGGTAGGGTAAAGTTTTCTAAGGGCAAGAAATCAATCTCTTATCAAAAGCATGTACAGTATATACACATTTAAAGTACATATTAATGCTATAACTACCAAATAAGATGGTTTAAACAATACAAAAGTACTAAGATCCACCTTCATAACACTGATACGAATGACAATAAAATGTAATTTCCTTGTAACACTTGGAGAATAAGCACTGAAAAAAAATTACTAAATTCATATGTTGTAAAACATGAACTTTTCTGCAATTTGGTCAAAATAGCTACATTATACAGTACAGTAAAAACCCTGAGTACTGGACTAAATAAGCCACAGCAATGTTGTTACTCAGACGGAATCCAATATTTGGATGTCCATATCAGCAGAGGCACAACTGTTCAAAACAACAGCCAGCATAATACACTAACACAGGTTGGCTTATTTAAGTTCATAATAAACAAGTTCAAGTAAGTTCATATTTTTTGATGGATGGCCTTGTGCAGTGTGAGATAAAGTGGATGTGTACAGTTTACAGCTGATGATGAAGTGAATATGTCCACAAAATCCACTTCATTCTCTAAAACTTCATTATCATAGGTAGATTTAACAATGTGTAAAGGGGAATAGGTTCCAATCCTTTCTTATTCTGTATTTTACATATGCCAAAAATTAGTAAAAATTGCTAGTATAAACAATGAAAGCAATACATAACACATCATAAAATACAATAGCATGGAAGTTATGTACAAAAATTAGCTGCTGCCCTTGAACCATCCTGTGGGTGACGCCGAGAGTTGAGAGTTCAGCCCACCCAGCTGACCTGAAGAGACGTATGGCTGCTACGCCGTGTATGCCATGGCGTCACAGCAGGGAGAGCATGATGCATCCATAAGTATTTTCAACTCCCACACAGAATACTGTTCACATTCATGGTTTTAATTTTTATAATTTTATATTATATTTCCTTTATTTATAAGTCACATTTAAGTACTGAAATGATTTTCTAATAACTTTCATGGTTTCATTACATGAATCAGTGGCAACATACATAGCCATCTCAAGCCCACAGCTGCCTGGAGTGTTGGCGATGTACGTTATGTATGAAGGCGTGTTGTTATTCAGACATGCCGTTCTCTGGTGGTCTGGTACTCGGGGTTTTTACTGTACTATCATTTGCTTTATAAAAAAATTCAAACGTAAATTTCAACATTCATATTTAAACTTTGAGATGGAGTAATGAGCACAACTGAAATATCCACAAGCAGCTATTCTTGAAATGTCTGAAGCTCACTAAATGATAACATTGGCCTCCCTGGCCTGCCACAGCCAGTGATAATTCAAACATTCCACTGTACAGTATTACCCCGGTTTCACTTTCCGCGATTTCTCATTTACGCGGTACCTTGCCAGAACCGGACTTTCACTTTCCACGGTGCATCAACTCATATACGCGGTGAAGTATAATTTTTTTTTTATTTAGCTCATAAAATTCATACAAATTACCCTGCCAGAGTATAATTTCCATTGCTGGAATTCTTACAATATGATGATCATTTTGAATATAAACATCATGGATTTTGCATTAGACATACAAATTTTAGATCTAATGTAATAATTTGGTTTACACAAAGCAAATATTTTATCGTTTGTGCAAAATACAGTGACCCCTCCGTTAATGAATTCAATCCGTTCCAGAAAGTCGTTCGTTAACCGAAACCATTGTTTCAATGGGTTTTTGGGTAATTGGTTCCAGTTCACCGAAAATTTCCTAAATTCAACAAAAATGGTAGAAAAGTACACTTACTTTCAGGTGTGTATGTAGAAGGCTCCTGGATGATGATGATGATGATGATGATGGGATTTAGAATGGGGGTGGAGGAGAAGGAAGAAGAGAAGGCATTGGGGTGAAAGAGAAGTCACCCCATGGCGCCATTTCACCCATAAAATTTTAGCTCTCTTGGTGTAATTCAAGATTATTTTCTTTAAATCAACACTGCACTGCATTATATATTGTCAATATGTAAAATATATTTCAAAATGACCAATAATTTGCTTGGAAACACAGAAAAAAGCGGTTAGTTGAAGAGAGTCTCAAGCAAGATGTTACCTCCGGTGAAAACAGAGAGAGACTAACTCCTGTTTGCTGTGTTAAGAGGCTGGATGCTGCGCATTAAACTAGTCACTTTACCTTCAATTATGTTCAATAATTGTTAAAATGACTAAAAATTGAATATTAAACTTTTAAAATTATTGAATAGTATAAACTTCTTGATATCTACTAAAATAGTAAGGAATTTAAGCCCTAGAACCGATTAATGTATTGGCGGACTGATACTAAAGCTGGTTGCCCGGTCAGTGCAAGCGAAAACATGTTGAGGTCGGTTCGTAAGAACTTCGTTAATCGAATTTTTTTTCGTTAACCGAATTGAAGATCCTTATGGAAGGCAGTTCGTTAATCGAAATTACGTTAACCGAGGTGTTCGTTAAACGAGGGGTCACTGTATATGAAGTTTACATTAAAAATATTCCCTGACCTGCAAGGAATCCAGAAATGTCAATTATATTATCCTAACTTTAGTCTGAGGTATTATTTATTACTAAACGTTAAAATCTAGTAGTTTCACCCAAACATTTCTCAGAGAGGTAGAAGCTAGTGAGCTGGGAAGAGGGGGGGGGGGGGGGGATTTGAGTCCATTATTTGAATGGACATTAACCTGGCGACTGTATTTCTCTTAAATATGAATTGTGTGAGCATACCATCATAAAATTTAGATGTTATTTTTACTACAACATAGGTATTGTGTCGGAAAAGTGGAGTTTGGGGGTTGGGCCAGTCTCTATTGGAATTAATCCCATATGTTCTGTTGTTCACTTTACGCGGTTTTCACTTTCCGAGGTACCCTGTTGGTTCAATTGACCTCGTAAATCGGGGTACTACTGTAATGTGAAAATAAGTTTCTAAATTAATTTGTTGTGGTATATCACACTCTGGTACTCATGGATAGAATATAGCTGGGTTTACTATCTATAACTTAAATGCTATAACATCTACCTTAGAAACCCACCTTGAGAAAAGGAACAAGGCATGGTTGTGGAGAAGAATTGAGGTCTTTTTGTAGCTCTTCCGTGAAAGCTTCTGGTTCCACTCTACCGTCAATTAGACCCTGAATCAAGTTGCGAACGTTCCGGGCCACTGCTGCCCGCTGCTCGTTGGCTAATTTTAATAACGTGGCCAAGAAGTTTTTACATTTTGTTTTTGCTGATTCCGCTGAGATAGTTTGCTAAAGAACAAAACGAGATATTTTCATTTATATATATTAAGTTATTGATTCAATGGTCAAAAAATATAACTACTGTCCTGGTAGCAATACAGTACCAGGTAGGTATACATGTTAAATTATAAACAATACATTTCACCAGACACCAGAATAATTTGAACTTAAATGGAAATGATCATTGTCATAAGTGCACTCTGGTTGTGGGAGATGTAAACCTGACTTCAAAACAGATGTGACACTACATTTGGACTAACCACCTATATACAACAACTAGTACACTACACTGACAAAAATAATTTGTATCAATATACACATTAACTTATAGGATATCTTCTTTACATAGCTGATATACTTACAACATCTAGATAAATTCCAAGGGAACTTTTTTTTTTTTACTCATATGAAGGATGAAATTGAATGTTATGGAATGTGTAAATCAAGGTCTGTACTACTGTAAAAGTGGTATACTAGTACACATAAAATTGGCAATATACTCTCTCTGCTACAACTGGCAGGTACTGTACAATGAAAAACTCTTTGCAGGAAATAAGATGCAAGCTCCAAGTTCATTATAACATTTTAATGTGAACAAAATAAAATCAAGGAGTTCATGTAATTTTCTAAGCATATAAAATTTTTTCATAAAGTGTAAGAGAACAGAAAATTCTTCTTTTCCTGCAGAGAAGCAGTATTTCATTACTATGAAAAGAAAAATTTTGAAAATGAAGTGCAACTCTCTCTCAGCAGTGTTCCAATGGGCCACAGAGGTTAAATGATACATTAATTAGGACTTGGGAGATAAATATAAGTTAGAAAATCTTTGCTCACACATCCATACACACACATACTGTACACTCACAGCACACACAAAATAATAATAATAGGGCAGAGGAAAGGTAGGTAGTTAAGAAGAAATTCTTACAGAGCCAACAGTAGCAGGCTGAGAGGCTTGTGTGGTAGGAGTGGCAGTGGTCAACGTTGGAGCTACGATTGAGCCTGCAACCGTAGTGCCGGGGGTGACAGCTATAGAGGTGGGGGCGACGGCTGTGACAGCCTGCGTAGCTATGGTGGTGGTTGTGGTGGCCGTAGATAGTGCGGCTGTGTTCTGTGGGGTAATAAATACTTGAGTGCTTTGAATAAAAAATCATATTAAATTGTGTAAAATTACACAACAAAGGTAAAAGAATGATGTAAATTTATATAAAATCATGCAATGACATGTAATCAATATATTTACTGTAGCTGGTTAAGTAGCTACATTTCAGGATATTTTTGATGTTTCACAAAAAATTTTGAAAGAAAAGAAATAGTAATTGTCTATAGAAAATCTGAAACTAATCAAGTTCACTTATCTATCCATAGCCCCAAAACTGAAATACTGATTCTGAAATCCCATTTTGTGGCCAATTCTAGACTAAGCAACTTGTGTACACTAATGCCAATTCCACAAGGTTTATACCCAAAAGAGCACTCAGCAATGCTGGCTGACACTAACCCATTGATTATTAATATCTCACCATTACAGGCATTATCAAATGGTACAGTATATTGGAAACAAAAGATACCACTAAAACCCGGAGTCTAACAAATCTTGATATCATACTAACAGTGAGCATTACACGTCATATTAGGCTCCGCTACAAGACCAAAATGAAGGATCAAACCCTTACTTCCTCCCTATGACCGATCATCACGAAGGGAGGGATCCAACTTACCTGGTCCTGGATTAGTCATATATGTTTATATAGAAGAAAAAAGGGACTATAACCTCCTTACAGCTGGCATGCTATTATCTAGACAGAGACTAAATTTCCATTTCAACCAGTCCCCTCCAAGGAATGGAAAGCCCATCAGATTTGATGTATCAGCTCAAAAAGTATGTCTGGCTTTGGATATGTCAAAAGGACTTTCAAAGACAATCACCTTCTGTCTGTTCACCACATTAAATCAAATTTTTTAACTTTGAGGGAAGGAAACCAGTCTCACAACATTCCCTTTAAAGATTGATACAATCTTAAAATAACTACAGTATCTTCAGGAAATAACTTCTGAGCTCATCACTGTTATTACAAAGACTAACTTTCCTACAACCTTCTCAGACTGCCTGCAAGATACAGTACTTCCCTCTTTGATAAAAGAGAATCTAGCTACAGTATTGTGAAACAACATAACTTTCTGGTGCTCCTCTGCCTGAACTCCAACAGCAGGAAGCTGCACCTCTGCCACATCCCCAAATCTTTAATAAAGCCATGGCATCAGTCAATCAAGTTATTCAGCATTCTAAATACAGTACAAATAAACAAAACCAACACAGTATACTTCTCCTGAATAATCTTCATTCTAGATCAAAGCTTCCTGCTTTTCTCCAGCCCTCCCCAGGTGCTACAATGTTGTGGCAAAAGTACCTAGCCCTTTTCTACAGAGGCAAAATAGGGAAACCCAAGTCTTCACCAAATGAAGAGCTGGCTGGAAGTGGGGGTTTGATCCAATATTCCTGGTTTGTAGCAGTCTAAAACGACAGGTAGAGTGTGATCTAGTGTGAGGCAACTGAGGTCAAAACTCATGAACCTCTGACCTTTAGTGGTATCTTTAGCATCTATGGTAATTTCCCGTTTTAAGGGATATAATAGCAACTGTGAGGTACAGTTCTACCAATCAATGGATTAATACGGCCACTATTGTTCTGGGATTTCCTGGATGCCAGGTCATATATAAACCTGAATATAAATAGAAATTTGCAATGTTAACACAAAATTAAGCAACATCTTTAACCTAAATAAAAATAAGCATTGTTGAACTTGCACAGAAATTCAGGGAGCAGTGTCAGAACCAATACTAAGACAAAGGTAGAAAGTTAGGGTGCACAGGAGTTTTGTTCTCAAAGAATCAAGCTACACATGCAGTTATAGTACTAGCTACAAAATATCTACAGGCTAGCTATCTAAATCCTTGGCATCAGCAGGAGATATTAATTTGGCAAATGCTCAGACTGGACATATCAATTCATCATATGCAGATCATCATAATCTGCAAACACTTCAAATTAAAGATAGTCAATACGTAGTCTGCCTTAAATTATTGTACCATTCCTTCTGCAGCTTCAGGATAATACTTGGAGAGATAACTTTGCTTCTTAGTAACAACGATGGATTTAAATATTAAATAAAGATATTTTACATGTTCAACAACATAAACCAAGAGACTTGAGTCGCATACAGGTACTTGGTTAGCCGTTTGGTACGTCCTGATATGATATCTAGGAGATGTATTTATGAAACTCTCATGATCACCACTGATGCAGAAATCCACTTCAAAAAAATCTGATAAATCAAGAGTGCAAATAAAGAAGCCAACAAAATTTCATTGCACTCTATACCTTTTTCTTATTCTCCCCTTACCTTTCTTGCATGTTAAATGTTGGGCTCTATTACAGAAGTGAAGGGCCCCTGATCATCCAAGACACCAGAAAGCCTAGTAAGTGTACTGTACTGTACTCCCTTTCTGAGGCTTATCTTATAAGATGAAACTGCTGCTAAATGAAAGCTGGACAGAAAAGTCCAGACCAAACTTGTATATTCAGTATCAGTATAAAAGTGGTTCTCAACCTCTGGTTAATGGAAGGCTCAGTAAAAATATCATACAAATTTGAGCAATTTTCAATTAATTCCCCACTTTCCCCAGTCAGTTCAATCTGATAAAGTGACAAATCAATGTTTCTAATGGTGTGCAAATAAAAAATTGGTAGACCATAATGTTTCAAAGAAATTAAAGGCTGTAAAGGGCAATTCTCTCATTGTGAAGAACAGCAAAAGGGAAAACTGGTTTCCAGTCTGATGTCACGCTACCAAACCCGGTGTGACAGCTGCTGGACCGATGCAGCTGTGGGTAACAAAGACCTAAAGAAGGCAGCATATTGGTCCAACCTCAAAAGAGGAGGAATAATCATCTTTATGAATTGCTTAAGCCTTTCAAACTATCAAAAAACAGTATGAAACAAATGTTTTAATTTTATATCATGTTGTCTGTAGCAAAAGGATCCAGCATATGACAGTTGATCACACACAAGGAGCCAGCAAGTCTGGCTGCCCTATCTCCAATTCCCTTCATCCCCCTTTCAACACAATAAGTTACACACCAATAAAAGCACTATTGAAGGTGAAAGTGGGTACCATAAGCTTGATGACCCATTAGGGGAGTGCAGAAACAATACAATATAATCAATAAAAAATATACAGTATAGTCTGCATTTATGCGGATTTTGTTTACGCGTTTGGTCATTTATGCAGAACCTTGCCAGAATGAAATATTTTAATTATGCGGTAAATTTCATCATTTACGCGGAAAGCGGCGCGGGCAGGGTGCGCACAAGGTCGCCCAGTCATCAAAACATTACCGAGTTCTTCACCCACCACCCACCACAGCCGGCCCAAGTCAGTGATAGTGAGGATATGGACTTTGAGGGGTTTGACAAAGAGGCCCTGCAAGCCTCTGTGGTGGATAGTGATACAAGTGATACAGGTGAGGGCCAATAATCTGCCCTCTGCCTCGGAACCAACCCCCCATCCCCGTGTGCCCAGCCATCTTTTCTACTAACGTAAGTGTTAAAAAACCCTAATATTATTGATATTTCTCTTAAATATTAATTGTGTATGCATACCATCATAAAATTAAGATGTTATTTTTACTACAACGTACGTATTGTGTCGGAAAAAGTGGAGTTTCGGGGTCAGCCCAGTCTCTATTTCAATTAATCCCATGTTCTGTTATTTCGTTTACGCGTTTCTCGTTTTACGCGGACCTCCACGGGTTCAATTGACCGCGTAAATGCAGACTATACTGTATGCTCTATTAAAAGATGTTTTAGCAGTACGGAGCCCACTGGCAACCTGTACACCATAAACAGTGATTACAGAAAATGCCCCAAATTCTGTTCGGTTGATTACTGAAAATGCCCAAATTTTGTTTGGTTAGTTACATGTACAGTATTGCCACAGTTGATGCACCTCTAACTTAGCAGAAAATATCTAATTAAAATAATATCTGCAATGAGTTTCACAAGTTTGCGAGGGTTGCACCTGAAGAAGAGAGAGAAAAAAAATCACCAAAACTGCATAATACAAATAACTTTCTAAATGTTAAAAATAAAGATGCATTCCACAACCAACTCTCTACTGCACCATACCCATTTCAACCACTATTTCATGACATTCAAATACGTCATCAATACAACAATAATAATATACAGTACAATAAAATATAATATCAAATAAAGACTACAGGACTCGCCCCATGTAATGTTCTCCCGGCACAGTATTATCCTCACCTGCACGTACGTGTTAAAAACAGTCTAGTGTATGTCGTATAATATATTATTCGGATTTCAACCAAAGCCACCAGATATTAAGGTAATAAAAAAAAATGGTAATAGGATTATTTTGCTCATCTTTAACAGTCTACAGCCTCACCGTATATTATGGAAGTACAGTATACACAGTAAACTTAAATAAAATGTAGCCATGAAAGTGTGACTAGATGGTAACAATCCCCCCCCCCCCTCCTCTCCTAGCCCGCTTTGGCATGAGAAGACAAATTGCCTACACGAGTCAAGAGTCTCCCACTGAGGCCATAACTCCCCAAAATATGGTGGAATAACACTGATGACAAATTCATAAAAGGTATTAATGGGTTACATCTCCAAACTAAATTTCTATAGAATCCATTTATAGTGGTTCTAGTAACTACATTTTGAAGTTACAAAAGCAGACTGAAGGAAGAGTGCACACACACACACACACTCATGTATGCTACAGAACACAGTGGCTCTTGCAGTTTCTAATGGTAGGTTTACTCATGTACATACAACCTAATATACTACAGTATAGTACATCTTTATGCAAACACCAAAGTGCTTTCAATAATGTGCAGTCATGCAGGAAACCTTTGAAGACTCTTTTGAAAATTCATATAAAGTACATATGTACTTGAACATAATTATGATCTTCACAACATCCAGCAGTTACAAAATTATCAATGGCCTTTCCAAAAGCTAATTTAATTTTTAATAGCTCCAATTTATATAGTTACAAGATTCACTTTTTCCAATAGCTAATAAAAAAAAAATAATATACAACACAAAAGACACTAATAACCATAACCAATACTGTATGGAATAAACATCAACTAACAGGTGACAACTTTCAGCAAATACCATAGCCTACAAAACTGGATCATATATATAAATAAATAAACAATTAAATAAATAAATACATAAGTGGTAAGTCCATGTGTAGTTTTTGGCTGCAAAATTTCCTAAGAATGAATCCCGAACATATTAGTGTATAAGCGTATCTCATGTACAGTAGGGTCGGAATATATAGTGACTTATTATAAAGATATTTTATATCGCGACTACCAAAATTATCGACATTTTCCAATACTGTAGACGTTTAGCAATGAATCTACGGTATTTCACGAGGGAAATCGGGCAGGAAATATTTCAAATTTACCAACATGGCAAACAAATGTGTTATTTGCTCACCACATGCCCTACTACTGTCTAGCAAGATGCCTAAGCGAACTACAGGTAGTATCACTTCTCCTAGTTCAAGTGAGAAAAAGAGGAGGGAAACCTTTAACATTGGTGATAAGGTGAAAATTCCGTACGAGCTTGAACATGGAGCAAGTGCCTCTGTTGTCACACGCCACTGCGGAGTTAATGAAAGCACCATTCGTGGCATCTGATACAAGGCAGACAAGATTCATGCAGCATTTGCTGAACCAACAATTTCCAAGACCACCCAACACTTACAGCCACCACTTTACCAAGAAATGGAAGACCCACTCAAGATTTGGATTGAAAACATGCAAAGCCGTGGGTGCAAATGGGTTGCTAGAGGCGCGAAAAGTGAAGTGAAGAGAATTAATATTTTTGGTTTGTTTGTTTACGTAGGTGTGGGATTGTCAAGTGAGGGTGGCAGTGTGGCGTCTGCTGCCAAGTCTGGTGTTCAAGGGATGGTGCGTCAGCTGCCGAGTCTGGTGTTCCCGAGTCAAGTGTTCATTGGAGTTTTAGTTAGTGAGAAATAAACTCAAAAAGTCAAGTTTAGTCACTTTTATTGGCCTCCAGAACCTAACCCAATTTTCCCCATTGATTACATGTAATTGTATATCGCGATTTAGTATATGGCAAACATCCTTAGACTCCATCTGGCGGTATATCCCGACCCTACTGTATAATCCAATCCCTGATATTTTTATTGTCAAAAGCCTGATATTTTTCATATACCTTGTGTATAATTCAACCCCAGCCTTGGAGTCTTGACCTTGATCACCGCCACAACAGACGGTACTATGAGCAGTGTTCCCCACTATACAGTGGTATCACTGTTTGCCTCAACAATTGGTGCAGAGCACTTCCCCGGAATTTTCCAGGACACGGAAAAATTTTCTCGGAAGTTACAGAAATTGCCCATTACATCATCTCTTGAACCCGGAAAAACATCCCCCATTCCCAGAATTTTCCGGGTATCGGGAAAATTTTCTTGGAATTCTCCAGAAAATGTGCCCCTCGGCTTTGGGAAAGATTTTCCGAGGAAATTTCAATTCTGGCTATCAGAGAGTTACGGGTTTGATGGATTCCGGCTAATGGAGATATTACTGTACTGAAACTCCTATTTATAAATTTCACTAGAATTGCCCCTAAAGGTACATTTATGGTTCAGTGTAACATCAAAACCTAAACTGCGGGCATATAAACAGAACAGACTAAGTGAAAATGGTACAAACTTATGTACAGTCGGCCACAGGAATAAGGCTACACACTGTAGCTGTAAGGTCTGAAAATGGTCTGGTAACTTTGAAACTGTGCATCCAGACGCATGATGAAACTCAGCTCCCCCACCTGTTATCTCTAACTACTTTCTGCTTCCCTTCTTTATTCTTCTATTTACTCCTCTTCCTTCCTTTACTAATACAAACATCAGTAAAAACAAAAAGTAGGGTAAGAGAAAAAGTGGGGAGGAGGAGGGAGCTGTATGATAACTGCAACAAGTTTACTACCATTGGATACAATATATTACTTGTAATATAAACACAAGACACTAGTAAAACATTCACAACAAATGTATTTATAACATATATGTAGGAACAAAACATAAATTACAGGTCATTTTGTTTGTTCTGTTCAGGACAGTGTTACCAGATATTTTGTCTCAAACACGAACCGTAGGTGTATACTTATTCTTGTGGCTGACTGTACATAATGCAGTGGAGTCTCAGAAATACAGGTCGCTGAACCCTGACGTTTGTCTTAGAAATACTGTACAGCTACACTTCCTCTGCCTACCTTAAGCAATAATGCTCCCATACTCTGCTGCCCACGTCCCCACTCAGCATGCTAATTCGAGTACACAAAGAAATGTTTTTCCCTTGAAGCTTTTGATCTTATATTTTTGGGGGGCACATTTTGTATGTAGGATTGTGTGTACAATCAAAGACAAAAGTTATGTAGCGGTTTTTGTCCAAAGATTAAATATAACTCGTGAAACATTATGAGAGCCCCGCCCCCTACCACAAGGCAGAGTGCACCAGATTATAATCATAACCTAGCATACTGTATAGCTAACAGGTAGGGAATGGTTGAAAATGTCCCAGTAATGTAAACAGACACAAACAAAAGAAGATTATTTGTAAATTTTCCTTGGTATCGGGTACTTGTAGATCTAAAGCAGCATAAATATAGTGAATAAGGTTCTGTTCTTCGTGAAGTATCATAAAGAAGCTAGGGCATGGTAGGCTTATTGTAAGCATGAACTGTACCGGGGAGCTACTGTTCACCAAAATGAACCACAAAAATGCATGAATTTTAACCCTTCAAAATTATTGCATATTTTGCATAAAAAGTTTATCATAAACACTCGAACTACTGTATACTTAAGTATAGAAACTTCTTGATTTATTCAGTAATCACGTTCTTGAAAATGGTCGTGTAAGTAAAAAATGCATTAATTAAACAATGTAAATAGAGGAGATTAGGGGGTTTTGTATATAATAAGACAGAACCCAATATTATACTAGTGAAAACCACAAGCAGGCTGATGGGAACATTTTCATGAGTTTGGCGTTTGATTCATGTGCTCAACATTCGGAAATACGAGGTCTTATATTCACCGATTTAATGTTCCACTTTTCGCACTCTCCTTGATTTTCTCTGCACTATCATGAATAGTCCATAAAGTAGATTCAATAAGTTCAAGGGCACGTGTAATTTGTTTACCTCTCATAACATTTGTGCACATCCATCTTAATGTCAATGGTGATGGCCTTCTTAGCACCACTGGTACAGTACCAGGAGAACTTAAAGGTGGCATGATGTAAGGGGCAGACCATATACAGTACAGTATACTGCAACACAAAATACAGTAGAACTCCATGACTATAGACTGTATCCAGGCACTGAGGACTGCAAGGTGGGAAGCTGCATACCCATGCCGTGTGTACTTGCTAGCAATGCAACACCAACACGCTGCCAACTCAGTGATGATGCTTGTCGATCGTCACGTTATTCCAAACGTAAACTCCCGTAAATTAAATAAAAGTGTAAATGGACTGTGCTTGTTATTCTAAAGCTGGTGTAAACCAAACAGGTAGCAGGCAGCAGGCAGCTATCAAACAGGGAGGTACTACCGCCTGGGAAGATATTGGAAGCATTATGTGTTGTCTAATGGTAGACCCTGCTGCCATATGGCATCACGAATATTGTGACCAAGTCCCAGGTTGCTGATCTGTCGTTCTGCCTCATTTACACACAATTGCAGGATCTCTCAATTGTTTCTCTTACTAGTGACAACACAACATACAGTACTAAACATATAGCGTTTCTCACTATTAATTATTATTTTTTTTCTTTATTATCATTATTACAGTACAGTAAGTCCCCAAGTTACGTACATAATGGGGACCAAAAGGTTGTACTTAACTCGAAATGTACGTAACTCGATAATTTCCGCGAGTTTCTTTGGAAAATCCTGTGCTGTTTTCCAATCAGCACTCGCCGCTTCACCAGTCACTCGAACATTATGCAGCTTATTTCGCACCTTGAATCGGTTAAACCACCCATTGCTAGCATTGAATGTCACAGTATCATCAGGGTGATCTTTCTTTAGGTCGTTGAAAAGACTTAGGGCTTTCTCCTGAATCATACTGAGACACAGAGGCTTACGTTTTTGTGTGCAGTCCTCGATCCACAGCGCAAGATATTTTTCCATTTCTTCCAGAACCTTCCCTCTTCTTTTAGTTATAATCGTAGATTGCATTGGCACTGCAGATTTCACATGTTCCTTGATCTTTTCTTTGCCCTTATCAATTGTATTAACAGTTGACCGACTCAGGTTAAATTTGCGGGCAACATTGGTCAACTTTTCACCACTTTCAAGCAGTTTTATTATGTCCATTTTTACCTCTAGTGAGATTGCTTGACGTTTCGTAGCACTCCCACTGGCTTCACCACTCTTACGCTTTACACCAGTCATTGCACACAGAGTAAAGTGTACAAAATAGGGCAGAAATTCACAGGAGAAGTATGCACAATGACCACACGTGTTGTTTTGGTGCGTCTAGCGTGTCGTCTGCATGGTCAGTGATAGTGGCGGCGCGGTGCGGCTGGCTCGCCAGCCAAATTTAAAAATTGCTCGCCCTTTTAAGACAATATTTTTGCAATTAAAGACTTCAGAAACGATGTACGTATCGGCCGTTTGTACGTAATTCGGATGTACGTAATTCGGGGACGAACTGTATTGTTATTATTATTATTATTGTTATTATTTTATTTTACTTTTTATTATAATATTTATTTACTATGAATTACTATTATTATAATAAAATTTTCGCCTCCCAAGCCCCAATGTGGGTCAGTGACCTGTGCCCGGGTGGGCTAAAACTAAAAAAAAAAAAAAAAAAAAAAAATGCATAAATCGAGAAGTACCTGTACATACTGTATATATTAAACGATACGTTAGTACCAGAAAATTTGGGGGAGGATTTGCTATTGCCGACTTAAACTGGAAAATTTAAAATTTCCTGCACTAAGACGTTGATCCTATCTATTGGCAAAACTCACCAACACCAAGAAACTGCCATAAATGGAAATGTAAGAGAGTAAGTTGGAATATTTTACTATACTTTCTGTGAGAAATATCATGATTGAGGAGGGAGACCTGTACTCAAGACCTCACCCAACTGACTATCATCTTGGGTGCACATTGTATTACCTCACTAAATTTGGCTGGATATGTATGGTTCACCAGTGGCACTCCTATTAGTGCTGGGTGAGCATTAAGTGACAAAAGTGCTTCTGTGTCCAAAAAAGCCAAGGAAATCTATATTGTTAGAGGTGAAAATGGAAGGACAATACTGTACTGTAATTGAGCAAGATAAACTACAGTATTAAGAGCAGTATGAGGAGGCAGCTATTCACATGCTGGCTATCAAAAGATTGTCAAAACAAGTAGCCACACAAACACCAACCGTGCATGCAGCTAGTCCCTACACTTAGGGGAAAAAACTGTACAACACTCATAAATATACACACCTCCACACTATACAGACAGCCACACATGGGTAACAACAGTGCACAGGGTGGCCAACCATATAAACTTGCTCTCAAATTTGGCTAACCTACTGACTCCTTCTAAGTCTGGGCCTCAGGTGGCAACCCTGTCTGCCCTCTCCCTTAATCTGGCCCTGGATATGGCTCCTTTATCTACACTGACAAATTACCAGGCAGAACCATTATCAAATAATTATAAGATCTCTGTACTGTATTCTTCCATAGTTTAGGATTTATGTGGTCTGAATTGTGTGCCAAACAGTCTGTGTGGGGTGACAGCGTAGATATACAAAAGTTGCTGGCGAGGTATATACGACACTCACTGTGTGAGGCACGATGGGTGTGCGTCACATAATAGCACCGAGTAACCATTGTCAAAGTGAGTGATTATTTTCCTCGTGATTGTCCATGTGCTGTTTCATGTTTCACAACTTTTGGCCCTTATTATGAGAGGCAAATGCCCATCTACATCCAAGGATGCCTCCCAGCCCAAGAAGCGGCGAAAGGCCATCATTATTGGTGTTAAATTAAGACATAATAATCCACATTAAGAGGATATGGTATTGCTAATGTAGGTCGGGTTGTTGGCTCTAGTGAGAATACGGTCCAGACAATACATGAGAATGCCCCCCAAAATTAAAGAAAGTGATAAGTCTAGTACCTCAAAGACATTGTATGTACGAATTTTGATCAGCATGTGGACTGAGGATCAAAACCAGTGGAATGTGCCAGTCAGCAACCTATTGACTCAAGCCAAGACCCATTCAATTTATGCTGATTTAGCCGTATTCTTTTGTCTTTATTATTGTGAGTTACAAATACACGGTGAAAAATAAAACACAGTGAAGGAAATACGTATCTACAGTATATAGTATAGATGTACAAAGGAGTTTTGAGGCAGCATTCCCCTTGACCCCACCACTTCCTTTTTGTATTTCTTATGGGAAAACTATGTTTGATTTGCATGTTTTTGAATTATACAGCCATTTTTAAAACTGCAAATACAGTATTGCATAAATCAAGAGGCAGCTGTCCTGGAGATCAAGAATTGCATCCCAAAATTCCCATAAGTCATTAAAATTTCAATTAACACGAATTCAAATCACACATCATTCAACGGGAAGATACTCCACATGTACAATGAGGGCTTACTTTATGTATTTAAAATTTTAAGCATAAATTAAATTCAAATTCAATGGTATTACTTCCAGCCTTAATCTTCAATGTACAGTATTAATTCCAGTCTTAGTGTACCATGTAGATAGCTGGAGGTCTCACCAGCACCCAAAACCGAGGCAAACACTTCATAGGCAATGACAATGGCCCTGTGAACCCCATATCAAAGTACTACTATGAGAGTGGGATGGCAACAACCATGTAAATTGTATGTCATGTGTGCAATGTTTGACTTTCCAGCCATGAAACAACTGCACGAATGTTCTTGAAACACTTGATCAATACACAAAGAACATCACTAATTCCAGTTGAGTAAACGACTTCATCAAAGGTTCAAGACAAGACCATGCAGTAATATATCATCAATTAGTTAACAGTCAACTTACGGTAGATACAAGATGTGCTCCACTCCATCGGAATTATTTACAAATTAGTTCCAAGTAAATGATAGGATGCAATTTCAAGGTTACCACAAGCTACTATCAAGTTAGGTCATGATGCAAAAGCTAATCTGTATATTTAGCCAATACTGTAGTTGAAACACCTTTAAACAATCCCATCCATAATCCTCAAGATCCAGTATATATACATTTGATGACAACTTTAATTTCAGGTCATCAGGTTTTAACACCCAACTTTCTAAAACCCTCTACATGTTTAAACCATGCCAATTCGAATTAATTGTAATGTCATGTTAACTACATCTACAAGAATTTTTTTTTACCCATTAGTTGCAGTGCATTCAGAGTTGTCATTGACAAGATCAAAAGTAATATAAAAGCACTATGGTGTAATGAGCAGCTATACCCTTGTTGCACTCAAATCACCAGTGAAAAGCACGTGATATACCGTACATAATAAGGGAATCATGAGAAATAAATCTATATATACTGTATTAATATACAAACCAATTATATATCAGAGACAGCCTTGAAGGAAGTGAAGAGGGGGCAGAATGTTTAAGAGGCAATTTGGAGCATAATATTAACCGTTAAAAGGAAAAACAAGTAAGGGTATAAAAAACAAGGTGAGTGCACGTGAGAGTTGGGAGAGTGTTGGTGAGAGGGACATACACTGGCTTGTGACTGGAGGATGATGGTGGCGGGACGTGCGGCTGCGGACGACACCATCACGGACCTCACCGCGACCGTGCCAGCCTGCATGATGCAACACAAGAAACACTATCAAGCATGGGACACACCAGAGAGAGGGAGAGATGGAGCCAGGGCTGAGGGAAAAGCACAGTGTCCTCATCAACTCTTGTTAATCCAATATAAGTTTTTACAGTTCAGATTCATTATCTTCTTAAATCTAAGTACTGTATGTAACATTATAAACAGATCAGACAAGTATGAGGACTTTTGAAGACATTTTATGGATTAACAGGTTGAGAGAACAGACTGACAAGGGTGCACCTAGGCCTTCTAAAACTCATAAAGCAACAGTATAAACAAACTCAACTAGGTGCACACACACACAAACATCCATGTATTAACACACTAAACACACACATAGAAAGTTGTCATGCTTATACCAATGTATGCTTATCTTACAAGATATAGTTTCCTTTATCTACACAATAAAATGGGCAATAATTTTTTTTTTTTTGTATAAATAAAGGAAGCTCCATCACTACTCTCTCCTCAAGACTTATGACTACATATTAACATTAAATTAAGTAAAACCACATTGGCAAACAGGCTGGCCATTGTAAATCCAATTGTAGGTTTGTATAAAAAAAACTTAAGTGAAAAATTACTACTGTACCATCTTTCTATTCTTCTGGTTGAAGAAAAAATACATCACTACTTATAATCCTCCTTGACAAAAATGGTCAGTATGTTTAGAGGGAAACAATAAAAATATTAAATAAAAAACCAGGGAGGAAACATTAGGAGGACTCATGTCAATATTATTATTTCTTCATAAGTCTGATTTTTATCCCTGTAGTACAGTACTTTTAAGAATATTATATAAGTTTATTGACATAACTTCTATTCTTTTATTTCCACACATGCACAAATTCATATCTATCATATCCAATAATGCACCTCCACTATCAATAAGGTGGTTCATGCAATCTCCTTCAAGCAGCCCTCTTCTTGTACAACTCTTAAACACTCCACAGCACTCACTCCCTCTGAAAATTCCCCATGATTAAATTTGAGGGTTCTGTTTGGCATCGATATTATTTTTCACCTCTTGACGCATGGCCGACAGAGCTTTGAGCACACAAACCTTGGACAGATCCATCATTTCTGACACTTAGTTCACTGACAGAAGATCCCCTCATTCTCAAAATCACGGTGTAAAATTCATAATTAACAGGAAAACTAATATACGACATATGTTCACATACAGGTAAAACAACCTAATAACATAAACGAGGGCTGTGAAAGAATTAAAACTACAGTGGCAGCAATTGAAATCTTTACATTTTTGGCGCAAATGAAAAGTTTACACAGCGTGCAGTGTAATGATTTTAATTGTGTTCCCGGGCATACACAAATGGGATGAGTGTGTGATCACATCACCGCCTCCCACACACCCCCAGCCACCAAGGCCACTCTCTTGAGTGAGCCACGCTCTCTGAAAGAGAGAGGTGCAAGTATACGTATCACCACCACCCGGCATTCTTCACTTTTGCGCCCACTTTGAGAGCCTATATCTTCACTCAGACTGAACAGAATGGGTCACAACAAGCTCACAATAAATGAAAAAGCTCGGGCTTTAACCCAATTGGAACTGGGGATGTCTGTGATACGTGTTGCCGCAGACTTAAAAGTTTCAAGGCAAGCCATTTACCACCTCAGAAACTCAGCGGCGACTTGCCACCCAGCGCTCTACCAAAGAGGAAAGTGGGATCTGGGGTAGTTAGGAAGACTTCACCAAGGACAGACAACATCCTGAAGAGTGAAGTGATATTTGATCCTGCTGTAACAGGTTCTACACTGAAGAAAAAGCACCCAGACCTCCTCAAACATGTGGCAATCAGGACCGTACAACATCGTCTCCAGAAAGACCTCGGTTTACCGACTCGGCGCACAGCTAAGAAGCCTCTTCTCACCAAGGCTATGAAGAAGAGGCTTAGACATCCCCAGTTCCAATTGGGTTAAAGCCCGAGCTTTTTCATTTATTGTGAGCTTGTTGTGACCCATTCTGTTCAGTCTGAGTGAAGATATAGGCTCTCAAAGTGGGCGCAAAAGTGAAGAATGCCGGGTGGTGGTGATACGTATACTTGCACCTCTCTCTTTCAGAGAGCGTGGCTCACTCAAGAGAGTGGCCTTGGTGGCTGGGGGTGTGTGGGAGGTGGTGACGTGATCACACACTCATCCCATTTGTGTATGCCCGGGAACACAATTAAAATCATTACACTGCACGCCGTGTAAACTTTTCATTTGCGCCAAAAATTTAAAGGTTTCAATTGCTGCCACTGTACATCCCTAAACAGCTGTACAATAGCCAATCTACTTTTGACTCATAATAGTTTATGACAAAATTAATCCTGTGAGCTTAGTGTTCAACAATGGATGTGTTTGAAATACTGCCCATTTATTAACTCCACTGAACACACATGTTGATCCAGACAGTGTTGTAACATAAGATTATCATCAAAATACATTACAGGAGTACATTGAGCTATAGAGAAGAATTAGTTGTGCAGCCTCAAATTTACCAGGAGCATGTTAATTAAGCAAACTGAGATGATCAGGAAAATACAATGCTGTGAAGAGAAAAAAAGTATTTACAGTCTTTATTCATCTTGAAAAGTTACATTATTTAAGAAGTCATGATTGGCACAAAGTTAACACGAGTGCCAACAATGATATAAACATTACAACGGTCTGCATTTTAAGTAAAGTTGAATGATGTTTTAAAATGGAGACATGGTTCTGATTCGTTATTTATCAAGGATTTCAAAAATAGACTTTGTTTTACTCTATCACGTCACACTTTATTACCAATAAGACAAGATAATATAACTTACACAAATACAACATACAAATAAGACAATTCAGCAGTCTTCAAAGTTAACTAAGCCTTAAGATTATTGTGATTAAGGCTATTTGCCTGCAAATATAGAAAGAAATGATATACATATGTGAATATGTATGAACATAATATTAGGCTTCTAGGGTGGGTGAAACTTTCTTTGTCGATTTTCTAGCAATCTTTTCACTGGCACAATCTCTCTTCAGCATCCAGCAGTAGTCTGCCATCATGTTCACATTCCACCTTCCTT
Source organism: Homarus gammarus (assembly GCA_958450375.1). Classification (NCBI taxonomy): domain Eukaryota; kingdom Metazoa; phylum Arthropoda; class Malacostraca; order Decapoda; family Nephropidae; genus Homarus; species Homarus gammarus. The sequence continues at coordinate 360,131 of CAUDMG010003965.1, forward strand.
GATACCTCTTTTCCATTTCCTTAATGTCCTGGTGAAATCTTTCACCTTATTCTTCACTTAAACTACCTAAATTTTCAGGAAAATACTCAAGATGGGAATGTAAGAAATACACTTTTACACTCATGTTGCAACCCATGTTCTTGAAGTTATTCAATATACCTTCAACAATAATTTGATAGTTTAGATCTTTTCTATTGCCTAAAAAACTATTCATAACATTCTTGAAACTATTCCATGCTTCTTTCTCACACTGGTTCATCGATTCTTCAGATTGGTGGTCCAACATTAACTTTCGGATTTGAGGGCCCACGAAAATGCCAGCTTTGATTTTTTCAATATGAGACTGATGGAAATTCCCTGCATATGTACTTGAAGCAATCACTTTCCTTATCTAGGGCTTTTACAAATTGTTTCATTAACCCAAATTTAATATGCAGAGGCGGCAACAGCACTTTCTTAGGGTCAATCAATGGTTCATGTAGAATATTTTTTGAACCTGGCACAAGAGCCTGTCGAGGTGGCCAGTGTTTTTGTCCAAATGTTCACATCTTGTTCTGCTGTCCCACTCTCACAAAAAACATGACATTTTCGTGTATCCACTCTGTTGACCAGGCAACAAAGCAATGACTGTGAAATCTCCACAAACCAGCCAACCATGATCTTCATAATGAACTTTCTCTAGAAGTTTCTGAAAATTTGCATAAGTTTCCTTAAGATGAACAGAGTGAGCCGCAGGAATCGATGAAAATACATTTCCATATTATGAAGTAAAGCTCCTTTGAGACTAGTTTTTGAAAAATCAATGAACAACCTCCACTCAGTAGCTGTATAGGTAATGCCAAAATAGTTAATTAAAGCAGACACATTGGAACCAGTTCTTGTTCACGTTGCCTAAACCATGAAAAATAAGTCCCATTGCTCAATAACGTCTTTGATTTCAGCCTAGATCCTAAAAGTTCAGCAGATGCCTTTAGTAAATACCTCCGGTACATCACTAATATCTTCAGGTTGATAAACATCATTTCCGTTATCTGACGGTGAATCACGGTCAGATTCTGATGAAACAGACTGCAACACATCTTGTGGAATGGGAACTGGAACCTCAGGACCATGTGGCACTGGTCTCATGGCAGATGGAATGTTGGGATAAATGATTCCTTGCCTATTTTTTGCATTATTTCCCTCTATCTTCACAGAGCAAAAATAAGTCATCACACTGATTTTTAGGCTCCCACCATACCATAGGGACTCCAAATGGCACCGCTTTTTTCTTACCATATTTCTAATCTTAAACCTTCAACACAAGTGCGACATACTTTCTGGCACCCAAGGTTTATCTAAATCACCTATTTTCACTCCCAAGTCGGCAAAATATGCATTTGTCACGAATGCGGTTATTTCTTGTTGTTACTTATACACAACAAAGCACCCACATATGTAGCAGAATATGTTTGGATTGTTCATACATCCACGAGAAGACGTATTACAACAGGAATAGTATCATAGGAGAGCAAAACAAGGAGATTTAACACTACAGCTGCTGATGCGACACTGAACAACGGCCTTTGCCTCAAGGATTCCATTTGTCAATAAACCTTGTGTGATAGACAAATACTGAAGTCATCTGAAATCAACATTAAAAACAGGGTAGGGAACACATATTAGTTTGAAAACATCAAGATTCATGCAGACCGGTGAATTATACCAGGTTTATGGTCCAGCACATGGAAAGTGTTACCATTGTATGGCAACTATACAGGTACTGTAGTTTGATTTTAGCACTAATGACCTCTGCCCAAAAGCAATGCACGAATTCAGTTTCAAAGAGAAGGGTAAATGAAAAGTGGGAATTTTATAAGCCCTGATTATCTACCTTTAGTACTAGTGACCTAAAAAACAATAAGCTTCTCCCTCGGCCCAAAAGCAGCATTCTGCAAAAGATTTATGAAATACAGTACATGCAAAGTAATGTTACCATGTGGAAAGATTAATTTTATTTTCAGAATGAACAACATGGACTTTGATCCTAAAATCCAGACAACTTTCCCCCCTTAGGGAGCCAGGGGCCCACAGAATTTTATGCTCAAATGCATGGAGCTACTGTTAACCACTCATGTACAGGATCTCCTCCGTGCTGGATTATCGTCTGGCGTTAGTCAAGTAAAATATTAAAAGTGGCATCTCGGTAGTGCAAGGGTTATGAGTCCTAAGATCCAAGTGCTACTTTTAACAAAGATCATTTTAATCTTTTTCTCACTGACCACAAAATCAACAGGAATCTTAATCCCAGGCCACGGGATCTTGCAAGAAACTCACGTAAAAGAGTTTAGAAATCTAAATTCTATTTCTGCCAATGATGATCATGACCACTGACTTAAAGTGTCCTCAAAATTAATAAAGACAATTCTTTCCTGAACAGTAACATTTGTCACTACTACTGTATACTGTACATAGAAGTTTGTGCTACGGTTCAAAAACCAAAAATCTAGTTAGAGTAAAAATGACTGACCTATGACCCAGTTATCCCCCAATGAGTTTGTATCTTGTAAAACACCACATTCACCAGTGCAAAGAAACTAATGTTACAATTTAGACACCAAATATACAGTCTTAGCAATTATGACCCTGACCCCATAATGAATAAGTATCTACCCCTCCCTCGGGGCACTCAAGGTGGTAACCCATTTTACAGGAACGGGGAAATAGTATAACAAAATCAGTGAGATCAACTTCAGGAGAGCATTGACACTTGACACAGATTGTCCCTATTGAAGGAATATGAGGATGTTTGGAGATACTGTGCTGAACTACAGTATTTACATGAACCCCATTCCATCAGCCTTACACAAGTATAGGTGTATGGTGTGGCACATATGTAGAAAAGACTTCAAGAGTACTACAGGTATAATGAACAGGTTGACTGAATAATTATATATCAATCAAGCTGATGTGCATTACAAGTGTCAAAAGGAACATCATCTCTGTGCATTATATCATTATTTTGTCGATGAGAGATAAGTCAACCATACAAGTACACTGAGATTAAGAATACCAAACAGCTGCCATAGTGGGTTTGGTGGACTGGTGAATGAAGGTCCTTTGAATTCTTCTTATTAACTTAGCCACATTGCCTCCCTCCTGCAGGAACCTCGGGTCTCTAGGCCACCCTACATACAGTGTCTCCTCTACCGTCAATATTCACCTTGTCGCCTTCTTAGCTCACTCCTAAAATTGCAATGTTTCTCTTTTCCCTCTCACAATTTAAGCAGTCTCCCTCTACCTAATGCACAAACTACATTGCCTCCATGCACCCTCTTTAATATCTTCTCTTTCTGTAATCCTCTCACATATCCATATCTCACGTATATATTTTTAATAATTATAAAAAGACTGAATATCCACACACAAAAATAGTGGTACATTCATTGTATGTACACTACACTGAGACATCACCCAGACAACCAAGTAACCCCCTCTTTGGGAGCTCCTGACTTTGGGGTAGCCACTTAATGCATCATCTGAAGATGGAATGGGGGTGTACATCAACCAACTATATTAAAGAGCATATCAAGTTTTGTCACAATTCATTTGGATTCATTAAAATGATCATGGACACATTCTCAAATACATTGCTGCTGCACACGTTATATACTGCATCCAATCTAGAAGCTAAGCAGTCTCGGTGTTCTCTGTAATCTACAAAATTTACCAAAAGAGTGTGGGGGAAGTAATCTTATTTCATAAACCACACAGAAAATTAAATGTAATTTGGATGACTCTTTTTCTTTCTGAAATCACCAGCAGGAAAACATTCCACCTACCATGGCTACATTAATTAAATATGTGAAGAGGGCAACCTCCCATGCAAAGAGGGACTGGGTGAAAGTTGAAGGACACTGGTTCCCTTTGGATGCATTCTCCCAGATGCAATCAAAGAATTCCAGGTTTTTAAATGCAATTGAAAAACCAGTAAAAGCATTAGTTGATGAAAATGTTATGGGGTTAATTTAACAAGTACAGTAATGCTCCTGTGGTGGTCAATGTGCCTATTCTGTACTGTCATTTAGTTTTGACTTTGTACAGCATTACTAAACTTCTACACTTCTCTGTACGACATTAACAGTTGTGCATTTATATATTATAATGTATGCAGATACCAGATGTACATTCATCTAGTCAGATATTAAAAATAAAAGACTGATCATGAAATCCCATTCTATAACCAAGTCTGGATCAAACAAGTGATGTGGCAAACAATTCTGCAAGTTGAAAACCCTTACCCCAGGGTACTGACTTGTGACTGGGATCTAAATATTTAATCAACTTAAAAATCAAATTATCATTCAAAGTCATAACAGGAATATGGAAATTATCCATATGGTAAGAAGATCTGTACCCTAGAAAGGAAGATATGACGAGTTTCACTTTTCACCACAACGAGATTGATTTATTCATTTGTTTATCGACATAAAAAAGTGGGTGAGTACCCGGTGCCAAAACATTGGACAACAGCTACTATTGTCTCCTTATATAAAGGGAAGGGCAGAGAGAATAAAAGGAAGAATTAATGAAGGCAAAAGTCATTTGAGTACGGTAATAAAATTATTTGGAAGAATATTTAACGACGAAAGTATACTATGGTAGGATACTTAATGATCAAAGTACCATATACGGTAGGGCATTTTGATTAAATAGTTTCTCTAGTGGATTAATAAAAGCACACAAGTTTAGCATTACTGCCTTGAAGGATGTGCCCATTTGGAAAGGGTATGAGAACATTTACTTCAGTAATGTATATGGTTATTAATGATGGTCTGACCAAGTGGAAGGGCGGAGTAAAGAATACACTCATAGTGGGAGGAGTGACCGTCCAGGAAGCAATAAAACAGTGTGTGTGTGGAAATGGTAGAATATGATAGCAAGTAACTCATAGGACGAATGAATGTGAGATAACAAATAATCATTGCTTGCTCTCGGTTCAGGCTGCCCTGCATTAATAGGAAAGGGCCAAGAATAAAACCAAAAATGAGCAGGAGCACTGAAAGGTGGGGAGGGGGAGGAGGAGGAGGGAGAGTGATCCAGGGATATGTAATACTACCTTGGTTATCTGATATTCTTATAGATGTAGCAATACAAGAAATTAAAATGAGAATGGGTGACTTCAGAATGCAACCCAGACATGGAAACCTAAAATATTGTTACATCTATCATTTGTGAATAATGATGTGAAACCAGCTGAATCTGAGGATTAGTTGGGGTGAATGGTAGTTAACCCCCTTGCTTCAGTTCCCATCATATGACAGATGCTTATGGGGCTTCGTTTCCTGTCATAGGATGGACTACTATTTTCTGGTACTGTTTGAATCGTCACATACAGTAGGCCTAGTTACATAAAGTTACCCAGAAGGCCTACCGTATATCTTTCCCTCACACACACATGAGAGCCTCCCTGCTCAGTAATATCTCAATTTTTATAATAGAAAAATACCACCCGTCAACTTTAAGTGCCTCACCCCGTGTTTCTAGTCCCCAAGTACAGAACCATCAACAGTTTTGTGATCAATTACAGGAGGCAGTAATAATTATTGTAAATAGTAACAACACAATAAAACGAGTGTCCTGTACTTTATACTTCCCACATATAAATCAGTGTTGTGTACCTCGTATTGCCTAACTCACCCACTGCCTCACACATACTCAATGCGCCTTGTTGACTCAGCAACAACATTCTTCCCAGCTTCTATGATCCCAATCTGTTAAAGTACATGTTTTTCTTTATTATTTATATCATAAATGACCAGGTTGTAAGATAAGAACAGTTTTTGGTTTTGTCTTTCAATTTTCCCATATATATACCCAGTGCAGGGGGTTTATTTCCTAATTTTGATGAAAGTAGCAATATCAGTGAAATGTAAATATCAACAGAAGCAGCACTTAAAGTTGTGAGAGAATATACATGAACAGTCGGCCACAGGAATAAGGCTACACACTGTAGCTGTAAGGTCTGAAAATGGTCTGGTAACCTTGAAACTGTGCATCCAGACGCATGATGAAACTCGGCTCCCCCCACTTGTTATCTGTAACTATTTTCTGCTTCCCTTCTATATTCTTCTATTTACTCCTCTTCCTTCCTTTACTAATACAAACATCAGTAAAAACAAAAAGTAGGGTAAGAGAAAAAGTGGGGAGGAGGAGGGAGCTGTATGATAACTGCAACAAGTTTACTACCATTGGATACAATATATTACTTGTAATATAAACACAAGACACGAGTAAAACATTCACAACAAATGTATTTATAACATATATGTAGGAACAAAACATAAATTACAGGTTATTTTGTAATTTTGTCTGTTCTGTTCAGGACAGTGTTACCAGATATTTTGTCTCAAACACGAACCGTAGGTGTATACTTATTCTTGTGGCCGACTGTATACTGTATTTGGGGGAAAAAATAAAATGGAAAACAATGCAAACAAGATTGCAAAAGTCTGAGTTATGAGCAAGGAGACAACAAGAGCAAGGGATTGTCTAGACTCAAATGTATCAATGAGAAGTATTGTTGTGTTGGAGAGTACAGTACCAGTGATAGATAAAGACTGAAGGCAGAGGACAGATAGTTGCTTACTTTTCCAGTACCGTCTTTTATTTGTAAAGCAGAGTTAAATGTTTACCTTTTTATCCCTTTAGGGGTGGAGATTGCAAATTCCGGTCATTCTGACCACATCTGTTATGGGATATGTCCAAAAAGGGTTAAAGCAGCAAGGTATTTTTTTATATTGTTGCTTCACTAACTTATATATTCGTTTATAAAAGCTTTATACTTCGTGACTAAATAACTGTACTGTACCATGAAGTCTCTTAACCTCCTGTAGATGGGGACAGCAACTTGTGGTTATTTTGACAGCAACTGTTGCAGGCTACAGGGATCCACATGGGAATGCCCAAACACCTAAGCCTCTGTTTACAACAGGCTGGGACAAACCTAAACCTGGGATGAGGTCCTCTCATTCTCATCGAGCAATCACATGATGGCTAGAAGGATAACAATTTGTCAGGCATGCCCCCACACCACCCATTCACCCAGCATGCCAAATCTTCTCACATTTGGTGTACTAACTGCACATGTTGTATCCTGACTTGCAGTCTTGTGAAGTGTTCTGTACCTAGTTATTATCCTGTACAGTATTTGCCACCATTGACACAGACACTATGGTACAGTCACCTGCACTTATATCTAGCACACCAGTGGTACAGCATCCTTAGTCTGGCTACTATTGTGAGGTTCCTTAGGGCCATTATGGGAGTTTTTATACAATGTAAACAAACACAAAACTGCCACATCTCACAAAACACACCAGCCACTGTACCTAGAAAGTACATGTGACTGCACCTTTCTAAAAATGAACAAAATATCTCTTGCTGAAACAGGCTTACAAATAGGGTGCTGAATATGCATGCTCACCACAAAAAAAGTTTTTGAACAGCCGGGCATGACAGATTTCAGAATGAGCACTATGGCACATGTAATCACAGAATGGTTGACATGCCTGGATGCAAAGTGACTCAATATTCTGTACCGTATTTTGCGGAGTAGAAGACGCTGCATCGTGGAAGACGCACCCTGATTTTGGAAATGTAATTCTAGGAAAAAACTTTTTATACTTACTAACCGACACCAGTGAAACTGTTGCTTGATATACAGCCCTTTTGGCACAAGTACACACACCTCTTTGAATATCATCACTTAGTACTGCTTATCAGTCATCATTTTCATAAATTTTTTATAAAAAATCTGTATGAGAAGTGGAAATCTTTAATACAGCACTCATTTTATACATCTGGTCACCTCCGCGTCTAGCGGACTGTAGTGTTTACATTCTCTTGATTTTGTTGGTATCACAATGACGAGAATTATTTTCCATCAGTAGAAGGTAAGCAAATGTAAACATGTATATCAACGTCTAAAGAAAAAAAAAGTTTTATTTAAAAAAAAAAGTAACAAAGCAACCCAGTAAAAATCAGTTGAATTAAAATTTTTGGTAAGCAAACAACAGGCAGACAACCTTTGGCAATTCCTCAATAGATGGCGCTGCCTCACCACTGCCATTAGTAAGCAAACCGCACAGCAGCAAGGGTTGTGGAGCTGCAGCCGTTCATTTTTATTTTTTTACCTACTGAGTAAGTAAATGCCTGTAATAGTATTTTTCGCAGTATATCAACAATATTAGTTAAGTCAATTGTTTTATAGTATAGAGAATACTTGTAATTGCTAAGTATAATGAGGTAACAGTCTTTGTAAGGGGATGATGTCAGCTGACCCAAAGAAAACCTCCGCTACCCATCAACTAGCGTCTTGGAAGACGCATGGTAATTTTCAAGGTATATTTTTGCAATAAAAAGCGCGTCTTCTACGCCGCAAAATACGGTAATAACCTATGTTGCTCGTCTTTGTAGCATTTACACTTCCTCAGAGCAATGTTCAGATTTCTCATTCGTTTTGTCATATTGTATGACCCTTAGAGCGTTCAAGACCTTTTTGTGGTGGGTGTACAATGCTTTGAAGCTTACAATTTATGGCAACTTAGTACAGCTTGGCAGATAGAATAATTACTAATCCACTTACAGCATAACTTCAGTAAACACAATTCACCATTTCATTTAAAGTAACTGTTGCTGGACTCCATGTAATTAATGGTAATTTTTGCACAGCACTTTGAAAGACTGTGTTATTGAAAAAACAAGTAAAACTAACCCCTCTAAAGAAATTAGGCAAGAAAAAAATATACTGTATATACCAAAACTGCCTTCTGTCTCAACTATGAATAGCTTAGCTAACATATTTAATTTCCTCATAAATACTCCATGAACAATCTGTATTACAGGAATTCTTTAGCTATTTATGCAATTTGCAGTTGCTAAAATTGTTACAGGTGGCAATTTACCATCGAGATATATACAATAAGTGGTCACAGTTTACATGAGGGAGTAGCTAAGCACAGTATGTACCCACCACAACTCTCGGCCTAACAAGCAAAACAATTATAATATACTTGGTCACCTCATGGATGTGCAACATACTATTTAGATGCTACCTGGGTGTCACACCACAGTTTAGTGGCTACCTGGGTGACACACCACATTTTGTGGCTAGGGGTGATTTGCCATTATTAGTGGAATCCCCCCCTTTTTCTGTGGGTTTACTAAGGCAAATTCCACTCGCACATAAGTCATGTAAAGGCTGGAGTAAATCGAGACACAATTGGTTTAGGTTGGCAACTACCTCTCAGAGGCAGTGAGAGGCTAAAACTTAATACTAGTTTTGACCAAGGGAAACTGGGTTACTTTTATGAGAGAATGGGAGTATTAATGTGAGTAAAGTACTGTACACTCATGTTATAACAATGAACACTGGGCCGGGTGAGTGAGTGAGTTCAAGCAGGTCTACATTAACTGACTGCTTGTTGTCTATTTTTGTAATGAAAGACATTATCTCCATTATATACTGTACTGTACAAAGTATTGGCAAAGATTAAGAAAAAATCTTTACTTCAATAAGAAGACCATTATTGAAATTTTTTATTATGGTACAAGCTGCCTTCCCTTCACTTGAAAGGAAAGATGTATGCAACTAGCACGATATATATAATGATGCATGGCAATGAAACATGGGTAAATAAATAAGATAACATACATAGGATTGAGCAAGATGGAATGAAAAAGGTGAGGCGAATGAGTAATGTAACATCGAAAGATACGTAATCCTGTCCAGAGCCAAGAGGGAAGCCGAGTATTGAGAGTATTGGCAAAGCTCAGCATTAAGGTAGAATAGAGGAGACCAACTGAGTTAACAGATGCTGGAGTCTAAGTGTGGATAGGAGGGGCCAAGATGACATGGAAAGAAGTTATAAGAAATGGCACCAGAATTAAGAATCTGACAAAAGAGACTGCAAAAGGCCACACAGCATAGAGAGCTGCCATCAGGTAACCACAGTTAACCCATGCAAGTGTGGAAAATGGCCATAAAATGTGGATGGTGATTATGATGATTCTCAGTATCAAGATTAAGAGGGGTTGGAGATCAAGCCATAAATAGTTGAACGTACAAAGTTTTTCAAATAAAGTTGACAAACTGGCATTGAGCGTCACCGGTCATTTGATTAGAAGATTTTAAGTGGTGAAGTTGCCTGTTATTATAATCTTTGTCAATGTTCATAACTATTACAGCCCCTCCCCGACTTACGACCTGCCTCAGTCGTACCAAATTTTTGTCAAATTACGTATTTTCGAGTCCCAACGTCAGTGATTGCGCTGTGTACTGACAAAATTTTTGTTTGTAATTCACTTTAAAATGGCTGGCAAGCTTAAAAGTGAGAGTTTTGTGGTGCTGAGAAGAAACAATGACACCCATTTTAGATTTTCTATGTATTACTTGTAAGCATTTCCGACTTATGACCATTTCGACTTATGACCTGGATTTGGGTCCCTAACCCCGCCGTAAGTCGGGGAGGAGCTGCATTTAAATTTATGGGTATTGCTAATTTTGCCCCTGTTTTCAATATTTTGTGCTACTGCCACATTTTCCATATATGGTTCCTAAATACAGTACACTATATACAGTAATACTGTACTATATCTGCAAGGAGAGGATTTGTCAAGAGGCTCCCAAATGAGAGATTAACATAGCCTCTACCGGGCATCTGGGTGAGAAGTAGTAACCTTAAACAGATGTGTGATGCAGTAATCAACTACAAATTTGGTGACTTGAAAGAGATCAACTATTACATGAGACAAGATAGTGTCATCTCACTCACCAAAATTCATAGATTTAGTCCAGGAAACATTGCCCAAAAAGGGCTTGCAATTCATATTACATATCACATGCAATAATCGTGTTGATCCTTATATAGTTGTAAAGACCTCATCATGAGTGAATGTATCATAAGGTTAAAAAGTTCAAAGCTGGTTATATGCTGGAGGATCACACCCAACTATGATGACTTGTGACATGCATAAATGGCAGGTATGAATGTCTTGCACATAGCATAATTTTAGGAAGTGCAACATCCACAGACAATTCTAAGTTGAATAAAGGTAACAGTAATGTTGTAGCAGAACTGGCCAACAGTCACCATACAAAATACAGTAAGCTGCTACAGACGTGTACAAGTTCAAAGTCCAAATCCTTTGGAGTAACCAAAATTCAAGCATAACCAATTTGCTTGTGAAAACAAGTTACCCGGTAATTTAGTATCCTACAGGAGGTAGAGTTATGGGGTCAATTTCATCAAAAAGCTTAGCTACAGGTTTAAGCCCATTTTCTTGTCAAGTCACCTCCAGACTGCTGTCAGGGCAATGGCCCCAAAACTGAAGCTTATATCAATGGTTGCATAAATGCACAGATACAACAGATAAACAATTTTAACACTTTGGAGTATTTACTCATTTCACGGAAAGAACTATTCTACCACTATAATTGATCATAATGTTTTTTGAAACTCCCTTGCCTGTCAGTACATGTTGACACAGTGAATACAAATCTTCTTTTCTCTGACTATATAAAACAGTTTCATCAAAGTATTTTTTCTGTGGATTCCAATCAACGTCTTGTATCTTATTTTGTTTTCTTTTATTCTATTTCTTTCTGAACCCTTTCTTATGATTTATTTTTCTAAATAACTTTATTTAGACTAATGAGACAAATGATTCTTTCTGGGAAACACTTGCTTTCTATAAATGACTAAAATAAAATTTAACAAACCTTTACATATCTATACAGTAGTAACTGTTTTGTTTTCAATTCATGATTTCATATACGTATATTTATAAAAAAAACATTACGCAGAAAAAAATTTCAAAATTTATTTTTCAATGATAACCTTCGTTACTTAGAACGGATTCTATGGCCAAATGTATAAAAAAAATTTACAGGTCACATAGAATGCTCAGCAATGGCCTAGCAGTTGGTGGGTGGGTGGCTGACAGTTTGTAGTCTAGTGTCAAAACTAATAAGAATTACAAGTTATAAAAGTGTACAAAAAAAAAAGTTCAAACTCGAGTATAATACAGTAATGCAACACTGTACAGTACTTTAATGACACATGAACATACAGTACTTTAATACCCAAGTAAATTATACATCATCTAACATACTGTATAGGTACAGTCACCCAAAAAAGTCCTGTCGCGAACCACGATTCAGACTTGTGAACCCGAAGCAGTAGACACTGATACATTATTCTGTCCATAAATGCTTCGGATTCAAGAGTCTGAATCTCGGGGTTAATGGTTCGCGACAGGACTTTTTTGGGTGACTGTACATCCACACACAGAGAAGAGGTGAACACTTTTTCTATATACAGTACCAGTAACTATTGATTTTCAAGAAAACAAAAAATACCGGCACAACAGGTTAAACAAAATTTCTAACAAACTGGTTGCCATATACAGTATTTGTTTGGTGAAAGAAAATACAGTACTATATATACGGTATGTAGAAAGTGAACAGGCTAATCAAAACTGAGAAAGGAATAGGACTGGCATAAAAAATATATACTCTAGTGTCTAGCATACTGAATACCTTACAACTCTCCAATGAAGTATTCTGTGCCATTCATCAAGGTGTCAAGGTTACAATTTCTATAACACAATAACAGGAGGGGGACAATCTGTGTGGGGGGGGTGGGGTGAATGTCTACACCCCACCCCAAGTAAAAGGTTACTAGTATTTTGGTGGAGGATTTCTAATGTTTAACTCAAAATCCCACAGAACACCTAACAGAAGACCTGATAATTTGTTTTTAAGGGATAAAATTTCCTTAAACAGTAACAATAATAATTTCATTTGCTAATATAATTATCAAAAAATACACAGAATGTACCAGTAACTATGGTAATTAAAAATAAATGTATAAGTCCTTCAAACTTACGGTACATTATATTCCATTATTCTGAAAAAAAAGGGGGAGGGGGGGATGGTGATTGTGGGTGTAAAGAAAGAACACGTAACACGTACAGTACATAAAAACGGGCAAGAAGTTTAAATACTGTATAAAAAAATTTCACACTTTTCTTCGAGTACTCTACCATTAAAATTTAAGGCACTAACTTGTGGGGGCTGGAATCTGTAGGCATTAGGAGCTTGTTGCAATGCCGTAGTAGTGGCAACATTGGCAGATAGCTGGCCAGGGGCAGCAGCTGCAGTGTTGACACGGAGTAACTGAAGTTGACCATTCTCCGTTTTTACCAGTAAGTGGCCCTGTGCCCCAGGAGGTAGCCCTTGCAGAGAACCAAGGGTAATTTGCTGAAAACAAAAAACAAAAAAATCAGAACCAAAGACTATTAACACTTGAAGTATACTTATGTGCTATATAGTACAATATATACAGGACCATTTCAAATGATAATTTTCAAACCCCAGAGAACATTCCTAAATGCAGTCTATCAAATCTCTGAGTCTTTTACTGCCAAAGTACTGTACTGTATAGTGTTTAAAAAATACTGTCAGCATGCTGAAAAGTTACTAAATTACCTGGTACATCCCATACCATTAACTCTCATGTGAAAACAGAAAAGTTTGGACTATAAACATTAGATCAGAGTCCATTATATGGAGGTTTAACTGTACAAGTTCAGCCACTCTACACTCTAATTGTGTTCATTAAAAGACTCCAAAAAATCATATCCAATACTGTACAGTATATTTACAGTGCAGTATACTGTACAGTACTTTTACCACCTTGTCCAAAAAAGTATTAACAAATACAAAAATTATATAAAACTTTCTTTTTAGGAAGCCTAGCTGGGCTGTATAGTTATTAAGATAAAACAAATTACCAAAATCTGTAACCCTGCAGAAAAGACAAAAATATATTCCCTTGCCATTTTCCAACTCTCAGCCAGATACAGTAACTATCTGTTTATAAGTTAGGACTAACTCTTGAGTGAGGATAAAATGGTTCCCAAATCACTACTGCATAACAATAAACAGACAAACTTCAATATCACAACCAAACCACATAACATTTCTAAAGCTCTAGGAATCAAAACAGAACACAGAATTTCATTTCCAATTGTTTTCCTTCGAGTGTGCACAAGTTGAAACTACAGCGAGTTCTGCTATTACGCGTTTTGACAACTCGAATTGGCTCTAACGCAATTTATGAATAGAAAAACGATATTTGTAAGACGTGAACGCTTGTTTGCTATAACACGATTTTTGCTTACTATTTCTCCAATTTTATGGTATTAACTGTGAATGTGGTAAAGAAGAATATCTCCAAGAAGGGTTCTGGTGATCGCATTCCCGGTGATGATCGCAAAAGAAAGGCTATAACACTTAAAGAGAAGCTCGATGTTATCAACCTCAAAATCACCCTTATCCCCCTTCAAGTTATATTCATATTTTTTCAAGGTAAAGTGTTACATTTACTGTATGAATTCATTATTAGATATGAATGTAACCTTTATTTAGACTGTGCTATCCTTTGTGTTAGGCTAACTACTAAATTTTTTTCGATTTCAAGTAATCTGCACCTAACCCTACTTTCTCCATAAGCCCTGTTATTTCTATTGCGTGAATTTCTATAACACGATGTTTTACAAGAACACAACTATCGCGTTATAGCAGAACTGACTGGAACTAAAAACTCCACCCAAAAAGACAAAGAATAACTCTTTTTCCCTTAAACAAACCTTATTGCATTGACATTACACAAAATTGCTTGGTTTATTATATGGGCAGTAGCTCTGTTAATTTTTTTTTTAATTTTGTCACACTCACAAGTTACCAGATGTATAGTGGGGTATATAATTTAAAACCTGACTATAAAGTAAATATTTATTGTAATGGGATAACCTCCCCCAAAAAATGATTTAGGCTAGAATAATCAATACAGTATATAATTTTACTTTATATTAATCATTGTCGCTGGCTGAAGCGCTACTATACAGTACAGTACATGCTACCAGTACTTCTGTTACTTTGCTATGGTACTATCATAAGGCGACCACTCGCAAGAGAGTGGACCCAGGTACGATCCCTGGGAAGGGTGAAACTATGGGCAAGTTTCATTATACCATTTGCCTCTGTCTACCCAGCAGTAATATGGGTGGGACCTGGCTGTTAATCGATTTGCGGATCGTGTTCCGGGGTAATGGTTAGCCAGTGCAGTTGGCTAGTTGTCCGGTCTTCTTGGACTATTACTTGACACTGGGTCATGCAACTCGTTAACTTGGGGTGTGATTGTTGTGTTGGTGACAGCTTCTACACCTTAAACAAATTCACGCCTAGGTGGCCCTTGGGCAGGCCATCCTCGTTACACAAGGGGCAACCATTATCATTATTATCATAAGGATGATTTGGGTAATTTCATCTCGCTGGTTCACATCATATAGTCACATATTATTTAAACCTACAGTATATTATAGCCCTTCTGGCACAATTTTTTTGGGGTACTGTATGTACAGTATATAATAATAATGGTTGCCCCTTGTGTAACGAGGATGGCCTGCCCAAGGGCCACTCAGGCATGAATTTGTTTAAGGTGTAGAAGCTGTCACCAACACAACAACCACACCCCAAGTTAACGAGTTGCATGACCCAGTGTCAAGTAATAGTCCAAGAAGACCGGACAACTAGCCAACTGCACTGGCTAACCAATACCCCGGAACACGATCCGCAAATTGGTTAACATCCAGGTCCCCGATTACTGCTGGGTAGACAGAGGCAAATGGCATAAAGAAACTTGCCTATAGTTCACCCTGCCCGGGGATCGAACTCGGGTCAACTCGCTTGCAAGGCGAGAATGCTGACCATTACACCACAGGCATGTGCAGTATATAGACACATGCCATAAACTTAATAATGGTTTGCTTTCTTTGGGATTTTCTTTAAATACATATTTTAATGCACAGAATCCATATTTGCTGGGGGAAAAGGAAAACTAATTTAAGTTAGCAAGAAAAAATTGATACAGGTAGTTCTAACTTCAATAGCTACCAAGTACAGTATACAGTGCCACGACAACTCTGATCCAGTCACAGGTACAGTGGTTGGCGTGTTTTGAGATGTGGCCCACCAGAACACAGATAGCAGCCAGTGACGTTCTACAGGAATCCCTTGCTTAACGAACATTCAAGATACGAAAATTATCTTATACAAGTATTAAACAAATTTTCCAATTTAACACCTATTTTTCAAATAATAAAAGCTTCCCCCGCTTATACAAATTTGAGTCCCAGCAAAATTTCCAACCGCACATCCCCAGGAGTCAGCTGGGGTGGCCATCTTGGAGAGATGCACAAAAGTACAGCACTCAATGTGCTGCAATAATAAGTAAAATACTAGTGGTTGTGATGTTCAAGGTTCTGCTAGGGATTAGCGACTGTAGTAGGGAAGAAAGTATAGCCTATGATTACTAACAACTATAATAGGAAACATTGAGCATGTTGAACAAGGTGAAATTGCAGTAGCATATGATCTCAAGAACAGCTATTTTATAATATATTGGCAATCAAGAAAAGACGACCAGAAATACTGCTAGTGAACAGGTAAGTGGGGCTACGTACGTGAGGTAATTACTACACCACGTGAGGTCCCTCAAAACAACATCTGAGGGAACTACTACACCACGTGAGTTCCTCCTAACACCATCTGGGAGGGAGTTACTACACTACGTGTTTGCTGTTCAACACCTACATTAATCTGTATGTTCACTGTATGTTCCTTTACCTTTCTCTAATGAAGGCTTTTGTTAAACCACCAATGTATGTAATAAGTCATTTATGTCCAATGTATATTTTCAGCCTTCGGGATGCAGAATTTTTTCAATAAACCGTTAATTATTATTATTATTAGAACACGTTACTATAAAAACAAGGGTTATTTAACAAGTGTATTACATTGCTCTTGTATTTTCTCTTATTTTGTATTGTGTTTTTGCTGTTAACTATGGTATTTGATGTTTATTGCAATTTATTTTCATCATAAATACAGGACAGTACTCATAAATTGGACTAAAAAAGGATTGTGTACTATACCTCCTGCCGCTGTTACTTCATAAATACGTACAAGATTTTTTTCCTTTTGTGCCTGGTACTTAATAGGAAAATAATAAGATTTCTCAAACAATTACTGTGCATTTTTGGACCCACTTTCCTCTTAATTATTTTGAATTATCATCATTTTATTGTATAATGTGAGAATTCTTAGTCAGCTATGGCCTCTCTGCCTTCAGTGAACAGTCAAACACTATCACTTACTAAGCATTATAGTACAGTACTTGTGACAGGAAGCAACAATGAGTACTACTGTACTGCCAAATTTGCCAATAAATAATGCTTCTGAGTGTATTCCCACTAAAATCAGTTTCTCTTTCCTTAGTAAATACTGATATAAATTATTTTTCTGTGTAACTCTACAACATTTGTATTCTATGGCTACACTAAATTACAGTAAAGATTTACTAAAAAACACAAAGAAACGTAACCATAACAGGGTACTAAGTTCAAGGAATTCACTGTGCATATAGTCATGTATTTAAAAATTTTACTACCATGACTGTAATGGTATTACACATAGAATTTTTTCAGTGACAAACACCTCTAGGCCTATTCAGTCCAATGCAGATGACTCAACTCTTCACAGATCCTTCACTCTGATTTTCCATTTCATGAGAAGAAATTTTGCAGGGTGGTTTTATTTAAATCAAATTTTGTTTTAATTAGTGATTTAAATCACGGTTTGGTTTTTATATGGTCAATATAAAAGGAAGAAAGAACTGTACTGCAAAAATAAACAATTGCTTATATGTTGTAAAAATAATCAGCCAAAGAAACAGCTTCTTAAGTCTTTATCACAGTAGACTACATAACTAAACACAAGAAATCTTCACTCTCGTAATATCCACTGTTCATTGTTCTCAAAACATAAATAACACTACTGTATTGTAACTGAAACAACAAACACAAGTTTAAGAAAGTAACATAACTTCAAACTTTACATGTTATATTCTACTGGACGGTGCTTCTACTTCAAACATGTAGGGGTTATAATTAAGTATTACAGACAATGAAAACTATGGTAAATTACAACACTTTTGGATACATGACATTTAATATTTATAAAAATCAAATTTCTACAATCGCCTTGCAAACAAGTTCTGGTTTAATTAAGCATCTCCATAACCATGACCAGTGTCTGCATTCAAAAACTTAAAAAGAGAGACAAGTTTTGCTGCTTTTTCTGTACCAAGGCGGTTCCTTAGTTTCAAAAGAACAAGTCCGTAGGAAGGGAAGACTGGGAATAGTTGTCAGTAAATGTTCAGGGGAATATTTCTGATTTAAACTTTACAAAATTTATGGAAATAAAATCCAATTAAAAAAAAAATATCAATCAACAACCCTGCTATGTTGAATGCAAAACAATATCCTCGCTAGCTAGCTATACTGTATAGGAAGGCATTATACACACAGCTGAGCAGAGTGCATCCAACTTGGTTTCCTTCAATGCCACAAAAACATCATACAGGCTACATAATAATTAGTGACTGCTATGATATATTTATTACACAAATCAACATAAATTTTCATCGTCATAGAGCACTGAGATTATAGGCATTACCATTATTCGAATCTTAACATGAAATATTAACAGAAATTCAACTAAGAGCGCATTCTTAGATGAAATACTACTGTCACTTTTTGGTTAAGTATATTACAGTATTGCAGCAATTACCCTCCTTTATTCTGAATTTCTGCACAGGAAAAGAAGGCCATCAAAACAATTAATATTACCAGAAATTTTCAGCACACTACAGACACTTCCAAAATCAATGTTTTGACACTACACTCAATGTCACCACCACCATGCACCATTTAAACTCCCAACATCAATGTATTGCTGGTCACATAACTTCCACCAATTCAACTCATCCCATTTTAAAGGACTCTACTAGAAATAACCAACTGATGTCTTTGTTGGCGAGCCTTATTGAAATGCTTTAGTTTACCATTGTTAGTATACCCGCACTGGCTGTACTGTACGTTGTTTATATATGGTATCTGCATTGTGTAAGTTTGTATTTATATTTTTGTACCTGCACTGTCATTCTATACACATACTGAATCAATTTTAACTTGTATGACAATGTTAATGAATAAGACTGAATGGAAAGGAAAGATATCTTCAGTCTTTAGCATGGGAACACAACAATGAATAAATATGAGAACACTTATTTGATCTTTCCCCATATATATCTTTTGTGTCTTGAAAGTAAAATCAATAGAAAAAATTCCCAGCACTGAGAGAGACCACCAGAAACTAAACCAAAACAAGACCACCAAGTTACACTAAACCTCTTTAACATTCTTCTAGTAACAATTCAAATTAGCTCAAACATCAACAGAATCAAACAATTTGGCATGTAAATAACTGCATAAAAACACTAATAATATTGTGTAGCCAAAATAACAAAGGGTTGGTCTTATGTAACACAAATAGCTGCACATTAGTCAACACTAAATAAGTACACTAAAGTAAGTAAATGTTTGAAATGAATAAGAATATTGTAGTTTTACCATAAATTTGGACTAATATATCTTATAGAATTACTAATGACCATTTGTTACTGAAACAAAAATAAACAAATAAAAAAGATATGAAACAAATTAACATGCAGTACTGTACATGAAATCTTGCTAAATACATAAATAAGCACTATATACATCTAGCACTACTAATAAATGGCTGCAGTGAAATTACAGTACTGTACTATACTATTGTTTAAGGTTAGGTTAGTTAGGTTCTTGTACTTTTTCAGAAATGATTTAATATTGCTGTCAGTGCCATAACCTACAAACAACTAGGCACTAATCTTTATATAGAAACTGAATAATAAATTTTTTCCCAAAGAAATACTGCAAAAATATCTTCTAGAAAAGTCTGTTGGAAAACCTGAGTAATTATTGTAAACAAATACCTAAAAAAACAAAGAAACAATTACAAGTTTATTATTACTAATCACCACAACTGGAAACAAGGCTAGAGTTAACCATAAACACCTACAATTATGCCACAATAATTAACTGATTAGTCACTATGATAAAACTACAGTGTAAACAAAGCTTGTTTACATCTGGTAAACACTGTGAAAACAAATTTAAATGAATTAAACAAAGAGAATCAACAGATTATATTGCTTGTTGAGTGTGAGACCAGAGGAGGGAGGAGGGAGGTCCACCAGTTATTGTGTTTGGCCTCAACACCACCAAGAGCCAGGCACAGAGGGAGGGTGTGTATATGAGGTACAGACATGGAGGTGTGTGTATTACAGGTCAAGAGTTAATATGAAGGAGATGAAAGGTGATATTTACCCCGGGTTGTCCAGCCCTAATGCCTGCTGGCAGAACCTGGGCCGGGTTGAGGATCATCCTGGGGGCGATGGCGGTGCCCTGGGTGGTCTTGATGGCCTGGCCAGGGCGCATGTTGATGATCTGCATGCCATGGGGAATGGGCACAGTGCCCGGGGCGCCAGTGGAGGGCACGGCAGTCACTGTACCAGGCTTGGACATGATGACTGCCGTCTGGCCCACCGAGCCTGCCGCTGTCACCACTTTGCTCAGTCCCTTCAACGCCAGCTGGGCCTGCAGGCTAACTTGGGGGGCGCCTCCTGTGCCCGCCCCTGTCACGCCCCCGTTCACCACCTGCGTGCCCTGGGCGCCTGTCATGGGCGTCGGGGCCACCCCATACACCGGCTTGACGCCCGCGGCGGCGCCCTTGCTGGTACTCAGGGAGACCTGAGGACCCCCCTGTAGGGAGGCGCCACCACCCGCGTCTCCCCAAACCACACCCGCACGTACGGTAGTCTCCACCACCTGCCCAATACACTGCCCAGCTCCCACGCCCGACACTACCTTCCCTGCAAACACTGCACCACTGCTCACCGCCGGGCCTCTGACCCCTATTTTACCGCAGTTAGTTCTGCTTTCCACTACTACTGTGACGTTGTTGTTTATCCCTCCATTAACACTAGCATTAGCAGGTTGATTTGCTGCAGTTTTCGCTGATGCAGCTAACTGAGTCTCAGGAGACCCTACAATGGCAGTGACAGCACTCGGATCAACGTCTGTACACAACACCTCGTCCAGGCTGTTACTGGTCGCCATCTTAGTGGTTCCAGCTTCACCCGAACACTGATCTGCGCATGCGCCTCCGCCGGTGACGTCACGCTCCCAGCATGCCCCGCCGCGTTCAAACAACAAACAAGTGACGATCACCATACACACACACACGCACACACACACACACACACAGAGTTTCTCATTGTGATAACTAACAAATAAAGAAAAACAGTATTTTTTGTAGCTTTCTTCACTGTTAAATATTAAGGACTTGGTTTATTTATTCATTATCTACACCTCTACAGCCAGCAGGTGTTGGCGTGTCACAGCCTAGCTCTAACTAATGATCCATGGCGAGTGTGGTTCCTGGTTTTATTGATATTAATTGTATTAGGAAAAATAAGACACTCATTTATGTAATGATGCGCGGAAAACTCCGGCTGATGTACTTAACGATAAGTCGACGAACGATGTGATTCGTAACTTTTATTTTTATCCTCTTCACCACTGATTGGCTCGTTAGCCGCTTGGGCGACCGGTCACGTCTGTGTAAGGGCCGCGTTAATGAACAAAGATGGGAAGGGCACTCATACCTCACTCTGTGGCAAGGAATATTGAGGAAGGAAGGTTTCCTAATAACCTAGTGTTTTCTTCGGGGCCTCTGATTGACCCACCATCTATCCAGTGTGAAACAACATAGAAAGCTTTTTATTATATTACTTGGGTAATAATTTAAAATGGGTTTTCAGTCTGTACGGCACCCTGAAAACTCCTGTGAGGAACAATAAATAAAATAATACAATAGTCATATTAATTTTTTGCACTTTTGTTTATTCATAATCTTAATATATATATATTAGACAGTAGTTTCAGCCCTGTCATATTGTGGCGTACTGTATGTGGCCAGTTGTCAATTCTCTTTAGTTGTCTATTTTCTCTTTGTATGGGCACACAACCATACGTACATGTAGATATCTCACACTCAGGAATGAGGTAGAATAGAAACTCACAATGCGTTTTCTGTATATATATTGTTGTACAGTGCAGTGCTAAGGAGTTACTAGGTGATGAGTAGCTTGCTCAGAGGTCCTGTTGGGCGAGGAGGTTTCTGAGGGAGATGGTTGGTGAGGCGCTGTAGAGAGGTCTTGCTGGTCCAGTAGGTCAGAGTAGAATGGTCTCCCTGGCCAGCCACGCCCGTATTTATACAGTTCTGTTACCTCATGAATCAAGGCGAGCGTAGCGAGGGAGCCAATCACATATGAGAATGCGAGAGGTGCCTGGTACTCTGATCCTGGCATGTCGTGGGAAGCTATGGCCTCTCCTGGCGTTGATACGTGTGCGTCCGCACTGGGGAGTAGGTCTACCGGCATCGCTGGCTGTACGCTGATTGGCTGGTAGGCGCGCGGCTGGAGCTTAGTCGTCAGTTGTAGGAGAGAGGCTCCACGACAATATAACTCCATTTCAACGAGCAACATTTTACTGTACAGTCAACCCTCGCTTTACGCGGTCCCACTTTACGCGTTTCCACGTTTACGCAGTACCCTGCCGAACACGGAATGCTCACTTTCCGCAGTGTGTGTACCCTTTTACGCGGAGAGCGGCACGAGCAGGGTGTTCACAAGGTCGCCCAGTCATCAAAACATTACCGAGTTCTTCACCCGCCACCCACCACAGCCGGCCCAAGTCAGTGATAGTGATAATGATAGTGAGGATATGGACTTATATGGACTTTGAGGTTTGACAAAGAGGCCCTGCAAGCCTCTGTGGTGGATAGTGATACAATTGATACAAGTGATGCAGGTGAGGGCCAATAATCTGCCCTCTGCCTCGGAACCAACCCCCCATCCCCGTGTGCCCAGCCATCTTTTCTACTAATGTAAGTGTTAAAAAACCTAATATTATTGATATTTCTCTTAATTAATAATTGTGTATGCATACCACCATAAAATTAAGAAGTTATTTTTACTACAACATAGGTATTGTGTCTGAAAAAGTGGAGTTTGGGGGTCGGCCCGGTCTCTATTTCAGTTAATCTCACATGTCATGTTGTTCACTTTACGCGGGCCGCCGTGGGTTCAATTGACCTCGTAAAGTGAGGGTTCACTGTACTATTAACTTATCTTTTTTTTATCTTGGGGAAACCAGTGGAATTTCAGATGGCTGTAATTCTTCTTTCCTTCACCACACGATACAGCCATGGGTACCTGTCTCCGAAGCCAGTTTAGTACATTTGACAGGTTGACCATGCCGCAGTCTTCTTCCCAAATGTAAACAAACAGCTGACAAGCAGACGACTCAGACAGATCAACGCCACCTACGTTTAAAGCAACTTACTCCAAGGGATCTACACTGATATGCGGGAGTAATAGTTCCTTCCTCTGAGTTACCTTACGTCTGGTCGACGCAATAATTTTTATCTGCTCAGAAGTCTGGACTGGAGGCCCACTAGTGGTTAGCACAGTACCACCCACTTCTTTCAACATTTTTCTATCTCCCCTTCCTTGTGCTCCTCTTTCTTCGCGGTTTTCGTCCTCTTTCAACTATACTTAAAAATAATAAAAAAATATATAACATTTCTTCCCACATCAATCTGTCTATTTTTTCACTAATCTCCTCCTTCAGCTTTATTCTTCACGTTTTTTTACCTCTTCAGATTCACCCAGAATAGACTAATAAATCAGCTCCAGTTATCTCCATTCTGATGTTTTTATGTTTCATCTTCGTTTAAAGTTCCCCATATACGCTCAGTTGTAATTATCAGTCCAACTGTGCAGTTCCTGGACAGAAAACACACACACACACAATTCATTCCAAACTGCAATTTTGTTCAGGTCACTGGAGACAAAACATGTATGTATTCTTGTTCAGATTAGTTCACCATTAATAATGAAAAGAAGCAATTTAGTTCCTCTAGTATTAGACGTGTATAGTATGTGAAGATTGAAGATGTTGATAGTGTGTGGATATTGAAGACGTCAACAGTCTTATAGATTGCATTCAAGAGCCCTTACATCACATGCATCGTAGTGTACAGTACTTGTCATGTGTGATGATTTTGTTTATATACTGTGTTTGAAGTTCATGTATTTTTATTGTTTCTATTCTATTACAATACTGTAGTCATGATCGTTTTAAACATAGACTACTGAGAATCTGTGGTTTCCCTCAATACTTTTATGACCCCCCCCCCCAAAAAAATATAAATAACATAAAATCTTTTCTAATTCTCATTAATATACTGTACAAAAATAATAATACAAATACTATATGGTGATAATTTCTCACTAAATATACACACTCTATACTTCTGTACTCATTAAATTCACCAATCTTCAATACAGTAAACTTCTTTCATAAATTCGAAGTTAATAAATAATTAGCAACTTGTACATAAGTTTTGTTTCACATTTCCCATCCAGTATTCTTCCACTTGGATGTTCAAATATAAACTTGAGAGACAGTTCGCTGAAATACAGTGTGTGTGTGTGTGTGTGTGTGTTTGTAGTAATTCCAGTATGGTGTTATTGGCATACTGCTGTAGACTGTGCCATAGCAGTGGGTGTAAATGGTAAGAAAGTAAAGAGGACAGTAAAATGTGCTTATATGAAAAGGTAAAGGAAGAAGGGTTCAGATAAGATGGGATGGCAAGTAAAGACCAGACTTGCCTTATGTGAGATGATTGACAAGGCTAAAAATGGTTAAGATTGGATGGCTCACAAGGCCAGGTAGACCTGGCTAATGAGATGCTTAAGAATATACACTGGGTATGAGATAGAATGAAAAAGCTTATAGCTCTCAGGGTTTTCTCACACCATTGACGTAAAAATGTTTTAGCCACTTGGGGTAATCATTAATCATGCACTCGGAGCGTATACCAGAGGGCATTCTGATAGGGTGATTTTAATGGTCACTTTAAGTGACCAATAGACTGTAAAAGATCACATCATCAATAACAAATACAATACTCAGTACAAGAGAGGCTAAATAAAAAACTTTTTACATAAACAACTTTATTCTTATTCAAGAAATTTATATAACTATAAATAACAATGTAGCCATTATCATAATGTCATTTAAGTGACATTTGTTACTAACAATAATATACAGGTATCTGAAAGGTTTGTGAATCAAGCTACCCTATCTCCCACACCAGCCCCAGTAGTAAAGTTCACTATTGAAGGATCAAATGGCTGACCTTGAAATGGAGAACCTTCAGCATTCCATGCCTCACGTAGCACCGATTCCATTTTCTGTGAGAAAGAATGGAATAAAATATAATTAAATCACTCTAGACAGATACATATTCAAACAGCTGACCAGTGAAAAGGAGATAATACAGCTAATGGATATGCATTCTTTGTGTCCAATTTTAAGAATATCTATTTCTAACAAAATTCATGGTTTCCTCATAAAAAAAATACGCTATTGATCCATTCATATACAGTACATACTTTGGGGATAAATGGTTTCATCCTTTAAAGTTAAAAAAATAAATAAAATTCATGAACTAAGTTTTGGCTACTCCTCTAACATCACAAAAGTTGATCCATTAAGTTCTCTTGACCTTACAAGTTAAGCCAGCTACACACTCAACTTTTTTTTTTTTTAAATAATTTTATGACATATAATTATGACCAAATAATGCCGCATTCACTCATATGAAAAATAAAAGTGGGTCCCAAAGGCATGATTGCTTGTTAGGGACATTGTGAATACAACATACTGCATACTAAGCCTTCAGTACACAAGGAGGCAGCATGGCCGGTACTGCACTTTACCACATTTACAGCTAGGTGAACTGGGAATACTTAGGAATTGAACTACCGACCAAGGAACAGGAGGCAACTGCTGTATCCACTAGACCGCTGCACTCCCTCTCTCCAATGATAGGGCGCAAAAACAAAATTGACCAAAAATTTTAGGAGAATATTTAAGCTTGTTGTGCAAGTGTAGCTTTAAGCTGACTAAAGCAATTCTTTACCAGATGGTCAGAAGTTGGTTTGCCTTGGTCTTGCTGTTGCTTATTCCATAAAAATTCTTGAATTTTCTGTCGGTCTTCTTGAGGTAAGGAAGCATAGTCGCGCTCGGCATTTATCTTCTTCAAGTCTATGGAATCTTCTGATGTTAAGAGTTTATCCCACCAACGTTCTTCACTCTTTTCTAGGTGAATCTGCAGGAACAGTGTTATATTAACACATATTTTTGAGTTGGATAGAAAAAAATTAAGACGTAAGGAAACGTGGAAATTGGCACCAAGTCCAATACTTATTTTAAAATTGATCACATAAAACTATATTATCAAATGCAATAGCCTGTTTAGTTACAGGTACCCCTCACTTCTCAGATGAAGTGTCATTTTTTAAAGAAAACATTGCAACAAAATGCAGCTTAAAGATAGATGTGAGCATTTCTAAGTTAAGTGTATGTCAAACTGTTTTTCCGAATATGTCCTACTTTTGCAGTAATTAAAATAACTTATTGTATTTAATGAACTTGAATAGGAGGAAAGGATAACAATTTTGATACCTGATCACCCTCTCAATACAGTTCAGCTTCTAAGTTCCTAAATGTATACACTTTCTTTCCCTTCTCCATACCTCTCAGTAACCTCTCATCACTTGCTTCCACTAGATTTATCTTTTCTGTTGAAGGTTAACTATTCACTAACATATGTTGGCCTGACATACTGTGTGTTCAATTAACAATTTCTAAAGTAAGTTTTGAATTTTACTTTGTGTTTTACATAATGCTTAGGTTTCCTCCAATGAATTTACTTAGTAAGCAGAGACTAGCTGTAATACATTATTCAAGCAATATGAAAATCTTTTTGTTGTTACAGCCCACAAGGATAGACAGTAAATGAATAGTATAAAGCAGACACTTATTTTAATATTAATTTTTTTCCAAATAAAGTTTAACATGCGAGCTCCAACCTATATAATGCTAACTGAAAATGGAGTAAGGTTATAAAAGCAGCACATATCATGAGTGTATTACCGATATGTGTTCACCAGGCACCAGAGACCACAAAGATTCTTCAACCTTAATGCTGTGAGGAAATTTGCCTGTAAGAAGCATCTGCCACACTGAAGCCGGTTCTTGCACCTCCACTTCAAAGGATGACGTCTGCAGGGTCACTCGAACCTTTGAAGGCAATTCATGAATTAAACCAAGTTTTAATAAAGATATATGAATTTGGATTCATGTACAAAATATGACAACAACAACATATTACAGTATACTGGTTCTAGGACAACTGCCCCCATGGGCCAACTGCCCCCATGGGCCAATTGCCCCCCAGGCTCAAGTGAATCTTATGTATAGCTGATCAAAGTACTGTCCGTCAGGCAGATGAAAGCTATTAGCACCCAAGAGACCACACAGCAAATTATTACCCAGAAGGTGTCTCTACAGTAAGTCCTCGCTTAACGTCCAGGTTACGTTCCTCAAAATGCAACGTTATACGAAACAACGTTAAGCGAATCAATTTTACCCATAAGAAATAGATAGAATACGGTCGTTATGTTCCCCAGCCTCCCTTTGACCCATGAAATACATTACATAAACAGAAATTCAAAGGCAATTTTATTGAAAATAGTATATATATACATATATATATATATCTTGATAAAATCACAAGGGAGAATGGAAACAACGGAGCACCTTAGCTTTCGTCTTTATTCAAGACATCTTCAGAGGCAACTGGATTACATGGACAGAGAGAGGCTTAAATATACAGGGTGACCTTAAAACATGAGGTCAGGTCATAATGATGACATCCACTAATCCACACACCAACACACACGTAGAGGAGCTTAAGAGAAGGGTGGTGACGTGACTAACCAGGTCAGGTCAGAAAAAAAAGGGACCCACAAAATAACTATCATACATCTAGATCAAAGGTTTTCAAAGCATTTTTAACCTTGGGCCACTGACAAATAAATTTGTGTAACATATTATCAGTTTTGAATGTCTTGAATAAAGACGAAAGCTAAGGTACTCCGTTGTTTCCATTCTCCCATGTGATTTTATCAAGATTTATCTTATCCACGTTTTCATTGTGGATTTACATGAAATATATATATACAGTCACTCCTCGACTTACGACGTACTCGATTTACGACCACCCGGACATACGACTGCCCCAGTCTTGCCAAATTTTTTTCAAATTACGTATTTTCGAGTCCCAACGTTAGTGATTGCGTCGGGATGTTAAACGAATTTTGGGTATCTAAAAATTAGCGATGTACGTAGTACCGAATCAACGTTAAGCGGGCCGATGTTATACGAGGACTTACTGTACCACCTGTAAGAGATATTTGAAGTGCAATAAGACGCTACAAACAAGCTGTTGGTGCCCCTCATGTCATTCCATTAAACCTCGTTGACTTGGTCATTCCATCTGAGTAGAAGATGACAGCTGATGGTGAAGATTTCCTGTTGTATGATAGTGGGCCGAGTGAACAGCGTATTTGCAGTGTTAAATTTTTTTTTTATGAGTTGTGCATTATGTGTATACAGTACTGTATAATTATTATAGACTAAAATAATATTAATAGCCAATGCTGTTCCCTAAATGACCCTTGAATGACAGCCATGAGTCTTAGGCTGTACACCAGGGTTGAACTCTTTAGACGTCAGAGACAAGGAATGCAGTAAAGGTTTTGTTGAGAAATGTTGGACTTAGAACTGAGAAAAAATTTCCAGGAAGGAATATTTTTATTGATTTAGAAGTGTTTCCATATGAAAAAAAAAGCCTAAATACCCCGAAAAATTCCTAGCCAGGAATGTATTCCTTTAACAAATACCAGTTATTTGCTTGTGGGAAGATTGGCTTCACATATTACAATTTCACACACTGCAGGGGTTTTCAAGAATGGAACCCTTGCAATAAATAAGAGCTGCCTGTACTGTACCATAGTAATAGGTAGTAAGCAGCTAGTAGATAGGAGGTAGTAGGCAGCTATCAAACACAGAGGTACTACTGCCTTGGAAGATATTGGAAGCATAATGTTTTGTCTAATGGTAGACCCTGCTGCCATATGGCATCACAAAAATTGTGACCAAGTCCCAGGTTGCTGATCTGACTTTCTGCCTCATTTACACACAATTGCAGGGTCTCAATTGTTTCTCTTACTATTGACAACACAACATACCCGGTACATACTATACAGTATATCATTTCACACTCTTGATTTATTTTTAAATTTTTGTATTTATTTATGGTCATTATTATTATTATTATCATTATTATATTCCCCCCCCCCAGGCACTGATGTGGGTCAGTGACCTGTGCCCGGGTGGGCTAATACCCGTAAAAAAAAAAAGAACTGTGCTTGAAGGTAGTCATGTTACCAAGGTGTATTCTAAAACTTTGATGCAAAGAAGCATTGAAGCTTCATTCCCACGATACAAGGTAGCTACTTATAGGTGCTTCTAAATCTCAAGTGATCACCTCGCCAGTCTTATCTGTGAGACCACTTGACTGCCCAAGGAAGAGTATTGTACACATGTTAATGGGGTAAAAGATTTGATCCATCTAGTTTTCAGTACAGTTAGTGTACAGTCCCTACATTACAGTAAACCCTCGATAACTCAGCATTTGATAACTCGGAATTTCATATAACTCTGGAAATGCCGAGATATATAAAATTATCTGGGAAAATCTCAGCATACTATCTGGCCACCTGTGTCACCTACCATGCCTCTGTGTCACCTACTATGATGCTCCATTCTTCACCTGCAGTGCTGGTAAGCGTTACGTTTTTACATTTAGTAATTACATGTACAAATATACAGGTCAATAATTATTTATTTTTTTTAGGAGGGGGGAAAGTGCCTCGAAAAGTTTGAATTTG
Organism: Homarus gammarus; assembly: GCA_958450375.1. Lineage (NCBI taxonomy): Eukaryota > Metazoa > Arthropoda > Malacostraca > Decapoda > Nephropidae > Homarus > Homarus gammarus. The sequence goes on from CAUDMG010003965.1 coordinate 390,109, forward strand.
GGAAACTCAGCAAGGACAGAGCCCCATATGTGCCGAGTTATCGAGGGTTTACTGTAACATTAAATGATTATGAACATTTAACCCCTTGTGTTATGGGGTCCCCTCTGTACTGAATAAAATCATATGGTGTTAGCCAAATAAAATATCAACAGTGGCATCCCAATAATGAAGGGTTTAATACCGCTGTAGGGTATATCTTATATAAAAATTATACTTTGAGAGGGTAGAATTTCCATTGTTTGAGTCTATTTTATGAACTAATTAGTCTGGTAAAACGATGTATTTCTGCACTAGAATAAAAGTATTGTTTTGAGTGGTTTGTGGGATGATACAGCAATAATGGATGAAGGTGAGTCAAACGAGTGTCTATTTGCTCTTGATTCTGAACACCTGCAACATTTATAAAAGAAATACAATATAATAATCTGAGTTACCTGCTTCCCTCTTAACACTTTCTCTGGTACAGGGATTCTCACTTCCAAATCTTCAATTGTTTGTGTCCATGCATAGGAGTCTTTCACCGCACCATTAGTTGAATCATAATGGTTATTTTCTTTGGTGGATTTACTGGATTTCCTGTGGAATATTTAAATAGTTCAAAAGATAAATAAACAAAATACAAATCATTTGGCACAACTGGAATATTTCAACATGAAAGATGTTACCAGTGTCTGACCTGTTCTAAGAATAAATGAAACATAGTGGATTGATCCTCATATCCTAGTTTATGATGGATCCAAAAGACAATTGGCTCACACAATGTACAGTTAACTGAAACCAGGTACTGTACAGGTATCTTTAATGAAATTTTAGGTTGTCTAGGGATTGGTGTGGTTGGACATGTAACCTTTTGATTAGCCATCAACAAATGATATGTCTAGGCCTGATGTGCATCTGTGTACATGTCAACTTTAACCTTGTATGTATGAAATCTGGGTAGCAAAAATAAATCGGTGTATGAAAAAGTTTGGTTCTTGTAAGTAGGATGTTTGTGTAAATACCTGCAATTTTTTCCACATTGTTACATTACAGGTGCAGTACAGTCACCCACAAAAGTCCTGTTCCCTCTCCTCCTGAACCACGAACCCTGAGATTCAGACTCGTGAATCCAAAGCATTTATGGGCAGAATAATACATCAGTGTTTACTGCTTCCAATTCATGAGTGTGAATCTCTGTGTTTGTGGAACAGCAGGAGAGGCATCAGGACTTTTATGGGTGACTGTACATCTATCAAAAATCTTATTCTCACAGGCCTGAACTTATTTATTCTCTTTAGTACATGTCAGTTTACTGGTTATAAGTCTTCAAAAATTAAGAGTTACCGTTTTTACATTACTGTTACATTGGAATCATACACTGTACCAGTACAAAATCTCACATAATAAAAGATGACAATTTATTTTAAAAGACACACCTTGATGAACTTGATGCAGATGGTGTAGTATTTCCTAATGTAGCTTCTGTGGTGATGACTGCTGCCGGTGTACCTGAGAGATGATCACCAGTCACTTCATCATGGGCTATAACAATTTCCTCAGCAACAGCTGGTGGAACCACATTTTCTTCACTAAAAAATAAAACAATAATAATAAGAAGAACAAGAAAAGAAAAATTAAGAAAATATACTGCAGTAAACTAGAAAAATTAACAAAATAACCCAAGAGAGGGATTACAGAGTGGCTGTAGAGTAACACAGGAGACATTAAAATGTAATACATTCCCTGACTGAAAACCGTCATAAATTTTCAGAGCAAAATCTACATCAGTCCTTTGAGTCTATGGGAAGTTTACGAGCAGAAACCATATGTGTTACATTGAGGTGGACATGGCCCTGTTGTGTCCCTTGAACTTTCAACAGAGGAAACAGTTGGAGCATTAAGGCCAGAAATCTCTTTTTAGTGGCTGAGGAGACAACCGAGTAGATTGCAAGAACAAATCTCCCCTAAACAATGCTTAATGGAAGGACAAGTTATGATACAAATTACCCTTCTCACCATGACAAATTCAGATTCAGATGTAGATCCTCAGTTATCTCACAGACATGTGGGGACTGAGGTCAAGCTAAATTGCATCATAAGCCAAATGAACAATGTGGAGAAATAATGACCCAATTCTCAGCTCCCTGCAGATTCAGAACTTCACTTTAGGGAGGTGGGTGTGAATGTAGGTCACCCACTCTTCTCTTCAGCCACAAATGGAAGACTGAGTTACAAAAGCCCATTTTGTGGCTGAAGGTGACTTATGAGATTTAAATCCGGAAGAACCCCTAAGCCAGGGTCTGTTATCATGTAAGGGGCATATATGGTTGATGGTAGGAAAACTATCCATGTGAATAATGTTTTAATATTAGCCAAGGGAAAAACATTTTTCTCATCCAACAAATCTAGCTTCAGCTATATCTACAGGTTGCTAAACGTAAGAGAATTCAGGTCAGGAGTTTTTACCCATAAGTACAATTTCCTATACAGTATGCACTTTAGGTGACAAAATGACGTAAAACAAGAAAAAACACCCTCTCCTACCTTTTGTGAAACTCACCAGTTTTGGGGCTGTAAATACTGCTGTGCTCTCTCTTCCAGGTACTTCTGTCGCCATTTGCAGTATGACTGACTAATGAGGTGTTGCCCCGAGATGTGAGTATTGCCATATATTTCTTCTCTGCAAATATAGCACAAATGTTGCAAACAATATTCTTAAATTGAAGAGGAAAATGATCTAAGATTCGTATCATTAAATACCCTCTCTGAGGGTAGTGATTTCTTCAATAACACCCCTAGACAACAGCAACAGGAGGCAATCCTAAGATCATTTACTCCCCTGTAACAACAGCTGTTCAAAATGAAAGGTAAGAAAGGTCATGGTTTACCATAATTCACAATGCCATACAGCTCATGCTTTCCAGTCCACTGCACAGGTCACAACTCCTTTGGCAAAGTTATAAACCAAATTTTAGTAACAACTCACTCACCCCACAAACATCCCTAGGAGGGAGGTGGGATTTGAGTTGTTTGTTACTGGCTCTGCAATAAAATGAGTTTTCATAACAAATCTTCAATTACATATAAGGACCAATTCAGAGTGACCTGTGGATCCAATGCCAGCAACCAACAAGAATATGGTGGAAAGAGTCACGTTATGCCTAGTTTAAATCTGCAAACATTTACTGTACCTCAAGTTCCAGGTTCAGTAGCACAAGAGATGTAAACAATTACCTTCAATATTTTGTAATTTTGATAACTTTCTAAAAGTAGAAACTTTTGCTTTTGGCACAGGATATACAGTAGGTACAGCAGCCATATGTGAAATGCTTATGTCTGTTGGTAAGACTACCTAAAGTGCATGCATGGTGGGCAGACTATACAATTATAGTTACTAAAATGGCCTTCTTTATAATTCACCTAACCTAACCATAAACAATACAGTCCGTCAATGCGGCTGCCGTACCTATATCCTCTACGTTTGTTTTTTGCTGTCACATGAACCCCCTAGCCCCTTATCCCTAGGGGCAAATTATCCATTTAATGAATCACAACTTTCAGCTGTTTACCATGAGTCTGTTCATATATATCTGGGTCCCAAGGTTCGATTACTGATATTACCCATACTACCCCAGGGGATAAAATTGCAGATTACAGCAACCAAAGGATCCGATAAAAAAAAAATGTGTTACGTTACATTGCCTAACCTTACCTGACCTGATGTAATATAAGAAAATGATCATAGATAAAATAGTTCTATCAATTGAGTGAATTTCCAGAATTCTGTGGTTGCTGTTGACTCCAATATTACCCCCTTGGGCATATGGTCATTCTTGGCGGCCATGATCAAAAGTATTAAAGAGAAATGGGAAAACGTTTACTTAAAGTGCTGCGAGCGATTTTTAACATCCTTATTTAAGCTAGTGTAACGTATTCCCCTATTTTTTTCAGAGTTGGGTTATGTATTATATAGCATGGTAATGAGATTCAGACGACCAGCACATTACACACTCCCCCTCTCATGGCTCGCCGACGATATTATAGTATAAATTATAATAAAAGAAACATTTCCCCAAAAGAGAACACTGTCACTAGCAATTAACAATAAAATTTATGGCGGAAAAGCAGTGTTCTTGCTGGAATGGTTGGCAGCATTAATATACACGTTAACCCACAAATGTGACTTACGGACAATGTCGAGATAAAAATCCAAACACAGTATTTAGGAAAGAAGGGAGAGAATTGCCTTCCTGAGCAAGGACGTCTGCTAAGGTGATGTCATGACGATTGTTTGCTGAAGGAACAGAAGTCATTGTGATAACACTACTGAGGTCTCTAGGTGTGGACAGTCCCCATGGAGATTATCCTCAAACGATTAACTCAAATGTTGGCTGGTTAGAGTGACAAGTTCTTCTATCTGTCCCAAAGGTTTAATATAGACCCTGGTACACCATTGGGTCTGTCCTCCAGCTGATCAACAAATAGTTTGTTTACAGCAACAACTGACTTAAAACTAATTACTGCCCAATGACATTAATCCGATATTTCTATTAATATTACACCAGTCTTCTTTTGATACTATTAATTAATTAATGATCTCTTGAAAATATCAATGACTATCGTAAAGGAATGAGATACCCGGTGGGTTAGCTGATGAGCATCCAAGGTGTACACGCAAATAGGATAAAGTTTAACCTGTACACCGACTACACAGTCAAGCTCGTTAGACATTTCGGAACCATCACCTTCTACTAATTATCAGATCTCATTAAAAGTTATGTAAACAAAATTAAGACTATACAACGTGCTCAACTTTAGTCGTCTCCTTTGTGACGTCGATTGGAACAATGAAAGTACACCGAATGACCTAAATAATCCTGTTGCAACTCTTTGTAGAAACTTTGAAAGATAATTTCTGCATTGTTGAACAATAAAGATGTGGATACTTGCTGGAAAATTACAGAGTAAAATAAATATTTGATCGAAAAATACGCCCCTAAGACCAAGACCATTAGTTCAAGAGCAGCTAGTAACTTAATACACACTTGGCAAAATTAAGAAGAAATCTTAGTTTCTAAAGATGGGTTGTTACTAACTCTGATCAATGAAAGTCATAAGATAAGTGGTGGATATAAATATAAATAACATTAAGGGAGAATTTAAGGTACCTACAGTATATGATGGTTGGGAAGGCCCAATTAGTACTCAATAGTGTAATAATATGAAAATTGTAACCGTGTACAGACGCAAGATTATATGTACGGACACTGATATAATTCATACAAAACATAATACCTGTGTACGAACTACTCCTTCGAAATGTTTACCATTTTCTGTGACACTACACCATAGAAAACGTAGGTACTGTAGTGGATTCCTCCCCTACAAACGCTGTTTGTCGCTGAGTAGCCGACCCCACGAATTCCCCAGTGTATGCCTCGTGGTCTCGGTCAACCAGCGCCGCCATACATCACGGAGGTCAACTAATAAGCCACGCCTACCCCCGCTATTTAAGATCTGACCTCGTGGTGACCTCTCTTTTTCAAGCTACAGCCGCAGCAAGCAACATCATCTCCGCCGCTGCCTGGCGGCCCTCGCTCCCGCCGGCGAGCATGGCGACCCACAAGCTGGTCCTCCTCTGAGCTCCCTCACCAACCAGCTCTCTCTACATCACGCTTGTAACCATGCTGCCACTTCCCAGCACCAAGCTGCATTGTACATCCAATACAACATGTATACAGTGAGCACATTGTGAGTTTCCTTTCTCCATCCCATCCTGAGTGTGAACCCGAACATCCCATATCCCACAGTACTACCTTAAAAGATATCAGTTTGTTATGCAGTTTTACCTGCCTAACGTGCGCAGTACTATCGTGCACCAAAGTCGTGTCCACTACCCAGCCACAGTGAGGGTTCGAATAGCCTTGAGTCTGAAGTTTCGAAACAACTGGGGGTAAATGCTATGGTCGGCCAACAGATGTCTCCCACTGTAGTGTGTGTGTGGGGGGGAGTAGAGGAGGTGGGGGGGGAGTAGAGAAGGTGGGGGGGACAAGAGGTGGTGGGGGGGAGTAGAGGAGGTGGGGGGAGTAGAGGAGGTGGGGGGGAGAAGAGGTGGGGGTTAGTCTAGTAACAGGCTGTGTGTAGGTGGAGCATAACATCGTGAATTCCGCAATCACTGATAACAATAAGAATGTCATGAAGATAGTTAATATTATTAAGCATGGTGAGAGATGTGTAACGGGTAAATAAAAGCACCACAACGACCATATCTCTGCCGTTCATGGCTACGACGGTGAGACCGATGGGCACACCAGTAATTAATTCTCCGTGACTACCAGTAATGGTAGTCACGGAAAATACACAAGTTGTTACCAGGGTTGGCGCCACCCACACTGAAACATGCCGAGGTCTCATTCCTACCATCGTCGTCACCAACAGGTAAGTCACATTAATTTGTCAGCATAGCCCATGTCGTCCTTATACTATTGCAGGGTGTCCCATGAGTGACAGCAGATATTTGTAGAGGTGAAAGAATGTGAGATATCGAGTTGAAAATCTTCTATACACCTCAGCATTTTTCGGTTTACTTTAGGCGTGAGGTGGGTTGTAAAAATTACGCAGGGCAAAAATTTTGCCATGTTATATTTTATTTTCCTTGCCAATTCCAGCCATACTGTGAGCTGTTGTAATCCTTATTGGTGGATTACATAAGGTCTAGTAATAGCGTGAAAATCCGTTTGAAGATACTGAAATGTTCCATAACTTGCATTAAACAACATCATACGTTCACGAGTTCCAACTCCGCGCCTACCCACCCAACTATTAAAAACCTCATAATTTGAGCATCGTGGGTTACCACACCTAAACGCTAATCGACTACTTATTCTCCCCCTCCACCTTCCCCCCACTCCACTCCTCCCTCCCCCACCTCTTCCCTTTATCCCTCCCCCAAGACTAACGTCAATCGAACATTCCATCCCATCACCTTACCCTGCATTCCCCAACCCCCCTCCCCCTATTCTACCCACGGCGACGATTTGGACTACTGTAATGAACACTCACAGAACCGACAACATGGCTCCCCCCCCCTTTGTATTTAGAGTTAAAACCTTTACAACAAAGTTCAATCCCACGTAGCTTGAGCCGGATTAAGATATGTGGGAAAAAAAACAAGCAACACCCATGGCCACCCCCCTACCCCAACCTAAAATCATAACCACCACGTCACTATCTCCATCCGTTTCCCTCCATCTATAATAAAAAGTTTAACCCTACTCAGAAAAAATAATGAAAGGGCCCTCCAAACAAATTAAAGATGAGGTGCACCCCACCCAAATAGGGATGGGCCCTCCATTTCCTTTCGCCTTCTTTTCTCCACATCCTTTCCGCCCTCCCATCGCCCCAGTCACCCCAACCTACCACCCAATACCATGCAGTGGGCAGAAGGCCACACACTTTCTCTCCTCCTAAAAGTCTGTTCCGTTTAACCCACATTCTTCCCCCTTTAATATATTTCGCTATCGGTATCTCCCGCCTCGACTCTGCCATTTGTAATGGTTGCCTTGCGTAATTTGTAAAATCCACCTCACGGCTAAACGTAAACCGAAAAACCCATATAAGTATAGAAGTTTTATACTCAGAATCACATATGCTTTCACTTCTACAAATATCTGCTGTAATTAGTTGGACACCCTATTATAATTATATGACAGTTGTTATATGAGCTCCTTAGTTAACTTCACCATAAAAACATGGTGTTTGATGTGCTATGCTTTTGGTGGTCACATTTGCCTCACGTTACCTTACTCGGTTATGTTACACACCCAGTTGCAACCTGGGAGTTTGGGTTGGGTAATGTAGTATTTTGAGCAGAAATGGAATTCAGAACGACTCAATGAACATGAAGAAAAACGTTTTTATATAACGAACCCTTACGTAATGTGACCTATTACAGTTATATGTAATCTGGGACGAACATGTCACAGCTGAAAATTGTCAAAGAAATATGTAAAGCATATATTTTGATTATCGGCGAGGCTAACTACCTATAAACAATTAATATTTGACGATTGGCAAAAGTCCTGGGAAAATGAACCAACAAGTCCTAAGCTAAAATGATCAAATCATCAGTTTATCCTTGGTCACCATCAAAACATTCCTCTCAACACCACGAAACTATTCTGAATCGTCGAAGAATTGGCCATGCGCGATTGGCGCATGGCCAACTCATGTCTTCCCCTAATGGAGCCCCACCTATATGCTCCAACTGCCGAACACAAATAACAGTCCAACATATTCTCATTGAATGCCATATTTATAATCGGTATCGAACAATGTGCTTCACTAACCCTACAATGTAAGATATTTTAGCAGACCCCAAAATTTTCCCTAAGTTCAGTTTTTACCTTTTTGAAATACTGTAATCTCCTCCAAACAATATAACACTAAATTATAGAAAGACAAATAAATGTTCAATAATCCCTCAGGCCAGCCCTAGGAGAGACTCAAATGGGTGTCAGTGGTCTGGTTAAACTAAATCTTGATGATTATCGGCGAATGTTCACTCTACAGTCGCAGGGGTGGTGGTGGTGGAGGTTTGGGGGGGGGAGATCCACTTGCAGTTCACTATGAATACATGAAATAGGAAGGGTTTCATGGGCAGTTGATCCAAAAAGGTTTACCAAAACGCTATGTCAGAGTAACAATACTTAACCTAGGTGTTACTAATACCATTTATTTACTCTAGTATATAAAAGCCTGCATCAGTTACCACAACATAATATTACTCTGCCTTTTCAGTTATGCCTGCAGGACGAGCAAATTCGTCGGCAGTGATTGCTGAGCGAGGCCAAATCATCGGGATGTGGAGAGCTGGGGCAACTGTGCCGAACATTGCTCTCGAAGTGGGGAGGAGTACTAAGACGATTAGGAGGTGGATCCGCCGGTGGGAGGAAGAGGGCTCAGTGGAGACGAAACCTTGAAGCGGGAGGCCACGAGTAACGTAGGCAAGGATGGACGCCATGATCGTGGTAACTGCAACGGCATATCCAATGCGAACACCAGTGGGGCATACAAGAAATCTGGGCCTCAACTGCCATCACATGACGACGAGACGCCGACTTCATGAAGCCAGGATCGACTGCCATATTCCAGCTCACAAAGGGTGGCTAACACCTACTCACAAGGAGTGTCGACTCGGCTTTGCATTGGAACACCTTCCACATAGAGAAGAATACTGGAGAACCAATATATTTACCGATGAAACGGTGTTCAGGTCAGTGGGAGCCGAAGCGAGGCAGTGCTGGCGGCCCCGTAACACACGCTACCATGAGAAACACATTCAACATCGTGCAGTGAGTGGTAGGGTGTCAGTGTCATTCTGTGGGTGGATGTGGGCACATGGGCCAGGTGAACTGGTCAAGATCAATGGCGGTTTCACTGGTGAACAGTATGTAGACATCCTGGAGCAAGTGCTAATTCCTATGGCAGTTCCAGCCCCGACACTATCAGGCTGGTTCATGACAACAGTGCCATTCATACCAGCAACATAGTGAAGGGCTACCTCCAGGATCACCCTGAAATTGAAGTCATCGACTGGCCAACACTAGGATGTGACATTAATTCGATTGAACATATTTGGCCCATGATGAAACGTGATTGGGATATTGGGGAGCAGCGAACCTGTGCAGCAATAGAGGCCAAAGCTTACGACGAGTGGGAGAGTATACGTCGACGACCAGGGGTGTGCCTGAAGCTGGTCCACTCCATCCCTAATCGCCTTGATGAAGTCCTGAATGCAATGGGTGGCTGGACCAAATACTAAGATGTGTGTATTGGTGTATTGTTTGGATTTTAGTATTGTTTGTAAATACAATTAATATATATTAACTCGCCTACAGTGTTATCTTAACTTAACAGCCACAAATTATGTATTGTGTGGTATACAATGATCTGTATGACACGTCGTGGAATGTGTTGTCTTATAACACAATATAATTATATAGTTACAATTGTTACCATCATTCAAATGCTCATGATGTTCAGCACACAATATTAACGGTAACTGAGCACACTCCAAAATATATGAAGCTTGCTTATTGTGGTGGGGTGTTTAAACACAGGAACTTGGAAGAACTTTTACAGTCACCTAGATTAAGTCTGAATACTATTTTACAATACTGACAACGTTTTCACTGCACTCTTTTTAACATAAGTATATAACTACATAATATTGCATATTATCACAACTACTTATTAAGCAAAGGATGGGTGGAATATAAATAAATATTACCATAATCTCTTTGTCGGAATGACAACAAAATTGTGACGTGGTCGCTGAGTAAAACTAGCTGACCAAGGGGGTCCGACTAATTACCCAAACGTAGCCGCAATGAAGTCAAATGATGATCCTACAAGAATAAATCGGACTGCCAATCACTTCTCGACTAGTATTTGGTGTCACGAAGTCACAAAAAATTGGTAAATTTAATTTTATCCGAGGTAGTAGATCGAGTGCATGTACCTAACCTAACCTAACAACTCGGATTAAATTAAGTTTACCAATTTTTTTACTTTATGACACCAAATAAGAATCGAGAAGTGATTCACAGCCCGACTTACGTTTGTAGGACCATCACTTGACTTCATTGCGACTACATTTGGGTAATTAATCGGACAGGACCAAGGCAACACTACAACAACACAACTTGCTATCACCTTACCTTCACTCAACTGCTAATAACCACAACGTAGAGTCCTGGAAGTCCTCACGACGCCACAAACACGAGGTAATCCACAAACAGCAAACGTAAAACATGGAAATAGCGATCAAATACTGTATGACCACACACACATGTTGCCACCACCACTGCCGTACCTCTAATGATCACTGGCGAGTGGCGAAGCCGAGGTGCTTCGATTCCTTAATTCATTGGTTCGCTTTACTGATTCATATGAAAATAATCGACTGGACGGCGGAAAGAACACAATACACGATTGGTCCGTCATCTATAATCTCATTAATTTTCTTAAATCACTTCTATCCACCATTAGCTAAAATAAATCTGATAATTATTAACGAAAGATAGTCATGAGTTTCGAAGCTTCGTCAACGATCTGCTCTTACGTCACTAAACTAGTCCACAACAAATCAAGCAGTTGGCTTCCACAGCGTAATACTCCCATTACTATTTTTATTATTACTATTATTAATATTATTATAAATATTATCATTATTATTATTATTAGTTGGGGTTTTAGGCCGTGAGACGTGAGTTAATGTTCGACTGATGACTCGCTCATGAACTGCCATAGGAATTAGCACTCGCTCCAGGATGTCTACATACTGCTCACCAGTGAAACGGCCATTGATCTTGACCAGTTCACCTGGCCCATGTGCCCACATCCACCCCCAGAATGACACTGACACCCTACCACTCACTGCACGATGTTGAATGTGTTTCTCATGGTAGCGTGTGTTACGGGGCCGCCAGCACTGCCTCGCTTCGGCTCCCACTGACCTGAACACCGTTTCATCGGTAAATATATTGGTTCTCCAGTATTCTTCTCTATGTGGAAGGTGTTCCAATGCAAAGCCGAGTCAACACTCCTTGTGAGTAGGTGTTAGCCACCCTTTGTGAGATGGAATATGGCAGTCGGTCCCGGCTTCATGAAGTCGGCGTCTCGTCGTCATGTGATGGCAGTTGAGGCCCAGATTTCCTGCATGCTCCAATGTGAGCTGCCACGATCATGGCGCCCATCCTTGCCTACGTTACTCGTGGCCTCCCGCTTCAAGGTTTCGTCTCCACTGAGCCCTCTTCCTCCCACCGGCGGATCCACCTCCTAATCGTCTTAGTACTCCTCCCCACTTCGAGAGCAATGTTCGGCACAGTTGCCCCAGCTCTCCACATCCCGATGATTTGGCCTCGCTCAGCAATCACTGCCGACGAATTTGCTCGTCCTGCAGGCATAACTGAAATGGGAGAGTAATATTATGTTGTGGTAACTGATGCAGGCTTTTATATACTAGAGTAAATAAATGGTATCAGTAACACCTAAGTTAAGTATTATTACTCTGACGTAACGTTTTGGTAAATCTTTTTGGATCAACTGCCCATGAAACCCTTCCTATTTCATGTATTCATAGTGAACTGTAAGTGGATCTCCCCCCTCCCCCCCAAACCTCCACCACCACCCCTGCGACTGTGGAGTGAACATTCGCCGATAATCATCATCATCAAGGTTTAGTTTAACCAGACCACTGACACCCATTTGAGTCTCTCCTAGGGCTGGCCAGAGGGATTAGTTAACATTTATTTGTGTTTCTATAATTTAGTGTTATATTGTTTGGAGGAGATTACAGTATTTCAAAAAGGTAAAAACTGAACTTAGGGAAAATTTTGGGGTCTGCTAAAATATCTTACATTGTAGGGTTAGTGAAGCACATTGTTCGATACCGATTATAAATAGGGCATTCAATGAGAATATGTTGAACTGTTATTTGTGTTCGGCAGTTGAGCATATAGGTGGGGCTCCATTAGGGGAAGACATGAGTTGGCCATGCGTCAATCGCGCATGGCCAATTCTTAGACGATTCAGAATAGTTTCGTGGTGTTGAGAGGAATGTTTTGATGATGACCAAGGATAGACTGATGATTTGATCATTTTAGCTTATGACTTGTTGGTTCATTTTCCCAGGACTTTTGTCAATCGTCAAATATTAATTGTTTATAGATTGCTAGCTTCGCCGATATTCAAAATACAGTATATAGGTTTCCACTGCTTTACATAATTCTTTGACAATTTTCAGCTCTGACTTGTTCGTCCCAGATTACATATAACTGTAATAGGTCACATTACGTTAGGGTTCGTTATATAAAAACGTTTTTCTTCATGTTCATCGAGTCGTTCTGAATTCTATTTCTGCTCAAAATACTACATTACCCAACCCAAACTCCCAGGTTGCAACTGGGGGTGTAACATAACCGAGTAAGGTAACGTGCGGCAAATATGACTACCAAACGCATAGCACATCAAACACCACATTTTTATGGTGAAGTTAACTAAGGAGCTCATATAACAACTGTCGTATAATTATAATAGGGTGTCCCACTAATTTCAGCAGATATTTGTAGAGGTGAAAGAATATGTGATTCCGAGTATAAAACTTCTATACATATATGGATTTTTCGGTTTACGTTTAGCCTTGAGGTGGATTTTACAAATTACGCAAGGCGGGAGATAGCGATAGCGAAATATAGGAAAGGGGGAAGAAGGTTTAGTAGTGAAAGAATGTGGGTTAAACGGAACAGACTTTTGGGGGGAGAGAAAGTGTGTGGCCTTCTGCCCACTGCATGGTATTGGGTGGTAGGTTGGGGTGACTGGGGCGATGGGAGGGCGGAAAGGATGTGGAGAAAAGAAGGCGAAAGGAAATGGAGGGCCCATCTCTATATGGGTGGGGTGCACCTCATCTTTAATTTGTTTGGAGGGCCCATTCAATATTTTTTCTGAGTAGGGTTAAACTTTTTATTATAGATAGAGGGAGACGGATGGAGATAGTGACGTGGTGGCTATGATTTTAGGTTGGGGTAGGGGGGTGGCCATGGGTGTTGCTTGTTTTTTTTCCACATATCTTAATCCGGCTCAAGTTACGTGGGATTGACCTTTGTTGTAAAGGTTTTAACTCTAAATACAAGGGGGAGGAGCCACGTCGTCGGTTCTGTGAGTGTTCATTACAGTAGTCCAAATCGTCGCCGTGGGTAGAATAGGGGGAGGGGGGGGGGGGTTGGGGAATGCAGGGGAAGGCAATGTGATGGGATGGAATGTTCGATTGACGTTAGTCTCGGGGGAGGGATGAAGGGAAGAGGTGGGGGAGGGAGGAGTGAAGTGGGGGGGGGGTGGTGGAGGGGGAGTGTGGGGAGAAAATAAGTAGTCGATTAGTGTTTAGGTGTGGTAACCCACGATGCTCTAATTATGAGGTTTAATAGTTGGGTGGGTAGAGGCGGGGGGGGGGGGCTAGGTGAGGAGTTGGAACTCGTGAACGTATGATGTTGTTCAATCCAAGTTATGGAGCATTACAATATCTTCAAACGGGTTTTCACGCTATTAATAGGCCTTATGTAATCCACCAATAAGGATTACAACAGCACACATTATGGCTGCAATTGGCAAGGGAAATAAAATATAACATGGCAAAATTGTTGCCCTGAGTATTTTTACAACTCACCTCACGCCTAAAGTATACCGAAAAATGCTTATGTGTATAGAAGATTTTCAACTCAATATCACATATTCTTTCACCTCTACAAATATCTGCTGTCACTCATGGGACACCCTGCAATAGTATAAGGACGACATGGGCTATGCTGACAAATTAATGTGACTTACCTGTTGGTGACGACGATGGTAGGAATGAGACCTCGGCATGTTTCAGTGTGGGTGGCGCCAACCCTGGTAACAACTTGTGTATTCTCCGTGACTACCATTACTGGTGGTCACGGAGAATTAATTACTGGTGTGCCCATCAGTCTCACCGTCGTAGCCATGAACGGCAGAGATATGGTCGTTGTGGTGCTTTTATTTACCAGTTACACATCTCTCACCATGCTTAATAATATTAACTATCTTCATGACATTCTTATTGTTATCAGTGATTGCGGAATTCACGATGTTATGCTCCACCTACACACAGCCTGTTACTAGACTCCCCCCCCCCCCCCACACACACACACTACAGTGGGCGACATCTGTTGGCCGACCATAGCATTTACCCCCAGCTGTTTCGAAACTTCAGACTCAAGGCAATTCGAACCCTCACTGTGGCTGGGTAGTGGACACGACTTTGGTGCACGATAGTACATCCGAGATATATCAAAAGTTGCCAAGTGATTTCAGTCTCGAGTTAAAGTACTTGGAATAGAGAGAGTGAAGCAACATTACGGCAAAGAGAAAGGGAAAAGAGATTATCAACTAAAGCAGAAGAGTTAATAAGATGAAATGTCTTTGATTCCACCCTTTCTAACAGTTGGATAGAATAAGAGCCACCCCAGATATGAGAGCAGTACTCCAAGTTAAGTCGAATGAAACCCTTTTAAACCTGAAGTAATTGCTCAGGAGTGAAGTAGCTACGGTATCTATACAGCATTCCTAGCTTTCGGGAGGCAGTTTTAGCAATGTTTTGGATGTGTGGCTTCCATGACATGTTAGAGGAAATGGTGAGGCCTAGCATATCTCTTTTAGAATTTGGCAGAATGATTGAGCCCTGAAATGTGATTGGTGGGAGATCTTCTATATTGTAAAGTGTAATTGGTAAATACTGTGTTTTATTATAATTATTATTATTATTTTATCCTCTTCACCACTGATCAGCTTGTTAGCCGCTTGGGCAATCGGTCACGTCTCTGTTACACACTGTTCGCAAGTACTGGGCATGCACCGGCTCCTGAATGTACCTGAACCCGCTCCAGTGTTGGTCAAGTCTGGTCTTGAAAGAGCTCACACTCGGTGCCGTCATAACACTTTCTGGCAGATTGTTCCAAGAGTTTACAACCCTCACTCCGAAAAAGTTTACCCTCACAGTTTTCTGGACTTGCGGCTTCTTCAATCTTGAGCTGTGACCCCTTGTGGGGCGAGCGTCCGCCAGCTCCAAGTAAGGACACTCGATTGAGTAGTGCCCCTTGAGATGCTTATACACCTCAATTAGGTAACTCCTTGCCCGTCTGTATTATAAGCTAGGCAAGTTCAGGCGCTCCAATCTCTCAGGGTAGCTGAGGTGCCGAAGTGCAGGCACCAGTCTGGTTTCTGCTTCCCCATTCGGGGAAGTTTGAGAGTTAGGAGGAAGGGCAAAATGTGAAGAGTGAAGAGTAGAATCATCAGCATAAGAATGGATAGAATTAGTCATAGTGTGAAGTAAATTGTTGATAAAAAGAAGGAAGAGTAGGTGAAAGAACAGAACCCTGTGGAACACCACTATTGGTAGAAAAAACATTGTCATAGAAAACTAGAATTTTCATCAGAGAAAACGGAAAGGTTTTCATCATAGAAAATGGCAAGTTTTATTATAAAAAAAATAAAAAATTTTAATAATAGAAATCTATCATAGAAAACGGGAAATTTTCATCATATAAAACAGTAAATTCATCATAGAAGACTTTAATTTTCACAATAGAAATGGGAATTTTTCATCATAGAAAATGGGGAAAATTATTATAGAAAACGAGACATATAAAGCAAATATCATTTAATTATGGTATCTTACCAAATACCATACAACACACTGTACAGTACAGGAGTTGAAGAGCATAAATTCATAATTTGTAATCCATACAGAGATCACCACAAAGCTTCTGAAAATGTGGACCAAAGTGAGATGTTCCCATCACTCAACTATCCTGACAGTATTCTCTTGTAACAATAAAAAGTTTTTATTTACTTTTATTTTCTTATTTTTTTACCTTTTATTAATCTGCCCTCCTTTGTTGGTTACTCTCTGTATATCAACTTCGTACTGTATACTTGTGAAATGGAGAAGGTTAGGGAGCAACTGAGAGGGAGAGACTTGTTTATGGCCGAGGGGTGTTAAGGAATGTAGGCCCTCACTCACCACGGGGAGACATGCATGACAATGTTTTACTCAACACAAGGGAATTGAGAACAAATCACAACGGTTCTTTGTTTATTAACGACGTTACTCAAAAGGAACGGTTTCACTTTCAAAACAATAACCTGTCTTCCTAGCTAGCTAACGAGGGGTCACACGAATCACAATAAATTTCGTGAAACGGATATAACCTGAAAGGTCCTACTCACACAAATATATTCCGCCATAGGAAAGGATGACCCACGCACATCTATACATCACAATGCCAAAACAGACTGCCCTAAGACACAGACTGCAGGCGGTATACAAGGTGCCACGCGATCATGACGTCACGTCTCCTTGCTCTCTTATTGGTTCAGGCCTAAGGCATTCACACTCACAGGTCACTGTGATTGGCTCACGCTTGGCAGGAAACATTCATGACATTATTACACTGTGAAGCTTAAGTTCCATTTGATACAATTAAATATTTCCTGGTATATTCCTCCTTTTCTTTACCCTTAATTGTATTCGACATATTACAGTACTTCAGAGAGTTATAACGTGGTACAGTGGTAGTTTTAGACATCAGGTATAAACCACAAGTTGGTCTTCACTTGTTAATATCGTACTTGTATACAGTCCTGCTGCATCCTCCGGTCACTTAATTTACTTAGTAAAATAAATAAAATAATAATGCATTAGTATCTGTGATAAGGGACATAATGAAAAATGTATAGCAGAATATAATTCATTTAATCAACTTCATCTCGATACAAATGGTCATTCAACCTTGTTTTAGAACAGGGGTTCTCAACCAGGGGGGAATTCCCCCCAGGGGGGGAATTCAGGTTTTCAGGGGGGGGGGGGGGGGGAACTGATTCGGGAACAAGAGATATGTTCCGATGAGAAATCAATAACAGAGTTTTGGCCCTTGATGTGCGATTCCTACCCAAAAGTGGCAGAAGGAGCTATCCGTGCATTGCTTCCGTTTGTGTCGAAATATCTTTGTGAGTCAGGCTTTTAAACTCTGTTGCAAATTAAAACGAAGCAACGTAGTAGATTAGAGGTAGAAAATGACCTGCGTTGTGCCCTTTCAAGCACTCCTCCGCGTATCCCAGAATTGGCGAAGAAAAAACAATCACAGGTTTCTCATTGACTGTAATCTTCATCTGAATAAAATTAATTACAAATTTACAATATCCTGGTATTCTATTGAACTTTTTGTTTATTGCATTATGCTTCAGTTTGGTCTGTTAAGTAATTCATTATAAATATAAAAAAACTATTTTACTTTTATTCAAGTTTTATAAATCCATCAACATTTTCAATTGGCATTTAATTTGTAAAACTCCACTATAAAAATAATCCATGTAAAATTGTAAATGTATATGTACTAATATGGAAAAAATAAAGGATTTTCAGTATTATATTCATATTATTTGGAATGCACTTTTTGAGGCAGACAATCTTGGAAAGGAGGAGGGAATGACATTCTGACATATGGTGAAAGGGGAGCATGGGGGCAAACAAGGTTGAGAACCACTGTTTTAGAAGGAGCAGGATCTCACTAGACCAACACCTCATCATAGTTTAACAAGTAGGAGAATTTAAATTTATACCCAAATTTTCACTTATAATCCCAGAAAAAAGTAAAAAATGCCCAATAAAATGTACCCGGTATTATAGTAAAATTATTACATTATAGTTTCTAATCTAAAAACAAGAAAAAAATACAATGTCGATGTTTTTAACTAAAGTTTTGATGTTTCATGGTAATGCTAAGGGTACAGGGTATTTTTTTAATCAAAGAACCTTAAATGATTAACATATTTTAGGACGTGCAATAAACAGGAACCTAAAAATATAATAATTTAGAGACATTTAGGGATCCCGAATAAAAACGTGACCTTGTACATCAGTCAAAATTGCGACCATTCTTATCGACATAACAATTTAATCCTTTACATCTTTCATTCTTCATAATGCACAAACCTTTGCTAAATTTATTCACAACATCCAATGTACTGTATATGTGTAAGACCTCTGATTACTGAGGCAGTGAACCAGAAAGACCATTTTCTTATATACTGTACCGTTACTTGAGGGTCATATGCCTGTAAATTAATGTGGGTAGAAAATTTATGTTTGCAGCAAGAAAACTGGTAAAGCTTAGGGTGGTTAATCTTCAGGTGAAATAAGCTGGGTGGCGAGTCTTCAGGTGATCATTAACTTATAAAGAAATGTTATACAGGTATTTACATTACTGTGAACCCTTCCAAGGCTAAATGATATATTGTCAACTCGAGCTCATATTGGAGGAGCTTTAATACTAAGTACAGCTTAACCATTTTTGATTGAGCACTAACTTTACCACAAATCAGTGTTAAATGAGAAGAGATCAGAGGTTAGCTTTTGATTTTTATTCTTTTTGCTAGTAAAGGAAGTTTAACATATTGCATAGAACTGGAATCCATTAAATGCGGAACAATAATGGGAGACCTATCTTCTTTGGATACGGTACTTGAAATAATGATGTAAGAGTAGTACAGGGAATTAAAAATGGGAAGAGAGTCAAATCCAGTAGTCATTTTATACTTAAGAAAACTATATTAGAATATCAAAATAAATATGGAGAAGAAAAGTACAGGAGTTATGGCTTTAAAATGAGAAAGTCAAGAGGAGGGTAATAATGACAAGATACAGTACAGTAATTGAAAGAAATATTTTGAATGGTAAATAGGGCCTAGTAATGGAATGGAAAAATGAGAAAAGCACTTCAGTACTAGGAAAAATATTTAACGAGATAAAATAAACATAGTCCTCGGTTTCAAATTGCACCGAGATGAAACTTGGCAGGAATGTTTTAGTTAAGATTGCACTGAAGTCTGTAAACTGTATGACCTGTCTAATAACAAGCACTGAAAATATTGCAGTAACATTGAGACATTAAAACTATTTGTTCTCAGCACTTCTTTAAACCTCTGCTGGGGAGAAATGACGAAAAAATTTAGAGACAGTTCTGGTGTGGTGGTCCCTGGTACACCTCACAGATTTGAGTCTTCAAGTTCCCAAGTGAGGTTCCCAGTTGATTACGGTTGTAGTGCTGAGGATGAAACATTTCTATTATGGGGAGCAGAGGGTAGATTGTGGTAGGTTTCATACACATTGAATTATAATGTAGTTTGAAAGTTAGCGATATAATGTGTGATGTGAGTGCTGTTGTGTGATGTTCAAGGCGTTCTATTGTTGCCCTCGACGCTGTTCGTGTATCAATCAGTCTCCCCATTCCCAAGTAATATTGGTATAGGAAGGAAGTTCATAGATATATTGATCGAAATTAATAATCCCAGGGTCGAAATGTAAAAATTCCAAGTTCATGAAGTGGCTCTGCAATTTAGTGGTACTGTAAATACATAATTCTACATTAGCAATAATATATCCTCATATATTAAACTCATTTGTTTGGATTTCTTCTGTTTATATAAAAAAAAGGTCGTTTAACCAAACAGGAACACAGAGAAAACTCCCTTACCCCGTCAATGGTAACTGTTGGGATGAAGTAAACGCGTGGCTTGAGTGACGACGTCCGGACACCATTCTTATAGAGCAGACCAGACCCAACTGTACTCTTAGAGCATTCATCAATCGGGGCCCAGTCGACGCCAACCTCTCTGCTACACTGCAGGTAAGTATTTGAACAAGAACAGTAAATAAAACAAAAGGTGAGAATAGCTGAAGAAAGGGACTACAGTACTCGTGTATTATATGCTAGAAAAAGGGTTTTGTAATTGTCTAAGTCAATTTCACACGTTTCTACATCTCTTTAGTTTTCTCTTATCTGACTGATAATACAACAAACAAACGTAAAAACGATTCAAATGTTGAAAATACACAAAAACACAGAAGTAAAGTTAAAAATAAAAGTATTATATATATATATATATATATATATATATATATATATATATATATATATATATATATATATATATATATATATACACAATCGGAAATTTAGGCAACCAAACGCTTTGAAAACAATAGCATCAAAGATTAACGATTTCTAAATTATATATAAAGTCCCTGATGTTATGTTTTAAGTTCACTACATTGCTAATGGAGAGTGTGGATACAACAAACACACAGGCGGCAGAATGGCTTGACTACATTTGGTCACATTCATTTCCGCAACTTGTCCTAGGAACGCCCTGAACGTGTCCCATAACCCGTTTGGCGAGCGTTGTATTGACTCAGACGCCGCGCCACGCCTCACCTACAACAGGAAGCGAACAACTGAATATCATTGTCTCCCATACTCTCCTTAATACAGCCACACTATACAGCTTCTCGTTTAGTGATCTCAGAGCAACAACTCGCTAACAGTGGGCAGAGTGGGAGTGCTCGCAGTGGCTCTGATAATATGAACAGTTATAACAGCTCAGGAAAAACGTATCCTGGTACAAGGAAGGCTGAACTGACCTTATAAACTGGATATTGACGCCCAAGACAGGATTAACGTTACACAACACATTCTTGAATTGTTTGTTTCAATATACTGTTAAGTTTAAGGCTACTTGCTTTACTGTATAACTTTTCTTATGACTCAAAAAATCACCAATTGATCTTTCTTTTAATATATATAAAGTAGATGTTTACATAGAAATAAAAAAAATAAAAAATCCACAGCCTACATTCTATATGCACAAGGGCAACTCAGTAGGTACAATAACACTTGAGAAATGTGGCAACGCCTATCATCATAAACACCAAGTTATTTACATTTTATACGAGGAGACGGTGCCGTGATTTCTTCCGTCACCTCTAAAACTTCTGTTCATCACCCTATTCAAAGCGTTTATATCCTGCCATTGTCATTCATGTGGTCAATATGGCCTTTCACCCAAATTTTGCAACATCCTCTCGTGCACTTTGTTGACCTATTCGTATACAACAACATCCCCTCTATTATCGCGCACATTGTTTTCGTCGACCCACTACAGTACAGTACAGTACCGTACAGTGCATATCTTTTCCCGAGACCTTTACTTACGGTTTATAATTAAATGTATTAATATTTGTCTCTTATCGCCGTTAAAAGTTGATTTCACCCAAGACCCAGGATCTATAATCTTAGCCAACGTATATATATGTAATTCGCTATCTGTAGCTGTACTTGTCTGGAAAATATTGACTGTACTGGGAGAAAAAAAAAATGTATTCGTCCCTGTACAGTGTTCCGACACACCACAGCAGTCCTAGTACCCTGGTCCACCTCGAACGTCCTGCTGCTGTCTCGTGTTTACTCTTATCAACGCCGACATTACGTCTTTCACTCGTCCTTTCATCTGTACATATCTTGCACTTTCTTGCTTCCCGACATCTCATGTCCCTCCTTCCTACATACAAGTGACTGTCGCGAGGTTTTATCTCCGCCTGTCAACATGGTCTGGGTAGTGTTCACTCACCTGTTCCCCAGTGAAGGCGGGGTACGGTTTGGTCATCATGCAGTGGAATAACTCCATCTGGGTTGCGATGGTGAGGGAGTTCTGAGCGCACGCCATCACCTTGTTACCGAAGCACTCGTTGGGGCCGTGTTGACATTCCATCTCGTAGTCACCAGTCCCCGTCGGCGTTGCCTGTATCAGAGAGCACGGATATTAGATTGCATGTTTTATCTGTGACCTTAACAAGATACTTTTATACACCGGCTCTGACTTCATTCCTTCATCAAGTATGACCGCGCGTCCGACACTGTAATCAACAGCCTGAATTCCCCAAACTGAAAAATTAAACATCCATTTACAACTGGGTGAACTGGGGCTGTTCTGACGTGAACCAGAGGCGACCAATAGGACAGGAATTGAGCCCTATATCCACTCAAGCCGTCGCTACCCTAAGACACGTTACAAGACCTTTCAGCGACCAGTAATGTTTATATACTCAGTTACGACACGTGCATACTCATGATTCATTTGTTTTTAAACCCATGGAATCCGAAATCAAAACAATACGTCACACAGTTTAAGAATAAGGTGGTCTACTCCAAAATATTGTTGTTTCAAAGAAGAACATATCAAAACATGGTAAATTGAACAGTAAAGGGAGTTGGGAGTGGTTAAGTGAGAGTAAGAGCTGGAGGCAGTTGTAGACCACGGGAGTGAGAGTGAATGTCCGTCTCATGAGTCCCGTCGCTACATCAATACAACAATACTTTACACATTCCTGACTTATTCATATACTTATCATTCTATTATACTTCACTAATTATTTTTCTTTATTGGATCATTGCAGCTTTTTCACCCTAATCAGATAAGAGTGGGTTAAGAAACAGATGTACTATTAGGAACCTGATAGCTCACTTTCCCTTATTTGATGGACACTCAACATGTAGTTTCCCTTGGTAGACTCAACTTACCCACACCATATGGTAAGTACACCTGTCTTCACTTTTACTACCATTACAACAGCATTTAATGTCTGTTATAATCTCCTTTCCTCATACGCACAAACCATTCATTATCCTCATCATTATTATCATTTTCAGTTATTACTAAACTAACCAAACCTGGGACGAATCTTTTGGAGGGTGGTTTTTCATATCGCTTAGAATATTGTACTCCTTATAAATTGTCCTTCTAACCCGCCTTATTCAGCCCGACCCCTTCTGAATTCCGGGTTGTGCAACAGTTAGGAGGGAGGGAAGAAGCCACTATGGGAAGAAAAAACAAAGTGGGGAAGGAGGGAGAGAGGAGGGAGCCACTATGGGAAGAAAAACAAAGTGGGGAGGGAGGGAGGGGGGAGGGAGCCACTATGGGAAGAAAAACAAAGTGGGGAGGGAGGGAGAGGGGAGGGAGCCACTATGGGAAGAAAAACAAAGAGTGGGGAGGGAGGGAGAGGGGAGGGAGCCACTATGTGAAGAAAAACAAAGAGTGGGAGGGAGGGAGAGGGGAGGGAGCCACTATGGGAAGAAAAACAAAGAGTGGGAGGGAGGGAGAGGGGAGGGAGCCACTATGGGAAGAAAAACAAAGAATGGGGAGGGAGGGAGAGGGGAGGGAGCCACTATGGGAAGAAAAACAAAGAGTGGGGAGGGATAGGGAGGAAGCAGGTAATAACAACCACACCCATGGCTCCCTCCCAAGGCCCGGAGCAGGAGGGGTCGTCCTTGGCAGGTGGTCAGTGATCATCTCCCTCCCTTCCTCTGGCCTGAAACCACTACACCCATCCCTACTGGTACTCAAGTTGTATCACTTATGTGTTGCTTCACCCACACGTCTACACCTCCACCTCCATTTAACCCAACAAGCTGGTGAGATTTCTCTTAGATGTTTCATTTTGGGTTTTTATCGAATTAAAAAAAATATCTAGCAAGATATTTTGTCTCTTGGAGTGTTGTGTGGTTAGATCGCTGCGAGTGGGAAAGGTCTGGTGGGATTTTGTCCAGTGAGAAAATTGTGTGAGGGTGTTGTGTGCACCTGGTTATATTGTTGCTTCACCAGGTGTTGACGGTGACAGTGAGGGGAGGGAGAAAATTATAAGTGAGACCAACAAATGACTCATTAGCATCTTACATAATATTAAGTACTTAAGAGATGAAACATTTATATGATAAATACCTGAACCTATAATTACACATAACGTCAGGTAGTTATTCTGGCATCAGGTGAAAAGGGGATAATGACCCAATGATCTAATAGTTTAAGAGTAAATCAGTTGCTGAGATTCACTATTACATCTCCAGTTAAGAGGAAAATTGAACTTACGATCCCCTACCCCTACACCCCCTACCACACCCATCATCACCATCCCCTCCCCACCACCCCTAGCCTTTATGCCCCTTCACCTTAACCCATCACTCCCACCCCCTCTCCCAAGGTAATATAAATATACCTCTTATCCGCCACTATCCTCTGCCCTTCACCACCATGTAACAACCTCATCCCCCCACCACCTCCCTACCCACCCTCCCAGTAAAGTACCCTTCATCCGCCTTCTAACCCCCTCCTCTCTCTCCTCCTCCATCCCCAGTCATAATTCAATGCCAAGGTCACCTAAGACACGTATACCTGTTTAGAAGTCTGAAGGTGGGTGGGTGTGTGTTGTGGGCTAGCATGAATCAACTTACAATAGGACTCACCGTAGCCTTGCCGAAAGGAACAAACTCCAGGTCCATGATATCCTGCAGGTCACGCCAGGTCGGGTACAGCTGGTCTCTGAAGAACTTCATCGAGTCAGAACACAGGGACTCGAAGTACACCGTCACCTTTACCCGACCCCCGCCGCCCCCCGACACCTGCCGGGAAGAAGAGGGAAGTAGATGGTTAATTAATTATTGTTGACACCTGTAACTACCAGACACCACCACAAACATAACACCAGTACCCTTCAAGCCACACACACAGGTACTGTAGAGAGTGTAATGAGGTTTAACTCAGGGTAGAAATATAGGTAGAGTTTAGGAGTAGATTGGTAACGTGGCAGATCAGTTGTTGAACTTGGTATTATATTCTTAAGGGAAAACTTCTAAATATAAATTCTAAGTCCAGCTATTTATTAGTTAACCTAATGGCATGAAAACATTAATAGATCATTATATTTACGTTACTAGACAATGACTCTCGGACACAACCATGAAGTGGATACACTTCCCACCATAAGTAACTCATCCTATAGATCGCTCTGACAATGACTCACGTGTGACCTGAGGGAGGCCCAGCGGCTGGGGATTGTTTGCAGGTGCTGCTAGCTGGGGACTCTGTGCTGGGGAGGGAAGTCCCCTTCCCAACCTCGACTTGTCACGAGTGTGACTCTGAGTTCTGTCTCTCGTTGGGAAGGAGCTGTCGGCCCGGCAGATGTCGTCACTAATTAACACTAACCTGGGTGTGTCGAGACAGCTGTGTTTGGCCAGGTGCGTGGTGTTGGCTGGAGGGTAGTTTCTTGAATAAACATGGTCACGACGCCGGTTTAACTACTCCCGTGGCGGTGAGAACTCTGGTTCCCTTTGTGACCGTGACGTACACTGGGTCAGGTCTTAATCTCACTGGTTACTGTAGGGTGGGTCAACTGACGTGGGTGTACACCTGCGCATCTACTTACTGTTATAGGTGCTGTTCTTCTCTGGGCTGTAAGCTATGGTCTGATAAACATTCATTACGAGAGAGAGAGAGAGAGAGAGAGAGAGAGAGAGAGAGAGAGAGAGAGAGTGGGGGGGGTGTGTGTGGAAGGAAACAGATGGAAACAAACGCAGACACACACTCAAGCGTGTTTTTGACGATCAACTGTGAGACAAGAGCGCGACTTTTGCCACACCCACTCACCCCACGACTAACATCCATGTAAAAACAACAACAACATAAATAAAAGAACGCCTTAAAATGAAGTAAGATAGTGTTATTTCTAAATCCTGTACATAAATGAGAAACATCAAGTGGATATAGAGAAATTTAAGATGGCGGGGCTTTGGAAATCATAAAATTAAACAAGAAAACAGTTTGTCAATAAGAAATAGGGAATTTCCCCAGTCACGGATCAACAATGTCTAGTTAAAATAATTGGTGTTAATTACTTGAAATAATTACAGATATTTAAAAAGTCAATTATGCTGTGCCTGTGAGTTTTAAATCATCTTTATATACATTTTCTTAAAAATATAGACTATCAGGTTGTCTACTGCTCTGGAAAAGGCAGGTACACCACACGGACCCATAAACAAGGACACCACACGGACTCATAAACAAGGACACCACACGGACCCATAAACAAGGACACCACAAAGACCCATAAACACGGACAACACGCGGACACACAATCAAGGACAACACACGGACCCATAAACAAGGACACCACACGGACACACAATCAAGGACACCACACGGACCCATAAAAAAGGACACCACACGGACACACAATCAAGGACAACACACGTACCCATAAACAAGGACACCACACGGACACACAATCAAGGACACCACACGGACGCATGAACACAATCAATTCCTCACTCAACACTAGTGAAAAACCCAAGAGAGTGTTGTTATGCATTTATACACTTAATAATAAATCTAGACGTGTTTAGACTTTACGGCAGAGTACAACCAGATGTCTAATAATAATAACAACAACAACATCAATAATAATAATAATAATAATAACAGCAATAACAGCAATAATAATAATAATAATAATAATAATAATAATGCCGATTAATTATTGACCAACTCGAAGGACGCACAAAAGGTAAAAAAACAAGGAAGGTATAAAAACTAATTGTTGGTGACTCACAGGTAAGGTACTTGGACAGGGCTTTTTGTGGTAAAAACAAAAATAGGATGAGGGTGTGTTTGCCAGGAGCTGGGGTGGGGGATATAGTTGACAGGATGGACAATATCTTGTCTGGTAATGGGAACAAACCCATTATCTGCCTCAGTGCAGGAGGCAATGATATTGGCCGGTGGAGGAGCGAGGAACTTCTTGATAAGTTCAAGGCAGCTATAGATCGTATTAGGACTAAGGGAGGGATCCCTATCATATGCGGTGTCCTGCCTAGAAGGAGAGTTGGCAGTGAACGGTTGTCAAGGGCAGTTGGTGTCAACGACCGTCTTGACAGATATTGCAAGTCAATATCAGTCCCATTCATTGACAACTGGGACAACTTCTACGGTAGAAGGGACCTTTATGCTAGGGATGGGGTGCACCTGTCTCGGGATGGGGGTGGCAACCCTGGCTGGGTCTCTCGAGAGGGCAGTTCAAAGGATATCGAAGTCTTTAAACTGCTAAGGGAACATATGGGCACGGGGGTGGAGGAGACTGCAGTGGGAGCGGGTAAACAAAGTGAAAGATTACAGGAAAATAGTGTTAGGAATGACGACAACAACTAAATTAGACGGAGTTAAAAGCTAAACGCGGTAAAGAGAGGACTCAGAACACGACTAACTTAAATGTCTACTACGCGAACAGTAGAAGTATGAGAAACAAAATGGATGATATTAGGGCCTTGGTATGTACCGAAAAAATCGATATAATAATATTCACTGAAACATGGATCAACCTAGACTCACGTGAGTTACCGGTCGAATACCAAATTGCGGGTTACAAATTGTTCCATACCGATAGGCAGACCAGGAAAGGAAGCGGAGTAGGAATCTATGTCAGGGATAATCTGAAGTGTGAAATAATTAAGGAAATAAAAACTGAGCGGAATACAGAAACAATTTGGATAGAATTAATCGACGGTAGGGAAAAATTAATCATAGGAGTAATATATAGACCTCCCAATCTTGATAGAGTTAACGAGCGACTTATCTGGGATGAAATGCGCAGGGCTTCCATACACAACAAAGTCTGTATAGTAGGCGATTTTAACCTTGGCCAAATAGATTGGACTGACCGTACGGGTAACTCAGTATCAGAGGATTTCCTCGAAACGATCCAGGACTGTTTCCTAAGTCAACATATAACCGAACCCACCTGGGGTAATGATATACTCGATTTAGTTCTGTCGAACAGAGAAAACCTCGTTAGCAATGTCGAGGTAGGGAACGAACTTGCAAACAGCGATCACAAAGAAATTAGATTCCAGTTAGATTTTCAGGTCAGACTCAAGGAAAATTCCATTAAAGTCCCAGATTTCAGAAGGGCAAACTTTGATAGTTTAAAGAGGCAGCTGAGAGAGGGGGTGTCGCGCTTGGGCGTGAACCTGACAGATGACACCGACCTGATAACGAGATCAAAGATTGTCGAGTTCCACTGTCAATTTAAATAATGAGTTACTTAATGCACAAAGGCAGAACATACCATACAAAAAACTCAGATCAGACAACAATGACCCTAAATAGATAAATAATTATTTAAAGAACATTATTGACCAAAGGAAGGCTATAGGTAGAAGGATAAACCGTGGCGAAATTTACCTCCGGGAGTATTATAAGGTATTGGCCGGTAGGGTTAAGACCGAGATAAGGAAAGCAAAGAGGCATAATGAACTGAAGATAGCAAGGGAGGCGAAGACAAACCCCAAAGGATTCTACCAAATGTATCAAACTAAAACACGAGAGAAGATTGGACCAATACAGTCAGATACCGGCGAGCTAACTGATAACGACGGAGAAATGAGCAATAATCTGAATAAATATTTTTCAACAGTTTTCACCACCGAAAATTTAAACAAGATACCCGAGGCTCCGACTCTATTCAGAGATAGTGAAGAAAACAAATTAAGCGAGATAGTAGTGACTAGTAACGATGTTAATAAGCAAATAGACAAACTGAAGCCTAATAAGTCACCTGGTCCCAATGAGATATTTGCCAGAGTATTAAAGGAATGTAAGGAAGAGCTTAGTATGCCCTTAGCAAAGTTGTTTAACATGTCCTTAAAAACAGGTGTAGTACCAGAATCCTGGAGGATAGCGAATGTAATACCGATTTTCAAGAAGGGGGATAGATCACTATCCTCTAACTACCGCCCAATCAGTCTAACGTCAATAGTAGGCAAATTACGGGAATCAATCATTTTAAATTCTATTCGAAACCACCTGGAGAAGCACAAGTTGATCAATGATTCCCAACATGGCTTCACAAGCGGGCATTCATGTCTAACTAATCTATTGACATTCTTTTCATCAGTTTTCGAATCGGTGGACGAGGGGCACAATTATGATGTGGTATATCTCGACCTTAGCAAAGCCTTCGACAGAGTCCCCTACGAAAGACTAATTAGAAAGGTAGAAGCGCATGGCATCAAAGGTAATATCCTTAAATGGATTAGGGCGTGGTTACGGGACAGGAAACAGCGGGTGAGCATAAACGGCACTAAATCGCATTGGAGCAACGTCACTAGTGGAGTTCCCCAAGGCTCAGTACTTGGACCATTATTATTTATTATATACATAAACGACATGGATATCGGCATAGGTAGCAACATTAGTAAATTTGCTGATGACACTAAAATAGGACATGTAATTAAATCTGACGTGGACTCTGCAAAACTACAGGAAGCTCTAAACAAATTTTTCGAATGGTCGGAAAAATGGCAGATGAAATTCAATGTGGACAAATGTAAAGTACTCAGTATAGGAGATGCAAACAGGGAAACCAGTTACCAGACGAACAACGATGCCATTGTGGAATCCGACTGCGGGAGAGATTTAGGAGTAATGATAAGTAGGAATCTTAAGCCAAGTAAACAATGTGTTTTTGCTCGTCACAAGGCTAATAAAGTACTTGGGTTCATACAAAGGAGTGTTAGTGACAAGACTAGCGAGGTCATCTTAAAATTATATCTAGCGCTTGTGAGACCTCACCTGGATTACGCAGTTCAGTTCTGGTCACCGTATTACAGAATGGATATAGAATCCTTGGAAAGAATCCAGATGAGAATGACAAGACTAATCCCGGGCATTAGGAACCTTGATCACAGAGACAGGTTAAAGTATCTTAATTTGCACTCCTTCGAGAGACGTAGAGTGAGGGGTGACATGATAGAGGTGTTTAAATGGAAGTCAGGGCTAAACAAAGGGGACATTTCAAAGGTACTCAAACTATCCAACCAAGAGCAAACTCGCAACAACAGTTTTAAATTAGACAAATTTAGATTTCGGCGTGAAATATGTAAACACTGGTTTGGAAACAGTAGTGGATGAATGGAACAAGTTACCAAATATCATCATTAACTCGAATACGCCGGATAGCTTCAAACATACACGTAGGTTGGATGCTTATATGAGCAATAGGGGTTGCGTATAAACGGGACTGCCCAGTATGAGTTAATAGGCCCGCTGCAGTTTCCTCCATTCTTATGAAGAACAATAGTTAGAATCCTGGAAACCGTCAGGGAGTCCTTCGAGGCTAGATCCTTATGACACTCCACTGAGAACCTTCCGACTAACACCGTTTATGACCCCCACCCTTTGTTACCTGTCTTCGAGCCAATTGTTAATCCACTTCAGAATCTTCCCCAGTGACGCCATATATCTTGATCTTAAGTGACTAGTCGTGCGTGTGGATGTCTTTGTCAGATGGCCGAGAGAAATCAATGTACAACACATCTACTGGTGAAGGTTGGTCCACATATTCTGTTATTGTCTTGAGTAAGTTTGTCAGGCAGGACTCTCTCTCTCTGACACCGTGTTGTGATACGTTGATGAGGAGTGTGTGTTTGGTAAGGTGTTGGATGATGGCGTCTCTCAGGATTTTCTTAAGAGTTTGTTCATATATGAGATAGACTGTTGGGCCTGTGATCTACTTTACTTTACCCACCCTTCTTTTCCCTGCCGCCTGCTCCCCGCCACCCTACAACGGTATCACCAACGAGGTTACTTTTTGCATCTTTCACAGGTACTGGGTCCTTGCGAGTGACTGATATTATAGGTGAGAAGTTGTACTCGTTCGTGGTTGTCTGTAAGTCGTATTGAGGCCACTAGGTGAGGAGGAAGAGGAGTGAGGGAGCGAGGGAAGGAGGGAGGGAGAAGGAAACATAAGGAAATGAAGGTAGAGAAAGCTATTTTACAGTGAGGAAAAGGATGAGGGAGGGAAGGAAGAACAGAAGATAGAAGGTAAAAAGGAGAAACAATGCAAAGAGCAAGCAACACTCGACACACCACAACTGGCAACACTCGACACACCACAACTGGCAACACTCGACACACCACAACTGGCAACACTCGACACAAGCAACAACAGGCAACACTCGACACAAGCAACAACAGGCAACACTCGACACAAGCAACAACAGGCAACACTCGACACAAGCAACAACAGGCAACACTCGACACAAGCAACAACAGGCAACACTCGACACAAGCAACAACAGGCAACAGGCGACACAAGCAACAACAGGCAACAACAGGCGACACAAGCAACAACAGGCGACACAAGCAACAACAGGCAACACTCGACACATGCAACAACAGGCAACACTCGACACAAGCAACAACAGGCAACACTCGACACACCACAACTGGCAACACTCGACACACCACAACTGGCAACACTCGACACACCACAACTGGCAACACTCGACACACCACAACTGGCAACACTCGACACAAGCAACAACTGGCAACACTCGACACAAGCAACAACTGGCAACACTCGACACAAGCAACAACAGGCAACACTCGACACAAGCAACAACAGGCAACACTCGACACAAGCAACAACAGGCAACACTCGACACAAGCAACAACAGGCAACACTCGACACAAGCAACAACAGGCAACACTCGACACAAGCAACAACAGGCAACACTCGACACAAGCAACAACAGGCAACACTCGACACAAGCAACAACAGGCAACACTCGACACAAGCAACAACAGGCAACACTCGACACAAGGAACAACAGGCAACACTCGACACAAGCAACAACAGGCAACACTCGACACAAGGAACAACAGGCAACACTCGACACAAGCAACAACAGGCAACACTCGACACAAGGAACAACAGGCAACACTCGACACAAGCAACAACAGGCAACACTCGACACAAGGAACAACAGGCAACACTCGACACAAGCAACAACAGGCAACAACAGGCAACACTCGACACAAGCAACAACAGGCAACACTCGACACAAGCAACAACAGGCAACAACAGGCGACACAAGCAACAACAGGCAACACTCGACACATGCAACAACAGGCAACACTCGACACAAGCAACAACAGACAACACTCGACACAAGCAACAACAGGCAACACTCGACACAAGCAACAACAGGCAACACTCGACACAAGCAACAACAGGCAACACTCGACACAAGCAACAACAGGCAACACTCGACACAAGCAACAACAGGCAACACTCGACACAAGCAACAACAGACAACACTCGACACAAGCAACAACAGGCAACACTCGACACAAGCAACAACAGGCAACACAAGCAACAACAGGCAACACTCGACATGCACAAACATCTCAAAGCTAAGACACTTCAGGTTGAAAGTACATCGGGATTTTTTAGTAATAGAAAAATAAGAAAAAATAACAAAATAAGAATATAATAATATTAATAATAATAATAATAATAATAATAATAATTCATATAAGAGAATTGGGTACATATGTCACAAGCTCTCAAATTACATTAAACAAACTATGTACAGAGGGAATCCGAACATAGTCGTAGGATTACGGATTAAGAATAAAGGTGTATGACAAGAAGGAAGAGGTGGAGAGGAGAAAGACTGCAGGTAGTGATGATAAAGAATGAATGAAATAAAACA
This sequence comes from Homarus gammarus, assembly GCA_958450375.1. Classification (NCBI taxonomy): domain Eukaryota; kingdom Metazoa; phylum Arthropoda; class Malacostraca; order Decapoda; family Nephropidae; genus Homarus; species Homarus gammarus. The sequence continues at coordinate 422,889 of CAUDMG010003965.1, forward strand.
GTGGAAGAGGAGGTGACAAAGGATGGAGGAGGCGGCCGCGAAGGATGTGTAGGGCAGGCATACAACGAAGAGAATGTGTCCAGAACCTGGGTGTCGTCGCGACCTTGTGAGGATAAAAACCAGAACTATGGACTAATCACACCCACCTTCACGACGGCGGAGGGAAGGCAGCAGCAGGAGGACAAGGTGGGGTTGAGACAGGTTCATACTGTCGAGGTCAGCAACACCACCAGGTCCACCTCCTGGCCTATTGCAACCTGGTAAAACTGGTTCTGTATATCAACCCGGATTCTCAAGAGGTATACAGTCCAGTTTCTTGATCTCAGCAGCTGATTTACCTGATGACGAATCTGACAAAATGCTGGGGGTGTCAACAGATTTGTACTTCAGTGTTTCCTGCCTCTTCACCAGAGATGTGAAAACGCATCCAACTGCCTAAATTATGCTGCGATAGTGACTGGCGGCCGCTATAGTCACTGAGCCATTCTTATATCTCAAATTATGAGAAATACTTTAATTTAAAAACATCTAAGAATCCGGATCCTTCTCTAGTAACGCCCAATGACCTATCAAGCTAACGGACACACTGCATGCAATAAGACTAATGCACTTACGGGTGTTCTTTCCATGACCTCAATTGCTCTCCTCTGGTACAACGGGAGACAACAAAAGTATCACACAAACTTTTAAATCTGGATAAATATGTCATACAACCTACACGCCACAACAGGTTATTCAACATATTATTATGGCCTTCATCCCACCCCACCACGTCACGCCAGGCACATCAGATAAACGTTTCATTAGCAGATAATGAAAGGGGACGCGGCGATGGTGCTGAAGGTACTATGTTGAGAAGGCAGATCCTATTCCTGCTGCGGTAATCATAGTGTTTACAAATATTCACAGACGTTTTGCTTTCGCAGCGTGAACCTACATATCTAGGGAATGTGATGCAGTACCCAGAATCTCAAGTAACACCGAGGATGTTCAGGGTTGGAAAGGAATTTACTTAAGTTTGCTGCACGTAAAAGCGAGATCTTCAGTAAAAGGAACATAATTAGATATACATAAAAACTGAAGTGACAACGAGCGCAGCCGATCGTCGTGTAGGGCGGAAAACAACGTTACAGTGTTTTTTGTGGACGGGGAAACAAATCGATACATGTAAGTCTTGGCTCGTGTATAAAACGACAATTCCTCGGCCGCTCCATGTTCACCTCCAACGTAGGCAAGATGTTTTGAGCCCACCTCACGTCCATAACTGAACGCTCACAACATGCGCCAGCAAGTCTCTTACTAGCGCCTGCATCAACAATTCTCCGACCCAACTTTTGCTTACACCTCTTTATACCTTGATGGATTACCGTGGGCTTTTTACGAAATATGTATGTATATTGTATGGGAAATTTATCACAAGGAGAACAATTCCCGAATAATTCTTGTCCTCCCGAGTTGTGGTCTATAGTCCCAGTGTAAGATGAAGCCACCTGTGCCGCTAACCGTATATCTTTGCTTAAAATAATAGTCAGTTACCTGCATCCACACATTAGCAGTTAAGAGAAAGATAGCGTAATAATCTGAGAATAAAGACAATAAAACTGTTTTATTGTCACAGCATGTAGTCGTGGTGCCGATCTGTCATGTTGCTCCTCTGGCCAGAGAGAACGACCAAATCAACCTGAACTATTACCCAGGAACTCTGAGGGCATTCGGTCCACCTCGCCTAACTAAACGGGCGTGTCCTCTGCCCTTGAAAACATCCCCCAGGGCCAGGTCTGAGCCCACAGATTCAAGGACACCCCCGTATGACCATCCAACCTCACCCAATGACAAAATTCTAGTCACGAAGAAAGAAAAATATTGTCACCAGCAGTTTATCAACTCTGTACCCCAGTGCTCGATCCGCGAGTTATCAACCACTACCTATGTTGTACCCTCCTCACATTGAGTACAAGTGACAGTAGCTGCTAGAACTCATGATAGAACCTCGCTCATTATACGCTCGAGGTTCACGCAGGAATAAACGATGTGAAACACTTATAAATTTACAGTGTTGGGTGTTAATCCTTTTAAGTTACAGTAAACCATCAACAGCTTCTAGACGCAAAAGTGGAAAAATAAACTGCTTCACTTTGCATTATGTTGATGCTTCAAGTTGAGGTTTTTCAAAACAGTAAACGAAAAAAAATAGCGGAACACGAACATATTTTGCAATAGATGAAATTAACAATGGACAATGGAAGGATCGTAACAAAGAAGAGACCAAATGCCCGAACGACTAAGTATAACCTGACAGGGGTGGAACTGATAAACGAAATAAAAACCCGTATAATTTCTTTCTTTTTTTTCTCAATATTAAACTTAAATTTAAACAACGGCAAAATAAAAGTTCTACTGCTCTTAACAATGTCTTAGGATAATAATAATCATGATGAAAGTTTTAATATTATATCTCGGTTCTAAATATAACTCCAGTTACTCCACACGGTTGTTTTAATCGGGTTAATACGGCGAGGACAACCGATAGCGTCCTCGTCACCGTGTTGGCTTCTCACTGGACTTCCCAAACAAGTACTGTGACAGGAGATTCACCCCTCACTGTGCCGTGTCTGCCGTGTTGTGTTGTGCAAGGTCTAAACAGTGAAGTTATTAATGACTAACATAAGACATCAACCATATGGCACCACGAAAATTGTGACCAAGTCCCAGGTTGCTGAACTGACTTTCTGCCTCATTTACACACAATTGTAGGGTCTCAATTGTTTCTCTTATTATTGACAACACAACATACATATATTTTTTCTCATTTGTTACCTTTTTTCATGTTTATTTCTTTTATTATTATTATTACTACAGTGTTATTATTATTATCACTTAATTTATTATTTTATTTTCAATGTTTTATTTTTTATTATAATATTTATTTACTATGAATTATTATTACATTATCGCCCCCCAGGCCCCGATGTAGGTCGTGACCTGTGCCTGGGTGGGCTAATACCCGTAAAAATAATAAAAAAAAATAGATAAATGATTAAGATTAAGGATGGCGGTGCTGGTGGTTTAGTGATAGCAGTATTATCAATGTATTACTCCACGTCCCAATGAGCGGTAGTCGGCTGATACAGCAGAAAAATAATTTGAACGAGTCGCATAAAAATAAAGTTGAGGTGGTGCTGTGGGGCGACACATGCACATAACTCTACCAAGGTCAGGTGATAAAGAGACAAATTATTACTCTTTTTTTTAAATACCAAAATTATAGGTCACAACATAGATTTTCAGCAACGTGTCACATTAGTCTACATGTTACAAACCAGGTACTCATGTTCTGGGTCTGTGTACCCTGAGACGATGGACCATGTAATTGAATGCTGTAGAGTTTGATGGCTGCCATGACCTAATTATTCAGGCTGATTCAAGAAGCAAACGGTACTGTAAAGCCAAGTCTTACCATACTGTCACGAAACGACAGCTAGGGAATATCTGTGTGTCTTTTCGGCCTCTGGGATTCCTTGAAACGTAACTTTAATCCTAAAATGACTGTCTGCCATCTTGCTAAGGTAACTCTTTGGTTCCACCTTGACGCCTGCCATAGCCTCGGGGCATGAGAGGCTCTGGGATTCCCGCAATACTGAGTAACGAGCGGTGGCGGTCGCTGACTCCTTCACGAATTGCGAGGCAGTGAAGTGCTAGGCAAGAATCAAGAGTGCTAGGCAAGAGTCGAGTACGAGGCAAAAATCAAGAGTGCTAGGCAAGAGTCGAGTACGAGGCAAGAATCGAGAGTGCTAGGCAAGAGTCGAGTGCAAGGCAAGAATCGAGAGTGCTAGGCAAGAGTCGAGTGCTAGCTCTTGGCTTATGTGCTTCCTTTTCGCTCACGGGAAAACTGTGTAAGATTCCTCAGCTCCAACAATACATCTTCAACAGCAGAGTGTATCAAACAATGCTCAAGATACATCGACAACAAACAAAGGACATCTCCACAAGAAGTAAATTGCGTCCCCAACAGTAAACGTAATGCAGTACACCTCAAGACTTAAATAACTCCGTGAATAATGTTCTTCATTAAGTGAAATACGAATTTAGTTCAATACACGACAAACTATATCTCAGTCAAACTAGTAAATCGCGCCTCTAGTAGTCAATATATAACGGAAGCTTGTAAATTGTACTTCTAATACAGATAATATATAACTAACTTGTAAATCGCGTCTCTAACATAATGTAAATGCAAGGATCTATAACTGTAAAAATCATATGACCTAAATTAAACGACTCGGTGTCCCCGAACTGAACTCGGAAGAACCATAACCTAATTTTTTGTATCTCCGTTAGAAGGACTATTTGAACTTTAATCACTACGGGTACCAGTTCTTATGATCAATGAATAGTAAGAATGTCGTTTGGTGAGAGATGTCTTTATTTTCTTGTTGTGAATTATTAAAGTTCTTCATTCTGAGAAACTTTTAATTGTAAAAATATATCACCACAATGGAAGAATTTTTTTTCCAACTTTCTTCTTTATAACACAGTAAGTTTACTAAAGGTTTTGGGGCGGTAGCGGGGTCGGGCGGGGATGGGCTTTGTTCTATAGCCACGTTAAAAAAATAAAATCCCATAAACTACTTATTCATCTTTATTAGTCGAAAGTTGTTGTTTTTAGCATAATTTTATATCATGTAGGTGAGGTAAGATCGCTTTATTTACAAGAAATTAATATAAAAAAACACCTCACACTGGGCTAATGGATAAGGCGACACTTGGTCAATTGTTATTATGGCGTTAAAACAAATTATTTATTTAGAGTTAAGTCAATTACGTTAAATGAAAAAAAAGTAATCACAATGGTCATCCAGGTTACTATTCAAGACATTCTCTTTAATCGACCGAACTACTAAACAACATTTACTAACAAGTCGAAACATCGCTCACAATCTATATGAGGTTACTGAACATTTCTAGTTGGCAGAGTGTACATGTTGACATAATGAGATCTTCCAGTTGGATATTGACGAAACACTAATGAGAGGAGTACACGATTTGTAAACAGTCTGGCCTTCTTACCTGTACTTGCTGCTGAGACACAACACCCGACACCAGCAGACCAACCACGGCCCCCACCAGCAACCACGAACACCTTGCCATCTCGACGTCTAAGCTTGTACTAACGTTCTGTGGCGTGGCCGACAGTGGCGCCGTCCCAAGTTATATATTATCACCTCGGCTGTTATCCCCCCTCCCTCCCTCCCGGTAACCCCCCTCATTCTCCTCCCTTACTCCTCCCTGTGTAGTGATTCGAGATAAAAAGGAATAAACGATTCAAGCTTCGAACTCCTTTCATAATACTGTAACGGAGGAGATTTGTTTACGCAGTTCGAGAGGAATTTGGAAAAAGCAAGAAGAAAAGTGATTGTCATATGTAGGGAGAGTTTTCAACACTATTTGTATGTTTTACAAAACTCCAGTGTAACTTATGGGGCTAACTTACCATTTGTTGACACTGTTATAATAAGACTAAGATTGGGATACAAATATTACTGGCAGATAAGTGGAGGGGCGGGTCAACTGTGCCATCTTAGGGACGCACAGTCATACACTACAACATTATGTATTAGGATGTGAAAAAATCCAACCATAGAGGAACAGTGAGATCAGTACTTTAAAGAAACAAGTTTGTTGGGTGATTAATAATGGAAAGATTAAAACAATTCTTGCAATGTATACAAATTTTGCTTCAAGGATACGACGTTTCTCTCTCTAAGGCTGCATTTACACCAAGCCAGTCAACCCAAGTCAATCAAGTCATTTGACTTGACTTGACTCATTGCCGTTCACACCGACTGAGTCAACCTGAGTCAATCAGGACTCAGTACCCAGACTGACTTCGAGGAGGATGGACGCATATTAGCTGTTTTGTTGTGGATTCGGCGTCGTAAACGCAAGAGGAGGACCGGAATCTGGATGCATGAACTCAACACCAAAAGACCCAATTTTGGAAGCTTCAGTCATTTATTCCCAGACTTGGTGAACCATCAAGACAAATTTTACAATTTCTTTAGGATGACAGCTGAAAACTGTCAACCTAAAATTAAATTTATCAGGACGTCAACCTGCATGATGTACACACCACTGCGGACTCGGCGTGACTGATGAAGAAAAGGGGCCCAACCCCATCTGTGACTTGACTTGACTTGACTCATCTGGTGGGAATGGTTTCTGAGAATATACATTGGAGTAAATGTGCATTAGAGTGGCGATTCACGATGAGTCATCACTTGACTTGACTGGCTTGGTGTAAATGCAGCCTTAGATCATATTATCTGTTCTGTTAATGTAGCACAGTGTTCATGTCAAAATTAACTATTTCATCTCTGTAAAAATATTTATTGTATTGTTGTAACCTTTATAACTTTGATGATGGAATGGAGAGAAGAGAGCCATTAGCTCAGGAAGGTTGAAGACGGTGTAGAAGGAAGGTAAAAGTTAGGAAATGGGAAATAACTCTTACCGTCCTCCTGCACCGTCTTCAACCTTCCTAATGGCTTTGTGCAACCCGGAAGGGGATGGCAAAGGTGAGGGTGGGAGTAGTATACTACCCTGTCCTTTTGATGTAATAGTTTTATGGTCAATAAAGTATTTACATTTCAATTTAAGCAATTGGAGAAAAATTTTCAAAACAAGGTTAATACATAGTATTAAATGCCTTCACGTACAAAAAACATAGCAGATACAAACTAGACAGAAGAATACATAGCCATTAATGCAGTAAAATCGTTATCTCAATATAATATAATATCCGATCACAGAAAATAGACCGCCACCAGTGATCATAGAGAATATAATAATTTCTTAAATTTCAGGAGTAACTCAATTGGTTTCTAATTTTGCCACTATTTTTGATGGCCATATAATTATATATAAATTTATTCAGTAAAACCGCCATGATAGTTCACACTGGTCCAGAATGCATATAGTAGACATACAAACAATGTACATAAAGAAGTAAACCAAGTTGATTCATCCATAATAACCCATGAAATGCTTATCTAGTAATCCTTAGTCTGACTCCCATTGCGACATTCCTTTGGGCCATTCCGGTAGTTTTAATACAATGTAAACAAACACAGTTCTGCCACATCTCACAAAATACACCAGTCTCTGTACCAGGTATAATTAGAGGCAACTGTACCTGAACTTGTGCCAAAGTTGGTCAAGCTTGGACTAGAAGGAGCTCACACTTGGTCCTGTCCCAACATTATTTGGCGGGTTATTCCATAGGTTCATATTACCCCTAAAAGGTTTTCTGCACCGATAGATTATTTAACTTGAGGCTTTAACCTCTACTGGGGCGGGCATCATCAGATAATTCCACTCTGTTTTCCATCAAATTTTCCTCTATACAGACATTATTCTTCTTCTCTACAACTTAAATGGAATAAAAGTATCCCTAAAACTGTATTATAACTACATTGTCATTCTTATACTACTGCACACACAAACTGATCAAAGTAACCAACATCACGCAATTCCTGCCTCATTAAAATAACTGCAACCCTGAACCGCGTGTGACATTACTAAGCTTGTGACTCGACCTTTGCGTGTTACCCAGATTGTCTAAGTAACTTTCACCTGATCTGACTCGCCTGGTTAATAGTTTCAGAGGGACCATCACCTGTATGCAAATTAACCCTAAAGGAATATACTATTAATTGAGTTTTGTTCGTATCATAAACATAAAAAAATATACACGTTTACATTATCATAGTCATTCATTTTTTTTTATTCTCAGACTTTTTCTTCACATATTGGTGACTTGACTTGTACCACCTGATAATTATCGTTGAATTTGTTATGGTTCACAACACCTGTACTCTGTAGGTAAAGTCATTATACACCTGTTGTGGAATCCATATAATTATGGGATTAAAAGAAACATTAAAACACGTGTTCAACAATAAACATTTATTTAGTAACGGGTAAGAAACGTTGTGAACTACTTTACAGCTTAAACACACACACACAGGGTGAACATATATTTCCTCACGTAAAAGGATAGTCTTTATAAACTTGTGACCGTGGAAAAACATTACCTATATTTATTAATTATTTCTTGTATAACAAAAAGTTTTCAGTGAATTTATATTGTGGAAACTTAAAAATCAAGGGTGAAAACGCTCTTTTTTTTTATTCTCCGTAACAGCTAAAAGGTATCAATAAGTGGATTGTTTCTTAAGGTAACCATTGTAAGTGCATGGTCCAAGTGTTACCAGCACACTACCATCTCAAACACTCAAGATTTCTTCAGACGTTAAGTAGAAAAAAAAATACAATGTCTTTATATCAGTTATGAATGATGTGTTCCAGCAGTAATGAATGTAATAGCTGGACGGTACACGAAAAATTTCACTCCATCAAAGATCACGTTTATCAGGTCATCTTGACGTATGGATGGACGCTTTTGGCAATAGTTACACTCGCTTAGTTAACGTCACTTAATTTTCAGGCAACACTGACGCTTAAACATCGGACAACTGTAAACAATTTATAGTATGGAAGAATAATTCACTTACGATTTTATTTTCCCTGTCAACCAAATACTCAGTCTTATGTCTTACAGGTTGGCGTCTAATGAGCCCTGGGTAATCCGCCATAAAAATACTCAGCTCGTTCCTGGCGGATTATAATGCTCTGGATAATCATTAAGCTTAAATTACTGGCTAGAATAATACTCTAATGAGACTAACTCCAGAATTGACAGGCAGGGGTGATGGCGTGTGATGGGCGATTCTACACCTGGAAGTAAAACACAGGAGGATCAAAGTCTTGGTTGGTACAGGCGCCCGCGGGAAGGAAGAGTCCGACTGGGAATTCGTTCATTAATTATATCAAATCATAAATAATCATAGCAGTAATTCGTATAAAGAATACCGGGATTAGTACCAGGAATATTCCCATAAATGCTACAAAAGTCGTAACTAATTCTAAGGTGATATGAGGAAGAATTTTAGAGTAAGAATTAGTAATTAGAATTTTTACCTTTGAAGACAGAATTATACCAGTGCCAGAATTAGTGCTACAAGTGTTAATATTGCTGCCGTGAGTGCCAGGGTGCCAACTAAAATGATGGCACTCGGAGTCAACATAAGTGCCATCACCCACGTCAGAATTATAACCTCCGGATATAGAATTTATGACAGTTCGAGTCTTTAGGTCAGAATGAATACTCTTGTTAGTATTAATCAAGAATGGTAAAATCAGTATAATAACTCGTTGAAGGTTAGTTATAATCCATCTGTTATATAATTCATCTTAGCCAAAATTAATGCCAACAGTGTGGTCATCAGTTTTATAGTGCCAGTATTCGTGCCTTTAATGCCAGAGTCGTGCCTTTAATGCCAGAGTAGTGCCTTTAATGCCAAAATTCATTCCTTTAATAAGAGAATAATGCCTTTAATCCCTGGTATAGTGCCATTAAAGCCAGAATTAATGCCAGTATTTGTATAGAGATCCATTAATGTCATAAGTGTCATGAATGCCAGACTTCGTGCCAATATTCCCAAACCAGTGGTAATAATGCCAGAAATAGTACCAGTAGTGCCAATGTTAGAGTCGTTATGTCAAACTAGTGCCATTAATGTTAAAATATGCTCCATTACGTACTTTCTATAAACGTACGAATTAATTTCCATATTATTACCGAGTAGAAAAAAAAATATCCCAGAGTACAGGAGATCCAATTTATCTAGAATGCAGGACACCCAGAGTACAAGAGACCCAAGCTTTCCCAGAGTACACTTTCAGGATGCATAAAAACCATATCCCTCGAGTATAGAAGACCCCGAGTGCAGGATAACCAAGCTTTCCCAGAGTACAAGCGAGCCAGAGTATATAACAAGGTGCAAGAGGTACTCACGGCATTTAGGGTCCAATCGTAGTGGTAGGTGAAGTAGTGCTCGTCTTCAGCAGCCTTGAGTAGAGCTTCACTGATGGCGGGATCGTCAACACAGTTCGCCAACCACCTATGTGTAAGGATGATGGATAATGAGAGAGAGAGAGAGAGAGAGAGAGAGAGAGAGAGAGAGAGAGAGAGAGAGAGAGAGAGAGAGCCATTTAATTCAAGTGATACAAGGTTGGTCTCTTTAATACTGCGGTAAAACCTTTAAACTCATTCAAAGTCATTTAAGTCCACCATTTAAACGCATTCATAAAACTGTTTATTTGCGTCTATTTTCTTTGTTGCGATAAAAGAAAATGGAACGTTTATATGGAGGACTTCTTTATTTTGCTACTGATCGACCTGTTAGCCGATTGTAATGTCACTCACGTCTCTGTTGGCACTGTGGGCATGTACTGGCTGTCTGTTGGGAGTACACACCTGAGAGTGAGGGCCTCGGAGACAGCGAAGTCACTCCTGAACCAGTCGAAGATGGAGTTGATGAGGAGGGTGGAGCCACTGACGGTCTTGACGCCCTTGTTGCAGAAGCCTCGGAGGGCGTCGTCAAGCTCCTGATCCAGATGAGACGAGTCGTACCAAGTCAGCGGTGGACAGCTCTGACGGAGAACGACCACAAACGTTAGCTGCTACCTACGTTAAAACTCAACGAAGTAACACCAGAAGTATACCGAGATAATGTCAGTCTTTTTTTTTAATATAAGACCTATTTTTCCCATTTAGAGGGTAAAGAATAACAGGGGAATTTATCCAATAAATCTTGAGAAAGTTGAAACGGAAATGTGATCTCTCATATAAAACGAAAATACAGATATTCTACTCACCAGGGCACCGCAATTGAGAGCCCCGTGGATGCGTGGGTCAGCCGGGAGGGTGAGAGCCAGACGAGGGTCATTGCGTTTGAACATAATGTCGCCGGAGGTGGGGTGAGGTCGATTACCTGGTGAAATGAGGCATCGGTTAGTGATCACCAAAAACAACATTAACCTTGCCACAAATGTAAGTTATAGCGCTGATTCTCAGTTAACCACTAAACAATATTCAGGACATTCCTTTAACAATAAGTTACACCTCCCCTCTCCCCCAGACCTTTCCCAAACTAAAATATGGCTCCCTGAACGTCACCTAACAGTAACCATGGCCCTTTTACCGTCGTCCTAATCAAGAATATGGCCCCTTTGACGTCAAAATGGCCTTCTGGATGGTCCTCAAGAAAAATTACCCCTAGACATCCCCTTAACCACAAACACGACACCTCTGGCGGTCTCTCTAGCTGACATACCTCTCAGAATGCCGTGCTCCATATCGTCGAGGTGGAGGGTGTAGCGGCCCACCTTATAGTAGTACCTCTGCCAGAAGTCGGTGACGCTGAGGGTGGACTGCGGGAGACTGTCCATGTGCAGCAGTGAGTGGATCGTCAGCAGGTTGTATAGGTCGTTGGAGAAGTTAAGGCTATGTTGTACAGGTGGTGGGTATGTTGTACAGGTGGTGGTTATGTTGTACAGGTGGTGGGTATGTTGTACAGGTGGTAGCTATGTTGTGCAGGTGGTGGGTATGTTGTGCAGGTGGTGGGTATGTTGTGCTCTTAAAATAAAGACATGAAAGAAGTCTAATGGTCTTTGTTATGTTATGATTCAGGTTTACAGTCACCCAGAGATAAGATTTCCTGTTGTACACTCGCTGCAAATAATACCTTTACGTTTTAGTGTGAGACAATATGACACAACGAACGAAGGATTCTCACAACCCTACAGAGACAACAGGAGTCATAGTGTTCATTCTAGGGCAAGTTACACATACCAAAATACATCAGTTTATCAAGAGGGAGTAAATAAAGGATACTTATAAAGAAGGACTTCCGTTCGGTATCGTTCATCTGAAGGGGGTCGACGTTCTTCAGTAGGGAGCCGAACTCGTCGAAGTTGCGCTTGTAGAAGGTACTTTGTTCTAGAGCCAGGTACGACACCTTCTGCCTGTCCTCACTCACGAAGTTGTCGACTAATCTGCAGACACCACAGGGGAGGGTTAGTGAGGAGGAGGAAGGAAAGAAGAAGAGAAAGAGTAGGATAAGGGAGATTAATGAGAAAGAATGATGGTGGGAGGAGGAGGAGGTAAAGAGAAAGAAGAGAAGGGATGAAGGAAAGGAGAAGGAAGAGGGAGAGATAATCAGCAGGAGGAAGGAAGCGAAACAGAGAGATCAAGAGAGAAGGAGGGACGAATTTTGTTAAGGAAAGAGAGAGAGAGAGAGAGAGAGAGAGAGAGAGGAAAATAAGTAAGAAAAACATGTTTGCACACTTTCTTTCTTCCATCTCTATAAACTTACTCCAGTGCCAAGGAAAATATAGGAAAGAAACACCTATAACACAATGAATACAGGAGAGAATTATGTACTGTCAATCATAACCTGTTGTGTTAGAGATGAGATACATAATATACATGATATACAGACAACATGATAGAGTAACATGAGCTTACACGTCCATAAACCTAGCAGTCATGTCGACCATCTGTGTGGGTGTAGTGGTGAGGTTGATGGCGGGGGCGTTATCATTCAGTACCACCATGGGCGCCCTCCACAGCCCCACCCACGATAGTAGCTTCAGAAATTTGGCAAACATTCTTCTACCCGTGTTGGATCACCTCAGGTCAGGGTTCCTGCTGGTGGAGAGAACGTGTGGTACATGTAAACTCCTTGATCACACTCACACACACACACCAAAATAATTAAACCAATACAAAAATACTTACACTACATATTACCACGTCCCGATCAGTACTGAGGTCAGCTGACAGTCATAATGTAAACAAACACATAGGACGAGGCCACATAGGGAGGATATGTTGAACTTCGCCATCATCCTCCCACGAGCACTGGTTGTTTGGTAACACCCGTGTGAAAATGCTGCCACCTGTGCTGTTACTTAGTACTACATTATCGAAACACTCGCCGTTGGAAATATATATTTATGAGTTAACTTTATTGTATTTTAAGTTATATTAAAAAAAAAACAACTACGCAACTCTGGCAGGGAGCGTATAGTTCAGGTACTATAAATAAACATGACTTAATGACTAAACATACGTAGTCTAAACCTGTTTGGTGTCAAGACAGAGCCATAAAATAATACTTTAACGTGAGTGTTTTAAATAAGTGTCCATCGATGGCTTCCGGGTGTGAGGAAGAGGCACTGTTACTGAGGACCCCTTAACTTTAGAACATCCTACCGAGATCCTACAGCTGGTGGTGGTGGTGGCGGGAGGACCTTAACTTCATGACGTCCTGCTGGGATCCTGTACAGTAGCTGGTGGTGAGGGTGACATATTTGAGGAGGCCCCCCCCCCCCCAGCATCCTCGTTCTTCAGTAAGCAGGATATCCTGGTGTCGTGCGCGTGTATGTGTATATATGTGTGTGTGTGTAGGGGGGGGGGGGGGGGTGGAAGTTCTGGCTACTTCGTCGGGATGCTTAAACACACTTGGCGAGGTGTTCATTAATTATGTGCAACAGAGAGAGAGTTGATTGCATATGCGTACCGATACATCATTACGAGAACATTAATAAAACAAATAAAAGATAAATTTATAACGACAGCGACAAAATAAACACACAATACTTAAATGAAATAACGTAGGAAACAAAAACAAAATACGAATGACAGGAAGAATAGTAAACACGAAAGACTGAAACAAAAAAAAAATTACGTAAAGTAGGAAATTACACAAACCCGAGAACAGCTCAAGAAGACAACACATCAATCACAAATAGAATAACAGGAAAAATCACTAATAGTCAAGATATTACTACTAAGCAGAACGACCCCTTAGGAAGAGCGATTTGTTAGTGTTTACGAATTGACTTTCCCCCACCCCCCGTCTTTCTCTCTCTCTCTCTAAGGCAAAGAGATTCTCACACACACACACACGTTTCTCAAGCTTTCTCCCACTAGACACAACGACCCGGGTACCTCTCTGCTGTTCCGTTATGTCCGGTATTGGGGAGTTCCGTTACCTTAGGATTGCTTGCTTTCCGTCTGAACTTCCGTTCATTTGTCCGTACTTCCCGTACCTCCGTGTCTCTCTGACCGTCCATTCGTGACTGAAGTTTTCTTTGTTGTCTGTTTGTTTGTCTGTCTGTCTGTCGTCGCCTCTCACAGTAACGTCTTCAAGGCCGTTACTATTGTATATGTGTAGTTCCGTAACCTTGGAGAGGACCTTTATTCTTTACCCCCCCAACACGACTTGTTACGTCACACACCACCTTGTAGAAACAGACGTGTGTAAATATACGGAATAAAACACTCGTACAAAGACTGTTTCAGATGTAAACAAATACATGACGTGTGTTTATATGTACGAGAGAGAGAGAGAGAGAGAGAGAGAGAGAGAGAGAGAGAGAGAGAGAGAGAGAGAGAGAGAGTTTACATCAACATCACCGCCGCGCCTAAAGGGGGAACCTCTGACCTCAGTACCCAGGACATGGAACTGGTTGTAACGTGCTTAACACTGACATTGTTTCGTGCATTATATAACACTGAGACACTGTGTCATGTGGGAGCTGTGTGTGTCAGCGGTTTGTGCGACGCCTCCTCCTCCTCCTCATTCAGGTTCATCTGAACTAGATAATGAGACACAACTGTGACCAACGACACGCACATCCCCCAAGCAGGGTGCACCAGTCCCTCCTGTAGCCTGACCTCACTGATCCTGTAATAGAGGACACAAATGATATATCTCCTTCTAGGTGTCTCTAATATTGACGTTATATAAAGGGATAATACAGATGCTATTAGTTAAGTGAGTCATTTATACGCCCTTCTAATTTATCGATTCTACGAAAACTGATCATACGAACATTTGAAAATCGTTTCCTTGTGCCCTCAGATTGTATGAACTATTAAGGGATGCCCTCAGTATCGTCAGCAGTCATAACAAGGGGGCTGACCTCTAAATACCGTCAGCACTAAATCACAGTTATACAAACCACAAAAATAAAAAAGCCAACACTGACCCAGGGAAAGATTCTGGAAAGGTTATAGATTTCAATATTTCCTTTCAACAGATATGGCAGAATACACGTAACACCTCACTTCACCTAACCTCACACCTCACTTCACCTAACACCTCAACTAACCTAACACCTCACTTTAGTCACCGCCCAATAACATAGTACCCGCCTGTGATGTTGCACCGAGGCTGTACTGTACTTTCAACAAGTCAACAGATGTGTTCTAAGCTTGTGTGTCCATTGGTTGAAATTACACCCCAGTTTTATTTCACCTGGAGATGATTAACTACTCTAATGCTTCTTTAAGGAGGTTAGGATCGTTAATAATTAGGTGAAATAAATTGGGTCTAATATTGAAAGGGGGATCTATTTAATGTCCGGTTAGGTTAGGTTAGGTTTTCTGAAATTAAAATAAAATGCTCGCGCAAGATGATTTATTTCCCCGCGTCTCTATAGTTAGTGAATCAGCCAATCAAAAGTGTCGTTTACCTGAACTATATACCTGTTGTAATTAGGGGACAGACGTGGGTCAGTTTACTCTGCTGTGTTGACTCTTAGACACAACAGGAGTATTTATTTTGACTTTAAATTGATAATGTTCCCCACCTTGCTTCATATTTACTGTTCAGGGATCTTGACGTTTCACTCCATCGTTTATCATTGACCTAACTCACGAATACGTTACTATAGACGTAAAATTCGTCACCTTACGTCACACACACACAAACACACACACACAAAATCACTTCGACACTGCACCATCCACTAATACAAATTCATCTAAAAACTGTATTGACAAAATTCAGCGAGACTAATATCAATGTGTCCAGATTTTGCCAGCCAGAACACGTGTAAGTTCGACCAAATAACGAACAAGACCTTAAAATACACAATATTACCTTCTAAGAGTATAGACGTACAAACACATCACATTATTTCCTAAGGACACTGCAACTGTATCCCATTTTAAACAATATCTTGACGTACCTAGACAGTCAGGCAAGTAAGAACAGTGACAGGAGCTAGTAGCGTGCGTCCTTCCTCTCTGGCGTCTCACAGTACACTGGCTGCCTCCTCACCTGCTGAAAGAAAGCCAAGATCAAGAACCAAGTTGACGAATATTATTATACTTATGACGTGACTTAGATGTGTATTGCTGTATCCTAGAGGGAATCTATTATACACAAATATACTTGTTTTTCATCTAGCTTCTTCAGACATACTCACAATACTAAAAAAAAAAAAATATCATCATTATTATTTTCGAATTATTTTTATCATCATAATTTGAGGAATTGTGACATCAGTGATTTATTATTTTTGAGAAGTTTAAACAACATTGTGAGGGGAAATGTACACACACACACACACACGTTGATATGTACAAGAGGAAGTTAAGTCAGTGGACGTTAGGAGGCGTGTGTGTCAACCTCCACTAGTTGGGCTGAGTTAAAAGTTATATAAATTATCAACAGAGAGAGCGAGGGAGATCACCTAACCTAACCTAACCCCTCAAGGTAGCATTTGGGTGTTCGATAATCAGGTGAAATAAACTGGGGGGGGGGGGGGAGAGGGGAGGGTGTGGAGGGTGTGGAGTGGGGGAAGAGCGTGAGGAGAGAGAGAGAGACGGAAGGAAAAAGAAAAAAAGAATGAAGAAGGAAAGAGGGAGAGGAAGAGAGACTAAATAACAACATAATAATTACATACGTGATAGCAGTAGCTGGATAATAACAGCAACTATGATAATCCAATGACATAACGTAGAAATAACTTGATGTCGTCACGGTTATTATTTACGTATACACCGCCACACAACAATTCATCTATGACACCAACGACAGAAGAGTTCCTTGCGGGATGTTTATGGCCATCGAACACAAACCAAGCGGGAGGCGTCTACTCCACCTATGTGTGATGTAAACAGAGAGGGTCGTGTCCTCGTCCCGGCGTTATATAGGGGCGCTCCTCACTGCTGGGTCCATCCGTGTTTTTTTTTTTTTTGGTGTGTATGTGTGTGTGGGGGGGGGGGGGGGGGGGTTATAGCTTACGGTAAAAAAATAAAGCCTTTAGATATAACATTGTTTTTTATGATTATAATATGTAGATTAAGCAGCTAAGCTTTATTTCACGCTATGATTAAACACCTTAACGCTAACCTAACGAGAAATTTATAGTAGTGAGAGTTAATAATATCACAAATTAAGGTATAAAGTTAGGTCTTGTTAGGTTAGGTTAGGCTAGATTAGGTTAAGATTCATTAAGACATGACAAAGATCAAGTTAAAGGGTTAGATTAAAATACAGGGTAGGTTAAATTAACATACAGGTAGGATAAATTAACATACAGGTTACGTTAAATTACCCCAATAATCAAACTAAACATAAAATTTAACAGACAATATTCATTTCATTATTTCTCTTTCAATCACCAAAAAAAAAAACAACCCAGAAATGCAGACTTGAAGAGGCACCAGGTACCTTATATAGTCACCAGGCAACCAGAGACGAGTTTTTAGTGTTGTTGTGATGAATTTATCTGAAGGTCGACTTGAAGGGGTTTATGGGGAGCTGTTGGATGGGGCGAGACAAAGGGGAAGCGTAGGGAACAGGAAGAGAACGTAGGGAACAGGAGAGAAGCGTAGATAATAGGAGAGAAACGCAGATAATAGGGAGAGAAGTGTAGATAAAACAGTGTAAAAATAGCATAGAAAAAGAAAAGAGGGGAAGAAGAAAAAAGTAATAATAATTTAGGGAAAGAAAGAATGAGAGAAGGAGAAGGATGAGGAGGAGGGAGAGAATAAGGGAGATAGAAGAGAGGAGAAGATAGTGTCGTAGTGTGTGTGTGGTGTCATCATAACACTATGGCTCACCACACTTCACTGAATTCTCCTTCCCACTCAACTCCTGATGGTGAAAGCTTTGGTCTCTCTCTCTCTCTCTCTCTCTCTCTCTCTCTCTCTCTCTCTCTCTCTCTCTCTGATTCAGTCTCCTATTGTGAACCTCCTGAAGAGAGAGAGAGAGAGAGAGAGAGAGAGAGAGAGAGACCATTAAAGGAACCAACACAGCGAAAACTTAATCTGTCTGTCTGTGTCTGTCTACCTGTCTGTCTGTCTGTCTGTCTGTCTGTCTGTCTGTTTGTAAGGTCAGTAAACATCTTGCACTAGTCAACACACACACACACACACACACTGTCGTCAAATCACAATAAAGAAGAAAGAAATATGTCGGCGCCATGCTGGTAGTGGTGGTAGTAGTGGTAGTGGTGGTGGTAGTGGTAGTGGTGGTAGTAGTAATGGTGGTGGTAGTGGCGATAGTAGTAATGGTGGTGGTAGTGGCGATAGTAGTAATGGTGGTGGTAGTGGCGATAGTAGTAATGGTGGTGGTAGTGGCGATAGTAGTAATGGTGGTGGTAGTAGTAATAATAGTGGTAGTAGTAATAATAGTGGTAGTAGTAATAATAGTGGTAGTAGCAATACTACTTCGACAACTGCTGCAGATATTGACTATGAGGCTACAGTCACTGAATGCGGCTCAACTAATTTAACACAGATAGGATAGCTTATTATGTATTAGGATATTTAATATTAAGGTAAATAAATGGTGGCGAAGGTGTGGCTATTGGGGGAAGCTGGAGGCCACGTAACAAAAAAAAAAAAAAAAAAAAAAAAAAAAAAAAAAAAAAAAAAAATAGTGGTAGTAGTAATGATGGTGGTAGTAGTAATAATAGTGGTAGTAGTAATAATAGTGGTAGAGGATAATAATAGTGGTAGTAGTAATAATAGTAGTAGTAGTAATAATAGTGGTAGTAGTAATAATAGTGGTAGTAGTAATAATAGTGGTAGTAGTAATAATAGTGGTAGTAGTAATAATAGTGGTAGTAGTAATAATAGTGGTAGTAGTAATAATAGTGGTAGTAGTATTAATAGTGGTAGTAGTAATAATAGTGGTAGTAGTAATAATAGTGGTAGTAGTAATAATAGTGGTAGTAGTAATAATAGTGGTAGTAGTAATAATAGTGGTAGTAGTAATAGTGATCACAGAAGTTAATAGCTGGGAATATTCTCACAGTTCCCACCAGTAATGAGACGCACAAGGCTGTCCACCAAATCATCTAACCTAACCTAACCTAACCCTAACCTAACCTAATCTAATCTAACCTAACCAAACCTAACCTAACCCTAACCAAACCTAATCTAATCTAACCAAACCTAACCTAACCAAACCAAACCTAACCCCCCCCCCCTCCAGGTAGCATTAGGATATTTACAGTAATCAACAGGTGAAATAAACTCAGGTATCTTAAAATCGTCAGGTAAATCCCACGTAATTAGAGTTGCTGGGAAACAGAGAGAGAGAGAGAGAGAGAGAGAGTTACCACCATCAATTCTCTTCCTCTCGTTGCTCGTTTATATTATCCCTTCCGCGTTACCCCCAAGCCAGCCCCCTAGCTCTCAGGTCTGTCTTTGCCCCTTGATAGTCAGCCGTACGTCACCTTGACTCGCGTAGTTATGCTAGTCCTCAGTGCGGTGTTCTCAAGTGACGTGGTTGTAAATGGGAGTTCGCTTAATCTTCATTCATTGTATACTGGTTGATGTTATGCTTTTATATTCCTGCTTATTTCTGCTTAACCCTACCTACTCCCTGCTTATCCCTACCTACTCCCTGCTTATCCCTACCTACTCCCTGCTTAACCCTACCTACCTCTGCCTACCGGAACAGTTTCTATACTAGTTGTTAAATCTGACGTCACTGTTGAACTTTACAGGTAATTATTATTTCATTGTACATGTTGGAGGGGGGTTAGGCTAGGTTATATTTAGGTTAGGTTAGGTTAGGTTAGGTTAGCGTTAAGGTGAACTATATTAGGGACTTAAACTTCATGTGATCCCCTGATAGTAATAAAAATCTTAATAATGAGCAAGGAGGAGGAGGAATGCCAGTTCGAGGAAGGTGTGGGCGAGAAATTGATCCAAGCGTCGTGACCAACAGCTTCTGCCAGTGTGTGTGTGTGTGTGTGAGGCGGGAACTGTGAATTATTTACATTTTATTGAAGGTTACAATCTGCTTACTACAGGATCCCATTACTTACGTTCTTCTTCAGGTTATCTGGGTGATTGAAAAGTACTGTACCTTTATTTATGTGACTTAAGGTATAACATGTAGAGAATTAGTTAAAATTGCTTTGTTTTTACACTGGGATTACCAAGACTAGATGCGTAGTTTTATTGAAAGTCATGAGAAATTTATCGCATTAACAGGAACGTTATAAATGATAAAACAAATTATTGTAATATTTCTACAGCAAATAAAAATCAGAGTTGCAGAGAAGCATTTCGTGTCATGTGTCAAGTTTAGGTAATTATTTCGGAATGGTCATTAACATCATGCATTTG
This sequence comes from Homarus gammarus, assembly GCA_958450375.1. Taxonomy (NCBI): domain Eukaryota; kingdom Metazoa; phylum Arthropoda; class Malacostraca; order Decapoda; family Nephropidae; genus Homarus; species Homarus gammarus. Next base: position 443,239 of record CAUDMG010003965.1, read on the forward strand.
TCAGACCCCCTTCGTCATGACACACCTTGGGAGTAACCTGGCACTATACCACTGATTAACAAATGCAAAAAGGTTCACAGCACAACGATAGTGATTTAAAAGACTAATTAAACTCTATTACTCAAAACTAGACCAACCATATTGACAAATACTTTAGATTATTTTATCAGGTATTTGTAAAAAAAAAAAATGTGAGTGAGTAATTCCGACTTGGCACCTGGCACGTGAGGTAAGGTAAGGGCAGGTAACCAGGCGACGCACCAAAACATTCACTCGCCCTCATGTCACCGCGGAGGGAGATTGTGTGTCGCTCTCTCAACTGTTCCTTGTTTCCTATTAATATTCATCCCTTTAACAGTATATGGTTACTGCTTTATGTGCAATGACGAGCAACACGACATAGCAAAATATACAAGAGTGAATCGGTTTTATCGTTCAGTGGTATGACGTCCCGAAAACAATGTGCTGTCGATAATGGTTTAGTTGTGAGGTGGCTCTGAGGGGCAGGTGTTATAATACGCACTACAGGTGTTGTGAGCTGCTGTGAGTGTTAACTGAGCAGTTGTGGGTTCTACCAGAGCCGCTGTGGGTGTTATTTGAGCCGCTGAGTGTTACCTGAGCAGCTGTGAGTGTTACCAGAGCAGCTGTGAGTGTTACCAGACCAGTTGTGAGTGTTACCTGAGCAGCTGTGAGTGTTACGAGACCAGGTGTTGAAGTTTCCTAAAGCAACAATGTGATGTACACGGACTTGTCAAAACTTCCTTCCTTCACTGAACCTCCAATGACACAATAAAAAGGTAAATTGATAATACTATAAAAACCGTCTTGCACTGATCAGCTTCGACACACCACAAGCTTAAGTACATGGAATACCGTCTTGCACTGATCAGCTTCGGCACACCACAAGCTTAAGTACATGGAATACCGTCTTGCACTAATCAGCTTCGGCACACAAGCTTAAGTACATGCACCTAGCGAACTGCCTCACGTGATTAAAGTATTTCGCATTTATAGAGGTGTAAAATACAAGGGTTCTACTGTGACGAAAAATACGATACGAGTTCCTGAATGATTTAGGTATTGGTTGGTGTGGGAGGTGAGTGTGTTGGTGTGGTAGGTGAATGTCTTGGTTCACGCGGCACTATACATTCCATACTACTGTCCGCTACACACACACACACCAACAACAACAACGGACACTTATTAAACTACTCCACACCTGATGATTAGACACCCCATCTTATTTCACCTGATCCAAACCTAACCTAACCCTTAATCATCACCTGGTTCATGATAATATTAGTCCTGCATCGCGTGGTGTCATATTTAGGTGCTAGGGGGTCGGGGAGGGGGGGAGGCTGGGCATATAAACAACAGCAAGACGGTGAGTTGTGTTGCCAGTGTTCCTGAGACAGTCTTTACTCCCGCTAGACATTGGGGCATAGCTCTCCAACCAAGCTTATTTTACCTAAAGATTAACCATCCTAACGCTAACCTAACCCCCAGCTTATTTTACCTAAAGATTAACCATCCTAATGCTAATCTAACCTAAACCCCAGCTTATTTTACCTAAAGATTAACCATCCTAACGCTAACCTAACCCCCAGCTTATTTTACCTAAAGATTAACCATCCTAACGCTAACCTAACCCCCAGCTTATTTTACCTAAAGATTAACCATCCTAACGCTAACCTAACCTAACCCCCAGCTTATTTTACCTAAAGATTAACCATCCTAACGATATCGGGAGGATAAGGTTACGTTAGCCTTAAGGTGGTTAGGTCAGGTTAGGTTAGGTCAGGTCAGGTTAGGTTAGGTCAGGTCAGGTCAGGTTAGGATCACTAATCTTTAGGTGAAATAATCTGGGGGGGGGGGGGGGTGGTTAAGAGATGCTTCAGATAATTTATAAAAAAAAATCCACTATTGTGTCATACATGAATGGTGTACTCGCCGACCCTGAGACGACACGTTCAGCGAGGAATCTACTCCAAAGCTTATCTCCCAGTTATGACTCACGGCCCTAGATGACCTATATCACTTATCACAGGCTGTAACGGAGGTGTAAAGTTAGGTCATGTCACGTTGAAGGAGAGAGAGAAAGGCAAGAACTTAAATCTAAGAGTTTGTCTGGTTTAATTAGGTTTTAATTATGGTACATCATTTTTTGGATGTTTTGTGTGAGAAAATTATGAGTTAAACCCTGGAGATTAATGGTTAAGTGTCGATTGTGTTGTGTTAGTGGTTGGTCAGCCTAGGTCACCTTACAATGTTTAATTATCAAGAGGATTAAGATGTGTAAGGGGGGGTAGTTAATTTTCAGGTAGATCCATGTTATCTCCCTGAATCGATCTTTCATAATTCAGGTTTCATTTTGTCTATTACTTAACAACAGTATCTCTTATTCAATATTAGGAGTGAGGCCACCTACCATCTCGTTGTCTGCTACTGTGCTGAGCTAAAAGGTTAACTAACTACTATTCCTATCCTGAACTTGGGTATATGTTTACATCGGTTTTAACAGGAATATGATGACTGCTCAGCTATCCTTGGTCTGGTCGATTTACTGTTTAACTATTCTCTATATACCTGCACTCACTCTCTTCACCTGCGGAATCATAGTGCTCCTGTGTGGCGATTTTACTTAATACTATCTAATTTCTAATACCAGGTTATCAGTATCCACGTTTCCCTTATCCACGAGGCCTCCAGCGTGTATTTTTCGTCAATGGTCTGTTTTTACGGCACGTTGGTCATTATAAGCCCAGGTCCCAACGCTTAATTATTGTGGAAAGTCAATATATTTCAACCGTAATTATCGAGAAAAATCGTCTCCTCGTGTTTCTGTATCAAGGAAACCGTGTTTATTAGACTAATCTATTAAGAAAATGCTGTTATTTAGGTTTAGTTATGAAGCAGACTCTGTCCCCTCCCTGCAGCTATAATTTATCAAGGAAACTGTCCACTAGGCGTCACGAAAGCCTAGTCACCTAATGCCTCGAGTGATTTGTCAAGAGTTACCGAGATAAATTTCCTTCGGGGCCTGATGGCAATATAAAGTTATGTCCTTCACTTAGTATTTGGCTGCGTCTTGTTAAGTTAGCTACAAAAGGTTTTTAAATCAAGTCTACTTGGTGAAGGTTCATTGATCGTTTAGACGCTGTTGCTGTTGACCTTTCACAACGCTGCAGTCAGGAGGAGGAGGAGGAGGAAGAGGAGGCATTATTGAAACATAAATCAGATGACGTCATGAAGAATGCAGACGAAAATATAGAGGCATCGAGTGTTTGTCTGTTCATTTGTTCGTCGTCTCAGTTCAAAAGCCAGAGGTGGACATCGTTTAGACTCTAGAGGATTGAAATGAAATACAGATTGTCCCTGGTATTTAGGTTAGGTTAAGTACATTATCAAAACATTGGTGTGTGTGTGTGTGTGTGTGTGTGTGTTGTTTTTCCCCATACTCATAACTGATATTCTTAATCGTGTTTATTGTGACAGGTAGGATGTTAAAGAAATCATTATGGCCGACAATGATTTATGATTTCTGTATAATTATGTCTAAGTCTTAACTCTCAGACATCATAGTGAAGAGCACACTAACGTACAGAAAATGACGAGCCTTGAGTGCACAAATTCTTCAAGGGACTACAGTAATTACTCCCAAATTATACAGGAAATTTTGCAAACACTAAAGCAACAATAGTTAAGTTCTATTATGCACTTAAACATTAATTATAAACTCAAGGTTAGGAATTTTTTTGGCCAGTTTAAGAAGTAAAATTATTCACCTGAAGTGCAAGCAGTGTTGCGTGCAGCCAGCGACAACTGCACTTTAATAGCTCCCTTACCGTCCAATCGTCATGTTATCCACTCCCTCACCCACCGCCTGTGTAAAAATAAATACTTCTATTGATCTAGTTAATATCTGCAATAGTTAAGTTTTTTTAACTCTGTAAAGCGAAAGACGTCTTCTAATTTGTTTCATTGGGCTTATTTTCGCAGGTTGACATCTTAGTCTGTCTAAAATATGTCCAGTTGCCTCTTGAAGTACAGGGTCATGTTTTAACTGTCATCTTGATCGTGTCTTCTGTAACAGTTTCCGTATTCTTAGAGATTCAGAGGAGTTTACAAAGTAGACATGTGAACTGTACCATCCCACCTTATAAGTTACAGTGGATACAGTGAAGAATACAGTTATGTGTAGAATATGATGGCGTACATAGGGGTGTTTTGGTTGATGTGTAACTTCGTAAACAGAGTAAATATAAACATTAATTGGGGCTTTGTAAACATAAACATTAGGAAGGACTTTGTAAATAAACATCTAGGGATTCTGAAGACGTAAACATAAAGGGACTTTGTGACCACCACAGCGGGCTCTCCCTGCTGTGGTCTAGGTCACGGAAGGTTTCATAGTAAGAGTGACCTCCGCCATCACTAGATACACCATTGGTTTCTTATGGTGTAAACATCATTTTCATCGTCTCAAAGGCCTATTTCAACCATCTAGCCTCTGAACGATTTATATTTCTTCGTCAAGTTTGGAAATATTTTTTTTGTTGTGTGTTTTCCCTGACTGCTATCTGGTGCGCTGTTTGATCTTACTTGGAGTCGATACCGCATGGATAGTTATGATTCATGTATGTCTGACGTATATGTATTCAGTTATATATGTATGTCAGTAAATATTAAATACATAGTCCATTTGCCTACACGAGCCTTTAAGTGCACCCAGAGACCCACCGACCCCACCCTAAGTGTCTTACTGGCAATTTTACCTGGCAATACTTGGGAAAGGAAGGCTGTATGTAATGACGATTGTGATTGGTGGATATATTTTCGGCTGTATCACTGTCAGGGTAAATATTTAATTAACCAGAGGTAGAATTTGTTTAATAAAAAACTCTTCATCACTATTTTAGGTCATGAGAAGTTTCCACGTGTTCGTATATTTGTTTAAATAATGAAAACCAAATCGATCTGAGAATTTTGTGGCAGCCCTCGTTGTAGTCGAGTTGCCAATTCATTAATATACTTCCTTCATTATTTAAGCAAATATATGAACGTATGGAAACTTCTCATCATCTTAAATAGCAATGAATAGTTTATTATTAAAAAAAACAAACCTTAGGACATGGTGAGAGAGAGAGAGAGAGAGAGAGAGAGAGAGAGAGAGTTGTTTTGATCTAGAGTTAAACACAGACAGACACTTCCAGGAGGTGACTGTGTTAGGGGTCAAGTGTGTACTGTAAGGGTGATGATGGTCGATGGTGTGGAGGCGACGAGGTCAACATAGGTCAATTTTCTCTCTCTCTCTCTCATTACCCCTTTTACCATCCCCTTCATTCCATCCCCCCTCATTCCCTCCCTCTTATTCTCCACCCTTCCCTTCTCTCCCTCCCTCCTACATTCCATCGTGTCAAATACTAACCTGGTCTGGATTTTATTTGTCAACCAGCTAAGATTAAAATGACGAGTCTAGTTAAGAGCCTCAGTGTTATTCCCTAGTTGTTACATCACCAATCTTGTGAGTCAGTTAGTTACGTCAACAAAGGTTAATGTTAAGAGGGATATTTTGACGTAAGGACCATGGAGAATCTACGTCATTGTTATAGCTTAAGTGAGTCAGTTAGTTACGTCATCAAAGGTTAATGTTAAAGGGATATTTTGACGTAAGGACCATGGAGAATCTACGTCATTGTTATAGCTTAAGTGAGTCAGTTAGTTACGTCAACAAAGGTTAATGTTAAAGGGATATTTTGACGTAAGGACCATGGAGAATCTACGTCATTGTTATAGCTTAAGTGAGCCAGTTACAAATATACCTTGCATGTGTGAGCCACGTCGAGATTAATACACAGAGGGACTGAACCGAACCCCTGAAATAAGACATTGTACTCAAGAGGTTAATTAAATGTACTCAAGATGTTAAAAGATATATTCCATGGGCCAATTTAATGTACTCAAAGGGGGGTTAGTATCGCAATGAAGGGGGTTAAATACCTTTGACCATTTAATTAATACGGTAGTAGTGATAAGATCAGTAGTGTGGGTTGGCTCTCTTGTACAGGTAAATATTAATTGGTTTATTTACGTTACTACACCGGAGTTATTTCTAAGGGATCACCTGAAGATTAGACACCCCGGCTTATTTTACCTAAAGATAAACCACTCTAATGCTAACCAAACCTAACCTAACCAAACCTAACCTAACCTAACCTAATCCCCCCAGGTAGCGTTAGCATGTTTACTCATAAGGTGAAAAAAAAATCTATGGTGCCTAGTCTTCAAGTCATCTGTGTGTGTGTGTGTGTGCGTCACCTGACAACCAACACAGAGAAGCACAGGTTACTCGACACACCTGTGGATCGATCAGGCCAAGACCAGGGACGTCACTACGGGTGAATACTATACAAGCTTCGAGTGATGGTGGTTCTTCCTTCCTCCCTCCCTCCCTCCCTCCCTCCCTCCCTCCTTCCTTCCTTCCTCCATCCCTCCTCCCTCCCTCTCTCCCTCCTTCCTTCCTTCCTCCATCCCTCCTCCCTCCCTCCCTCCTTCCTTCCTTCCTTCCTTCCCTCCCTCCTTCCTTCCTTCCTTCCCCCCTGCCCTCCCACCCACAACCCCATAGTTTTGACACAAAAGCCACACATACTCTAAACAAGACACACACACACACACACACACACAGGTAAAATTTTCAAGTCTATTATTTTTACACATGTAGAATCTTTAAGGCGTTTTTACAATAAGAAATGAAGAAGTAAAGATGAATGATGAATAAAAACATGACCGAGAACTGCTCATTGACCACGTAAAGCAATGGTTAAATATCCTTCACATGTTGGAAGAATACATAAGTCAAGTCAGGAAGGGCTGGCTGGTGTTGGCGTGACTACACATAACTTTTTATTACAATGTGTGTGTGAGTGTCTGTGTGTGTGTGTGTGTGTGTCATGAAAATACCCCTAAAACTTCTTATTTATTTACTTATTCTTATTATTTTACTTATTTACTTATCCCCCTTCGTCTCTGTGACCTAGTTAGGCATCAGTAACCACAACAACCTGACCTAAACTGACACCATTCCAGGCACTAACTAAACCTTGGGTAAGTGAGCTTGAATACCTCACCTGTTGAGTCACGTTAATACAACATACCAACAATAAACACTTGGTGACCGTCTTTTGTTTCGCCGTGAAAACAAAAGACGATCGGGTGTGAGGTGTCCCCTTTCGTTCGATTAGGATTACTTTGGTATTTTATGACTGTTTTAGCTTTGGTTTTGTAGTTGTATTGTTTACGGGTAAAAGTTTGTTTGTGTGACCTTTGATGGTGACCTTGTTTGACCTTTCTCTATTGTGTGACGTGTAGACTGAGAACTATGGTCAAGTTCAAATAAACACCGTAATTTATAACGTTGTGTGTGTGTGTGTGTGTGAGCTACCACTTACGATAATTAGATTCAACTTTATATCCCAATTCAGACAGACAAATATTCACCTAAATTAATAATAAGACTTAAATAAAAACAGTCACCGAATTGTAATGACGTCAATGACTCTGTTGAATAAATGTACAATATAAACACAGTCCTGCTCTACCTCAATGAATAATAACTATATACATTGTTTAATTTATCATTCTTATCTATAATCATCTTCTATATTAAACTAAATGACCCTCAAGCAGATACATAATTAGTAATGATGTACAGAGTAACGTAAAAGGTGGCGTGAAGTGTACAGTACATCATGGTATAGTCACTGTAGACTGTGTACATCAAGAGTTCACTGTCGTCAATACATCATGGTATAGTCACTGTAGGCTGTGTACATCAAGAGTTCACTGTCGTCAATACATCATGGTGTAGTCACTGTAGGCTGTGTACATCAAGAGTTCACTGTCGTCAATACATCATGGTGTCGTCACTGTAGGCTGTGTACATCAAGAGTTCACTGTCGTCAATACATCATGGTGTAGTCACTGTAGGCTGTGTACATCAAGAGTTCACTGTCGTCAATACATCATGGTATAGTCACTGTAGGCTGTGTACATCAAGAGTTCACTGTCGCCAATACATCATGGTATAGTCACTGTAGGCTGTGTACATCAAGAGTTCACTGTCGTCAATACATCATGGTATAGTCACTGTAGGCTATGTACATCAAGAGTTCACTGTCGTCAATACATCATGGTGTAGTCACTGTAGGCTGTGTACATCAAGAGTTCACTGTCGTCAATACATCATGGTATAGTCACTGTAGGCTGTGTACATCAAGAGTTCACTGTCGTCGATACATCATGGTATAGTCACTGTAGGCTGTGTACATCAAGAGTTCACTGTCGTCAATACATCATGGTGTAGTCACTGTAGGCTGTGTACATCAAGAGTTCACTGTCGCCAATACATCATGGTATAGTCACTGTAGGCTGTGTACATCAAGAGTTCACTGTCGTCACTATATCATGGTGTAGTCACTGTAGGCTGTGTACATCAAGAGTTCACTGTCGCCAATACATCATGGTATAGTCACTGTAGGCTGTGTACATCAAGAGTTCACTGTCGTCAATACATCATGGTATAGTCACTGTAGGCTGTGTACATCAAGAGTTCACTATCGTCAAGGTTAAAAGGCCTCGTCTCGTGACCTCTTGACGGTAGGGAACACTCAAGGGTAGAGCCAGGGTGAGAAGTTTAAGGGGGAATTATAGGGGGAATCATAGGGTGTTTAAGGGGGTTATAGGGTGTTTAAGGGGGATTATAGGGTGTTTAAGGGGGATTATAGGGTGTTTAAGGGGATTATAGGGTGTTTAAGGGGGGATTACAGGGTGTTTAAGGGGGATTTTAGGGGAGGGATAGATAGATCAATTGACATGTGGATAGATACAAAAGACGGGAATAGACAGGGATGTAAACAGACAGATACTACTACTACTACTACTATGCTGTCACTCGGAATACAGTATGACGATCATCCAGGTATGATACAATGATATGAGTTATTAAGGATGTCACCTAGGTTGGGAAGCTCTGAGGTGACTAAAGAGACCGATACGGGACCAGCAGGTGTGGAGGGTTACATCTAGTGCGGGAGGGGTGGCGGCAGCAGCGTCTTTCCGAGGTAGGAAGAAAGATAATAGGAGGAAAAAAGAAAGAAACACAGACAAACAGAAAGATAAAACGTGTGAAAGAGAGACAAAGAAGAAGGAATTAAAGCAAGGGGAGGGGAGGTGAGGGAAGGGAAGGGGTGATGGTGGGAGGGAAGGGAAAGGAAGGGGTGATGGTGGGAGGGGAGGGAGAGGGAAGGGAAGGGGTGAGCCAAGGCGATCAATGCCCCCCACCCACCCATGATGAGAGAGGTTGGTTACCTGAGGCATTCCGTGTGGCTACTTTTGAGTCCCTGAGTTATCCTAGAGCCCATTCCGAGAAGGTGAAGGGGGCTATTGGTTTCGCTTTATTCTGAGTGTGTGTGTGTGTGTGTGTGTTACTCTCAGATGGCGTACACCAGAAATGGCACGTGATGTCATGACTCGCCGTTCAGCATGCGGTACACACTCGTCGCGCTGTGATTGGTGGAGAGACATGCATTAAACTATAAAGGGACTGGCTTCTCAAATGTTCGAACGGTGAATTTTCCTCGTAAATAAAAATAAAGGAATGTATCATATTGGTTGAATTATAATACAAAAAATATAAAGATGGCGTCAAAAATTACACAGATTCTACCCTAACACGTACACTGTGTACTAGTATGGGGAGACATCATTAACGCTCAAAATATAATCCTGATCGAGGTCTGTCTGTCAAATCACACAACATATCACCCGACCTAAACCACGTAACCTAATTCTGGATAATGTTTTATGGTCTGTCTAAAGTTGGGTTATTAGATATGTTGAGTTCGGTCGCGACAAAAAAATTTAGGCTCGTATTCTCACAGAAGTCATGTAAGTACAGCTCCTCCATAAGGGGAACTGTGATTTATTTTGGTAATGGGAAGGTTTTACGTCACCAAATTTATATTCTCGTTTATCTAAAGTTTCATGTTACAATGTCTTACTAAATCTCTCTCTTACAGACTCTGTATGACGGAACTAGAAGCATTTTAGAGGGTGTCCCAGGAGGTGTCAAGAGAACGTGCCCCTCCCCTCCACGCCACCACCGGCCGGGGGATGAAGAGGGGCGTAATGGTGTGTCACTTCCGCCACCACAAACGAGGCCTCGCCCTGGATCAACGGGACCCGGAGCAACTGGCGGAGTGATGGAGACACCAAACACCACTGGGTGACAAAGGAACTAAGATGTCGTTTTCTGAACCATACACGATCCTCTGTTAGATGTACAAACTATAAGGTCGTAAGAATTTAACGATATAAACTAGAATTTAATATTATAAGACATATAGAAAAAACAATAAGTGAAACATTCCCCAGTAAATATAGTTTTGCTGGTCTTCTTTTAACTGTCTCTAGCAACGACTAATGGGACAGCCGATCATTGTCTCTCAGAACAGTAATACTAGTGCTCAAAAACCTCACTGTCAACTAAAGCTTACGTCGAGTTTAAGTCTATCACAGAAAATGAAGAATTCGAAAGACAGCAAAAGGTAAATTACAATAATCAATCACTATTTGACGACTCTGAAGGGATTTAACGAAGAAGGCAGTTTTATGGTTATAGTGAACACATTCTCTAACACTTTAGTTACTCTGGTGATTCTCTGACAGTGTGTGGAGCGGGAGATACAAAATGAGTGTTAGAGGAAGATTAATAGCAGCTGTGAGAGTGAGGTAGTGATAGGCGGCAGCACCATGGGGGCGGGGAGTGCCAAAGGGGTGAAACCCAAGGGCAATGACGACGGGGATCAGTTCTCCAGTTCCAGTGATCACTGGGAGAACGACCAACCGATCTCCAAGAAAGATGAAAACAAAAACAATAACAGTGAAAGCTTTGAACGGACGCTGGCAGAGATCTCAGCTCCGAGTGGCAGTAACATAGAAACCTTGGACAATGGAAACCCGGAGGAGAAAAAAGACGACCTCAAGAAAAAGACGCGATTTGGTTTCGCTAAAAAGAAGGAAGATGGAACCAAAGTAGACTCGACTCAGAACGACTCGAGCGAGGACAAGAAAAACACCAACGACAAGAAAAACACAGACAAAAATAACAAAGATCCCACAGAGAAGAAGGGCTTCAAACTCTTTAACTGGAAAACCGAGAAAAAATGTGAAGAAAAGGACGTGGGTCTAGAAGATGACATTAACGACTTGGAGAAGACTTTCGACTCTCTGGGCATCGTCGGGAAGAACATGTGGGGTAATGACCCGCCCAATCGCCTGAATGAAGACGAGGACCCGTCGATTATTGAACCCATGAGGAAGAAAAAGAACGTCAGAATGCGGGGAGTGAAAAGCATGAACGGGGGAGGGATGGTAGAAGGCGGCGGCAGTAGTAGTAACAGCTCGACGGGATCCAAGAGGACCTTTAAGTTCTCTTGGGAGACAGAGAACCAGACGACACCCACCAAGGAGGATCAGGAGGAGTGGGAGTATAAGGCGGTAAGTGGAGCTCTGTGTCGTGTATTTCCCTCACTCCTCAACACTCCAGTTGCCTCTCCACATACTCCTCAAAGATGATTTAAAACTCCTCTCAGTCTGTAGCGAAGTAAATCAGTCAGGTTTGGTGTTCCTCGGGATAATGACGCACGTAGTTAGAAGAAATATTATTTATTCCTTCAGAGTTCTAGTTAGTGATTCAACAGTCAGTCGTCAACAAACTCCCGCGCAGAGCTATGACTACCAAGAATTTTTTTACATGCGTGACGTCACTTAGAACAATGACCGAATTTATCATTTTATTTTATAGTTTGACGACGTTTTCCTGGAAATGGCGTGTTCATAAATGTATTCCTGGCAGTATTTTTATTTCTTTATTCATAATTATTATTTTTTCTCGCGACTAACGCTTGGAAGACGATGGTTTAAACTCTATTCCCCAAGGGCTTAAAACACTATTCTCAAACGGTTAATTAGGGAAAAAAATAAACTATTGGGAGAAAAAGAAAGATGAGGAATTTACTGAAGCTAATTACAGACACAACCACTCTAATACAAACTAACACACTAAACCTTCAACACCAGTGACTACACACACACACGTAGCATTAGTATTAAATCGTCAGGCAATATAAGCTCAGTGTCTAATCTCATATGATCCTCCCACGAACCAAATCTCAATTAATTTTCATGACTTCGCTACAAACGTTTTAAAACTTCACATAACATAATTCTTAACTAATAGAACTGAAAAAAAGGTGAAGGAAGCCTGAAAGTAATGGTGAGTGGGAATCATCAAGTTAGTATAAAGACAAGTGACGGAACACCTTCTTACACTAATTTAACGCCTTCAAGAATAAATACAAATACGTAAAGTAAATAAGTTAATAAATAAAATTAAGTATGTAAATGTAAAGTAAATATAAGAAGTTAGGTAAAGTAACAGGGTTATAGATTTGGCCCGTCTACGAGTGACATATCCAACCCTTGGTATTCAGGACAGGTTGAGACGTGGGGTTGGGAATACTGAATCAAACGACCCACTATAGTCTACATTGGCTTACATTGTTAATATGTTTCCAATTCTAGTAGGCTTTTAGTTTGAATTGGTCTCTAGTTCTAATAGGCTTTCAGTTCTAATAGCTCTTCACTTCTAGTTAGTCTCCAGTTTTGATAGGTTCCATTCCTATTAGACGCCTGTCCCTAATAGTTCCTCACCTAACCTAACCATCAAAATTGGGGCCGGATCTTAATTGGTGGAATTAGGACAGGGACGTTTTTGAAATGGGGTCTATTACAACTAGGACCGATTACAACTGTGGCCTATTACAACTGGGGCCTATTACAACTGGGACCTATTACAACTGTGGCCTATTACAACTGGGGCCTATTACAACTGGGACCTATTACAACTGGGACCTATTACAACTGGGACCTATTACAACTGGGACCTATTACAACTGGGACCTATTACAACTGGGGCCTATTACAACTGGGACCTATTACAACTGGGACCTATTACAAATAGGTTATGCTGTATGACCTTTAGCGTGGGAGTGAGGGAGACCGGCAGCGCTTCTTTCATACAATATTTAACATGATCTTTCAACACACTGATCTCTTAAGTTGCGTTAGTTAGCTTCATGAATGCCTTACCTGACTAACTGACTGACGGACGATGTAACTGAATGATGGAGGAACTGGCTGACTTTCCTCGTTTCGTCTTTTTTTTGTTTTGTTACGTTTCCTTTGGTTTTTATCTTTTATTTATCGTTTTCATGGCGTCATAACCAAACAATAATTTATGATGAAAGCATTGACAGGTTTATAGATTAAATGACATAAATGGAGTCTATAGTTAAAATCACTGCAAACTACTGAAATTGAATCTGATAATTAATTTAACCATATTATTGTTACATTGCAAATACTTAAACTGTTATATAATATACTCGTGTTATCTTATAAACCTGCTCCCTGCCCTAGTTCAAGGTGGCTTTCAGTACGAGTGACATATTCAGATATTGGCTTTATTTCTTAATGCTGTATATTGATTTTTGATGATGCTAGATGTTCCAATAATTGTGTGTGCGTGTCTTCATCCCACAGGTGGTAATTGAAGGCTTCGATATTGAGAAATTCAGGAAAGCGAATCTGAGGGTGAGTAATGGATGATGTTGTAAAATGATTTATTGACATATATTGCAAGATTGATCAATAAACTGCCGTGTGTTGTAAGTTGTATTAATAAACTTGTGTTGCAGGACTCGGTGTTTGACAGTACAAGTCTTCCCAACGCTGTCGGGTAAGTGTGTGTGTGTGTGCATAATAAATACGACCACTACTTAACCATGTCCCCCAAAATCTGAAAACTACAGTAGTAAAATTAACAACAAAAATAAAAACAAGAACAACAACAGCAATAATAACAATAATAACATTAATAATAATAATAATACGTATTATTTTTTGCCAGATGCACCCTCTCCTCCTCCTCCTCCCCCCCCCCCATCCACTATGTCAGTAGGTCAGTCTAATTAACAGATAGGTTTGTTAATGAGGCAATTTCAGGTATAATTATGTATCTTATTATTTCTGGTTTTGTTGACATATCTGGTAAAGCACGTTTATATTTCTTCTCGGTGTGTAATGGTATGTGTTTAAGACAAGGTTATATGAATATTTGAATGACGTGTGTGTCTGGACCATATATTTGATAGTAGATGAATGGGTGTTTAAGTCATTCTTTTACTGGTACTTGAATAGGTGTCTGGATCATACGTGTGGCGGTGCGTGTGTAAGCAATGCGTGCGGTGGGGTGAGAATACGTACTCAAAAAACATGCGTGTGACGTTGCGTGCGTGCGTGTCTATAATACAGGCGTCCTAGGGAGGCTGGCGAGAGATGAGCTGCAGCTTTGTGACGCATTTGACGCAGTGGATCAATAAAATCACCATTTAAGTCTTAACTGCTCGGTCTAACACCAAGGGTAAATGGCCCACCAACACGATCATTGGACCATATAAAGCTAAATAGCATAATTTTTCCATAGACGGACAAACAGACGGAAGAAACGGAGGAAGAACAATTAGACAGACCGAAGAGCATCCTCACTACTACCACCCCCCCCCCCCCCTCCTCTCCCCCTTCTGTTAACGTCACACTCGACCTTCACAAGGCTTCCACTACCTCCAACACAATTGGTCACGGGAATACTTTAGGGGGGAACAAATACCGTAAGGGCAGATAACACTTACCTCCTGATATGAATTAATTTACCAGGACCCGGGACACTTCAGGTTTAGGATTAAGGTTTAGTCCAGTTTGTCTTACGGTTACTTATAAATGTTGGGCTAGGTTAGGTCAAAACTCAAATAAAAACGGGTTACACATTAACTTCACATCAGAGGATTTACAGAGTCCCTAAAATATTATAATAATAAAACACACCAGACATATACTCTGAGACCTATAGTAACCAGCCAGTGTCTCGTGTGTTCGTGTTACTGGTGGGACAAGATGCCTGACACGATTATCTCTGCAGTCGTATATAAAACGAAAGAAGTTGGTGCTGCGTCATCTAAATACTGCAGTGTTTTTTTTTTCAAGGCCGTGGCAAGAGCGATGAGGACCTCCGTGTGTGTGTGCATGGTGGTAGTATGTGAGGGAACAAGACAAAGGAACAGTATATATGTATGTTGTTTAATTCATACAGTACCATGACACCATACAGTACATACTTTACCCCCTGTGACCGTCCATTTTCTGTCACTATGCCCTCAGTGCTAGCGAGTGGGATATTGGCATAATGTTGAATATTGGTAAATCGACCATAACCCTTCCTGTCCTTGACTTGCATACACAAACGTTCGTAGATTTGAATTTTCCTTGTTAACTTTTTAACTTAAGATCAGAGGTAAAAAATACTTCCAAAGTGGCAGTAAAATTAGAGATTATCTTAACTAGGAATATTTATTTAGCACTAATTGGAGTACAAAATTAACGCGTCTTTGTGAATTTTAGTAAACGGAACCAAGACGATGTGATATAAATCTTAGTGCAATTTAGACGGAATGTGCTTGTTACGTCACTAATGATGAGGTTAATTTAACTGATATAAATTTCCAACGTACAAATCTCTGAGAATCTAATTACGGAATGGACAAGTACGAGTTTGTTTCACCTTTAAAGACCGTTCACAACAGCCTGACACACACAAGACTACAGGTGAAAGGGAGAAAACTCAATGGCAAGAGTAATCGATGTCCCACTAGCACACGTATAAACAAAACTATCGAGCGGTTAGGTCAAGGAAGGGGTAGTGACAGAGACGAAATATAATAATAAGCACAAGTTAAAATACTTTTATAGAGACAAGACGGAAATTTTGACAGTTTATAACGACAAGGGGGTCCTAGCGGCTGGGGTAAGAGTTACTATCCCAAATATACACCGAAATTGCCAACAGCCATGTCACGTAATCTGTTTCTCTCTCCCCGGTACTTTCCTTTGATAACTAACTGAAGGGTGAACCTCTGACAGCTTTTGACAATATCTAAAAACGCCATCAGACAGGTCGTGGTACATGGCTGATCTTACTTGTTGTTCCAGCAGAGAGGACGGCGGCAATGGGACCACTTCGCCGCTCCGCTACGACCAGACCGAACAGCACATCCTGGCCAGCATAGAGAGGGACTTCCTTCACTGACCAACGGCTACAGGAGGAAGAAGAGGAGTGTGAGAACAGCATAGAGATGGACTTCCTTCACTGACCAACGGCTACAGGAGGAAGAAGAGGAGTGTGAGAACAGCATAGAGAGGGACTTCCTTCACTGACCAACGGCTACAGGAGGAAGAAGAGGAGTGTGAGAACAGCATAGAGAGGGACTTCCTTCACTGACCAACGGCTACTGGAGGAAGAAGAGGAGTGTGAGAACAGCATAGAGAGGGACTTCCTTCACTGACCAACGGCTACAGGAGGAAGAAGAGGAGTGTGAGAACAGCATAGAGAGGGACTTCCTTCACTGACCAACGGCTACAGGAGGAAGAAGAGGAGTGTGAGAACAGCATAGAGATGGACTTCCTTCACTGACCAACGGCTACAGGAGGAAGAAGAGGAGTGTGAGAACAGCATAGAGAGGGACTTCCTTCACTGACCAACGGCTACAGGAGGAAGAAGAGGAGTGTGAGAACAGCATAGAGATGGACTTCCTTCACTGACCAACGGCTACAGGAGGAAGAAGAGGAGTGTGAGAACAGCATAGAGAGGGACTTCCTTCACTGACCAACGGCTACAGGAGGAAGAAGAGGAGTGTGAGAACAGCATAGAGAGGGACTTCCTTCACTGACCAACGGCTACAGGAGGAAGAAGAGGAGTGTGAGAACAGCATAGAGAGGGACTTCCTTCACTGACCAACGGCTACAGGAGGAAGAAGAGGAGTGTGAGAACAGCATAGAGAGGGACTTCCTTCACTGACCAACGGCTACTGGAGGAAGAAGAGGAGTGTGAGAACAGCATAGAGAGGGACTTCCTTCACTGACCAACGGCTACTGGAGGAAGAAGAGGAGTGTGAGAACAGCATAGAGAGGGACTTAATCCATCGAGGAAGAGGAGAAAAATACAAAAAAGTGAAAGAAGCAGCGTAGAGTTTCATGGCGGCTTGGACATAGCACACGCTAAGGGTCCGACTAATTACCCAAATGTAGCCAAATGTAGCCGGAATGAAGTCAAATAATGGTCCTACATGAATAAATCGGACTGCTAATCACTTCTCGACTAGTATTTGGTGTCAGAAAGTCACAAAAAATTGGAAAACTTACTTCAATCCGAGTTAATTTTATGTGTAATTAGTCGGACTGCACGCTAACTGACGAAAAGGGGGAAGAAGAAAGGATATGAGTGGACTACGATGGAAAAAAAAGAGGATTTGAGGAGGAAAGTGATAGAAGACGAATAGAAGTGATAAAGATAGGCAGAAAAATACGTGAAAACAGAGACGAGAAGAACGAGAATGTACCCCCATCCCGTCGCGCTGCTGCACAACCCTGGACTTTAAAGAAAACTCATGATTATTAACTTTATGGGAGATTTTCTTGTGATATAACCAACATTCTAAGTTTGATGTAAAGTCTAATCGTTCCTCGTTCTATTTATCGAACGAGGAGAGGACTCAAGGACGATAAACTCGCCAATCTGCTAATCCCTGCAAGGTCTCTTTTCTGCATGGCGTGGAGGAGACAAGTCGCGAATCAGACAATTTGTAAAAAAAAAAAAAAAAACCCACGTAAACACTAAATAAAATGGTTAACTGGAAGTGAAAAGCGATAACAGGGGTATAAAAACGTGTAGATAAAAACGTAGAGGCTATTAAATGTGTTGAAGAAGAGGAAATGGTAGTTTGATGATTCATACCATGCAGAAAATATACTGTACTTTGATGAATGACAAATTAAAAGAAAATAAGATTTGTTATTCACAGGTGACAAATGAAGATACGAAGGTAATAACAAGAATGACGGTAAAAAAAACGAGAGGAATGTTTTAGAGAAGTAGACAGATAGAAAATTAGAAAAATAGTAGTGGATAAAGTGCGAGAAAAAGCCATGCGAAGGAGTGTA
This sequence comes from Homarus gammarus, assembly GCA_958450375.1. Classification (NCBI taxonomy): domain Eukaryota; kingdom Metazoa; phylum Arthropoda; class Malacostraca; order Decapoda; family Nephropidae; genus Homarus; species Homarus gammarus. The sequence continues at coordinate 461,410 of CAUDMG010003965.1, forward strand.
AAGGGAAAAATTAAGAAAATGCAATAAATCTTTAAATGATAAAGAGAAGACGAGGTGAAAGGGAGAGACAAAACAACTGTATAATTATAGCGTACTGTCATAGTTCGCCCCCTGCCTTTTGACGGGAGGAGGAACCGTACTACAAGCATTACCCTCCACCCGACAATTTTTACCGAAGTATACACAAATAAAAATTAGAACAATAAATATGATAGAAATAATTATAGACTGTGACGTATATAATATAAAATGAATAATATACTGTATAAAATAAAGAACAATAAATAAACTATATAAATATATCTATAGCTGTGAGAGTTATAGGCCTTAATGTAGACAACTATAACAACGCAAATTCTCTATAATTACCATATACAAGATTATATAAATAGATTGCTATATTTAATTATGACTGTGATGCAAAATATACCATACCTTGTTAGCGTTGAGTTTAATAAGATATTTATTTACGTCACATTAACCAAGTCCCGGCCCATTCGAATAACTAATAAATGTTGCTAATTGATATATGTCCAATTACACAGCCCAGAGCATATCTGAGTTAACACTGATTTATTTACGATGTATTTTAATTTATTTCAGCATTCCACATGTTGTATTACGTGTTGTATTCGATGACCATCAGATATATGTACGTTTTATGTGTATTTTTTTGTATAGTATTCATGATATAAAGGTGAAACACTTCCACAAGTTATGCCTTATATACAGACTACATATATTGAAGGGTACGTACAGGAATTTCTAGGGTCAGAGAGAGAGAGAAAGGAAGACAGAAAGTGGGAGAGGTTAACTACACCTTCAAGTTCTGGTTGAGTGAAACAAAATAAAAAAATGCTTACTTATCATGATTCATTGTTGTTTTATTTATCAAAGAAACATATTTTATTGTTTTTATTATTCAGCTTTTAAGCAATAAATTCTCTCACTGAGCGAAAAAATAAAAATGAAACTAAGTCGAATTTTGGACACCTCAAAATTACCAGAGAGTAAAATTTCGAGTCGCAGGTTTTTCCAGCAGTCGAAATACGTTCTGGTTGGTCTTGAAATTGCACTAAACTATGAGTATCCTTTTGACTTTGTGGCCAGTGATGAGCTGAATTATTCCATACTAAGGTTGATAAAACCGTATGTACGCTCAAAAAGACCTGTTGGGCTTTCCACTCTATCAATAGAACACGAAATTGTCTGAGAAACTTGACTTGAAACAACTTGCTTGTTTGCACATTTGTCAAATCAATGGCACGAAAAGTAAGCTTTAATGAAACTTTGACCTCATGTGTCGGTATATTATGACATTAATTATATGTAAAAAATTATTAACAAAACCGCACTTACCTGCCAAGACCCGGCTGAACCAGTGAGAGGAGAACACGATGTGAGACCAGAAGAACAACTGACTAAAGCTGGTCAAATTGGGCAGAGGATAAGTTGTAGCCTAGTGTATAAATCTGCCACCAGGGACTTTCAAATTTCATCGCTTGAGGACAGGTTGAACTACTCTGCGTCGCTTGTAACTACTGACTGGTAGTTACAAATGGTCAACAGGTCCAAGACAGCTAAGGCTGGAAATAGAAAAGAAAAATACATTAGTGTCGTCCTTAAGGGCTGATATCGTCACACTTAACTGATATTTATTTGGTTATTTGCATGAATGAAGCAATAAAGTCATGAGATGAAAATATACATGTTATCAATGATGTTTCCAGAGTTACAGAAATAATTTATCAATGGAGTAACTACATTAGCTTATCAGGTAGGGACGCACATCTAAGGTCTTGCCGAGGACGTCGATTAAATGATTCATTAGCAAACCCCAAAATAAAAACATTGTACAGTACAGTATATACACATCTTCACTGATTGAATTTTCAGCCTTTCCTCTAACAACTTCAGTATATGTGGCATGCACTGAGAACTGATTAATGTCCTAGTTTTTGTTTTCCATAGTAATCCTCTATTTTCAAGTCCCCCCTCCTCCCTTGAATCCAGACCTCGATGTTATAGGATTCAAGGAGGACCTATGAAGAAGTATTAATGTTCTTTATTTTTTTGAGGTGTTGGTGATGCTTTTCATCCCAAGGTGTTGTTGAATATCTTTTCCTGGTATTGTCTTAACATATGAAGCAATCCTCAGTGAAGACACAATGAATTGGGGTGAAATTGAGGGACTTTACATCTTTCTGGCGTTTTTGTTAGTCAACTTACTACCATGATTTGCTTGATTCTTTTCCCTTTTGTATTATTCGTTACAATAGAATATACAGTACTACATAAGAGGATATACAAGAGACTTTTGGCACATATTTTACTTTAATTAGAGACCAATGTTACAAAAAAGTTCAGCATTTGTGCTTTATAAAATACATTCATCTTTTTTATCATACTCATTATACAAGAACATATGAGGTCATTTTCAGAGATTTGATCTAATATAAGTACAGAACAGTACAGTACAGTACAATACAGTAGTACAGTAAATGGAAAATATTACAATACAGTACAGTACAGGAATTTGATAAAAACGCATGACTTTTTATAGTAATAGTTATAAGGATAATTTCACAAACCTTTTTTGGTTCATAACATTTCCCATAAAAAATTAAATAAGAACTCAAACCAAGAAGAGCTTTTCACAGAATATTTTTTTAAGGGTTTAAGCCCAATGCTTGTTCTAGTAAAAGCAGCTTGACAAAACTGATATGTTACAATGACTTCTCTAAATTAAAAAGGTACAGTAATAATGCAATTTTTATGAAAAATCTAAAACTTCCTCTAAAGTGTACTGCATGGAGATATATGAATACTGTATTGGCAGAAGTAGACATTGGTGTTCTTTACTAACAATAAATTAGATTTTGATCAAGGGAATGTGTGTTCTCTTCTCACATCAAGCTAGTAAGTCTACTGCCCTACCAACTAGATAACTAAAGTTCTCTTCCTCTACTGTATCCATCCATCCATCTGTTATCTTTATGCTGCTCCAACTTCTGCATACGATGGGTCGTGGAAAACAGTAGTCCCAAGAAAGGGAGGAATTAGCAGAGTAGAGTAAGAAAATTGTAGAAAGTGACAGCAAAGGGTTGAAACAGGAAGTAGGAACACTGCAGCTAACCATGCAATACAGATAGATAGTTAATAGTTCCTTAGAGATTTGATTATTGTGAACATCCCTGTATGCAACATGAAGGATCTCACACTTTCTCATGTACTGTATACACTGTCGGTCACCATCTAAACAAGCACAGTAGTAACTGGATATGAGTTACCGACAGATGATGAGTGTTACCTCTTCTTACATCCTCTACCAATAATATTCCATTTTACATCAGGAAACAGTGAGAAGTTTATGTAACTCTCTATTCATTCATCTCTACATCTACAACTTGTCAGAGGAGGTTCGATTTCTCTACAGGATTATATAAATAATAAAAGTCAGCTACACTTGTGGGAAGATGACACACAAATGATCATCAGTTTTTGTTGGTAATTACAGGATATAACACTAGAGCTATGAAAGGTAGAACTGTCAGGAATAACATAACATGAAATTTCACAGTTCTTCAAAGGTTTGAAAAGAAACTGTTAGAAGTTACTTAAGTTGAATAACAGAAACCAAATTTTACAGAGGATCGACAGTGGATATTGCTATAATAGCAGTACATGTAATGTGTTTATCTCTCACCACTCTGTCATGGATTTAAGTCTTGGCCTGAAACACACATGGTGAAGATGTTGTCCAGTGTGACCCAGCCATACATCACAGGTTTCCTCCTGTACTAACATTGGACAATAAAGTTCATCACAAAGTAACAAAAGAATGGACCAACCACCCAAAGAACCTAGTGAGCTGATAAGTGATGAATTATAACTTAAAAATAAATAAAATAACATACAGTACTGTATTTACTGTAAATATGTGGGCATTTAAATAAAATGTTAACCAATAAAATAATGAATACAGGAACATTCCGTAATTAGAGACTTCCTTTTGTAACCATGAAGCTCACTGAATTTATAAATTAGACAAGAAATTATTTATGTTTCTGCAAAAACCTTTTGGGAAGTAGAACACCATCTAAGATTCTGGTGATGTCTGTTGCTGTCTTTTGTCTGTTCATCCCCCTTTACCTATCAATCTATCAATAATATATCTATCAAATGTATTTCATTGCAAACTACTGTACATTGGGTGGATTAAGTGCATTACCTTACAGGAAATAGTATAGCACAGTGTACCACAACAATAACAAATCCCTTCATTATGGGGATGCCATTTTCAATATTTTATAATTTTAACTAACACCAGATGTTCATATTTAGCTCAGAGGCGACCCCACACACATAGGGTTAAAAACAACAGTAGTGTATTTATGTTCAACAGCTACCAGCAGTTACATATCACAAATACATCTTGAGACCCACCTGTCCCATATTTAATAAAATCATACATATTAAAGTAGGGACTTGTCCAACAAGGGGGTTACATTCTTGAATAATATCCTAAATTTTAGGTGAAAAAATTCACTCTTGCATGCCCTATTCTGCTGAGGTGCAACATAATAGTAAGCAAAATTATACCATCTATTAAAAAAAAAAATCTAAGAATAGTCATATTTACTAGATATGGAAACAGGCAAATCTTAGTGAAAAATATATCAAAATACAGTAGTAACACCATGAGATAGTTGTTTATGAAGATCTTCCCAAGGACCAGCAACATAATATATGAAGCAGGGATCACTACAAAGGGCTCACCATGCTTCACTTCTATTCCACCTGTACTTGCATTTTAGCACCACATTAAATTTTTCAGTGACATACAGGTACTGTACTGTACTTCCAAATTTGTGGATGTCAGAAAAAAATTCTTGCCCGATGCAATTTCTATTTAATATCCATCAACCATATGAGTTACACCAGCAATTGGCAGGTGTCAGCTACCATGTTGCTTTATCATGTGTTAACAGAGAATATTTGTGTTTGTTTCATCTTGTTTTTTTAGTAATTTGATGTGGTAATACATGTCATTGGATACTGACATGTTTGAATAACTTCTGTGGTGATCCCTGTGAAGATATTAGCTAGAACCAAAAGTTAATATTTTGTTTACAGTACTGTTGTAATAAGGTGAACTATTATGTGCCAATGAAATACTAAGTATCTGGTGGGTACTTTAATACATATAACAGGCCATCATTGCCTAATTTCTCCAAATTGAACAGGAGAAAGGAAAATCTTATTGTTAGGAAAGTACCATAATTAGGGTAACAAAGGGCCACACACAGAAAACAAACTGGGTCTTTTATTTGTTCAGTCCCTTAGTCCAGAATAATAAAACATTGTTCTCTTGCATAGCTTAACTTGAAATACTGTACAGGTACGTACTCATTACAAGCAGTGTATCAAGATCATGGCAATAACGTCACAATGAGCAACAGCTACAAATCTAAATTCATGATTTGGCATAAACTAGTTCATTCTATGTTCCACTGCAGTCACTTCTTAGGTACAGTATTGGAAGAATAATTCTATGTACCAGCTTATAGTGCCAATCTCTACTGAAGCCTGTCTCTCTTTGTCTACTGTACTAGTTATTCAATACAGTACATGTATTGTGAATTTCTCATCTAAGTTGATAATGTAGGTTAGTAATTCTAAACAACCGCACTGTAGCAATACATGCTGTATACGTATTAGTTTTCAATTAATGAGCTAAAAATGCGCAGCTATATTTTCACGTAAACAAACCAGATATGCAGACTTACTGTATATGCAATATTGTAAATACCGTAACAAAGCTGTTTAACAAGAAGAAATGATTTCGAATTCTGGGTTTGCGGCATGTTTCTGCCATGTAAAATATATTATAATATATTTAGCACATTAGTTCCATACTGTACTATGATTTAAAAGATTAAATGTAATGTTATAATATTCATTTAGTAAGAACTCTAATAATGTTCCTATGTATTGCCAGATGGTAGGATGAAAATTACAAAAAATGAGTTTTAAGACTTAGGTGTATGTCAGTACCATTTAGCATTCCAAAATACAGCTATAAATATTCAGCACTGGGAAAGTATCACAGCTGTTGCACAAGTCAAGACACCAAATTCAGTCCAAAAATATCACAGGTATAACATGTGTCTGATTTAGAGACACCAAATGTGAGATTTCTGAAGAACACTTGAACATTCTTTATTGTACAGTAATAATATTGTCATTGTAGCAGAACAACAGGAGTATCTCTTTTTCTCTTGAGGAAAATTATTGGACTCATAACAAACCACAACAAAACAGTGATGTCAAAATCTCAGTGTTTACAATCTGTCCAGGAGGCAGGACAGCTGAATTAGTTGACAATATATGAAATGATGCTATGATGCTTCCACCAGAGTTTCTTTTATCTGATTACTTTATTTGCCTCTTAAATGAAGGATAAAAGCATTACAAAGTATATCAATTATCTTTCTCTCAACTAATAAAGCTATCTTATTAATTTTTATCATGTGCTTATTGAATTTACTTTGCCTTTACAGTGTCATAATTCAGGTCATAAAATGTTTTTAGAAGTTCAATTTTTTTTTTACTTTAATCACTTGTCTGCTTCTCACCCAAAATACCTCACATATATCTTGTCCTTTTATATAATTTTGTCAGTTAGAAGATGAAATATACTCATCCACCTTTATTATCTATCATTGTCTTCCTGAAACATGAAATACTTAGTGACATGGATTAACCCCATCTGTTGTGACCATCTGGCGACAGCAGGAATTCTTTGTGTGACTTGTAATACCATCTTTTTAAAACCATTATCGTTCCATTATTTCTCATCGAATATTCATGAAATATCTTTTTTTATTCCTAACTGCAATTCTCAGCTAGGCAGTAACCTCATTTTCTTTTGACTGAATCACTTTACTTGTACTTTAAACTGAAAATGAAATACTAAACTACTATATTATTCAACGAAATGTTCAGACTGTGAGTGCACCATCACCCAAATGTTGTACTATCATGCACTCATCTTCCCACCCCCACAACATTTGCACACAAGCTTTGTCGTCAGTGGAGACTATATATACATGGTTCATTAGGCTGCACTTTTATATGGCCAAGTGATAGCTACCTGTACATGGATAACTAGGGTGGGTAAAGTTGAGTCATTGGTTGATGTAAGTATCTCATACACACACCGCAATTTTTGTAATTAGCTTTAGGTAATGTTAAGTGACTTGCTACAAGTTCATATACTGTACATAAACTGATTATTTCTTGTCTCACTGCACTTGTCACCACCCGCATTACACCAGGCCAAGTCTTATATCATATGTCTATGCCCTCAAGCAGGACATTTACAACTAACCCAAAGTATCCTAAGCTAGGTTTGATTGGTTTGTGTTGATTTAAAAATAAACAGTTTCACACTGTTGCTCATGGTCATTTTTCACTCCTGAAAGTTTTGTATCCAGATGAACCTTCCTACAGGAGTAGATTGTAAACATTAACACTGACATCATGGTAGAACTCAATAAATACTTAGTAAAGTCAATAGTACTGTACTTAATATTTCTGAGAACTCCACTGAAAGTTTAAATGCAGTTGAATGATTCCTGTAATAATACTATAAACACCAGTTCATATCAACAAACATTCCCACAACTTGTGCAGTGCTCTAAAAAATGAAGAACTGATCCTGAGATCCCATTTCTGGCTGAGCATGAAACTAGGTGAATCACGAATAAAGCCATGACTCCTGGGATGCAAACCCAAACTTAACCCAGACTCATCATACAAATTGGGATTAATTTATATACTTATTTCATGTCCCCATCACAGCAAATTCCAAAAATATATCTTTAGACTGCAGGTCACCATTTACAGTTCCTAGTCTCTCATAAGCCTACAGCAGTGGGAACTGTATGGATTAGCCCAAGGCTTCACTGGTGCTGTACACAAAACAGAGGCAAAGCACTTATCTCCATGTCCTAGACAACAAGAAATCTAAACTGGGATTGAAGAACTTGATGCCAGGCAATCCCACTCCAGCTAACCTGGACAAAGATCTAATATTTCATGTCTGCTGAAGTGGTAGTCATAACTTGTTGCTTTCTATTTTGAATAGTGACTTATTACTTCCAAATACAGTATATATACTGTAGTGTACCTGTATATTTATATATTTTAACTTGGTTATGAAAGAGAAGGATAACTTATTCATGAATTGCTCCCATCTATTACCCAAGGGTTATAGCCCAGGACTCATAGCTTATAATTCATGAATCCACTGGAAAAGGTCATCAGCAATAAATGGAATGTTATTTAAAATGTAATGTTATTTAATTTGAATATCTGCTCATGTTGTTTCAATATCTCCCAATGAAACTTGCAGTCTTTTGTTTCATATCACATGATATAAAACTCTTAAGAGTAACATTAGATATGTAAGATATACTGTAGTAGTCTAAGGCTCATATTACACTTTATTAATAACTAAGTTATGTTTGTTAGAGATAAAAGAATTTACTACACCACACTGCATTGGTAATCAAGTATCTTTCAATTTAAGACACAAATTTACAGATCATAAAGTGAACTCTGAAACTTGTAGTGCTGTTAAAATTAATCCCATCCTTTCCCTTGTATTACTTAACAGCATATCAAGCATTTAAGAAGAATCATTAATATATCATCTAGTATATACTGTATACTAAGCCTTGTAGATATTGAGAAATATACATTCATAAGCTTTAATTACAAAATTCGAGGTAACTACATGAATAAATATGAGACTGGGACTAGAGATGTGTACATAAGCATGGTTTATATTTGTAGGTAAATTCAAAGTAGTACAGGTTGGACCCCGCTAGTCCGGATCCCGATAGTCCGGCAGCTGTGTTGGTTCAGGGACGATGTTTGAATCTGGCTGTCGTTAGTTTCCAAGACTGTTAATAAAGAGGTTCAGTAAGCCTGGGCTAGATTTATGCTGATGTAAGTTGTATTGGTACCAGTAATAGTGCATTTTATACATTATTTTCCTCCTTTTTTAATCTCAGCTTTGATGGTTCGGAATTTTCTCTATTTCAGAACCGGTCTGGTCCCAAGCTTCCCGGATTAGCGAGGTCCAATCTGTATAATCATATGACATTTCTCTTTCTGGATAACTTAGGTGGTACTCCTCCTCACATTTGCTTGGTCCCCCATCAATTCCCTCAGAAAGGTAATTTTGGTATAAAAGTAAAGTAAGTTTATACAGTGATTGGCATAACTGTAGAATCACAGTATAGTAGTTGAAAGATGATGGAAGAATGACAAACATGGATACAAACCAAATAATTTATATTTAATAAGCTGTATAAAAACACTTAAAGCTTAGAGCTCTATACATACAATATCCTCTTTGACACTTCAAGTCCTCTCAGATTTGAGTACTGAGATCAAATGGCAATGCTTGAAAGACTTTATGAAGACTTCTGTAGGCTGAACACACCTTAGCATTATCAAGAACAACATTAATTACTTAACACACCAACACCTGTATGGAACCAATGAAAATGATGACACCAAGCAACAAACACGCCACTGTTATTCATAGTTCTCACAGAAGCAGGATTCAAACCAATTAGATATTGCTAAACAAATAAAGCTTTCTGTTGATACTGTAGTCCTAGAAAGGCAAAGTTTTATGTTAGGTAGTACATTAAATCACTGGGTCCATCAGTGTATGCATTACACATTTTAAGTACAAGGTGAGCAGTTACCACATTTATGAAAATATTATGTAAAATAAGCCAAAGGTTGCATAAAGGAAAGTACATATCCCACACTCTGTCTCTAATTATTATCCACCCTATCCATACAAATAAATTATTACAACTACAACATGATATGATCAACTTTGTGGACTACATTGTTGGACTTTGAGAAGTTATCTTCTAAACATTTAACTGCCTTCAGGTACAGTTGCGGAAATGTGTTCCTACACCCCATGTGGTAACCCGAGTCTCCAAGTGACAACGTCGCAGTAGTAGTATCACTATTTAAGAACGAATGGGCATCGGTCATGTAACAATGAACGTTAACGGATGTGATTGGTGGATAGGGTTGCTACAGGTCATATAGGTTGGCAGTTTGGAGAAACAGATTACCACAAAGGGTGTAGGAACACATTTCTGCAACTGCACAATGATACAATCTGACCTGAATGGGAACCAATCCAGCCTTATTCCAAATATTTCAATCCAGCTGGACCGCATTTCAAGTGTATATACAGTACTCACAATGAGGCAATGTTGACACATAATAGGTTTTGGGTCCATAAATGACACGTCCACATTGAATGGTTCAACCACAACAGATGAGACACCAATGCCTAAATAATCAGTTGAAGCAGTCTGCATGTAAGCTTACTTAAACATTTCTTAGAGTGGTGAATCACTAAGCATACTAAGCACATGTATGCAATCGATGAAAAAAGTGTCTTTTCTCAAAACTTCCACTGTGTATACTAAACCAGAAGTAATTACTACAAAGAAACTACTTGTTCATGTAGACTACATTGAGCACAGTTTGCAAAATGATCCAAGATAACTCCCAGTGCTGCACAGACAAGTATATGACATCCACTTTCCATGTTATGCGCCACTACATTTTTACACAATAAATTAAAAAAAAAAAATTACTAGCTTCACATAGTAAGGTGAAGATGTCGTTTTAATTTTCTATAGTTTATATTCTTATATACAGTACTGTACTTAGCTACCTCTCAGGAATGCTAGAGATTATTGCTCTTAAAGATCTAGTTTGTCAAATCAGGTCTATCTCAGCTTGGCTATACAGTACATACTAACTAAAACCCATAAGAAGCACTGCAAAGGTGAACAGCAAAAACTTGCAGTATTTAGAAGACTGCTAATAAAAGTTCAACAACGGGGTCTGTGATCTATAAAGTTAATTACTCCTTTTATATTAATACTACTTATAAATCTAAGAAATAATAACAGCACGATTAAAACTTAACACAGTAAAACCTCAGTGTTAATGTCTTGTACTTCTGATCTCAACACAGGTAACAATATTATTTATCAGGAATAACAACAATCTGAAAAGAATAAAAGTGTGTATATGTGACAGAGAAATTTAACTTATTCACAACAAGAACTGACAAGGAATTGCTCACTGTGACCATTCCCCATACCCACGGGCATTCAGTGTCTGATGTATAACACAACCTTAACCCTACTAACGGTATTTCATTCTCCGTTCCATCTTTCGCTGCTTCTTATCCACTACCTTTTCCTCGGGTTCTTCTGGAGCTTCTTGGAAGAACCAGGGACCCAAAATGTTGGTCCAAAGCATCTGTGCTCCACGGCAAGGGGCCTGAAATAAGTGAATTCAAGCAAATATAAGTAAAATATTTTGGTGGAATACTGCAAATATAACAAACATAATAACTTCTTATAATAACCAGATGGCTTACTCTTAGGTACTGGTAGTTTTGTTAGTGGCTGATGTTTCAAGTGGCAGTTTTTACACGGGGCAAACTGTCTCTTAATTCTTCTGTTTATTTATCCCTAAGATGCCAATTTCTTTTAACATTTAGCTGGAAGGTTTTTATTTAGTGTCCATCAAGCATCCCTACCTCTGCATAACAGTTAATTCACACAATCCAACTATCTCTCTGTGTCTTGAGGCTTAGTAATCACTGTGCTGGATTTGCATTATCTGGCCTAAAAGACCTACAAGGTACTTCTCAAAAACACCACAGGTTTGCGTGCAACATGAGCACACGCAGTACGTATATCTTTTATGTGTAGAAATTAAATTCAAAATATTAAAGAAAAAACAATAATATTATCTATAGATTTAATGGATAAGTTAAGCATTCTTCCTGTAAATATGAAAGTTGTTTAAATTTTTTCTAGAACAGACTCGAGTCCATCGCTAAGGCTTAGTTGGACTCCCAAATGCGTATGTATGAATAAGATGGAATTTTCCCATTCAAGAATATTTAAGTAAAACAAGAGTACTGTATTACTATCCTTCCTTCAAATAAAGGACTGTGTTACTGTCATATATTTTCCCAAATCTGAGACAGAAACACAAAAAAAAAAACCATGCTTCCTTCCCTCATTCCTATCTTCTTTCCCTACCGTCTTCTCTCTTTCCTATCTTCATTCCTTCTTTTCCCCTCCATCGCTTCTTCTTTCCTTCATTTGACTTTATCCTCATTGTTTTCAATACCTGTACAAAACAATAAAACACACACACAAAAAAAAAAACAGCAAAATAGGACAGTCTCATTCCAGATAAGGTGGATCGTCACTACCAGGTAATAACCCAACTTGACAATGAATTATTCTCAGGATGATCTTACCAGCAGCCACAGGAGCCAGAAGTATGAGGAGATAGTCCCGAGCACCACTGTACCAGAGGTTAGGATCACCAAGTCCTTCACATGTCTGTCGAGAGAAAATTGCAAGGGTTTAAGGTTCCCTGTTGTCATATACACCATCATCACCCTAAATACTTAATATACAGGCTTTTGTTTTCACACTTAAAGCCATTTTGTTATTACCTGTATACAAGGTAGCCAGAATGTAGCCTATACCTTCACTTTCTACTTCATTAACTGCACAGAATATTGTACTGTACTTGGACACTTACTCGGCTATTCCGCCCTCAATGTTGAGGTCACAGCCTTCATCTAGAATGGATCCATCAGCAGCTACCTTAGGTTTGGCCATACTTGCCATGAAGCGGTAACAACAGGTGAACACAACTCCCGCAAAGAACAACAATGTCTGAAGAAAATAAAATGCCATTTACCCAATGTTAGATACAGTACACTTAAAATGTGTTATAAATGTAACTCGATTCAATACAATCCCTGTGTAAAGCGTGATAAAAACAGAAACAACAATGAGCGGACTCTTTTTCATTACCAATTGCCTGAGAAACCTTGTACAATAGACACGTTTAACACTGGAATGATAATATAGTACAGTACTGCATATTGTACAGGGTATATTTATAAAATTTTCAAGTAAACTGTGAGTGTAAGATGTATAACAATAGAAGAAGAATTGAAAATAGAAAATGACAATGCCTAAATTATCCACTAAAGCTTGTTACTGTAATTTTTCTACTCTGGTTAGCTCTCTCCATCTATGCTGTACTATAGTATGTACTGTAGTAAGATGACCAGAACCATGAGCAAACATAGACTCTCCTGTCATTCAATCTTACAAATCAATACTTAATAAGTTCCAATATATAACATACCAAATCCAGTGGTGGAAAGCTTTTAAAGCAGAGCATCCCCACACCAAAGTAAATGCCAGCTGCACCTAGAATCATGTTCCGGTAGAAGTTGAGGGTGTCTGTGTTCTCCTGCATGATCTGCTTCTGGCCTTTAGTGCCAGGCTTCCCCTTTTGAATCTGGAAAAAAAAAATCACAAATACTGTATTTAGTTTTAGATTCACAGGTCCTATGACAAATCCTGTGGTAGAATGCTCCCTCTGTCAGTGTAGCTTCTGTTTTATTAAGTTTTGTGTTGTTGCTAGTTTCTCTGACTTGGAAGGGAGGCCAAAAAATATGGTGCAGACAAGAACCACCAGCACACACGAAAACAATCACAAAGAAAGTCTTCTGCATAAATGATTAAGTGCCAAAAGGTTTTCAATCCATGTTAAATATTTTATACCCGAGAGTAACAATAAATGTATATTATTCTAACACTTGATATTGCACATACGTATTAATTTCACCTAAATAAAACATACTGTACACTATTAATCACTTTTGCTGATAACAGGCTTCTTTGTTTAAAATTTCAAGCTAAGATGCCAAACTCAGGACTTAATCAAGTTTACGTAGTGCAGTAGGGTAATCTATATCCCACTTCACAGCTGCCATATAGAATCAAAAAGAAAGTTAGAGATCACAATATGTATAAGAGCCATTTTCACAATGTGTGGCCAAAATAATAATGAACTTTACCAACTTTACACTACAAGATGTGGAATTGAAGAGGGAGGTGTGAGGGAGGGAGAGGAACATATTCAAATGCTGTACCCATACAAAATCACTCCTAATTTTCTAATCAGTTCCTCAGCCTTTCCATTTCTGAAGTCTCATACAATCTTCTTCACTGTTTTCTTCTCCTATCTGTCGTCTGCAACTTTTTCTCATGCTTCTGGCCCATTTATTTGCGTGTTCCACCATGCACCTTCCTCTTAATCAATTCCAAATACTGGTAATTTACTTCTACAAACTCTATTATATAACTCATTTACAATAAAGACTGGGTTGATTGATACTATGTAGATCATAATTTTGTACATGACTGCAGCTTCACAAGGGATATAAAATTAAAAAATCATATCATTTTGTCATGTCAGAAGAGATTGTCCTAAAATAAGATTAAAATTATGCCGAGACTCTACCATAACTGGATTCTGTACTTACATTCAGTCAATATGGAATTCAATGCATTTTTCTAATAGCTCATCAGTTGACAATAAAACATACCTCACCACCTATGTACTTTGAGAGTATTTTGGCATCTCACAAGATATCATCATGCCATCCTTGTTTGATTTAACTACTGTACAGGTTTTTTTTTTTATTTCATTTGGCTTACTTATAAGAATAAACTTCCTGAGGGTTCATAATAAAATGTGTATCTCTACCAAGTTATTGTATATATACCCTGTACCAGTAATGTAATTTAGATGTACAGTATATTTAAGGGCAAATAATTTTGTATGAGAAAAATTTACCATCCTCGGTCCTAAATAGTTCTTCCCATGACTTGTAACCTGGTGTATCGCTGTAGTTACTGAACCTATAACCTTGCAATCAACTCGGTCTCTACTGCATACCCTTACTTATATCTTTCCAGTAAGTACAGAGAATGTAATGAAACGTTTTCAATACATTCAATTTAAATTCCTACAGTGCATATACAAAACAATAATTCAACGGATCACAACAACACCTGTATATACAAAACCAGGTGTTGTTAGTCTAAGAAAATACTTATTGTATTTTCTTACCATGAATGGGGTTCTATAGGCTCTCCTAACATATCTATTCCTAGGCTCCTTGCCCTTTGTTGAAATGTTTCTATGTTGTAATTCTCAGTGATTTCAAAACATTCTAGAGAAAACAGTTACTTATAATGAAGGAAGCTCTTTTAAGTAAGTACAATAATCATCATAAAATCAATCTATTTATTCCTCTGTCCCACTCTTGTATGGGATGATTCAAGGTGTAAAGAATCCTTAAGTCAGAAGAAATAATAGGGGGAATTTAACACAGGTGTTGAAAATGAGGGAAAGAGCCAAGATTACAATTTAGAGAATAAAAGCTCATATCCAACAACCTTGCATATGCAGTAGGCAACGGAAATCTTCAGCATCCACAACGATTCAAAATTGTTTATGTATGCATGTACCAAGAATGTTTTATAATTTGTGTTGCATGGACCATTTTACGTCACAGAATAATTTGACAAAAAAGCATTATTAGGGATTATTTTTATTTCTTACGTTCATTACCTACATGTCGCTGTGTGCGCTATGGCCCCATGTCAATGTATATGCAACAACCTGCTTGCAACTATAGTAAGACATAAATCTTTAGGGTCGTGGGTTGAGTGATACAGTACTGGAAAAAAGTATCTCACATTAATCAGGAACTTCAGAAATTTTTTTTATAAAAGATAAATGTTTTCTTAATTAAAAAAAAAATTTCATAGCATAACTTGGCATAATTTTATTTTGCAATTGATTTTGTCATGAACACCGATCAATGTTGACACACTACCTCTCAGCAATGCAAGCTTCACCGTTTACATTGCCAGGTTATAGTACATTACCACCTTCCAGTATTACCTTCATTACTGGGCTAAAAGAAAATTCTTCTCCAAATATTTA
Organism: Homarus gammarus; assembly: GCA_958450375.1. Classification (NCBI taxonomy): domain Eukaryota; kingdom Metazoa; phylum Arthropoda; class Malacostraca; order Decapoda; family Nephropidae; genus Homarus; species Homarus gammarus. Next base: position 477,379 of record CAUDMG010003965.1, read on the forward strand.
TCCTTGAGGTAAAATTTTCCTCTTTGTTAATAGGTAAATATTGGTAATTAGTAGCCCATTCTTGTAAAATTTTAGCATGGTTCAATAATGGTTTGGTTTTAATCATTGGATTATGTAAAGCCACTAGTTTGCTTGCTGCTATGACTCAAGAGCATATAGTCCAGTAAGTTTTTTAACCTAACTAATTAAGGATAGCTCACGAGTAAATACATTACCAATATAACCATAATCCTAAAAATAAATTTGTTTCACTAAAATATTACCAAAAATATCAATTACCCAAGAGTTGAGTTAGACGTATTTTAATATAGCCCTTAGCAGACTTCTAGGTAACAAGCATAAATAACCCTAGCAAACGATAAGTATATAAACCCTTCCAAAAATACACAGCATCTCAGAAAACATATAATAATTAATATATTTTTTAATGTTTTAGTATTAATGTAATTGCAAGGGGGAAAACTGCATTCCAATTACTTCGTATATCATCATCACTAAGCATACTGAGAAGGTAATTTTATCCTCATCGTATGGAGATAAATATATATTACCTTTTTAGATTAATTTTAATGGTTCAATAGCAACAATTAATGAATAAAATAGAAAATATACATCAGATTCTTACCACCATCTTGCTTACTCCACTTCTGTCACTATCACCACTCAACCATTAAATCCAGTTTACACACAAAAGACCTAACTGGAGAGAAATTGTATTTATAGAAGATATACAGTCACAGTTTGTACTAAAGTGAAGTTATATATATTGGGTTTATAATTTAAATATTAAAAATACTGTAATTTATTTCTATTTTATTAAATGAAATATTAAATGACAACTGGATATATACCAATTGCCAACATGCTAGATGTCAATACTAGATAAACAGATATATTAAATCCACATTTCCTCGTTTCTTTTATAATTTGTAAAACTGGAAAAATGAGCCATTTTTTTAATATAAATTAGCAAGAATTTTTTTAGGTAAACTGTGATTTATTTTTAGGAAGAAGTCTATTTAGCGAGTAATAGGGACTGAATGTTCTAAAATATTTAACGGCATAATATTATAAGAACAAAGTCACTAATTTCAACCATAAGGAGAGAAATCCAAAGTTTTTGTTACTATTAGACTCCTAAACTCCCAACTGGAGTTTCATAAATGCAATTGTCATAAATAGAACTACTGGGTAATTAGTTAGGGGCCTATAGGAAGCTTGCTTGAAGCATTATATGTATTTGGGGGATTTACTATGATTATCTACTATGTTACATTAACAGTCATGAATTACTAGAAAAACACATTCTGTTGCGAAACCATTTCTGTATTGAAGTATAGCAGTGGACATAAAAGTCATCCTTTGTTGAATGAACTTAATATTTTGCATTTTCTATATACTTGTATCGTATATTAACATGATGCTCAAATGTGAACTTTTATGGCTATTATATTCGATAAATAAGGGCAACTTTCTTATAATTATACAAGTTAGCCATATAAATTTTACATTTTCTTTTTATAGTATCATAGAAAACAAATAAATTTATGAATAACGCAACTATTTGGTAATAGTTGAGCAGGGGGCTAACACCTGAAGGAGTTGTTTGATTTCGTTCTTTTTTGGCTACTGGGCCACTAGTCGGCTCTGAAGCCGGTTGGCCTGGAGGTCACGTCTCCATTAAACACTGTTAGCAAGTACTGGCTCTCCGTTACACATTGTTGACAAGTACTGTCGCCGTTACTTTTACTTTTACTCTTATCCTCTTCACCACGGATAGGCTCGTTAGCCGCTTGGGCGATCGGTCACGTCTCTGTTACGCACTGTTGGCAAGTACTGGGCATGCACCGGCTCCTGAATGTACTTGAACCTGCTTCAGTGTTGGTCAAATCTGGTCTTGAAAGAGCTCACACTCGGTGCCGTCACAACACTTTCTGGCAGCTTTTTCCAATAGTTCACAACCCTCACTCCGAAAAAGTTTGCCTTCACAGTTTTCTGGACTTGCGGCTTCTTCAATCTTGAGCTGTGACCCCTTGTGGGGCGAGCGTCCGCCAGCTCCAAGTAAGGACACTCAAATGAGTAGTGCCCCTTGAGATGCTTATACACCTCAACTACGTCCCCCCTTGCCCGTCTGTAGTATAAGCTAGGCAAGTTCAGGCGCTCCAATCTCTCAGGGTAGCTGAGGTGCCGAAGTGCAGGCACCAGTCTGGTGGCCCTCCTTTGAACATTTTCAACCAACTGACAGTCCCTACCATATCTCGGGGACCAGATGGGGAAGCACTTCACTCCTGAAGATCGTTACGAGGGACGGACCGTCTAGATATCTGAACGACCTTCTTATAAGACCGAATAACTTATTTGCCTGATTTACCTTCCTCTCGCAATGGCCCGAGAACTTCAGCTCATTGTCAGCATACACACCTAGGTCCTTCTCACACACAGTCTCAACTAGTGCAGTTTCATCATCCCGTTGGGACATATGATACGCCTCCTTATCATTGGTACGCCCCAGGTGCATCCTCTTACACTTCGTGACATTAAATCTCAGCAGCCATTTCTTCGACCATTCCTGGAGCCCACAGAGGTCCTTCTGCAGCTCTTCACAGTCCGCTTGGTTCTTAATTTCCCGAAATAACTTGGCGTCATCGGCAGACATTTGTATGGAGGAGTGTACAACGTCAGGCAGGTCATTTATGAAACAAACAAACAACAGCGGGCCCAATACACTGCCCTGTGGTACCCCACTTATGACAGGTACAGATGACGATTTCGTGCCATTAATCACCACACACTGTCATGGTCAAGTTGACTGCTAATCTGTTTTAACTAGTGATTCTTATGAAACTCCACGACCGCAAAACATGAGTGGGTTAGCGACCCCTGAGAAGAAGTGTTTTTCCCCATAGACGCTACACATGTGTCCCCTCCCAGAGTCTCGCCTTTGTGAAGACAGTTATCAATGCATTGTTTATTCCACTTTCTCCTGGGAAGCTCAATCTTGAATTAGTCTGTGTATATGAACTCAAGTAATTTGCCAGACCTTTGTCAACTGAGGGTCATCTTTGAATGAGTAACAGTTGAGTTGTTTGTAATCTCTGTCATTGCGTGAGTAGCGATCACTGGCAACTCAGGGGATATATATACCAAGGGATGAGGCAGGGCGAGCGTCCCCTGACGCCGCTCCAATGTTTCCCCAGATCCAATTGTGACTCGTGGATCATTCAACAACTGCCCCGGATGTAGTAGCTACTCAGCAGGGATCAATATATGAAACGATGGCACGGATTCGGCCTGATTAATATGCTCAACTGCCTCGTAGTGTGAGGGGGCGGATTCTCGAGCTGCCACCAATGTGAGGGGGCGCATTCTTGGTCTGTCACCAATGTGAGGGGGCCCGACTCCCTCTCTGTTTCTACACCACCCTCATCTTATTTACTTCTCTTAGTTCTAACTCTTACTCAGTTCCGTCACCTATTCTTGGGTAGCATGGTCATTCTTTTGGTAGCATGGTCAAGGGTCTAGGCACGTGAGTATGGTAATTTTGGTATCAGGTCACTTGGAGGGAAATAAAGGTAAAATACTGTGGGAGAAATGAATACACCTAAAGTACTCTAAAAACAAATTTATTAATATGCAATCAATGGGGAAAGATTTTGTATTAATCATATGATTACCAGGTTCACCTCCTGGGCTTAGTGCAAACTCAGTACCTTCTTCTTTACTCTTACTCACAACACTACTGGTGGTACATTACATGGCACTCATTGTAGATTATTCAACATATACGTAAACAATGACACTAGTATATGCAGGGGTCTGCTACCCAACATGGGATAATTATTTCCAACTAATTATCCCTAACATACATGTTATAACACTCTCTGTGGACATATACTTCCAAGGAGTAACCCAGGGTAGAGCACTGGGGCTGTTGTTATTGTGGGGTAGCCAGACACATGGCGGGTCTGGGGTCTGGCCCAACGAAGCCTTGGGGCACATTAATCAGGCTGCATCGGTGCCATCTTCTCATATATGATCCCGGCTGGACATCTAATACATCCGAGGCCGTTGTTGGATGGTAGAGCGATTCAAGAATCACAATGGGATCGGGAGACAAACGGGGCAGCGTCAGGGGGCCTGTATGGATGAAGGGACGGGCACTCACTAACTGTGACAACAACATTACGTTTCAGGGGACGTTAAAGACGTAAATATGACTTCACTCAGAGCATATCAACTACGTTACTGTAACACTTGCACAATCAACTATTAATTGGGTCAAATCACTTAAAGAAGGGCGAATTACAACACAGAGTGGAATGGCATACCTGTATGGATGAAGGGACGGGCACTCACTAACGGTAGAAATGCCAGCGGGGCCCTCACTCAAAACAGGCCAGGGAGTCCACCTACTTCTATTCCGATGAATTAATTTACTGTACACTCTGACGTTGAAATTGAGTCTATGAACTCATTTTCATTCCCTACTATTATCTTCAATAACAATGCTCTGACTCAGCTATCAAAAGCAAAATTAAATTGATTACAAAGGGTTGGATGGCAACAGGTCCCAACATACAGCGTCTGCTACTAAATCCGCGGATTATCTTCCAAGCTCCCATAAGACAAAGACGGGGGAAACAGAGAAAACGGGGGACGTTTCCACTGGGGGACTCAGAAGGTTTTGCGGACGTTTGAGCGTAATATGAATCCTTAAGGTTTTCAGGTTAGCCGTCATCACGATCATTACAGTAGTGCCAGACCCCAGACTCGCCATGTGTCTGGCTACCACCGACCACCACAACGGTCATGAGCCCCAGTGTTCTACCCTGGGTTACTCCCTGGAAGTTATATGTCAACAGAGGGTGTTGTAAATGTATGTTAGGGATAATTAGTTGGAAATAATTATCCCATGTTGGGTAGTGGACCCATGTATCGGCTGGTTTCAGTATTAACGTGTATGTTGAGTAAAGTCTTGTATCTGTACTGTAATGCCACGTACCACCAGTAGGTGTGAGAAGTACAGGAATCTACAATGAGTGCCATGTACTATGTATTGTGAGTAGGGCCAAGGAACTGGTCCTGCTATGCCATGTAATGTAACACCAGTAAGGTTGTGTGCAGCAAGATTGTAAGATCTGAGTAATTACTGTTGAGTAAAGAAATAAGAAAATAAGTAAATAAGAAAATAAGTAAATAAGAAAATAAGTAAAGAAGAAAGTACTGAGTCTGCAATAAGCCCAGGAGGTGAGCCTGGTAGTTATATGTAATACTAACTTTTTTTTTTCCCTTTGATTTCATATTAATAAATTTGTTCTAGAGTATTTTAGGTGTATTCAATTCTCCCACAGTATTTTACCTTTATTTCCGTCCAAGTGACTTGATACCAGAATTACCATACCCATGTGCCTAGACCCTCGACCATGCTACCAAAAGAACTTGTGAAGGAACTGAGTAAGAGTAAGAACTAGAGAAGATAAGTAAGTAAGATAAGGGTGGTGTAGGTGTTGGAAAACACGCGCCCTTACAACACTGCTTGCGGACATGTAGAAAGTCTTCTATCCACGCTAGGACATTTCCCCGAATTCCGTACCCTTCCAGTTTGATTTTCAGCCTTTCGTGTGGTGCACTGTCGAAAGTCCTGGCAAAATCTTGGTAAATATTGTCGATATTACGACCCCGTTTCAGAATATGGGTCCAAATATCCAATACCTTGAACAATTGTGTTAAGCAGGAGCGCCCCGGCATAAAACCGTGTTGGCAATCCTTTGCAAGGTTGTTTCGTATTAGATGTTCCGTTGCGGCATCTCTGATAATACTCTCAAGTACTTTACATATTATGCTGGTCAGGCTCACCGGTCTATAGTTGTTCGTGGAGTGACGATCGCCCTTCTTGAAGATAGGACTCACATAAGCCACTTTCCATTCACTGGGGACCATTTGTTCATCCAGGCATTTACAAAACAGGATCTTCAGGGGCTCGGCAAGCTCGTTGCACAACTCTCTTAGCACTCTAGGATGCACCACGTCAGGTCCAGGACTCTTATGGACCTTTAGCCTGGACAGTTTATTTTTAATACCCTCTTCTGTGAACACAATGTGGGTCAGTGCTGTGTCGAACCGTCTGTCCTCAAACGCAGGAAGGTTAGTTGCATCCTCTCTTGTGTACACCGAGGAAAAGAAGCTGTTCAATGCCTCGGCTTTATCCTGGTCAGAATCTGCGTAACTACCATCCACCAGCCTCAGGTCTGATACTCCTACTCGCGTTTTCAATTTCGACTTTGCATAGCCGTAAAACGCCTTTGGATTTGACTTGACCTCGCTTGCAACCAGCCTCTGGAACTCCTTTTCAGCCCTTCTATACTCTATCTTTGCTTGGTTTCTGGCTCTTGCATACATCCTCCTGTCCTGCTCATCGTTTGATCCAACCCACGTCTTGAATTTCTGGGTTTTCTTCTAAATTTTGTCGACCGTCGCATGGTTCATGTGGAGGGATCCCCTCGTATTCCTAGAAGCACTGGGTTTGGTCTTGGGTATACATTTATCGATCAAATGGGTCACTTTACTAATTATGATATTCAGCGTAGTGTCTGCGTTCTTGTACCTTAATGAGTCAGGCCAGTTGATACCTCTCATCTCTTCCCTCATCCCATTGTAATTTCCCTTGTAATATTTGCACCTTGGCCTGGCCTTATCCTGAACTAGGTAACAGTTAAATCTGAATGACAACACTATATGGTGACTGGTGCCAACTGGGGCAAGGTGTTCCAGTTTGGCCGCCATACCCTCCTCGTTTGTTATGATGAGGTCAAGTGGCTTGGGTGTTTGCTCCCCTCTGTAATGTGTCGGGTCTCTCACATGTTGGAACAGAAAATTATCTCTCAGAGTTTCTACAAAAAGAGTAGCAGGGTTATTCATGTCATTCGGGGTGGACTCGTTTCTCCAGTCGATGTCGCCATAGTTAAAGTCCCCCATGATAAGGAGGTGGCTAGGGTTGAGCATCGCCGCGTTGTTTATTAAGTTTCTTAAGTTCCTTTGATTTAGTGGGCCACAGTTTGGGGATCTGTAGATACACCCGGCGATAAGTAAGACCCCTCCCTTTAATTTAATTTTACACCACTTGGACTCTTCAAAAACATCCTTTCCCTGTACCCTCGCCTGGCTGGCTCTAAGGTCTTGCCGAGCATAGATAACCACACCCCTCTTGCAAGTTTCTTGAGAAAGGTTCGTAAATGAGTCATATCCAGCAATACTGAACTCACATTCCTCTGGGTCGATTCTCCTGTTCTTGTACAACAGTTCTACAACACCTACAATATCTGGTTGGTGTACTCTTAGTAGTGTTTCAAACTCCTCTCTCTTATCAAGGAACGTGTCAGTATTAGTGTACATGATATTCAAGCCAGAATTTGTTCTCGGTAACGTCTCTGCTCTTAGTAGTAAACCCGCTCCCCCTTCCATCATTCTCAGAAGCTGCAGCATTTGCTAAGTACACTGTATTTTGCAGGGTGTGGTTAGAAATGTCATTGTTTACACGGCGTTCGCCTTCTCCTGTCCGGTAGGCTGAGCTGGTGCCGCCTCCCGGGTGGGGGGTTGAGTGGGTGGAGGGTGCACTGCTGCCCCCTGGCCCTGTGTCGGCACACTTGTTTCCACTACCCTCCCCCTGAGTATAACCCATGTACACTTGTCCCCGTTCCTCCTTGACTCCTCCCTCTTCTGCTTCAAGTCCTGCAGGAGCTTCTTGTGCTGTTCCCTCTGCATTACCGTGCGATCTGGGTGAATTAATACATCCCGAAATGCCTCGCTCCTTGCTAAGTTTTTTTGCCTGCCAAATAACCTGCCATTTCTCCTCCTCACTCACTAGTGTGATCCTGAGGGGGCGAGGCTTATCCCCCTGCTTTTGTCCCAGCCTCCTCACATCCTGAGGGGTTGATAGAATCTTCAGAACCTCTGTACAAATATTTTGAAACAGCACTTCATTGTGTGTTACCTTACTCACAGTTCCCTCCGCCTGGCTCTCTGGGACTCCAAAAACTATTACATTGTTCCTGCGCTGGAGCCGTTCCTGGTGTTCCTCCTCTCCCCTAACAGTTAATTTTAATTTCCTCGACACACTTCTTCAAAGTCCTAAGCTGTTGTAGAACCTGTTCAGATCCTGCATTACTCTCCGCCCCCTCCCGTGACCCTGCTAATATGTCAGCATAACTCCTCTTAGCAACCACCTCCAGTCTATCGGCTACTTCCTCAGTCTTAACAAGGATCTCTTTCCCAACTTGCTCCAGTTTGTCAACCAGCAGGGCTCCAGCTTCATCTATTTTCGTCCCTAGAGAACTCGTTCCCTTATGGCTTGCAATCGCTTCATTCACCTTGACTATGCAGCCAGGGCAATACCAGCAACAGCCATCATGCTTTACGGCAGTTAGTAACTTCCTAAACGTTGCATTAGTTAGGCCTGTATCCTCCATATCCGACGTCCCCCTGCAGTGATCACATATCAAGCTCATGGTTGTTGTTGTTGTGGGGGGGGGGGGGGATGCAGACTGTGTATAGATCTACACCTGTTTAAAAAAATAAAGAGAGAAAAAGAACAGTACTTAGCTACTCTCTGTTGCCTATAGAGTTGTCGTCTGCGACTGCGTACACTGTATCTCCCTGTGAATGGTGTATTGTAGGCACAGTTTCAGTCCTTGAGAAAGCACACAAACAAAATAAAATTTAAAGTCTCTGCGGCCCCTATGACACGAATAGGCTGGCAGTTGTCCTTACCAGCTTGATTGCCAATATGTATTCACTTTAAGTTATTTACAGTCTCTTCTTCGGTCACTGATGACACTATGAACTGATTTACCTAAAATCACAGTACTACACTCTCTGGTTGACCTTTATCACAGCTGTGACCACAACTCCTTAAAAAAATAAAATAAAAGCTTTGTCATGTGGCAGTGATTGTGTGGTTATAGGCATGTGACCTGGGCTGTACCTCCAACTCGGTGGAAATTGAGTTTTCAAAAATACAATCACGTCTAGCACTAAAAGTCCGACATCGATTTACACTTTCACATCACTAAGACGATCTTGATGATCTTATGTAATCACTGTCCAATTTCTGCCGCTCTACATCGAAGGCCCGAATGCCGAACACGCTTTGTTACAGAGACGCAAAACGACCCGACCCGACCCGGCCATGACACACTACCAGATTGTTCCAACTTCCAATAGTTCACAACTCTCACCCCAAAAGCATTTGCCCTGCCAATTTTCTGAATTTGTCACTTATGGCATCTTCAACCTTAAGCTGTGACATTTTGTGGGGCGGGCATCTGCCAGCTCCAAGTATGAACACTTGACTGAGTAATTTAGTTTGACTTGATTTAAATTTATTGAGTAAAAGTTCAAATACCTTCCGACCTCTATGAACTCTGTCTGTGTCTTGTTCAATACCTTGTCTACCGACGTATATATTGTCTTTCCTGTGCCAGGTGGAAGGAAGGCTGGCTATATATTACTATAGTCAGTTGAATTATTTTAGCTAACCGCTTACTTATATTTTATACTTAATTAGCCTCTTTGCTCACACATGATAAGAGGACCCAGTGGTGTTCGACCCTGGCCTTGTTCACGAGTCAAGAAACACTGCTCAACTGAGCGTAAGGTTTAGCGGCACCAAATTGATGGCAAATTGTTAGCATTATTTTTAAATGGAATCACTGAGACTTGAAGTTGATAACAGAAAATATCTCACTTAAGTAAATGACGAATGAAGAAAATTAAAGTACTGTGAGTATGTTAAGGCCGCAAGCAGCCTGACAGTCGGCCATTATGGCCACTAGTTATTTTCACAACGTAAATTTCAGTTTATCAAAGTCTATACTAAGTAATTCAGATATATTATTTCACTTACAAATAGTGGCGTAGTAATGGAAAGTGGCAGCGCCAAATTAAAAATCAGTTTACCTGGACTGTAGCTGCTTCCATAAGACCTGGGCTCACTATAATATCATTTTTGTGCTTTATAATTTACATCAAATGTACCAACATTTGCAATTATCCCATGTGTAGTGGTAGGCTGCCCTGCTCCTACACATTTACCACAAAATCCCTTTCCAAAGGGATTAAGTGTTTTTCTACACTGTCGCTGTTGCTTATACGACCACCAATTGTCTTTCAGAGGTCAGAAAATCCTGAAAATATGGTGTGGTAAGGTTGCCATCAAGAAATATCTGAATAACTGGAAAATTTATTTGAACCAAAATACAAAAACCTTGGCCATGACTGAGGCCCGACTAGGCACAAAACTTCACATAGGAAACAAAAAACATCATAAAAATACGAATTTCAAATAGGAAAAATAAAATTGCATGAAATACAATCATGTGAATAAAATTGCACGTGGAAAATCACACGATACAAAAATAGCATAAAAATTCCCCTAAGGAGCAAATTTACAATATACAGTACATTGTACAGATGAATTAAAATGAAAGATATTTCCTATAATTACTTAGTATTTCAATATGGGTAAGTGTGCTGTATATATAACACTTGGTTATAATTGCCTGATTTACAAACAATAATAAAATGGATTGCATAAATGTAAAGAAAAACCTTAATGACTCAAGGAAAATGGGAAACATATTCAAAATAAAATATAATAATAATAATAATAATGATAATAATAATATACAAAAGACAAATTTCATAGTCTTCCTAGCATGAGATTAATTATGTACTGTACAGCGCTGAATTTTGATGAACCTGTATTCTGAAAATAAAATTTGTAATTATTTTATAAAGTACTGTATACGTACATATTGTTGTTTTAAATTTTCGCTGGTAAACTTTTTTCGACAGAAGATATTTGTAATTTTTTAACTTTTTATTCCATTCTATAACTCAATATATATTTTACATTCTTTACAATTGGTCGACTTATGCAGTATAATTCCTATACTGTACAGAGTAATTTGTATAACTGATTTCAGTTCCCTATTTATACAGGAATATGTATACACAAACATATCGATAACAAATTTAGGTACAAATTATATAAAAGTATATAGCAAAGGATATATATATATATATATATATATATATATATATATATATATATATATATATATATATATATATATATATATATATATATATTTTATGAAAATCCACAATGAAAACGTGGATAAGATAAATCTTGATAAAATCACACGGGAAAATGGAAACAACGGAGTACCTTAGCTTTCGTCTTTATTCAAGACATCTTCAGAGGCAAGATGTCTTGAATAAAGACGAAAGCTAAGGTACTCCGTTGTTTCCATTTTCCCGTGTGATTTTATCAAAATATATATATATATATATATATATATATATATATATATATATATATATATATATATATATATATATATATATATATATATATGTAAGATCACTTGAAGGAAATAAAAAATATATCAAAGTCCTCTTATATTTTTTACAAAGTATACGTAATACACAACATCTTTACTACGCTCCCATACACCTCTGATATTCTGTGTATGACTTGTGTTGGATATGGGCCATGTTGTTGTTGATGAGTATGAGGAGGCAGTTACACAGTATCATCTCCACTTTACACAGTTTTGCAAGTCGAGAATCTGTATACGAGTTCCAGTTGTGTTTCAGTAACCGAGTTATCGCAAAATAAGACCAACATCAAAAATAAGTAACATGATGGGAGAGAATGTTGCTTTGTGCTGTTTAGTCATGGCCTCAAAACTCATCAACTCAGGGAGAAATATAGTCTTTTCCCATAATTTTTTTTTTCCGGTTGCCAGAAGGCTGTGCATATAGTCACTACCACAACTCTGGGGGCCACGTCGAACATGAAGTTTCTTGTAGTAACTACTTTCCAGCTCTCGGAACTAACACAACCTTACCAATGTCAACCTCGTTTTGTAAAGTAGAAACAACGCCCATGCTAATTTACATAATCATAATGTGTTGCACATATTGTTTGTTTTCGATTAGTTTGTACTGCACATATATAATTATTGTTTACTTTTAGAGGAGAATACTGTAAGAGGTCGCTTAATAAAGCACACAGAGTAGAGTCACTGTGAATTTTCATGTTGGGAGATTTACAATGGATGAGAATTAGTCACTGGTTCCTGGGGTATGCCAGGACACGCGGCAGCTGGCTATGCTGGCTGGCCGCTCTCTCTTTGGTGTTGCTACCACGTCGTCAACCTCAACCTCGGGTGAGCTGCCTGCCTGGACAAGGTCGATCTCACAACGCTCCCTCTGCACTGGGGCCGAGGTCAAGCGGCGTCATGCGGCATCTCGGTGAGGTCTTGGATCATTGCGGTCGATGTCGAGGACTGGCGCAGACCCGAGACGCAGTTGACGACGGACGTGGCGGGAGACGCTCTGACTGGTGGCAATGGGCGGTAGCACAACATTGGAGGAGGTAGGGCGCGGGTGTGGTAGGGAGGCCAAGGGCGGTAAGGAAGGCGGCGGGGACACCAGTGTTGGTGGCAATGAGAAGTTGGAGTTCCGTGGAGTAGGGTTTAGTGGCACCCTCCCTGACCTTGAGGTTCGGGCTGAGATGGTGCTGGTGCCGCCTCCCAGCCGAGCCCCTCGCCATGAGCCTGCCTCGCCATCCTCAGATCCCAGACTCCGTGGCCCACAAGATTCTAAAGACTCCTGAGAGCCAACAGAGGCACGGGAGTTACGGGAGAGAGGGCGCAAGGCAGTGGTGTTAGAACTCCGGGAGGTGGTGCGAGAGGAGGTAGCGCGGGCGCCTACCGTGCGTAATGCAGAACTATAGACTCGTAAGTCGCGCACCTGAGCTCTCAGTCTGTGGACCTCCCCGCGCAGGTCCGCCACCCGCCGTTCCCCTGCCTCCACCTGCTGTTGCATCTGCAATTCCCGCCATCTGTGCTGCTCCTGCTCCTCCTCTGATAGTTTTTGCTGGTTTGCTAACTGCTGCTCCAGCTGCACCACACGCTGAGTACGTTCATCCAGTAGTTTGTTGAGCTCAGCCACATTCGCCCTCCAAGTCTCCTCATCCGTGAGAGTCACATGTCGCAGGTGAGCCTCGAACTGTAGGTCTGAAACACAAGGCTACAGTAAGTCACAGTGTAGTAGAGTCATAGACAGCTGATAACTCCTCATATAGTATTTCCATGCTAACCTGGCCCATAAGCCACGCCCCTTTTCTATATTAATAGCCGATTGGTTCATATAAAATTCAAACTAAATGTGTACTATCAAATGATTTCAAGGCATTAGCACTTCAGAGAAGATGTTAGAAAATTTTAAATATTTATCATAAAAGGTGGATATAAATACGCGCTTTTACATGCGCAGTTCGGGGGAGGTAAAACGCTCAGGGGAACCAATCAGCTATTTGTAGCTATAGACGAGGGACGGGGCTTAGTGGCCAGGTTAACGTGGAAAGGGTATAGTGTTGCCAAGGCTCTAAGGAAATATACCTGAACTATATATTGTCAACAACAAGATAACAAGCATTTCAAAAGTAAATACATTATTATTAATAATAGTGACGCCACATCCCCAGAAACACAAAATCATCTTAACAGAAGACTCCAGCGGGTAACACAAACTAATGATATACAGTACTTTAAATATGTGGCCTTCATATCTGATATGGACCTTGGCACCTCCTAGGGAAAAATAAAAATGCCAAATTAGAACATCATAACTCTCTTACTGCTTCATATACAGTCTGAACAGAAACAAAACCGGACGTGGGTTCGACTGTTCTATCGTTCCTGCGGCAGACGAAATATTGAAAATACACGTTGTGAAGTCCAGTTATGAGCTGGGAAAAATACTCTTTATTGCTCTTATTTAGCCATTTTTCACTTATTCATTCAAATCACCTATTTTCTAAACTGCCAACCCCTAATTATATCATGGCAGGCATGCGAAATATACCCCAATAAATGCGCCAATTGAACACGCACACGAAGGGATCCAGTTAGAACATGCACATTCAGGCACTGGGTGCACAAGGTGTAACTATAGGAATTGTTGTATTTTAGAAATACTGATAAAAACAAAGTCGTAATTTATAAGAATATATGCACCTGAATGTAAATTTAAGTGAAAAATGTCGACGAGTTTGAGTCGAATTTATTGATTCGATGTTGAAAATGCACGGGTCTGTTGTGAGGCCAAGGACAGGAAGGAGCATGTCGTGTGCTTTAAGAGGTCTCATTTTGGCGGGAAGGTTATTTTTTTTAATGGTCACGATATATAAAGAAATTAAACAAGAAAATAAAAGAAAGGAAGAGACAGCAAGGTCAATTGCAGTTAATCCTCAAATACTGTTCCGTTTTCTGTCAAAGCAAAAATATATTTTTCCGGGTAACTTTACCATTTACAATTTAACCAACTGTTGTGCTTATTTCTCCACTAAATCGCCACATATATTTGAGTTTCCAATGATCAATCATATTACTTATTGCCCAAAAATAGTGACATCACTATTTAAGTCAGTTAAAGTATATACTGTATTATCATTTCCCTGTCAAGCAAATATACTATCATTAACTTTTAAGTCCGTAACAAATGTGGTCATGCAAGATTCCATTACAACCTCATGTTAACCAGTCGTGGCCACCACTACCATGACGCTGCCACGAATGAAGTACTGTACCCACGGCTTGTCACAAAAATCAATACTCCTAGTTGCTCTGACTTCGATAAGCGCTACACAGGGACTTTCGATTTTGATATGAAATTAGGAGCAGTGTAAAGAGGAAGGCATCTAAGTCAAGGCAACTTTTGTGAACGTGATATATATATAGCGACTTACTCCAGTTGGATAAAAGGGTGGAAGCAGAAGTGTGGTCGGGGCTTGAGCTTACCTCCCCTCACCCTTCCTCCACTCCCATGCCACCCCTTCCCCTTCCCCACCACCTCCACCCACCACCTAACCACCCACACCATACCGCCTCCCCAACCACTTCCACCCACCCAACACCACCCCCACTCATGCGCAACCACTCTCCACTACCCCCCCATCTATGCTACACCCTCCCAACCACACCCAACTCCATCTCTTCACCACAAATAAACTCTACACCCACACAACACGTCCCTCCACCACCCCTACCCACACCACACCATCTCCGCCCAAACTGAACCTCTTGGCACACATAACCAAAGTGACTGTAGAAAAAAATAATAATATCAATGAATGTATGAAGGCAGGAACATGTATATACAGTATCTGAGAATATTAGTAAATAAAAAAGGACAACAAAATCAGGTTTGTCTTGTCATCATTGTGGTCGAGTGAATTCAATAGCTCCACCTAATATTTAAATGCCAGACCACACTGCCTCCATTGATAAATCCGCAGCTCTGGGTGGCTCTCTGACATTTAATGCATAAAAAACAGATACCCAGTCAGTTTACTTTGAGCTTTGCCTGAAGAATGAAAAAAAAAAATGCCACCAGTAGCATTCAGTAGCACCTGGCATTTAAGGGTGGTACGCCAGACGAACGTTCTTTTGCCTTTACTGACGCTTGCAAGGAGTTTCAGGTAAGTTGTCCTTGGTCGTACAGCCACAGGTCCCGGCCACGCGTATTAGCGACGAATGTGTTGCTCTTGGTGCGTGCCTGTGTGACCTTGCTTATGTGAGGTAACTGTGAGGTAACGTGGAGGCATCTCACCTGAAGTAGCGTGTGATTACAGGGGGTTGTGCCCATAAATGCTGAGGGTTACAGGTGTTTGTTGTGAGTTTAGGAATGAGTACAGAAATGCAGTTACAGGTGTAAGTGTGTGTGTGTACAGGTGTTGGCCCAACTAACTGGCTCTGGCTGTGTCAATAGGTGTCATAATTACTGTGGTCTAACGTAAAGCACCACGAGAAGCTTCGTGGATCGCAGCTCAGTTTTGTTCAGCACTTTCACATCACAAATAACTAAGTCAAGGACGATAACCTAACCTAACCTACCAAAGCTACGTCCCTTATAAACTATTCACATCAATCTTTATAAATTACTAACTCTATCTGTCAGTCTTTAATACAATATATAACATGAAACATACACCAAAATACATGGGAATAAAATATATACACTGAAAATACAAAGTTAATTGAAAGCAAAAAATAAAAATAAAAAAATAAAAAAATTCGTTATATGTATTTTTACTGTGTGTGTGTGTGTGCAATAGTGTGTGTGTGTGTGTGTATGCATTAGTGTGTGTGTGTGTGTGTGTGTGTGTGCCTCATAATAAGACAATATGATGACTGGGAATGTGATCTTTATTTTAAGGTATTGTAGACAGGTAGAGTCGAGACGGATGTAGACAGGTGAAGGCAAGGTAGACAGGTAAAGGCAGGGTAGACACGTAGATGTAGACAGGTAAAGGCAAGGTAGACAGGGAAAGGCAGGGTAGACAGGTGAAGGCAGGGTAGACAGGCAAAGGCAGGGTAGACAAGCAAAGGCAGGGTAGGCACGTAGATGTAGACAGGTAAAGGCAAGGTAGACAGGAAAAGGCAGGGTAGACAGGACCTACCGTCACACCGTTGCTGGAGGAGTTGCACTTGGTGATGAAGACCTTGCAGGACTGCCTCGTGCTCAGCCTGCAGGAACCTTACCGCCTCGTGTACGCTGCCGCCCACCCTGCAATACCAACACCGGTTATCCTTCAGCCTTGCAACACAACACTGGATATGATTCACACCTTGCAACACAATACTGGATAGGATTCAGCCTTGCAACACAACATTGGATATGATTCAGCCTTGCAACACACACCTAAAACACAACACTGGTTATCCTTCAGCCTTGCTACACACTCCTGCAACACAACACTGGTTATCAATGAGACGCAACACATACATATACAACAACACTGGCTAGCCTTTATTCTTGCAACACATTATCTCCAAGACAACACAGTTATCCTCCAGTTGTCTGCACCATTCAGTCGATCACTCACTGGATGAAACAGGTCACAGAGACTCACGAATAAGCTTTAGACAAACGACTACTTGGTGACTGTGGGAGGGAGAGAGAGTCACACCCCAGGGAGAGTCACACCGCACCCCAGGGAGAGAGTCACACCCTTCACCCCCAGGGATAAGGGATAGAGTCTCACCCCACACCAGTGAGTATAAGCGTGTTGCTAGGTCAGGGTACTTAGCAGCAATGGTTCCTACGTTGAAATTTGCATCGTAACTCGAATCGTAAGTATGCAGACACCTCTCTCTCTCTCTCTCTCTCTCTCTCTCTCTTATACCCTTAACACGCTATACAGACACACGGTTTCCACAGCAAAAGGTGGAGAAAATATGACAGTAATGGAAGCTTCTTGACAATCATAACAGCATGAGATGATGTGGCCAAGACTCCTACACCTTGACCTTCCTCACCCTCCTTTAACGCCACTGTTGACAGCTACTTTCCCTTAGTAACAACGATGTGGTAATTAGATGTTTAATGGCTTACAAGGTCATGTCAAGAGGTCAAAGCTGTGTGAGTATTTTGTTTTTCTGTGTAAATAAGTTTATTGTACGTGGGTTAAAAATTCCATGTCACGTTAACTTTGAGGGCCAGATCGTGAGAAAAATTTCAAGTGTGTTGGTGAATGATACCATCTCCTTAACCAACTTGACTCTGTACACACACACGTAACCCTAACCTAACCTAACCCTAACTTAACCTAACCTACTAGCATTTTCCCATTCATGACCCTTCCCCTTCTAGACTCCCATGACTGCTGCTGGATACTGAACTCTGTCGTCATCAATATTGCAGGTAAAGTAAGTAATACCAACCCTGTTAGAGTGAGCCTCCACCGACCTGGTCTCTTCCTTACCTGGGGTCGTCAACAGTGGCCGCAGGGGTGTAATTCTATGGCTTACCAACTCAAGTGAACTGATATCCCACTTTACACCTGTTACTCCTGCGTGTGTGTAGGGGGGGGAGGGTGGTGGTAAGGGGCCAAATGACCTATGTCCTCCAAAACAAAACAGTACAAAGGTTTGCCATGATGAATAAACAAGCCAAGTTTAAACCCCGTATCTCCTTCCTGTGTTGACTTAATCGTAATACACATCCCCCACTTGGAACAGTTACCACCCAGACATTGTACCACTTGGAACAGTTACCACCCAGACATTGTACCACTTGGAACAGTTACCACCCAGACATTGTACTCACTTGGAACAGTTACCACCCAGACATTGTACTCACTTGGAACAGTTACCACCCAGACATTGTACTCACTTGGAACAGTTACCACCCAGACATTGTACCACTTGGAACAGTTACCACCCAGACATTGTACCACTTGGAACAGTTACCACCCAGACATTGTGTGTCATTCTAGTTTCTCATTCTCAACATTTACGTGTATATCACCTCATTCTCTTAGAGTTATGAGAACATAGAGAGAGTACTTGCAAACATACATTCATACATACATACAACAATCTATACATACTGTACATCCATACTTACACACATACTGACTCGGCTGCTAGGGGTCTCAGGGTGAGTGAGAGTCTCTAACGGTCTGGAGTTATTATGGGTCAGTCTGCGGTGTACTGCAGTAAGTGGGTCGTTCGATCGCCGCCACGTCACGCTACCCACACTATATTGTTGCTTCGTATACGGTAATCAAGGTCGCTTCGTATACGGTAATCAAGGTCGCTTCGTATACGGGGATTCGGCCTCTCTCTCTCTCTCTCTCTGTTAAATGACGAGGCGAGGCATTGCATCATAGATTGTATAAATCCTGATAAATTTTTTACATTGAAACTGTGTATGTGTGTGTGTACAGATTCGTGTGAGCTTAAGACGTGTGTGGTGAGGCGTTCTATTTACTCACCGTCACTAAGCAACCACTATCATTCGTGTGTGTGTGTGTGAATGTGTGTGTGACAGAGAGAAAGACTATCACACCTTCACATGTCTAGATAACTTAACTCGTATTTATATATGAACCGGATATCTACAGTATACTTAACAGGTCCCGGAAAAAATAACCTAACCTAACCAGTATCTTAAAGCGAATCGAGGTGTCTCAGAAAAATGCATACACACCACATTACAGATTATTCGTGGAGAACCTGGGAATGTTTCTGATACAGGAGCAATATTGTCCCGACTTCTGCAGGAGGAAGAGGAACTTGCATATCAATAAGTGAGGAAATGTAAGGTAGTGTGTGTGTGTGTGATGTGGGTTGACGGAGGACAAACACTGATGTAGTATTCTGTGTTTCTGTGAGGTTTCCATGCGAATGGTCACCTTCAAGGCCTGGCCACACCCAAAGTGCTGCAATACTCACACACTCATTATTATCCACACTCACAGCCACACCATGCCACAGCACCGTACCCACACAACCAGGTAGAATATATCCACAACAACCTAGTCAGTATATTAACCCCTCCCTCACATCCACATGAGGTCAAATACAATACAACACTTGGTTCACCTGATGATTATACACCCTAGCTTATGTCACCTTAAAATTATCCATCCTAACAGAAACCAAACCTAACCTCGGGTGAAATAAACTGGGGTGTCTATTATCCAGGTGACCCCAGTTTAGCCTGTACACCTATATACATGTGGGTAGATGGTTCTATTGCGTGTTGTGATGAACTAATGAGTATATACGATTGGCGACGAGGACTATTCTGCCTCACAACCACACACTGACTGACCTATAAACTGTGAGAGGGTGAGAACTAGCAGCTTGTTGGGTGGGTGATTAGGTGGGAAGACCCGCGTGTAGAGGGACCTGGTGTTGAGAGGACCTACCTGTAGGAGGTGGATCTGGAGTTGGGAGGAGAATCCCTCGCCTTCCGTGAGAGATCAGAGGTGAGGTCATTGCGGGTTGGGTCGAGGACGGTGAGGTCGCGGCCAAGCTGGCTCTCCGTGGCAAACACACTGCCGCACGCCATCACTGTAACACAACACTGAGTTAGATTTACTGCACTGTATCACTTGCTGAAATATACACCGGCATACACTGACAATCACTGTATGAACAAGAACACTCACTGTAATACCCACAACGTTTCAGTTACCAAACATCATCATAAGTTGCCAAACATCATCATCAACTCAAATTACCAAACATCATCATTAACTCGAATAAGTTGGATAGCTTCAAACATAGGTTAGATGGATATATGAGCGATAGGGGTTGGGTGTAAATGGGACTGCCCAGTATGTGCCAAAGGCCTGCTGCAGTTTCCTCCATTCTTATGTTCTTATATCACTTACGGCAGTATTTATCATCATACATTAACCTTCACTGTTATACCAACACTTTCTCTTAATACACTGCATCACATATACCTAAGTAACCATAATGACACAGCATAACTTATATAGGACAGACGACCCCGAAACCTACCTAAGCATCCGCTCCAATGCGATAAACGTAAACAAGACAACCAACATTATTTCCCCTCATACCATCTGAAACAGGTTATTCAAGTCTTAAAATTTCACGATAATACAGTTATAAAAAAGTGAGAATGCTGACCCGGTCTCGTCTGGTTGGCCGCAGTAATACAGGAACGGTGGAAAATCTCAAATATCTGCTGTGGATTCTTGCACAGCCAAGGACGGAAGTGAACCGCTGGAGGTGTTGGGTGGACTGAGCTGGCGGGCGAGAGTGTAATCTGAAGAGTCTCTTATGATAGTGGCGCCCCTGTGCTTAGTGGCGATAAGATTAGGACGAGCGGATGAGGGAAGGAAAGAAATTGTGATAGAGACTGAGAGAGAGGGAGATAGGAAGAATGTGAGAGGAGAGAAATAATGAGAAACATAGTGGAAGAAAGTGTGAGAAGAATAACAAAGAAGAAGGAAGAAAGGAAGACAAAGGGAGAGAAAAAATATGAAAGACGAGAGAATGAAAGAGAAGTCAACGATATACACTGCCACTAATTATAATTAAAAACATCAACGATTTACTTAATAAAAAACAAGAATTAACTAAACCCTTTATGCCCTCACCAGCACCCTGCCCCGGCCACTCAGAGAAGACCCACAAAACGTCTCATTCTCCCCGCCAAGACACCAGAGACGCCACCACCCTCAGCCATACATTATCATACATCCTGACGTTAATTTCTCCCTGTAACTAGGAAATGGAGAATATATTGGCTAGTTACGGTAGAGTCTCAGCGCTATTACGAGGTCA
This sequence comes from Homarus gammarus, assembly GCA_958450375.1. Classification (NCBI taxonomy): domain Eukaryota; kingdom Metazoa; phylum Arthropoda; class Malacostraca; order Decapoda; family Nephropidae; genus Homarus; species Homarus gammarus. The sequence goes on from CAUDMG010003965.1 coordinate 498,561, forward strand.
CTTTTACCGCTATCTCTGTGCAGTAGCTGAAGGAAGTCAGATAAATGCATTCTCACGTCCTCAGTTAGAAAGAAAAAAAGTTAAGGTAAGACATTCGTTCTCCGCGACCCTCTGTGTATAAGGTCGCACCTGTGTTGATCATTATAGCTCAGGCCAGGTGTGTCGCCGGTACCAAGAAGGTGGGGGAAGTCCTATTCAGTTACCTGTAGGAGGAGGACTTTGTCACTTGAGTAATGACGACCTTCGCCTGATGGTGTGGTGAACGACCTGTGTACCTGGGATCACGACTTGGCTAACTGGCGGGAATCTTTACGTTACATGAAACTCGTTTTCTTTACTAATGACTGACGGATGATGTAATGTTTCCCGGTGTGGTATTGTCTGTTTGCCTTTAACGTTTTCTGGTAGTTTTATTAAATCTGTTTTTATTTATTAATGGAAAGTTTTGTGAAAGAATTTAATCCAACGAAAGTTTAGAGGAATGCTGACACAGTGGACGAGGGAGGCGGTGGAGGTGAGGGTGACTTGGCCAGTACAGGTGACCTTCCCGCCCGTTAGCCGAGGGAGGGACGGAGGGGAGCTGACTCACTACTCCCTCCTATCCTCTCCCCCATCACCTTCCTCCTTCCTCTCTCACTGTTCCACCTCCTTCGCCCCTCCACACCCCTCTCCAACCCCTTCCGCCCTCTCTCTCTCTCTCTCTCTCACCACGCCCGCTACTCCTGATCCACAAGTTATGCCGCCACACACAGCAAAAAAGGAGAGCTTCAGGATCGCTATTTTGTGGAAAACTCGCCATTAGAGGTACTGCAAACTGAACACTCCAACCCCACACAGTGTTACCCCTTGGGACACCGAAGGTCGAATGTCCCGGCACACTAACACAGAGAGGACGACGATATTGATCCGGCAACACGAGGCACTGTAGAACATAGAACACGAAGGTCATTTAGACAATCTTTTGTTAGTTTCATGACCACAATGACGCAGGCTGGACGACCACAACAACACAGGCTGGACGACCACAATAAGCCTGGACGACCACAACACAGACTGGACGACCACAACACAAGCTGGACGACCTCAACAATACAGGCTGGACGACCTCAACAACACAGACTGGACGACCACAACAAAGACTGGACGATCACAACACAGACCTGGACGACCACAACACAAGCTGGACGACCTCAACAACACAGATCTGGACGACCACAACACAAGCTGGACGACCTCAACAACACAGACCTGGACGACCACAACACAAGCTGGACGACCTCAACAACACAGGCTGGACGACCACTCATCCTATATACCCAAGATTAAATGCTTTTGGGTCACTTTCTGATTATATATTGACTTAGGCACAACATGTTAATTACTTTACCTGTTCGTTATATCACAATCTGTAAACATAGTCGCATTTCTGTAAGTAAATAATACGGAATTAACTGAACTACGTCTAGTTTACAATACTGTAACAACAGGAATTATAGCTGTACCTGTACTTTATACTTGAATCTGTAATCTTAGTGATGATTATGAATGGATCACCTGAAGAATACATACATACATACATACATTCATACATACATAACAAATGGTTGAAGGTAACGTAACAGACAATAAAGCGACGGATTTAACTATGAACAATTGAACATACTGCGTTGTGATAGGTGGAGAGAGGACCCGAGGACACCTGCAACTGGCTCCTCAGACCATGATGTTTGGCAGTGAGCGACTGGTGTAATATTCAACATGGTACTACATTAATAACACTAACAGCTTATCGATAGAGAGTGAGTATTGAGTGTGTGTGTGTGTGTGTTTCTCTCCTACACCCAAGCCTTCCTCATAGGTGTGGGTGTAGGAGACAGGATGGAGGGAGGATGTAGTAAATATGGGAGGGGTGAATGGGAGAGGAATAGTGGTGAGAGGAGGGAAGTCGGGGGTGGGGAGGGGGTGATGGGAAGGAGGGTGAGAGGAGGAGGTGAAGGGATGGTATAGGGAAAGAAGAGGAGGAAGGGGGTGAGGGAAAGGGTGGGGAGGATCTATGGGAAAGGGAGGGGGAGATGTATGAGGTGGTGAGGGAGAGGAGGAGAGAGTAAGGGATGAGTGAAGGGGGGGGGGGGTCATGTAGGTGTGTGGGTCAGGGGGATACATAATCAGTAGCCGCTGGTGGTAAGGGTCTGACTGTTGGAACACACACACACACACAACAGAGAGACACACACACCTGATAATTCGTCCTTGTGTCCAGAATAACTTAAGCTTCGCCATGTTTCACAGTATTTAAGGACCTCGTCACGCCACTACCCGCATAAATGTGGATTTTATTATACCACTACCCAGAAACGAGTGGATTTTGCGGTACTGTTACCGTCATATGCGTGGATTTTGCCGTACCGTTACCCCTCATATGCGTGGATTTTGCCGTATCGTTACCCTCATACGCATGGATTTTGCGGTACTGTTACCCTCATATGCGTGGATTTTGCCGTATTGTTACCCTCATACGCGTGGATTTTGCCGTATTGTTACCCTCATACGCGTGGATTTTGCCATACAGCTAGCCGCCATCGTCACTAAGAGGACATATGAGTGACGTACATATCGACGAAATTACTGCTGGTCACTTACGGCTTTGGTGGCAGAGGGGGGGGGGGGGGCACACACACACACACACACACACACACACACACACACACCGCATTTACACCTCCACAACGAAAATAAGGTAAAAAAAATCAACCCCGACGATAGCGACTGATAGCAGCTCCCAGGTGTTGTTGCTCTCAAAATGTAAACAAGACGCCAATTTGAATCTCTCTAGCCACCAGGTGTTAGGCTAGATAAGACGCCCTGGTTGGTCTGTTATCTTACTGTATGTGTGTGTGACGCAGTTATCGTTGAGTCTGTTGTTATCTCTGTCTCTTGTTATCTATGTGTGTGTGTGTGTGAGTTTTATTATTGCAAACGTAATTAATGTGTTTTATCTACAAGAGAGAAATAATATTAAAAAACTCTGTTGACATGTTAAGTAAAGGTAGATGATATGTTATGTTATGTTATGTTAGGTTGTGTTAGGTTAGGTTAAGATAGGTTGGGTTAAGTTAAAATAGGTTAGATTAGATTAATATTAAATTAGATCGCGTGTAAGTTGGTTAAGTGAAGGTAAATTCAGCTTGGGTCCCCGTCGTTGATATTAAGGTCAAGAGTCAAGGTCATCTGGGGGGGGGGGGGGTCTACCTTGAGTACAGCCTAAAATACCGCATGGCTCCTGTAATACTGTACTCGTCACGGATTATGGTACTCTAGTGGTCATGTCATGCAATGGGATCATCGGAGTGCGTGTGTCACAGAGAGAGAGAGAGAGAGAGAGAGAGAGAGAGAGAGAGAGAGAGAGAGAGAGAGAAAGAATGAATGAGATGTAGTAAGATAAATGACACACCAAGGTTAGAATGTTACAACAATGAGTAAGAGGAATGTTACCGTCGATACTAGAAACAGAGACGAAAGTTGACGTGTGTAAGTGTGTCTGTGTGTGATAATAATAATAATAATAATAAACTGTTTATTAATAGAGTTGCAGCCGGGGCTGAAAATATACAGACTTACATTTGATTTAGACATAATGATATAATATGCATTGAATACATTTACAGGGCTGTACAGTACATAAATCAGGAGTTGTTTATTTTTTTAACAATAGATGGGATGGTGCTGTTCTTATATCTATCGGTGCGGGCTCTTATGGGTGAATTTTGTTGTAGTGGCTGACTGCGCGAGTTGGGTGGGGGGCTGCAGGTGGCAGGAGGTGGCGATGACGAGGGTGGTGCAGTAGTCCACTGCCAAACCTTTCCAGTGTTTGGTGGTGGAGGTCACTAAGGGATGGCATTTCCAGGGTGGAGAGAGCGTTGGTGTTGCCGGAGTATTCTGCGCCGAGCATGATTCTGCAGGCCCTTTTCTGTACCTTCTTTAGCTGACGTTGTTGGGTGGAGTTGAGAGAAGACGACCAGGCTGGTGACGCATACGTTAGTTTGGGGAGAATAAAGGCATTGTAGATGGTCCTCAGCTCTGGCGTGGGTGTACCAAGTAACCTAAGTCGTCGTAGCATGTAGAGGCGGTACGCGGCTGCCTTGACTGTGTTATTTACATGGGCCTTCCAGTCAAGTTTGTTGTCTATAGTTACACCCAGGAGTTTGGCAGACTGCACCAGCTGGAGAGGATGGGCACCCACTGTGACTGCTGGGGCTTGCACTGGAGTGGTGGCGGTATTGATGTGCATGACTACGGTTTTGAAGTGGTTGATGGTGACCTTGTTCTCCGTAGTCCATGCCTGTAGCCTGTCCAGGGTGCCTTGTAGCGATGAGTAGTCTGGTGCGGTGTTGTCCACTAAAACCCCTACAGTGCAGTCATCCACGTACTTCCACCTGTGAGGAGTGTCCGATAGAGCGTCGTTGATCAGGATGAGGAAGCACAGTGGTCCCATCTTGGTCCCCTGGGGAACACCGCAGGTGAGGTGTTGGAATGTGGAGACCAAGCCCTGATACCTCACTGCCTGGCGACGTCCACTCAAGAAATCAGTGAGTCATGAGACCAGGTTGGTGTGTGTGTGTGTGTGTGTGTGTGTGATGTGTGTGTGTGTGTGATGTGTGTGTGTGTGTGTGTGTGTGATGTGTGTGTGTAAATAGTTGAAAAAAAATCCATAACTCATGACGTGATAAAAAAAAAAAAATTAGCCATCAGAAAATCGACTTTTCTTAACACAATTTAAATTCTGCAACCGGACGTAAGATTTACTTACCCAAAACATGGATTCTAATTAAGTTGGGTTAGGTTAGGTTTGAGTTTGGTTAGATTAGTTTATGTTAGATTAGGTTAGGTTTGACTTAGGTTAGGTTTGACTTAGGTTAGGTTAGATTAGGTTAGGTTTGACATAGGTTAGGTTAGGTTAGGTCAGGTCAGGTTAAGTTAGAGTCAGGATGGATAATCATGATGTGTAATAAGCTAAGGGTGTCTAATCTTCAGGTGATGTAGGGGAATGAACTCAGATCATAAACATATACACGTGAGTATTCTCAAACACACAAAGACTCTCTCTTTCTCTCACACACGCAATGAGAAGGTGACCTTTCCCTAGGACGTGGTGACCTTTGACCCAGCACAAGAAACAGCGCATGTGGTATTCTCACATGTTTACCCAAAACTGGTGACCAGGTGTATCTTAATTACCTACCTTGATACTGTCTTGTAAGTGGTAATAAGTGAACGTATGTAAAGTATGTTTTAAGTGGTGATAAGTGAACGTATGTAAAGTATGTTTCTAAGTGGTAATAAGTGAACGTATGTAAAGTATGTTTCTAAGTGGTGATAAGTGAACGAATTTTACTAAAGTATTCCTGAAAGTGGTAATCTTCAGGCGAAATAAACTAAAATATATAACCTTTAGGTGATGTGGAAAATCCCAAATACGAACTTTGGATATCCCATGTTGAGATAATACATAAACAACACTTCTACGCCGACCTTATATATTATTAATTTTAATATATAATTAATCCACTAAGTAAATATTTTGACTTTATTTGGTTTATAAATATTTTAAAATATAACTTCATGACTTTACACGTTTCTATTGTCGTATTAATAATCTATTTTGATATGAAATCTTATCGTTATGACCCCTGATTAGAGAGACCTAGGTTATGGTGGGAAATATCTGTGACTCATTTGACCACCTCGATACTTTTTTTTGTTTTTCTGATGTTTGGATTTTATTGTATAACCTTAGACGTACGTGACCTTTTCTATTATAATTTCTTGTATAATCTTTGATCTTATTGATGTTTCGTGTTATTCTGGCGTGTAAGTGACCTACAGTACTTATAATTGGACAATCTTACTTACAATTGACCTATCTTGCTTATAATTGGACAATCTTACTTACAATTGACCTACCTTGCTTATAATTGGACAATCTTACTTACAATTGACCTATCTTGCTTATAATTGACCTATCTCACTTACAATTGACCTATCTTGCTTATAATTGACGTATCTTATTTATAATTGACCTATCTTACTTAATATTGACCTATCTTACTTAATATTGATCTATCTTGCTTATAAGTGACCTATCTTACTTACAATTGACCTATCTTACTTACAAGTGACCTATCTTACTTATGACCTATCTTACATATTACTGACCTCCTCTGCATGTAATTATGACCCGCTTGACCTTTACAATCTGGGTCACTCACAAGAACCTTTACTGAGCCTTTGTCAATTGGTCATTAAAAAAATATGTTGACAGATATTAGATAATGAAGGAATGAAGGAAAATGAAGATATTAGATAATGAAGGAATGAATGAAAATGAAGGCGATGAAAGGTTGATTTAATGGTCATTTGGTCCTTAACAAAACCTTTAAATATATAATGAATGAATGATGATCAAACCCACTAATTTTAACATAATTTAACCTAATCTAAACCAACCTAACCTAACCAAGACGAACCTAACCTAACCTGACCAAGACGAACCTAACCTAACCAAGACGAACCTAACCTAACCTAACCAAGACGAACCTAACCAAGACGAACCTAACCTAACCTAACCAAGACGAACCTAACCTAACCAAGACGAACCTAACCTAACCAAGACGAACCTAACCTAACCAAGACGAACCTAACCTAACCAAGACGAACCTAACCTAACCAAGACGAACCTAACCTAACCAAGACGAACCTAACCTAACCAAGACGAACCTAACCTAACCTAACCAAGACGAACCTAACCTAACCAAGACGAACCTAACCTAACCTAACCAAGACGAACCTAACCTAACCAAGACGAACCTAACCTAACCTAACCCAACCAAGACGAACCTAACCTAACCAAGACGAACCTAACCTAACCTAACCAAGACGAACCTAACCTAACCAAGACGAACCTAACCTAACCTCTAGATAATCCCTGTACAGTGAGAGTGTTTAAGTATACAAGTTACAGGTTTTTGTGTAACTTAACCTAACCCGTTTAAACCAGACGAGGTGTGTGTGTGTGTGTGTGTGACTGGCCGTGTGAGTGTGACAGTGGCCATGTGAGTATGAGAGGCCGTGTAAGTGTGACAGAGGCCATGTGAGAGTGACAGAGGCCATGTGAGTGTGTCAGTGGCCATGTGAGTGTGACAGAGGCTATGTTTGTGTGACAGTGGCCATGTGAGTGTGACAGTAGCCATGTTTGTGTGACAGTGTCCATGTGAGTGTGACAGTGGCCATGTGAGTGTGACAGTGGCCATGTGAGTGTGACAGTGGCCATGTGAGTGTGACAGTGGCCATGTGAGTGTGACATTAGCGTGATAACTGAAGGAATGAGTCACAAACCACAGGAACTAAGAGAAGAAAGTTGAGGTTTAAGACTTCAATATTACCGTGTCCAAAAGACCTTCGTGTCGACCAGCGCTAAGATAAAGAAAATAAGCGAATAAAAGATAAAGAAAGAACAAAAACAAGAGAGAAGAAGCAGAATAAAGAGATAAGAGAGAAGGAAGAGAGAAGAAAAGAGAAATAGAAGACAAGACAGAAGGAAGAGACACACACAGAGAAGGAACAAACAGTAATAATAAAGAAATATACATTAAAATAAAAAGAAAAGAGAAGACAGACTGTAAGGCAAGAACCGGCACAGGAACTTCGGCCGAGATTCACCAGCACAAAAAAAAAATACTCACCCCCCCCCGCCCTCTCCAACCTGATAACGCGATATAACTTTAAATTTAACTCACTTCAAAGACACAATGTTTAATGTTCGTGAAATAAGAATGAAATTTTATATAAACAAAGTAGTATGTTCTTTTTCTCGGGTAAATTAAAACATCGATGTGTAAATATCTGGGAAAATGGGATCACTTTATGGGTGAAAATATCCCCCCCCTCTTCGTTCCTTCCTACTGTCCTATCAGCTCGAAATTTGACATTAACCTAAGTTGGGATAAGTTTAAGGAACGTGAAGTATTATTACGTTTGTTTGAGTTTATTCATAAGCTTACTGTTAACATGACCATTTCAGGTGTAGCGTCAAGCAGTCAAGCAAGTTTTATTTAGGTTAAAAGTGAAGTCATATTTCCTGTAAATAAATAAAATAATATTGAAATAATCGTTAGTTTAATTCCTCGACCAAGCAGAATAAATCAGAAAATTTTCGTCAAGCTCAGGATACGTTTGATGTATAGGTCGGTCATCTGATACGAGGTTTTGTTGTTTACTCTGGGAAAGTGTCTTGGCTGGCGTGATATGAGTCATGGCAGTATGAGGTCGCCATAAGCCCGCAAAACGACCTACACGAGTGACTAATTTTACGTTGGCAAATCTCTCGAGAAATTATATCAACATTTATGAACGACCAATGAGAAAAATACCATCAGACCTTTTCCAAAATAGTTGTGTTTATTTTTTATAGATATTTAAATCATTAGGGGAAATTTGAAGACTGAATTGATGATATTACACAAAAAGAAAATCCAAACTCCTCTTGTGACATTTTTACCATCAACGACCATCACAAGAAAATGAATTAACACTAATTCATCATATGTGAACAAGGAACCTTTTTAAGGCTTTTGAAATCAATTGACATTAATTCTGAGGAACATTTTAAGACTTTCCATGAAATTTGACGACGTAAGGTGTGTGTGAGGGTGAGTCCGGACATGTGACTTTTTTAACAGGCTGACACTCGGGTTCGTCATGGTAGCTGACCTGTACTAAGAGGATGCGGAGACAACTAACAATATTATCAAGGCGAGGTGTGAGTTTTATGGTCGATCACAGAGTAACATATCATACAAGAACTTCTAAACATAAACCTTGACACAATTGGAGATATTTTCACCTGAGTTAAAACTTACACAATGTTGACGATATGAGATATGTTCGCCTGACTCTCCAGCTCTTATGTCCTTATTACTATTTCTTTATGTTTTATAACAAGGAAAACACGAGATAAAATGCATGCCCCCTCCTCTCTCTCCTCAAGAACACCTGGTCTTTCCGTCCTCAGCTTGTAGACAATACACAAAGAACATAACTGTGTTGACAATGAGGGAAATAACACGGTTGAATCATGAATATTCAGACGCAAGGTGAGTCATGCACCACACCGTCCACCTTCCTCAGGTTTTCAGCGACTTGAGTAAAAATCGTACATTTTGTGAGTGTGAAAATAGTCCAGGCAACTCTCTGAACGACTTGGTTCACATCGGATTGGATATTAACAAGACTTCCCAGTTAGTGCCATCTATATTACCTTCTAAGCACCACCCAACAAAATGGTTATCAAAATTCACCCAAGACGCCACACACACAGGACGTTCACTGATTACCCAGGGAGTCACCCACTAGGACACACTCACAGCCTAAACACCTCAACCAGCAGCCTTAAAACGTGCCAAAGACAGTATAGCCAGCAAAGACAGTATAGCCAGAAAAAGACAGTATAGCCAGCTTTAATAGACCCCGAAAGAGACGAAGATACAGTTTTCTTGTTCCTTGGGGTTGTGTCATCTTAAGCTCACTAAAGACACCAGAGACACAGAGCAACACGGCTAGGAAGAAACACCTGTCGTTGGATGATTGACTGACAACCTTCACCTATGGAGCTTGAAGGAGATGTCTGGGTAATCTGAAGATGTTTCCTGGGAGTTTTTCTATTCACATAAAAAAAATAAACATGAAAATTGACGAAGGAAATACTTTAATTTAAATTTCCCCTAAACAATGTACAGTCACGGACAAAAGTTCTCTCCCCGTGATGAAACTGAGTCTTGGGGATGAGTCTTCGAACTTACTTACCCTGGCTGCGGTTGTGCTGGTTCATCTCATTTGGGGTCGACACGGCTTCATTTTGGGAGGGGAGCGAACTTTTAACCACCGAGGCTATCAAATATAACTAATCTTTGGTGTAAATTGTTATAATTCACATACAACAGAGTGAGATAAAAGAGATTTAGTCAATGAGTATCATCAATCACTCGCCATCTGTTGCTCTGCCTGTCACCTTAACTCCTGCCCTCCCAGCCTCACTCGTGACGTCTCGCCCGGCTGACCAAGTGTGGGTCACGGTATCCCCACCCCCCCTTTCCCCCCACAACCCACCCCCTCCCCCCACGACACCCCGACCACCAGGTAATATTTTCACGTTCCTCAACAAAGCCTCCAAGATGCCTCCAATTTCAATATTTCCTTTTAATTTTCTAATAAAAGTTATACAAATATTTTTCGTTTTTTTCTGGTATTGATTTTTTTTTTACCAAGTGTAGATACAGATACGAATACAGGTGTAGGTACAGAGATGATGACCTTACATAATTGCAACAACATCCATCACGACCTGTCAGCATGGCCCAGGTCAACGTAGGTCAAGTCAGGTCAGGTCACTTGTATATATTACTTGAGCTATTCCGGTTATTCTTATTTTGTGTTATTGATAATTTTTTTTGAATAATTTTGTGTTTAATAGATGACTATGCGTAATTAATTAGTGACTCTCTCTCTCTCTCTCTCTCTCTCTCTCTCCCTTTCTACGTATTTTCACACTCTCTATCTCCCTACCTAATCTGTCTTTCATCTTGTCACTTCATCTATCTATACTTTACTTCTCAATCTTTCGTTCTCTCTATTTCATTTTATTTATTTCTCCTTTATTCTCTATATTTAATCTTCACTCTCTCTCTCTCTCTCTCTCTCTCACCATCTCACGCCATCGTAGACCACAAGTCATCATCTCACGGCTTCAAAAGGTTCATCGCCACATTCTTGAGGATTCAATGAACTTTGGATCTGAATTCATGAAGCTCCGCACACTTTGACATTTTCCTTCGTCTCGTTACGTGTAGAGTCTCAGTGCCATATTGACGCCATTTTGTAAGCCGTTCTGTGTCGTAGTTTAAGCAAGGGTAAAAAAAAAATGGCAGCCTGAATGTCGTCAAAATTGCCCCAAGACTGTATCGTGATCAAGAGGGTTCGTTTATATGTGAATCCCCGAAGCCTGAGAGTCGACCCCTGGTGGAGTTCATGTATTGGCTTCAAACGTATCTTCCGAACCCGTTACAAAGCTTCATTAGTCTTTTATTTTGAAGCTTCCCATTTAGTAAGAAGAATTTTCCAAAGCATAGATATATCCTAAGACACCCGCTATCCCCGGTAAGATAAGGAGAGAAATTCAACTGCATGATTTCCCGCCCACTGACTCAAAACACTCAGCAACATTACATTAAATCCCCCCCCCCTCTTCCTAGAATCATGGTAATTAAACCCTATATGAGCTCAACAGTACCATTTAATAAATAAACATAACAACTAACATCAACATTTGGTGAGTTTGTGGTGAAGAGAGAAAACGACGATTCAAGTGAGATATCAACAAATCACAATATTGGAAGAGTACCCCGACCACCCCCCACCACTACCACCACCCAACTCTTAAAATTGAAGGGAAAGTTATGAAAGTTGACCGATGTTTTTTCCCTTGTCTTTAATTCACACACAGACTAGTTCACTTAGGCTGAAGGATGGCCTCTATAACGCTTGTCAATCCACCAGTACTTTCTACAGGTAATACAAGATGAAGCTACAAGTACAGAAACACATACAAGTACATAAAAAAGACAGGTTACAAATACACCTAACTAGTACAGGTATTTAAAAACGACACCTGTACGTAATCAATACACAGAATGTAGGTGTATTAATACGTTATATCATCTTGTACATAATAGAAGGTAAAGGGTAAAGTCGTAAGGAACAAGAGAAAGGTGATTATACTGTAGAGAGAGAGAGAGAGAGAGAGAGAGAGAGAGAGAGAGAGGGAGGTGTTCTGACCAAGGTGTTCCCACGGTAGCCAGCCAAGCATGTGCTGCGGTCATCACACTCTCTCTCTCTCTCTCTCTCTCTCTCTCTCTCTCACTATCTCTCTCTCTTTCTTTTAATTCTTGTATCTCTCATTATTTTTTTCATTTCTCTAATTCTCATTCTCTCTCTTCCTATCTTATTTTCTTAATGTCTCCTTTTCTTTGTCTATCTCACTCCTCCCTCTCCGCATTGTCTCTCCTCTCTCTCTCTCTCTCTCTCTCTCTCCACACTGCATAAAAAAAGAAAAAGAAGGATAATCTTCCTTATAATCGCTAATATTTTCACTAAGTTCGTATCTAAAGATCAAAATATTCGTTAAAATAATTTAAACAGAAGTAGAAAACGTTTACATGAGGCAAACAGTACTAGAAAACGTTTATATGAGGCAAACAGTGGTAGAAAACGTTTACATGAGGCAAACAGTAGTAGAAAACGTTTACACGAGGCAAACAGTAGTAGAAAACGTTTACACGAGGCAAACAGTAATAGAAAACGTTTATATGAGGCAAACAGTATTAGAAAACGTTTATATGAGGCAAACAGTATTAGAAAACGTTTATATGAGGAAAACAGTAGTAGAAAACGTTTATATGAGGAAAACAGTAGTAGAAAACGTTTATATGAGGCAAACAGTAGCAAAAAACGTTTATATGAGGCAAACAGTATTAGAAAACGTTTATATGGGGCAAACAGTAGTAGAAAACTTTTATATGGGGCAAACAGTAGTATAAAACGTTTATGAGACAAACAGTCGTAAAAAACGTTCATATAAACAATAGAAGTGGGAAGAAAAACATGCGGTTGACTGACTGACCTGCGTGTTGACTGGGTGATGTAGACGATGCACTGGACGGTGGTCAGGTGTCACTCCCCAGTCACAACACGCCTCTGAGTGCACTGTCTCCCTATACACACTGGCCATAGCGTTAACTCTGCCCCACCAGCTGTCCCTAAAGCGTGTATTATTTTCTCCTAAACAACTCAATAATCATCTCAAAGGTCACAGGCGTCCAGTAATATCACTTCTCATGTCTTTTAAGTTAGATGGTATTTATGTTTAAAGATCTTCATTATAGTGTAAAAGGATAATTTAACTATGGGAATATTTTCTACACTCGTGGGGAGGTTTACAGGCGGCTGACGCACCACACCCACCCTTCACCGACCGCAGTCACCGGCCGACTGACGAACGCGCTGGCTGGAGACCCTCACTCCTGGCCCTGGGGAAGAGAAAGACGGTATCCGATTGGTTAGTAGCTCATGGGGGGGATGTATACTCAGCCTATGATTGGTCGATGTCATGGATGGTTGGTAATAATGCTCATGTTGTTTGAGATGACGCAAGTTAAGATTGTGTTACCGATAAATTTAGCTCAATACTTAAAGCCTATTGTTCAAATGACAACTTATGTACCTAACTGAGATGAACCAAAGATTAACACATCATGTAATTACGACCATAAGAAAATTATTTATAAAATAATAAAACACAACAGAGATTTATATTTCCTGAGTTCATATTTATACTGATGGTTATAATACACTACTAAGCTATGTGTAGAACTATACATATATACTTTCATGGTAAACTATGTGTATTGTTGTATATTACTCACTTTATACAAAACTGACATACAATATTGTACGTGACGGACCTCTCTCTCTCTCTCTCTCATATTGCTGTCACAGTTCATTCCATCTGTCTGTCATCCACTTGTCACATTCGCCGTGCAGCTTCATTACACTGTCATTTACTAGTAACGCCAGTCTCAAGTCCTTGTCATGCTCCTCGTCGTCCACTAATGACAGGTGTTCTCTGTGACATTCTTACCTGTACACGATAACTCTGATAACATTAATTGGATAACGTGAAGATTAACTCCCCAGCTTATTGTACCTGTTAATTAAATACCTTTTTACGCTACCTGGGTTAGGTTAGGTTAGGTTCACAAGTTAACGGTAATCAATCAATAGTGCAACCACAATCAATCAAAACAACCATAACAACCACAACTAACCCCAACCACCACAACATGACCCATAACTTGAAACACAGAAACGCCAGTAGCCATATCAATCAAAGTCAATAACATTTATGTCTCAGAGGGAAATAAAAACGAATTTATAACTCCAAAAAAAAAAAAGCATTACCAGATATGACTCGCATGGCAAATATGACCATCCGTGTTACCAAACCTACGCATAATCTTGTTTTTTTTTTTTGGGGGGGGGGGGGGGGGTAATGCCTCGTCATATCATTTGCCAGACCAGGGAAGTGTAACACCACAGTCACGATAAATCAGGGTTGTGGAACGTGTGAATTGTACTCAGTGAAGCCAATGTGATGTTTACTGAGTTCTGGTGACCATTGAATGTATCTTACTCGTCAGGACTAGATAACCTTGAATGTGAGTATAAAATGTGAGATCTCTATACCACTGAATGTTTATAGTCGTATTTTCTCGATATCATGAGTTGGTATTAGTATTTTTTGGATATCAATGAATGTACAAGAGTATGTTTTTAATACCATTGAATTTATACAGTCATAGGTTCTGGATACCACTGATATTTATAGCCATGAGTTCAGGAGAGCGTTAAATATTTAGTCATCAGTTCTACGTACAGCAGCGACCATTATATATCACCGTTCTCAGTTTAGCGGTGGATATTTTGGTCTCCTATTTTCACAACACACACCCACACCCACCCACACAAACACACACACAAAGAAGTATTAAAAACACGTCTTCCCAACGTCGTCCACTCACTGTCTTGGTCACCTCAATACGAACCTGACCACATAAGCTATCCTACTTGAATCATGTACAAAACACCCCACCTCTCTACCTCAACATGCACCGGAACACATAGTCACGACTGTGTGTGTGTGTGTTTGGTGTACATCCAGTGTGTGTGTGTGTGTGTTTGGTGTACATCCATGTGCGTTCTCAGTGACGGTCAGGAGAAACATGATTTTCTTGATCAGTTTCCTGTTGATCGTGAGCAAGACGACATGTGTGACACAATCAAGCATTTCCTGTTTGGCCGGGAGTTTGATGCAGAGGAACACACACACACACACACACCCCCCACACACACACACACCACACACACACCTTCTAGCTACCAAAACAAGTAATTCTTCTTCTTCTCTCTCTTTTCTTATCTTCTCCTTTCTTGTTTTGTCTATATTTATATTCATCTTCTCTCTCTCTCTCTCTCTCTCTAAGATTTAAGAGACATTGTATCTCTAACCTGACGTAATAAATATATCTCAATACTGACGTAACACCTCATATATAGTCAACAGTGCCTCATTGTTTGCAGGTGAGAATAACCAAGTCTTATCACGTAACACTAAACAATGTGGCACTCAGTGTTTGTTTTGGGTGACGTCATACATCCGGTTGTTATTGTTGTTGTTTGTATCAGCTGTTAGTCATCGTTTCCCGCCATATTTTCCCGCCAGTTTTGTGATAAGTGCCGTTTAATTACTGGTGGTGATTATGTCTTTGAATGGTAAACAACATAAGAAAAAAAAGGTAAATATTATCTTATTTTTTTTTCAGAGAATGAACGTAAGGAGTCACTGTAGATAATCACCATAATTAGACATTCTTTACGACTCATTATCCCTACAGTAAAGACACGTGAGGAGTGTTTAGGAATTTCAACACCTCTTCACAAATTAAAGTGGCATCTAGGTCACCGTTATCAGGTCAAGGGTTATCGAGTAATGTTCAAGGGATAAGTGGATTACGTGAGGAGGGTGACCTTACATGGAATAACTATCACAGAGACTTGGTGGTTAGGTTAGGTTAGGCCAGGTCCCGGATGAAGGGTTAGGTTAGGTTAGGTCCCGGATGAAGGGTTAAAGGATAGTGACGATAAACCCTTTGAGGTAAACCAAAACACTAATTAACGGGGATAAGTGTTACCGGTTAGGAAGTGTGTGGTTTATAAGTGTCGTGGACTGTACATGGAGAAGTGTACATGGAGGAGAATAAATAACTAAAATGGCATCAAATCACACAACCTTAAAAAAATAAAACAGGACACATCATACGCCCGCCACCCTTGGTCCTACACCCGCCACCCTTGGTCCCATGCCCGCCACCCTTGTTCCTACACCCGCCAGCTGAGGTTAATGGCAGATCAATGTGCGTGAATTATTCCTTCAGCGTCGCCCACCGGAGGGTTTTATTACTTCTTTATGCCTCCTCCCGCAGATGATGGCGACTTAGTGCTGAAGCTGCGGGTACTGGTGGTGGTATTTAACAAGGTGGGGAGGAAAGTCATAAAGATAAATACATAAATAAAGTAAAATAAACCATAAATAATAAAAAATAATGACATTTAATTTTGTGTCACGAGGGATTTAGTGAATAAAACAATTTAACGAGAAGTAGCGAAAAAAACTGTTAGTTAAACACGAAACAGATTTTGGAAATGAGCAGCCAGTTTCTTACGTCCTAAGTCCAGCTTAAGCCCATGTGAGCTTGTGCTGGACAAAGCTTAAACTCAATTAGCCGTCAGTAAAGCTTAGTTGTGTGTTAGACCTTTTGAGAACGATGGTTTAACCACCCTAAGCACTGTGTCAACAAGGGAGTAGGTCTTCCTACTAAAAGGATTAAGTTGTCGTACTCAAGGGGTCAAGTTGTCGTACTCAAGGGGTTAAGTCATCGTACTCAAGGGGTTAAGTCATCGTACTCAAGGGGTTAAGTCATCGTACTCAAGGGGTTAAGTCATCGTACTCAAGGGGTTAAGTCATCGTACTCAAGGGGTTAAGTCATCGTACTCAAGGGGTTAAGTCATCGTACTCAAGGGGTTAAGTCATCATACTCAAGGGGTTAAGTCATCGTACTCAAGGGGTTAAGTCATCGTACTTAGGAAGGTCGATATATCTAAAAACACTGTGTTTATTCAGTGTACTCAAAAAGATGGCAACGATACTCAACCGAGACTTAACCATTAATGAATACAACTACGTTTCTTACATTAACCAGTTATATGCAAGGGGTGGTAGGGGGGGGGAACTACCTTATGGATGTTGTGGAGAAACTAAAGTATTATTTCCTGAGGCTAATGATTCTTAATGGAACTTACGGTAACTTTCTTCCCTGCCAAGACTCTCTAACGTTACCATAGGGAGATAATAGAGAGAAGAGAAAGAGAGAGATACTAGTAAGAAAGATAGAGATGGAGACAGAAGAGAAAAGAGAAATACAGATGAAGATAAAGAACGTGAAAGAAAAAGATAAGGAAAGAAAGAGAGGGATAAGAAAGAAAGAAAGAAAGACAGAAAGGAAGAGAAGGATAAAAAGAAGGAAAGGAAGAGAAGGATAAGAGAGAAAGAAAGAAAGATAAATGAAAGAAAGAAAGAAAGGAAGGAAGAGAAGGATAAAAAGAAGGAAAGAAAGAGAAGGATAAGAAAGAAAGGAAGAGAAGGAAAGGAAGAGAAGAAAAGAAAGAGAAGGATAAGAGAGATAGAAAGAAAGAAAGAAAGAAAGAGAGAAGGAAAGACATTATACCCCAACAACACAGGTCTCTTGTTTCTTCTACCGTGTACACCTGACCTCATTAAGTAGGTCACGATACCACTCTTAAATAGGTTCAAACAGGTATGTACTCAAGCAGGTGTGGACTCAAGCAGGTATGGACTCAAACAAGTAGGGGTTCAAGCAGGTATTGACTCAAGCAGGTATTGACTCAAGCAGGTATGGACTCAAGCAGGTATGGACTCAAGTATTCATATTTGGATTAAGTCATCTAATAATACTCCAGCTATATGAGAAATTATTTTACCTGTTCTATGGTGTTAATTAGGGCCAGGTGTGAGGTACAGTACTACAGGTAAAAGATACAGTCATCATTTAGTAATTACTGTACCTGTACTTTATATAATACACCTGAAGATTAGCCACTTACTTTACCTGTGTTTCACCTGGAGTTTAACCACCCGAATGCTAACCTAACATAACCTAACCTAATATAACCTAACCTAATCCTTCAGGCTGTGTTGGTGTTTAATCTTAAGGCGAAATAAGCTGGGGGGGGTAATCTTCAGGTGATCCATTCATATATAGAGTGAGTCTGTGTACTGATATCAATGTTGCTTAACACTCATGCCCTGTGTGTGTGTGTGTGTGTATGTGTGTGTGTGTGGATGCCAGGGCGGTGGTGTCATCAAGGAGGTGGTGGTGGTGTTCCTCCATCTCTCTCTCTCTCTCTCTCTCTCTCTCTCTCTCTCTTTCACCCCCCCCCCCCCCAGCCAATCCTCCCCACCCACCTTCATTTCCTCCATCATCCATCCGCCCAATAATTTCCTCCCTCCTCCCCACCCGCCTACGCCCACACTTTACTCCCCGACTATCCCACCTACACCCACCTGGCTAGTATCGACCCTCCCAAACACACACATCCACATTGCAGCTTGTTCCTAACCTTCTTCATCCACCTATTCCACCCTACATTGGTTCATTCCCTCCTTCCCTCACTACCTCCTTCCCTCACTGCCTCCTTCCCTCACTGCCTCCTTCCTTCACTGCCTCCTTCCCTCACTGCCTCCTTCCCTCACTGCCTCCTTCCCTCACTGCCTCCTTCCCTCACTGCCTCCTTCCCTCACTGCCTCCTTCCCTCACTACCTCCTTCCCTCACTGCCTCCTTCCCTCACTGCCTCCTTCCCTCACTGCCTCCTTCCCTCACTGCCTCCTTCCCTCACTGCCTCCTTCCCTCACTGCCTCCTTCCCTCACTGCCTCCTTCCCTCACTGCCTCCTTCCCTCACTGCCTCCTTCCCTCACTGCCTCCATAAATAACCCGGACCCTCAAGCACCCACACACACATCTCGGTCAGCCTCAGGTGTGGACATAGTTAGTGGTTTATTGATCATCATGGCCAACCTTCAGGTGAGTGGTGGTTAAAGAGTTACCTGGCCTCACCTGACAACAAACAAATGACAGTAACATCGTGGTTAATGGTTTTGTGTGTGTGTGTGTGTGTGTGAGGATAACTATGAAGTAATAAGACTAGATTCCTGTATATTTTCCCGCGACCGTGAGAGAGAGAGAGAGAGAGAGAGAGAGAGAGAGAATAATGAAGGGTGGGAAAGATAAAGTGAGAGAGAATTAAAATTAGAAGGAGGGAGAAAGGAAAAAGAAAGAAGGAAGAATAATGGAAGCACTAATTAATACGGAGTAAAAAAGAGAAGAGAGAAGAGGGGAGAAGAGAAGGGGGAGGGAGATACAGAAAGAGAGAATAAGAGACATGAGAAAATAGGGAGAGATGGCAAGGTAATAATCACCTATGAAAAGGGAGAGCGAGGGTGTAAGAGTAGAGGGAAGGGGAGGAGAAGGGGAGAGGAAGGGAATCAATAACACGCCATAACATTCTACCATACTGGCGTCCTCAATACACAATAGTGACGCCATTAAGTTCATGGTCATTGTGTGAGAGAGAGAGAGAGAGAGAGAGAGAGAGAGAGAGAGAGAGAGAGAGAGAGAGAGAGAGAGAGAGAGAGAGAGAGAGAGCATGTAATAATAATAATAATAATAATAATAATTAACGGTTTATTGAAAGAGCTTGGCAGCCAGAAGGCTGAAAATATACAGTTACATATTTGGGGAGTGGGTTACGAATTACAAATAATATACAAGTAACATAAGTGACACAAATAAGACATATAATAACTTAGATGGGGAAAAGCTCAAACTACAGTGTGTGTGTTTGTGAGTATGTACGTGTTTAAGTGTACATGTAAGTCAAATTATTTATCATGTAGTTACTAGCCTGTATATGTGTGTATGAGAACGCCCATGTATGTATATAAACTCATGTGTGTGTATGAGAACGCCCGTGTATGTATATAAACTCATGTGTGTATGTAAACGTTCACGTGTAAGTATTTATCTCCGAGTAAACGTAAAACAATGTAGACATCCAGTCACCCGACATGATTAAACTCCAAACAATGACTCGCTGTGTTTACAAATATACTCCAATCACAGGAGCTTTCACAGCCTCTTAACCAATCACAGGAACTCTAACAAATTCTAGCCCAATCATGGATTCTCTTAGCATATGAACCAATAATAAGGACGTTCAGAGCCTCTTCATCAATCACAGGGACTCACAGATTCTAGACCAATCACAGGTGAAATAAGCTAGGGGGCTAATCTTCATATGAATCACCTTTCTTGCATCTATTTCTGTCATCCCGTTATAATATTTCTCAATAAACAAATAACACGAAACAAAAGCGCAACGAGACAAAAACGATCATAAACACATTAATAACAAGATAAAATCACAATAAGAGACACAAGGGATCATAAACTAAAGGAGTTCATCTCCAGCTAAGGGATTGAACCCTACCCGAAGATGCTTTATAATCACACTGGGGGGGGGGGGGGTAGGATTACGTGAAGACTGGAAGAGAGGAGAAGAGAAGAGAAGTGAAGGAAGAGAGAGTGAAGGAAGAGGAGAGTGAAGAGAAGAAAAAAAGGAAAAGAGAGAACACGAACACGACACAGATGTTCCCTCAACCACCACTATGACACTTTACACTTATACACTCCATGAAACTCCGTCGAATACAACATTAAGTAAATCCCTAGACTAGAACACTTATACACACTTACACATAAAACTTATACCATGGAACAAATTATTTAATACCATCGACGTCATTATAAGTGAATTAGCTAAAATTTACGTTTGAGTGAACTTGAATACATTTACTATACAGAATGAATGAGTTGTTTACGTAAATGTGGGTTAGAATGTTAAGTTTAGTTTGATTGAAGTAGAAAACTTTTACTACCAATCCACGTTCACTAAATGACGATAAAAAATATATACAAATTACGATTACTTTTACCAATAGCGTGAGAATATGAAATTACATCAGACTAAAATTATTAATAATATTTCCACTAACGAACCCATCTAGTGAACCAAATTACCATCGACTTTCACCACCAGCACACAGACATACGAACCTTTAGTTAACAATAGTTATATACGAGTTCTTAAACATTTATCAGTCAATGGCACAACAAAAATTAACCCAGCAACACAAAAAAACCACCCTATCCACCGCATAATGTAATATTTAATTAAGGTGAATATTTCAGCAGGTGGGCAGCAATTGCGTGTCTGTTTACCTGAGTTAATGTTGCCTACCTGGGCTATAATATCACCTTGATGGCACACGACTCACGCCTCGAGACTACACTAGGATTAATATACACTGATTCATTTGTTAGTATATAGTTTATTCTAGGTTGTAGGATTTATAAGAATGGATTAATACAGTTTGTTATAATAAAAATCACAACATTATACCTTCATAGCTTTCAGCATCTTGCCACACATGAGTCACGAATCTATATTGCCAGGAAATTACATTTGTCTCGTGAGATTCAGGTTTACTGTTCAGGGATGTTCTGTGTGTTCATCTGGGCCGAGTAGATCATGCGCGATAATCTCCTTTGTTCATGACGACACCACATAGCCGGGGAAGGTCGATCCTCGCACCTACAAAATCCCAAGGCCAGTTCCTCAAACCAATTCAATCATTGTCCATAATGATTTGTTTTTTCCACGACAGTTTGGGTTGAATTTGTTGTGGTGGTTGTGTTGGTGTGCGCATATGACAGGAAACAATAGAGTGCAGCTGGAGCCTGGCAGCACATTACTGGTGTATGTAGGCTGAGGTTATGTCATCATACAACTTTCCCTCCTCACAGCCAACACAGAACAGCCACCCGTGAGAGAGGCCAGAGTGCCACACATTCCTATCAGCCAGATGAGACAGTGAAGCGACATTTAGTTATCAGAGCTTCGTACAGCCTGCTGACCGGAGTAGCGTGACGGTGCCTACAATATGCAACAAGTGTGGCTCATCTATTACGAACACCCAGTCACTGAGGGTTTATTCTGCCCCAAATAACACATTATAACTTAAGCGACCTCCCCGGCGCGTCACACTGTGTTGCCGTCGTGAAGTTTTGTCACTCGTCAGGTTATTACTCATGAATTGTTGGTACATTCAGGATTCGTGGGTAGGATATCTGCAGGATAGTTGTGCCTGGGAACCCCACCGTCACTAAGACTGGTGTTCACAGCGGGGTATCATTGTCGGTCAAGGTGCTGCCAGCAAAGCCCACTCGGACCATCCCGTGTTGTCTGGGTGAGGAGAAGTAGTTGTCATGCACCACCGGGACCACTATGCACTTGTTATGCAGCCGAGGGAGTCAAGGATCAACTAACAAACCATTAGAGGAAAAAATATTGCCTCCTACCTCAGGTGTTGTGGTACTGCATTCCTGCCGCCCCCGCCCCCCACACAGACACACACAGACATACACAGACACACACAGACACACACACAGACACTCACTAAGTGCCCCCTTCTCCCCATTACTCCCTCACACTATTTCTCGACTCCTCAGTGAGAGATACCAGCAACTTTAGTATTTCAAGTGTGATGTAGTGACCCTCGAGTGCACTCTATCAGTACTTAGTCCTCTAAATAAGGTGCAGTGACCTTACGGTGAAGTGTTAGTGAACCAGGTACTTTATCTAAGACACTGAAGGGCCTTTACCTCCTCGCTTATACCTGAGTAGTGGAACAGGTAGTGAAGATGTTGTTGTTGTTGGTGGCTGAACATGTGACCTCCACCCACCACTCCTACTACCAAACCACCACCACCAGGTCGTAACACTGCATGAAACAAAAAATGGGTCGATCACATTACTGAGACTGGAGGAAGTAAGGTGCTAGAGGCCTCTCACTCACGGAGCCACGCCAGGAGTCGAGAGAGAGAGAGAGAGAGGAACCCGCCATAAAAACTACCACAATACGAGCAATCAACTCCACCTAGTGTGTCTCTCTCCTCCCTCCACCCCACTGGATGAATGTTCGCCAGACTTCTGCTTGCCTACACTGACGTTCGTCTGTGTCATGATCATTAGACTGCCTCGTTATAAGACTCTCCCGGGTAATGAATCACCCACACAAACACCCACAGAAGAATCATATTCTCAAAAGATCGTAGGTTAAAGTTTTCCTTATCTACCTGACCAAGATTGGTTCCACCGTGACTGTACAAGGAAGATATGAACGTAAGATTAATTATTTTTGAGTAACATGACCTGAGACAACACAAGATGACATGACAACAACGAGTCAAGGTCAGATACATACTATTACATCGCAGTGACCTGGATGATGGTGACCTTTGACCTCTGAAACACACCTGGACTCAGTATATAAATTTCGACATGATGAAACTACAGAAATCGTTATTTTCTATGAATACTTGAAGATACTGTAATTTATATCAATCCTAAATAGTTTTCAAATATCTGTAACTGTACTTTCATCTGTACCTGTTTATACCTGTGTCTGTACCTGTCTTGTTTTCTCTGTATATGCGCTACATAAATTAACACACAAAACTCTACGGATTTATTAAGACTTCCTTCACTCACTTTGGAAGAGAGAGAGAGAGAGAGAGAGTGGAGGAGTGGTCAGGTCCTCACTAGGTGCAGCCAGGCAGCCTTGACTTACTGGATCATGTACACACCTTAACACTCATACATTTCTCTCTCTCTCTCTCTCTCTCTCTCTCTCTCTCTCTCTCTCTCTTTCTTTCTTTCTTTGTGTATACGACGACCTGTAATATGCATGTAAAAAATTCACATACTGCAACCAGACACACGTATACATACAGAGCATATGTTAACACACACACACACACACACACAGTACAGTTCAATGGTAAATATAGCCACGAGACGGAGTCATAACACGCACACACATCATAACATTACAACATAAACTAAAAAAATAACCACACACCAAAGTTTATAAGACAGTACAGTACGTGCCTATCACCAGTCACCTTCAACAACTCTCAAAAACACCTCAGTCTTGTCCTAACCTCGCAATATGACGGTAAAAGTGATATAACGACGCAGAAAATTGAACACTAATATATATTCTACCTTCCAGCTGACCATCACGAGCAATAAAAGAGATGACTTTTTTTTATTTGTTTACCCTAGCAACAAAGAAAGATGGAATGAGCATCTTTTAAGAAGTGTGTTTCGATATACCAAGACGATTATTACACACACGTATATATTCATTTAACATAAGCCAAATCAAGTGGGTTTTTCTCTCTCTGATGTAACAATAATTTGAAGGTTTGGTTAGGTTAGGTCTTTCTCTCCAGTCGTCAGGGCCTGCAATGACGCCAAGGCAAGAAACTGTGTCCAATGTTTTCTTTAAGAGCATTGTGATGTAGACGTTTCGTGCTGTCCCAAAGTGCAACCTTCTTCCCTCAATCACCCGACTCCACACTTCCTACTCCGAGTCCTACACACACACACACATATTTACTGGGATACTAAGAGGCTGTTATTTTCCCTTCGGTGCATGGAGCTAACCCTAGACGTCTTTGGGCGGGAAATCCAGGAAAACATAGCCATGAAGTCTCTCCCACCTGCTACCTCTGAAGGCTTGGCTACTCAACAGGGGGACCATTACCATACTGCACTATCATTCTTCAAGGTATTATTCACACGTTATGAGCCGTTGTAGAGAAGTTAATGACAGAAGACACTCACAGTAAAATGTCTTCCTCGTATTTAAGTTCAGGCGGGTGTTCTTTGAGGTTATGTATAGATTAGATCCCTAGTTTATTTTTAACCCTAATACTAATCTAATCTAACCAAATGTAACGTAACGTAACTCCTTTTGCGTTACTCCCTTGGTGTTACCCTCTCGAGGACAGCCACCAGCTCCCAGGAAGACCCGCTCACACATACAGGAAGTCTTGAGCTAACCGCACGCACCACAACACACTACCACCACCACCACCACCACACCCATCAACCATGCCATTACACTACACCTAACCTAACCTAACCTAACCTAACGTGTGCAGCTTTATGTGAAAAAAATTACATAAGTGGATCAGAACCGTAAAAAAAAAATATATCAGAAACAGGAAAGCACATCAGGTGGGCACTGAAGGTTGGCAAGTTCAGGCTATTGTTTACGTGATATGTGACCTGCTGGTGGTGGTGAGGGAGGGAAGGTCGTGGTAGTGGTAAAGGTGAGAGAGAGGGAAAATGGTGAGGAAAGAAAATCGTATTGGTAGTGTTGGGAGGGAGGGGGGGGGGGGGGGTCCTAGTGGTGGTAGTAGTAGTAGTGAGGGAAAGTCATGGTTGTAGTAGTAGCTAGGATAGTTACTCACGTATTAGGATATTTAATATTAAGGTAATAAAATGGCGGCGAAGGTGTGGCTATTGGTGGAGGCTGGAGGCCACGTTTAAAAAAAAAAAGGAGTAAATCAATTTGTAGTAGTGATTATGGGACCCCGTGCACGAGGCTTATCTATAGGCGTGTGTCTATAGGAATCTCAGGGGAGGAGAGGGAGAAGTGCCGTTACCTCGATGTCTCATGGTTAAGACAGATAACCAACCAAGGCATTTATTCCTGACAGAGTTGGGTCATAAATAAATGGTGTGAGGGAGGTTGTGGGTGTAGTGTGGGTGTAAGACGTGGGTGTGGCGTGGTGTGGGTGTAAGACGTGGGTGTGGCGTGGTGTGGGTGCAAGATGTGGGTGTGGCATGGTGTGAGTATGTCAGTCAAGTGTGGGTGTGGCGTGGTGTGGGTGTAAGACGTGGGTGTGGTGTGGGCGGAAGGAGGAACAATGTATATTACTCATTGAGACAGACAGACAGACAGACAGACAGAAGTACCTTACATGGACAGAGGAAGAGGGGCAGTCACAAGATGCTGCCTCATCCTCATGACTCACCCATGACTCGTGACCCATCTCCTCTCTACCCACGATTCATGACTCACAACTCCTATCATTAGACTCATGACTCACAACTCCTATCATTAGACTCATGACTCACAACCCTCACATTTCATTAGACTCATGACTCACAACTCATATCGTTATTATTATTATTATTATTATTATTATCATCATTATTTCCAACACAGTCCTCCATATCTCGTAGCATCATAGCGTGAGCACTAATGACCTTATCTGGTAAAGCCCCTGTTTGTACACAGCTCCGGGAAGGCGGGTTGACTCAAGGCTGCGTCACGGAAGAAGGAATGAGGGGATGATGATAAAGATGATGATGTAAGATGGTGATGATGATTGATGATGATGATAAGTGATAAATATGGAAGAGGTTTAAATAGAGGTCAGTGAGGTTTAGTGTGCGTTTTATTTTGTGGATGTGTTTGAGAAAGAATGAAAGAATGAAAGAAATAATTCACCCTGCCCCAATTTACTTCACGTGAATAATAACAACTACCCAAACACTACATAAAAGGTTAGGTTAGCTTAGGTTAGCTTAGGTTAATTTAGGTTAATTTACGTTATGTTAGGTTAGGTTAAGTAAGATTATGCACTAAGGTGGTTAGTTACACTCCAGGTGAAATAACTCAGGGGGTGGCTAGTGTTCAGGTGTTCTCATTATCACAAAACATATATAAAGGGTAACTTATTCACAAATGCGTGAGTACAGGTGTGTGAGGCAGTATGTCTGGCCTCACTTTGTTATTCATATTTACCTGAGAAGTATTCAAGCACATTGTGGATTTGGTTCTGTACATGAGAAGTGATATAGTTACTAAGTGCAAAAAAGTGGATACAATCTTAATATGTCGGCTATCTTGCCATTAGGTGGAGAGGTGGGAGGAGGTGGAGTGGGGTTGAAGGGGTAGAGAGGGGATGGAGTGGGGTTGAAGGGGTAGAGGGGGGGTGGAGTGGCGTTGAAGGGGTAGAGAGGGGATGGAGTGGGGTTGAAGGGGTAGAGAGGGGGTGGAGTGGGGTTGAAGGGGTAGAGAGGGGATGGAGTGGGGTTGAAGGGGTAGAGAGGGGGTGGAGTGGGGTTGAAGGGGTAGAGAGGGAGGGAAGGTCTTGTCGATGGCATGGTGACAGTGAACGCAGACACTAAATATTAATCAATAATCTTATAGAAAACAAGAGAGATAATATGTTACCCAGGGAGTCGTAGAGGGAATAAGAACATAAGAACATAAGAATGGAGGAAACTGCAGTGGGCCTATTGGCCCATACTGGGCAGTCCCGTTTACACCCAACCCCTATTGCTCATATGAGCATCCAACCTATGTTTGAAGCAATTCAGCGTATTCGAGTTAATGATGATATTTGGTAACTTGTTCCATTCATCCACTACTCTGTTTCCAAACCAGTGTTTACCTATTTCACGCCTAAATCTAAATTTGTCCAATTTAAAACCATTGTTACGAGTTCGCTCCTGGTTGGATAATTTGAGTACCTTTGTAATGTCCCCTTTGTTTAGCCCTGCCTTCCATTTATACACCTCTATCAGGTCGCCCCTCGCTCTACGTCTCTCAAGGGAGTGCAAATTAAGATGCTTTAACCTGTCTCTATACTCAAGGTTCCTGATACCCGGGATTAGTCTTGTCATTCTCCTCTGAATTCTTTCCAAGGATTCTATATCCATTCTGTAATACGGTGACCAGAACTGGACTGCGTAATCCAGGTGTGGTCTCACAAGAGCAAGATACAGTTTTAGGATGACCTCGCTAGTCTTGTAACTAACACTCCTTTGTATGAACCCAAGTACTTTATTAGCCTTGTTACGAGCAAAAACACATTGTTTACTTGGCTTAAGGTTCCTACTTATCATTACTCCTAAATCTCTCTCGCAGTCGGATTTCTCTATGGCATCGTTGTTCATCTGGTATCTGGTTTCCCTGTTTACATTTCCTATACTGAGTAATTTACATTTGTCAATGTTGAATTTCATCTGCCATTTTTCAGACCATTCGAAAAATTTGTTTAGATCCTCCTGTAGTTTTGCCGAGTCCTCGTCAGATTTGATAACACGTCCTATTTTAGTATCATCAGCAAATTTACTTATGTTGCTGTCTATGCCGATATCTATGTCGTTTATGTATATAATAAACAATAATGGTCCAAGTACTGAGCCTTGGGGAACTCCACTTGTGACGTTGCTCCAATGGGACTTAGTGCCGTTAATGCTCACTCCCTGTTTCCTGTCCTGTAACCACGCCCTAATCCATTTAAGGATGTCACCTTTGATGCCATGAGCTTCTACCTTTCTAATTAGTCTTTCGTGGGGTACTCTGTCGAAGGCTTTGCTAAAGTCGAGATATACCACATCATAATTGTGCCCCTCGTCCACTGATTCGAAAACTGATGAAAAGAATGTTAATAGATTAGTTAGGCAAGAACGTCCGCTTGTGAAGCCATGCTGGGAATCATTGATCAATCTGTGCTTCTCCAGGTGATTTCGAATAGAGTTTGAAATGATTGCTTCCAGTAATTTGCCTACTATTGATGTTAGACTGATTGGGCGGTAGTTAGAGGATAGTGATCTATCCCCCTTCTTGAAGATCGGTATTACATTCGCTATCCTCCAGGATTCTGGTACTACACCTGTTTTTAAGGACATGTTAAACAACTTTGCTAAGGGCATACTAAGCTCTTCCTTACATTCCTTTAATACTCTGGCAAATATCTCATCGGGACCAGGTGACTTATTAGGCTTCAGTTTGTCTATTTGCTTACTAACATCGTTACTAGTCACTACTATCTCGCTTAATTTGTTTTCTTCACTATCTCTGAATAGAGTCGGTGCCTCGGGTATCATGTTTAAATTTTCGCTGGTGAAAACTGTTGAAAAATATTTATTCAAATTATTGCTCATTTCTCCGTCGTTATCAGTGAGCTATCCTTACCTCATTATTCCTCTTTGCTTTCCTTATCTCGGTTTTAACCCTACTCGCCAATACCCTATAATAATCCTGGAGGTGAATTTCGCCACGATTTATCCTTCTACCTATAGCCTTCCTTTGGCCAATGATGTTCTTTAAATAATTATTTATCCATTTAGGGTCATTGTTGTCTGATCTGAGTTTTTTGTATGGTATGTTCTGCCTTTGTGCATTAAGTAACTCACTATTTAAATTGTCGTGGAACTTGGCAATCTCAGATCTCGTTATCAGGTCGGTGTCATCTGTCAGGTTCACGGCCAAGCGCGACACCCCCTCTCTCAGCTGCCTCTTTAAACTGTCAAAGTTTGCCCTTCTGAAATCTGGTACTTTAGTGGAATTTTCCTTACGTCTGCCCTGAAAATCTAACTGGAATCGAATTTCTTTGTGATCGCTGTTTGCAAGTTCGTTCCCTACCTCGACATTGCTAATGAGGTTTTCTCTGTTTGACAAAACTAAATCCAATATATTATTACCCCGTGTGGGTTCGGTTATATGTTGACTTAGGAAACAGTCCTGGATCGTCTCGAGAAAATCCTCTGATTCTGAGTTTCCCGTAAGGTCGGTCCAATCTATTTGGCCAAGGTTAAAGTCGCCTACTATACAGACTTTGTTGTGTATGGAAGCCCTGCGCATTTCATCCCAGATAAGTCGCTCATTGACTCTGTCAAGATTGGGGGGTCTATATATTACTCCTGTGATTAATTTTTCCCGACCGTCGCTTAATTCTATCCAAATTGTTTCTGTATTCCTCTCAGTTTTTATTTCCTTATTTATTTCACACTTCAGATTATCCCTAACATAGATTGCTACTCCGCCTCCTTTCCTGGTCTGCCTATCGGTATGGAACAGTTTGTAACCCGCAATTTGGTATTCGACTGGTAATTCACGTGTGTCTTGGTTGATCCATGTTTCAGTGAATGCAATTATATCGATTTCTTCGGTACATACCAAGGCCCTAATATCATCCATTTTGTTTCTCATACTTCTACTGGGATCATTTAGAGATTAACCGCTCTAACCTAACATTAACCTAACATTAACCTAACCTAAACCTAACCTAACCTAACATTAACCTAACCTAAACCTAACCTAAATCTAACATTAACCTAACAATAACCTAATCTAAACCTAACATTAACCTTACAATAACCTAACCTAACATTAACCTAACCTAAACTAACCTAACCTAACCCAATAATAACCTAACCTAACAATAACCTAACCTAAACCTAACATTAACCTAACATTAACCTAACCTAACTTAAACTTAACTACCTCCCTCCCTCCCCTAAGGTAGTTTTACGGTGGTTAACCAAGTAAAATAAACTGGGGTGTCTAATATTTAGGTGGTACTAATTTTTGTTACCAGTCTACGTCCTTCCTTAACCTCGGGGTCTCTAAGTGTGATTTATTTTTTCCCTGGAGAGCGCGGACAGGTACACAAACAGACAAACTTTGTGGGTCAGTGACAATCTAATGTGAACTTGACCTGGCCTGATCTATGTGGACTAATGGCTTACAATGAACAACCTAACTCCTGGTTCTTCCTGTAGTCGACCACACACACACACACACGCACCACACGCACACAAACAGGTCTTCCTGGATGAGAGTGCACAGAGAGTGAACTGCCGTGATTTACATGAATGCCATCCTGGTATTCATTAACCTTGTGATATAAACCAAATCTGTGTCTTAGAAAACTGTTGGCCCACCCTGAGCGAACACAGAGCATCAGGTACACCAACTACAACACAATTAACAGCAGAGAATGTTTTTGATTGGATGAATATCAAAATCAGACGATGGTTGGCAACTTAAGGTGAATTGGTTAAAGGTGGTGGTTAACTGGGTCTAATTCTTACCAGGTAATGGTTGATGTGGCTCACCTGGTGCGGTAGAGGGGCAGGACAGGTGTGTGTGTGTGCAGGTCTAGGCCAGCCCTGCAGGACCCTGGGTGGCAGCAACACATGCACACGCCGCCACACTTGCAATATCACATTCCATCCCCTGTTTCACTCACACCGAGTCCAAGCCGCCAGCAGCTCACAACCTCTGGCCACACTCCCTCCCTGATGCCTTGAGAGACACCTTCAGTATATACACTCGGGTATCTAGCACACTGTTTTA
Source organism: Homarus gammarus (assembly GCA_958450375.1). Taxonomy (NCBI): domain Eukaryota; kingdom Metazoa; phylum Arthropoda; class Malacostraca; order Decapoda; family Nephropidae; genus Homarus; species Homarus gammarus. Next base: position 529,437 of record CAUDMG010003965.1, read on the forward strand.
GTCAATAAACTGCTTCTACGTTTAATAGAGGTGATCTGTCCTTCCACAAACACGTCACAATTAGAACTGTGTGTTGGTGTGTTCCAGCTCTTGTAGCAGCTGCTCCCAGGCAGTCATGTTGCCAGCTCGGTACTTTGGTTCGATATTTTTCGAAAAATCCGACGTTAAAATTAGAAAATACTAATTCCTTTCAGCCATAACTGTAATACATATTCTCCCAAAATATGATAAAAGAATAAAAATTGAAAATTTTTTGTTTTTAAAACGATAGTAATTTATACCGAGCTGTTAACTGCGTGTCATTCACTCCATGCTTGTAAACTTAACCTGGTCGTCATGACAACGCGTGTAACAGAGACGTAAACCATGACCCTGGTTCGGCCTTCCTCGCTCTCACACAGTAAACAACCAATTCCCGCTACTGAGGCACTAGAGGCAAATAGTCGTTGACGTGCTGGGGTGAGGGAGGGAAGGCCGAGCCGAGGACAGAGTGAGTGTGTGCTGCAGGTGGCGGGAGGTGGCAATATGAGTCTCCCGCGCCACGGATAACGGGGCTTTGACACGGCGACCTCGCTACACTGATTCTTGTTTCCTTGAGACAAAATTCGGCGGGAAAAATGCAAGAAATACTGATGGAATGTTACGTGGATCACCAAACACTGCCGTAATGTTGACTGGACCATCTTACATGTACTGCATCAACACCAAACACTACTGTAATGTTGAATATTGTAACACACAATATTGTAATGATTAAAGATGTAACATAAACTACTGAAATATTCAATAACGCTTGTAATACTCACAAAAATTTATCTCACTTGCGAAATTCACCAACAAAATCAACTTACCAATCAGTGCCGGGAAAGAAAATACATCTGTGCAATCCCAAGTAATTATATTTAAACGTGAATATAATCTTCCGTCAGCGTTATTTTTAATGTTTGAATTTGTTCGCTAATATAAATCAATATATTTTACCTAATATGTATTCTATCTTTTATCAGTCATCAAATGCTAACTGTATCCTCATTAAGATATAATGTATCACTAACTTATTCCCTTCAATATCGTCAAAGAAACTTCACTTTTCGTTAACTTTACCCAAACTTTGCATAATAATTTACCCCTTTCAATGTCATGTAAGTTAGGGCCTTCATTAAAAGTACAGTACTGTGTTTATTACTTATTTAATTTATCATTTAAACTCTTATTAAATGTTTATATTATTTACACTAATTTATTTTAGTATTAGTATTCAACGTTGGAACATTACCATTAGCATAAATCCTCACGTAGGTGTTGGTGTCCGGTAATTTTAAACTAGTCTATTATCCCTTTAAAAATGTATTTAAATGTTTATATTTTAAAGCGTAATTTCTAAAAAATAAATACAAATTAAATCGGGGTTTAAAGAATATTACTTAAGTCTCCCCTTTCACATTCTCTATGATAATGCTATAAAAGAAAATATCTTTATGGGAAACTATTTTAAAAAAGTGATTTCGCGAAGAACAGTTGTGAACAATAATAATTATTCAGTAAGGTTTTCATACAGGTTTACAATTGTATAATTATGCTTCTAAATTATGCAATGCAGCATGAGTATAGACAATATAGGTATACGGTGCAGGTAGGCTGTGGGTGTGTGCCGAGACAGTGCAGGTCAACAATGATAAACGGGCAACTTGACCGAGTTCCTTCTCCCAGTGCTGCCCCACATCTATGAAGTCATTTCTTACCCGCCTATAGCATAAGCTAGACAACTGCAGGCGTTATTATCTCTCTGTGTGCCTAAGGTGTCATAGCGCAGGGTGGTGGCTCTCCTATGGACTTTTTAATCAACCGAGTCTCTAGTATACCCAGTGTGTTGACGGGGGCTCTAACATTCCTGTGAAGGTTTAAAGTTTGGGTTTCGTAACTTCACATCGATTTCTCTCCCCCCCCCCCCCCACATCCAGGTGCAACCACCTCCCTTGCACCAGGTGTTTACTCTATGTAGTAAGTTAGTTCACTGTGTACACATAGTAGGAGCACATCAACCTCGTGCGTGAGAAAGCCGTTTACTTAGCATACAGTTTTTTGCATACCTAAACTAGTTCCCTGTTGTACTCGACAACGATAACAGGTACAGGATGGTGAGCGGCATTGTCTGGATGGTTCATGTTACAAATCAAACTTTACAGAGCCCTAAAATATCTGAAAATATGCCCGGGGTAACGTAGAAAGGTTGCTGTAGCAAATGGATCTACAAAAATTGGTTATCAATAATCATGATAAGTTCTGTATAGTTTTGGGTGTATAGTCATTCCAAAAGGTATATTCATGGAGGGGGTCGATGAATTCCAAAATGAACACTGCAGCTCCTGTTGTCTCGGTAGGGTTGTCAAAATCCTCCATCGGTTGTGTCATATTGTCTCACACAAAATCGTAAAGACACCTTTTGGAGTGACTGTACGGTCATGATCATTCTACGAGTACGGTCGTCTACGATCTAGCTCGATAGATTGTTTTGTAGTCAGTATGATTGTGTTTCATGTCGTAAAATTTTCGATATAATACTTACAAAGTAAAACGTTAGTGTAAAACGTAATAACTTAGTCCCATTCAACTCCTCCAAGCGAAGCAATAAAGGAATCACATGAAGACTAGCCGCCCACCTTATCATTTGGTGACGAAACACCTGGACGCTACCTAGGGGGGGGGGGGGGGTAGGTTCGGCTACGTTATTCTAGATTAGCTTTAGGTTAGGTTAGTGTTAGGATGCTTAATATTACGGTGAAATAGCTGGGGGGAATACACAGGTGATTCCTCGTCAACTTATTATGCAATGACTAAAACCCGAGAAGTCACCCCGGCCTCTGACTTTCCCAGACCTTGGTACATAACTCTGTTCATTCACCTCTGGAGACACATGTCGCTGTTTCCCAAGGTTGAATCGCTTAAACTTGCTCTTGATAAAGGTCTCTAGTCACCAGGTGGCCGGCAGTGAACAGTGATCATCTCTAAGGACTGCACTGAATGAACTATTAATGTAAACAAAAGCTGCTCAGACTCTCCATCATCACCGAAGATCCTCACTTTCACCAACACAAATAATAAGCACTGCCTCTTTAGGTCTCCAGTCATGGATCTGAAGTGCTTTCCCTCTCCTCCCACCCCCCTCCTCCTCTCTCCCTCCTCCTCCTCCTCCCCTTTCCCTTCCTCCCTCCACTCCTTCTCATCCCCTTTCCCCGCCTCCCCACCTTCAAATAATGAGTTAGCGGACCTTACAAAACAAACTGAACATTAATTGGATTTACTATAAAGGTTCACTGATACTGTACAGTCAAACATTTAGTCTTCAAAACAACCTGTACAGCCCCAGACGTCCTCCCCAGTTAAATACAATCACAATTATTCCTGCAGCTCCTAGACATCTTCACGTGGGGCCTCTTCCCGCTAGATCAATGCCAGAGTGAAACTGTTGTTGTCTTTCCGAGAGAAAATGGACCAACGAGCCCTCGACTCTTATCAACCAACCACGAGTGAAAACCGACTGACAGCCGACTACCATTGTTCTGCATGGTAGTTTCCCTCGCTCAAATGATTGTATCTTGGTGATTGGAAGCTGCTGGTTGAACACTCCTCTGTAACCCGGATATATAAAGATAACACAAGCATGAAGTAACTTAAATAGACATAACACTTGGAGAAATAATACTAACATTAATACGTCTTTAATGAGGATCTTACCCTCCTATAAGTGACTTTATCGAGCTCATTATTTACACCCAACCAACCAACCAACCAACCTAAACACCAACCAACCAAAAAACCAACCAAAAAACCAACCAAAAACCAACCAACCAAAAAAAAAAAAACCAACCAACCAACCCACCAAACCCACATTTTCGAACACCTTCACCCCAAACTTCAACATATCTAAACAGAAAAAAAAAAAAAAATAGCAGAGGAAGCAATGTTGTCGCCGTCTTAGAAACCTCACAGTATATAACCAAAACAAACAGATTACAATAAGCTTAGTCACAATATCAATAACTTTTTCCAGATATAAGTCAATAACAGACTCTGCTACAATCATTACCAACAATATTTCATAACCACGTCATTTGATCAGCACTAATAACCGCCCTTCTCATCGTGACAGTTGCAATATTTACAAACTCAGATTAATTTTCCTGGTTATTATTAGTAGTAGTTTTAGACGTTGGTAGTAATAGTAGTAGTAGTAGTAGATAATAAAATGTATGGAGAAGGTATGGCTGTAATGGGAGGTTGGAGGCCATGTTAAAAAAAGTAGTAGTAGTAGTAGTAGTAGTTAGTAGTTACCGTAACCTAGCTCTCGATGCTGCACACAGGAGGAACGAGAACGACAAGATAAGGGCATATGGGGAGAGAATTCAGAACGTTGATCAAGGCAGCTTCACTCCTCTAGTGTTCACAACCTCTGGTGGGATGGGACCAAGTGCAAGATGTTTCTACGCCAGACTCGAGGAGTTGATCTCTGAACAGAAGCAGCAGCCCAGAAGTTATGTTACAACCTGGATGAGATGTCGACTGTCCTTCTCTCTCCTTAGGTCGGCTTTGCTCTGCCTCAGGGGAACGAGAGCATCGGCCCCAAAGCCGACAACTGCTGCAGATATTGACTATGAGGCTACAGTCACTGAATGCCGCATAGATCTGCGGCTCAACTAACTCAACACAGCCAGGATAGCTACTTATGTATTAGGATATTTAATTTTAAGGTAATAAAATGGCGGCGAAGGTGTGGCTATAGGGGGAGGCTGGAGGCCACGTTTAAAACAAAATAGCAGTAGTACTAAGAGAAGCATCATCACAGAAAATTCACATAAGAAACCCCAAACAATAACAAGAATAACAAACAATATATTATCCACCTAACTCACACAAAAACATAACCTCAATTTAACAACTCACAACCTCATTCCTGCCTTAGATATTTTTCCTTGATAAACAAAAATAATAACAAGACAAATTTACACACGAGATCACAACCCTGGTGAGATTAATCCCGTTTAGAAATTAAATCTTCAACGGGGAAAATAATGAGATGCAAAACTATATTAAGCAAGTATCAGTCAGTCAGCCAGTCCAGTACCTCTCTCTCTCTCTCTCTCTCTCTCTCTCTCTCTCTCACGGAGGTACATCAAGTGTTTAGCAGCTATTGATATATTGATATTGATATTGAAACAGTTTATCTAACCAGAAGAACACAGATACAGAGTCGATTAAAAAAAATCATAATATTAACATGGCTGAGCCAGTTGAGAGCCTGAGCTCTCTTGTAGGCACCTGATATATACTATACATTTATCTCAAGGAAGTATAATGTAACATTTAGTAACATCTGGAATAGTACAATAGCATAAGAACATAAGAACATAAGAATGGAGGAAACTGCAGCGGGCCTATTGGCCCATACTGGGCAGTCCCGTTTACACCCAACCCCTATTGCTCATATGAGCATCCAACCTATGTTTGAAGCAATTCAGCGTATTCGAGTTAATGATGATATTTGGTAACTTGTTCCATTCATCCACTACTCTGTTTCCAAACCAGTGTTTACCTATTTCACGCCTAAATCTAAATTTGTCCAATTTAAAACCATTGTTACGAGTTCGCTCCTGGTTGGATAATTTGAGTACCTTTGTAATGTCCCCTTTGTTTAGCCCTGACTTCCACTTATACACCTCTATCAGGTCGCCCCTCGCTCTACGTCTCTCAAGGGAGTGCAAATTAAGATGCTTTAACCTGTCTCTATACTCAAGGTTCCTAATGCCCGGGATTAGTCTTGTCATTCTCCTCTGAATTCTTTCCAAGGATTCTATATCCATTCTGTAATACGGTGACCAGAACTGGACTGCGTAATCCAGGTGTGGTCTCACAAGAGCAAGATACAGTTTTAGGATGACCTCGCTAGTCTTGTAACTAACACTCCTTTGTATGAACCCAAGTACTTTATTAGCCTTGTTACGAGCAAAAACACATTGTTTACTTGGCTTAAGGTTCCTACTTATCATTACTCCTGAATCTCTCTCGCAGTCGGATTTCTCTATGGCATCGTTGTTCATCTGGTATCTGGTTTCCCTGTTTACATTTCCTATACTGAGTACTTTACATTTGTCGATGTTGAATTTCATCTGCCATTTTTCAGACCATTCGAAAAATTTGTTTAGATCCTCCTGTAGTTTTGCCGAGTCCTCGTCAGATTTGATAACACGTCCTATTTTAGTATCATCAGCAAATTTACTTATGTTGCTGTCTATGCCGATATCTATGTCGTTTATGTATATAATAAACAATAATGGTCCAAGTACTGAGCCTTGGGGAACTCCACTTGTGACGTTGCTCCAATGGGACTTAGTGCCGTTAATGCTCACTCGCTGTTTCCTGTCCTGTAACCACGCCCTAATCCATTTAAGGATGTCACCTTTGATGCCATGAGCTTCTACCTTTCTAATTAGTCTTTCGTGGGGTACTCTGTCGAAGGCTTTGCTAAAGTCGAGATATACCACATCATAATTGTGCCCCTCGTCCACTGATTCGAAAACTGATGAAAAGAATGTTAATAGATTAGTTAGGCAAGAACGTCCGCTTGTGAAGCCATGCTGGGAATCATTGATCAATCGGTGCTTCTCCAGGTGATTTCGAATAGAGTTTGAAATGATTGCTTCCAGTAATTTGCCTACTATTGATGTTAGACTGATTGGGCGGTAGTTAGAGGATAGTGATCTATCCCCCTTCTTGAAGATCGGAATTACATTCGCTATCCTCCAGGATTCTGGTACTACACCTGTTTTTAAGGACATGTTAAACAACTTTGCTAAGGGCATACTAAGCTCTTCCTTACATTCCTTTAATACTCTAGCAAATATCTCATCGGGACCAGGTGACTTATTAGGCTTTAGTTTGTCTATTTGCTTACTAACATCGTTACTAGTCACTACTATCTCACTTAATTTGTTTTCTTCACTATCTCTGAATAGAGTCGGTGCCTCGGGTATCATGTTTAAATTTTCGGTGGTGAAAACTGTTGAAAAATATTTATTCAAATTATTGCTCATTTCTCCGTCGTTATCAGTGAGCTCGCCGGAGTCTGACCGTATTGGTCCAATCTTTTCTCGTGTTTTAGTTTGATACATTTGGTAGAATCCTTTGGGGTTTGTCTTTGCCTCCCTTGCTATCCTTACCTCATTATTCCTCTTTGCTTTCCTTATCTCGGTTTTAACCCTACTCGCCAATACCCTATAATAGTCCCGGAGGTGAATTTCGCCACGATTTATCCTTCTACCTATAGCCTTCCTTTGGCCAATGATGTTCTTTAAATAATTATTTATCCATTTAGGGTCATTGTTGTTTGATCTGAGTTTTTTGTATGGTATGTTCTGCCTTTGTGCATTAAGTAACTCACTATTTAAATTGTCGTGGAACTCGGCAGTCTCAGATCTCGTTATCAGGTCGGTGTCATCTGTCAGGTTCACGGCCAAACGCGACACCCCCTCTCTCAGCTGCCTCTTTAAACTGTCAAAGTTTGCCCTTCTGAAATCTGGTACTTTAGTGGAATTTTCCTTACGTCTGCCCTGAAAATCTAACTGGAATCGAATTTCTTTGTGATCGCTGTTTGCAAGTTCGTTCCCTACCTCGACATTGCTAATGAGGTTTTCTCTGTTTGACAAAACTAAATCCAATATATTATTACCCCGTGTGGGTTCGGTTATATGTTGACTTAGGAAACAGTCCTGGATCGTCTCGAGAAAATCCTCTGATTCTGAGTTACCCGTAAGGTCGGTCCAATCTATTTGGCCAAGGTTAAAGTCGCCTACTATACAGACTTTGTTGTGTATGGAAGCCCTGCGCATTTCATCCCAGATAAGTCGCTCATTGACGCTATCAAGATTGGGGGGTCTATATATTACTCCTGTGATTAATTTTTCCCGACCGTCGCTTAATTCTATCCAAATTGTTTCTGTATTCCTCTCAGTTTTTATTTCCTTATTTATTTCACACTTCAGATTATCCCTAACATAGATTGCTACTCCGCCTCCTTTCCTGGTCTGCCTATCGGTATGGAACAGTTTGTAACCCGCAATTTGGTATTCGACTGGTAATTCACGTGTGTCTAGGTTGATCCATGTTTCAGTGAATGCAATTATATCGATTTCTTCGGTACATACCAAGGCCCTAATATCATCCATTTTGTTTCTCATACTTCTACTGTTCGCGTAATATACATTTAAGTTAGTCGTGTTCTGAGTCCTCCCCTTACCGCGTTTAGTTTTAAACTCCCTGTCTAATTTAGTTATGTCATCATTCCTAACACTATTTCCCTGTAATCTTTCGCCTTGTTTACCCGCTCCCACTGCAGTCTCCTCCACCCCCATGCCCCTATGTTCTCTTAGCAGTTTAAAGACTTCGATATCTTTTGAACTGCCCCCTCTAGAGCCCCAGCCAGGGTTGCTACTCCATCCCTAGACAGGTGCACCCCATCCCTAGCATAAAGGTCCCTTCTGCCATAGAAGTTGTCCCAGTTGTCAATGAATGGGACTGATATTGACTTGCAATATCTGTCAAGACGGTCGTTAACACCAACTGCCCTTGACAACCATTCACTGCCAACTCTCCTTCTAGGCAGGACACCGCATATGATAGGGATCCCTCCCTTAGTCCTAATACGATCTATGGCTGCCTTGAACTTATCAAGAAGCTCCTCACTCCTACACCGGCCAATATCATTGCCTCCTGCACTGAGGCAGATAATGGGTTTGTTCCCATTACCAGACAAGATATTGTCCATCCTGTCAATTATATCCCCCACCCCAGCTCCTGGCAAACACACCCTCATCCTATTTTTGTTTTTACCACAAAAGGCCCTGTCCATGTACCTTACCTGTGAGTCACCAACAATTAAAGTTTTTATACCTTCCTTGTCATCCCTGCCCCTGACTGTACTAACGTCCAATTCGTCTATCAAGGGACTGAACGGGTTGGTACACTTAGCTGTTGTTGTCGTTGTTGTCGTATCCTTCGTGTGCTTCTTTACCACCAGCTTGGTCCTACCACTACTCACAATTTTCCACTTGCTTGATTTTTCGTCAGCCACTGGCTTTACTCGTCCAGCCTCTCCTTTTAACATCGCCAGCTCTTCCCTTAATTTCAAGTTCTCCAACTTGGCCTTCGCCAATTCTTCAGTGGACCACTCCAGTTTGGTCAACAAACTCTCATACCCAAGACCGCACCTAGCTCTGGCCATATCTGATAATTATCCCTCCGGAGCTAACCCTGCCGTGACCTTTCCCCTAGTGAGGTCAGAACACAACTGAGTGAGGTCAGAACACCTCAGGATGTTACCACGGTTATCACTTCGATATTTATTTTATTTATTTATTTATTTATTTACTTTTTTTTCATTTATATTATAAGTATGTACATAAGTTACAGTGAAAATTGAAAAACATAAATATGATAAGGGAGGGAAGCAGTACAACATGGGTTGTATTAAGGTTGAGCAAGAGGACAGAGCTGTCAGGATTATGTCAAGTTGGCAAATACACCCGTTGCAAATGTTAACCTTTTATCTATATATTACATGATAATTTCTGATAAAACGGTTTTGGTGGTACAGTAAAAGCAGGTATATAAAGAAGGTATTACAAAAAAATACTAATACTAATACCTAGACAATAGATATATTTTAAGAGACAATTTAAAGGAAGGGAGCGTAGTCTTTGCTGGGATGGGTGGGGGTAGGTTGTTCCACACCTTCACACCGTGATATTTTATGGAGGGCTAGGACTGAGAGGAGCGCATGGGGGGTGGTCTTAGTAGCTCTTGGTGCCTTAAGTTGTATCTCTGATTATTCAGGAACTGGAAATAATTGTTGTCAAGCAAGTGATTGACAGATTTGTAAACAAAGAGGGCACAGCAGTAGGTGTTAATATCCTCGAATTTTAACATTTTCAATTTAGCAAATTGTTCGTTTGTGTGATGTTTTTTTTTTTTTTAAGTAGGTCATTATCGGCACAGCTCTCTTTGGTGCAGTAACCATGGATTGGGTTTTTGAAGAGCCAGAGGCCCCCCATAGTGTGTGACAGTGTATCAGGTGTTGGTAAACAAGATCATGATAGATTTCTTTCATTGCTGTGAGAGTGAGTGACTGTTGAGTGTGATACATGATACCGCACTGTTTATTGACCTTGCTGTGAATGGCTTGTATGTGGTTTCTCCAGTTAAGTTTCTCATCAACAATAACTCGAAGGAATTTAGTATTTTGTTCGCGTTTGAGGACTGTATTACCAAGGTACAGGGGGTCAAAGTCTGAGGGTAAGTTTTTCCTTCTGTGAAATATCGTGTAATGGGTTTTCTCAAGGTTTAAGGTCAGTTTATTACGTACTACTCAGGTCCTGACTTTAATCAATTCAGTGTTCATAGTTCTCATCAAGGAATGGAGGTCTGAGTTGATGGCATAGAGATTACTATCGTCTGCAAATTAGTTGTACTTTATGAGTGTGTTGGCGTGGAATGTACACTGTAAATAATATTCAGTTATAATATTATACCACTTGAAAAATAGCATTCCACTTTAGAAACATCTTACTACTTAATAAATACCTTACCAAAGATGTAGTACCACTTAAACAGGCAACTTATCACTTAACAAACATCTTACCACTTAATAAACACGATACCATTTTACAGATAACTTACCACTTACCACTTAACATACATGACAACACTAAACATTTATATCCTGAAGAAAAAAAAAACTCAGAAAAACAAGAATAAATAACTACACGTACGACTTGATGACAACAAACACCACAGACACTATAAATCTATTACTAATCTGTGTATATTTTCACCATATTTCCTAACACCACCTCCACCTCCGTATACCCAAAATCCACCAATCACCTTCATCTGAATCCCTTACCCCTTCCCTCAGTCAACCAATCATCGACGAGATAATACTTCGTTGTTGTTTTTTTTCCCCGCCATTGGTACATACTGTATTTAACCAGTTCGATAGATCCGTCCCTGGTATATTATCAAGTGAAACCTTCCTCACAGGTAGTGACTTATTTAGAAACCGTAGGATAATTATATGTATTTATCACGTCGCGTTCTTTTGTAAGCCAGAAGAAGCACCTATAAATTTTCAGAGTGTTTAAAGGTTTTATTCTGTGCCCCCCGTGACCTATTAATCCAAGTGGGGTGAATCTGTAACATTACTCTGGTTAGTTAAAATATACTTAAAAATATATATTTGACCGTGAATGGATGTAAATATAATTAAATAATATTGATGTTAAGGGTGAAATAGTAAATTTTGACTAGATTATCTGAAGAAAAAAAAAGTGGTAGCAAGTGGGTCAGAGACGATACGTTCAACTTGTAAGACTTGTGGGTACCTCAGGCAATAAACACAACGATCTATTTAAAGCACAGGAGACCATTACGCGCTTCGCTATAATAGTACTATGTTATTTACCGTGTCAGCGTGGGCATTATAAGTTTATCTGTCACTTCTGTGGTTCATTATTACAGCTGAGTCCTCCATATTGTTCAAGTCACTCTCCTTGACAGCCTGACCACAACTTACACCATTATAAACACGTTGGTCATAGTCTGGTGTCGTATATGTATCTCTCATCTCTTTATAGTTCTCTACATCACACTGAGAAACCTAATACGTGTATTTCTCTCATCTCTACACAGTTCTCTATATCTCGCTGAACAACACCCTGAGAAACATTGTTATTCCCTTGTAGTTCTTTCTCACTACCTCCACACCTACACTGGGTCAATAATTCGAGTCATTCGTAGCTAAATTCTCCCTGTAGTGTCTTTTTAACGCTACAAAGTGTGAGAATTTATGTAGCGAATGATATCAAGAAATTATAGCTTAAATATTATTAAATGAAAGAGGAAGTAGAGAGAATTAAACAACTATTGAGAGAGAGAGAGAGAGCTTACAACCCGCCATTATTTGTGGCTAAAGTTCTCTCGTAAAATCACACTGGGAAAACTGTTGTACATATCTGAAGGATATTTAGAGAAGCAGTATTTGTGTTGTGTTGTGTGTTTGTGTTGTGTTTGTGTTGTGTTTGTGTTGTGTATTATAATTGTAAAAAAAAAATACAGGTAATAATAGTGATTAAATGAGTAAGTGGCAACCAGGTGAGGAGGTGCCAGGTAGAGTATTAATAGAGGAAGGTGAAGCGAGAGCGTGTTAGTCAGGTGTTACAGTGTGAAGGTGTAACGTCTCTTACCTGCACCTATATCATCTTCACTACATAGATTTATTCATCATTGGCGACAAAGGAAATATGAAGGTAAGTTATTTTTGTGTTATATTGATGTTGTTTATGTATGTAAGTATGTGTGTATGTATGTATGTATGTGTAACCCTAACCTAACCTAACCCAAATACGTCAGTGGTGATTGAAGACTTACTAGGGACAGCTATCACAAACCGAGTGAGGAAGAAGGCGCCACTACAACGGGAAAATCAAGACCCGAGGAAAATTATTAACAGCATCACCGAGTCACTAGGATATATGTGAATATTTTTCCTTCATTAATACATAAGTTACAGAAGATTAATAGAAGATATAGATGTGATACGTACGAATGTGTGTGTGTGTGTGTGTATGTGTGTGTGTGTGTAAAGTGATTTCCTGTGTTGCCTGTTAATATTACGTCAATGTTGGGATCACCTGAAGATTAAACACTCTAACGTTACCTGGAGGGCTTAGGTTAGGTTAGGTTAGCGTTAGGTTAGGTTAGGTTAGGTTAGGTTAGCGTTAGGTTAGCGTAGGGATGATTAATATAAAGGTAAAATAGACCAGGGTGCTAATCATCAGGTAACCCCCCCCCTCCCCCCCTCTCAGAAATAAACCATCAAACCACAACTGGTTCAACTCTGTCCTGGGGGTGGGGTTGAGAGGGAAGGGAAGGGGGTGGGGTTGAGAGGGAGGGGGTGGGGTTAGGAGGGGAAGGGGGTGGGGTTGAGAGGGAGGGGAGGGGGGTGGGGTTGAGAGGGTGGGGAAGGGGGTGGGGTTGAGAGGGAGGGGAGGGGGTGGGGTTGGGAGGGAGGGGAGGGGGGTGGGGTTGAGAGGGAGGGGAAGGGGTGGGGTTGGGAGGGAGGAGGAGGGGGGTGGGGTTGAGAGGGAGGGGAAGGGGGTGGGGTTGAGAGGGAGGAGGGGGTGGGGTTGGGAGGGAGGGGAAGGGGGTGGGGTTGAGAGGGAGGGGAAGGGGGTGGGGTTGGGAGGGAGGAGGAGGGGGGTGGGGTTGAGTGGGTGGGTTGGGGGGTGGGGTTGAGAGGGAGGGGAAGGGGGTGGGGTTGAGAGGGAGGAGGGGGTGGGGTTGGGAGGGAGGGGAAGGGGGTGGGGTTGAGAGGGAGGGGAAGGGGGTGGGGTTGGGAGGGAGGAGGAGGGGGGTGGGGTTGAGAGGGAGGGGAGGGGGGTGGGGTTGAGAGGGAGGGGAAGGGGGTGGGGTTGGGAGGGAGGAGGAGGGGGGTGGGGTTGAGAGGGAGGGGAGGGGGGTGGGGTTGAGAGGGAGGGGAAGGGGGTGGGGTTGGGAGGGAGGAGGAGGGGGGTGGGGTTGAGAGGGAGGGGAAGGAGGTGGGGTTGGGAGGGAGGGGAAGGAGGTGGGGTTGGGAGGGAGGGGAAGGGGGTGGGGTTGAGAGGGAGGGGAGGGGGGTGGGGTTGAGAGGGAGGGAAAGGGGGTGGGGTTGAGAGGGAGGGGAAGGAGGGTGGGGTTGAGAGGGAGGGGAAGGGGGTGGGGTTGAGAGGGAGGGGAAGGAGGTGGGGTTGAGAGGGAGGAGGGGGGGTGGGTGGGAGGGAGGGATCGTCAGAGTCTTGAGGCCAACAACTACCTCTTGAGAACATTACCTCCTGTGGCCACCAAACCGCAGAACATCGTGAGGTCACACATGCTCCATACTTCACTACATCCTTGTGTTTACCTTAAATTATTTGTTATTGAGTCTTAGTTAAATCTAATTCTTTATCGTGTAAATTAGTGGAGTAGATTTATTAATTCTTTGTTCCATGAAGAATCTCCACCTCTGATTATTTTACCTGGATATTAACTATCCTTTCGGTAACCTAACCTTATCTATCCTCTCCTAACCTAACCTAATCTATCCTCTCCTAACCTAACCTAACATGACCTAGTTTATACGTAATGGTCAAATCTTCCTTCCACAATAATGAACTGTGATTATCTACTGTTGCTTACACACACAAACCTAACCTAACCTAACCTAACCTAACCTGTGATAAAGCTTGAAAAAGGTAGTCATCAGGTGTTTCAGCTCTTGACCTATACTGTGGTCTATTGTTCATCGTCGTCATGGCCTGACAGGAAAACGAGTATTTTCCTCAGGCGGGGGAAACGGACCTAACTGCTTGAGGAAACAGACAATACCAATGATGAACAAAATAGCCAAAAGGCACACGTAATAAAGTTTCATAAATGGCCCTTTTAGGTGTTATATTGTAAAGTGTTATATCGCATTTAGGTAAGTTTGCTTGTGTACTGACGGGGGTTTTGAGGAGGCGTCGTGGATATTCCAGTTAACATTTCCACGACACTAGATCAGTTAAACACAAGGTCAATAAACGGTATGGATAGATTCACAATTTGGTGTTATTTTCACTCACATCTATAATACTCCTCTGAACCCCAATTATTATTATTATTTTTTGACTGGCTGTCGTGTGGTCCGGCTATAGTGTTCCTTCCTCTCGTCACTATGACCCGGGTGTGATCCCTGCTTAGGTGGAATGTAAGTCAGGGTGTTGTCCAGTGTGACCCAACCAAACATGGCAGATTTCTTCGGATACTCGTAATTTCCTTCTTTACAGAACAGAAACCTTACAAGATGCCCCTCGTTGGACCTAAAGCAAACCACTGTCACCTTTTACTGCTCGTACACATTAAAACTCAGAAAGATAAACAAAAAAGTCTTAATAGTTATATAATCAGTACAAACTAGGTAGGGTGACTGTCGGCTGAGTGTGGGGTGAATGTCGGCTGGGTGTGGGGTGAATGTCGGCTGGGTGTGGGGTGAATGTCGGCTGGGTGTGGTTAAAGAGGGGGAAAGCTTAAGCCTAGCTGTAGTATAGGCCTTGGTCTGACAGGAAGCCCCACCCATGCTGGCACAATGCTATCCCACTACCACTTTTCCTCCTCTTCGGCCCATTGTTACTGAAGATGCCTGCCTGATACTGCTACTGCTACCGCTACCGTTATTACTGCTGTTGCCCCGTCCGAAGACACCAGCAGGAGGCGTGTGTGTTGGTCTCACCGTTGTCTCAGAAGGATGGACCCCTACAAGCACGCGAGCGTCTGCAGGGTGTCCTCAGATCCACTTGTGAGAAACCGTGAGAGGCGGAAGTTATGGGAATTTACGAGCTGTAGGAATGCAACAGCTGTCTATGAAGGCTATCCAGATTTATACGTTTTGAGAACCTAACCTAACCTAACCAAATACGGAAGATCCCCCCAAAAAACAAACAGATTTCTATTCCTGATATACCAGAGTATGTCGCTACACTGAAATATAATCCTCTACCAAGCAAGACTCAGAAGATTTGCTCAGGCATAGAATACTTTCCTCGACAGAATTAACCTCCCACAAGTATTAATCTTCCCGAGTAAGAATTGAAGCATCACTAAATAAAAAAAGAGAGTAGATTTCTCCCCTGAACTCATAGTATACTAATCAATACTGGATATCTGATATTAATATTTTTGTTACCTAGGAATAATAATAATAATAACAATAATAAATAATAATAATAAATAATAATAATAAATAATAATAATAATAAATATTAATAATAATAATAAATAATAATAATAATAATAATAACAATAATAAAGACGAGAAACGTTTATACAAAATATTTTCATAGGATAAACAAGTGACAATAGCAAAAGAAAATCGTGTTTCGTTTCCTCGCGGGGACTCAATGTAATCTCTCTCTCTCTCTCTCTCTCTACAGCATTAAGGAGTGAAGGGAAGACAGGTAGAGACAGTGAAGAGTGTAAGACAGTGAAATGTAATGATCAGTCTGGTCTTGCGTGAGTGAGAACAGATATAGTACCTGGAGAAGTGTGTGTCTTTGCATGTCACTCTACCCACACCAACACCTCACACTTTGTCGTCATGGTCGGTGAGATAATGGTCACACTGTCTTAACTCCACTGCTGGGATCTCTTGTTAAGTATCGGAAGTCTGTTGGGTAGGTTAGGTTAGGTTAGGTTAGATTCAGATATCATTAGGGAAATTGATCGTAAAGTGAAATATTCTAAGGGTTTAGTCTTCAAGTGATCTCCTTTGTGAATAACCAAACATAAATATCTATTACATCAGTCTGATCCGAATCAACGAAGTCATGAAAGTGAAACACACACAAACACACACACAAACACAAACACACACAAACACAAACACACACACAAACACACACACACACACACACCTGTTTACCGAAAGTATAATCTGTCACGCCTCTCAACTCCGACAGCTTCTCCTGGCTAAATAAACTCTCTCAGCTGACTCTAACCTCCTAAAGTATTCTTAGTGGTGGTATTACTATAGAAAATCTAATAATAAAAATAATTTACCTACTTGTTGCGTTAAGGGGCTATACAGCTGTCACCGTTGCGTAGCCTAACCTATGGCCCGGCAGTTGGTTCCCTGACAAAGAGATATAGTTCTTGTGATCATGATTTTACGGGAAGTTGTTTTCACCAGTACATAAGATACGTAATTATGCGTGTAGTAAACAAAATAAAACAATATACAGTAAATGGTTAGCGGCTGTAATTCCTGGTGAGGGAAGAGCCAGCAGGTTGATCCACCGTGGTTAACATTCCAATATTGTAGGCGACCGACTGTTGCTGGAAGCGTCGTTATGAACTCTCTGTCTCCTGCTCTTAGTACTTATTATTATTCCCTGGGAGCTAAAAGCACAGCAGCAGTAGAGAAAAACACGCGTTGGTATTGTAATATTCATGAGTTAGTTCACGCCATATTCTGTTAGTCTATGGCGACGTTCGTGTGTATTTTCCTGGTAACTTTTAGACGTGTTCACCTTCCTAGTACAACATTACTCACAAGTTATCTATTTTCCTGGTAACTTTTAGACGTGTTCACCTTCCTGTCTCGTTGAACCTCTCCCCTCTCATTACTGAACCTCTCCCCTCTCATTACTGAACCTCTCCCCTCTCATTACTGAACCTCTCCCCACTCATTACTGAACCTCTCCCCTCTCATTACTGAACCTCTCCCCTCTCATTACTGAACCTCTCCCCTCTCATTACTGAACCTCTCCCCACTCATTACTGAACCTCTCCCCACTCATTACTAAACCTATCCCCACTCATTATCATCGCACTTCATTTTGTTAACGAGTGTCACCTGTTTCTAGCTTGACCTGGTGACCTCTTGACCTGGTGACCTCTGGCCTCCACAACCACCGTGGGATTATTACCTAGAGGCACTCCCTAACCTAACCTAACCTACCATCAACCAACCATCACCAACTCTCAAACAACCTCGTTATCATATCTGTCAACTAATTACGCCTTTAAAAAACTCCATCAATTCCCAGGGTTGAATAACAGTCAATCGTCATGGTGATATAACGGTGAGGAGTTCGCTATAGGCCGTAATAACGACATAGGTGATATAGGTCGTATATACCGTTAGCGTCACGTATCATCTACCACTATTGATGGCGGTGGTGGTGGTGGGTTGTGTTATTATATAGTTGGGTGGTGGTTGATGAGGTGGTTGTGGTAGTGGTGGTGGTGGTGGTGGTGGTGTTGGAGAGAGAGAGAGAGAGAGAGAGAGAGAGAGAGAGAGAGAGAGAGAGAGAGAGAGAGAAGTGTGAAAGAAAATTCATGAACACAAATAGCCAATCACGATATAATAGGAGGGAAAGACCTAAACGCCGTGATGCAACAGAAGTAACGTGATGCAACAGAAGTAACGGGATGCAACAGAAGGACAGAGAAGAGAAGGGAAAGTGTATTACTGTACGACAAATTTCTGGGTCGTAGGTGCTGGTATGTGGCGCGTGGTGACCTCATGTAGTGGTGCGTGGTGACCTAATGTGACCTTTTGTGGTAATTCTCTTTGGTATTACCTTGAGGAACAGGTGATGATTAGGCACTCCTGCTTATTCCACCTGATAATTCAACACCTTAATGCTAACCTAACCTAACCTAACCTAACCTAAACTAACCTAACCTAACTTAACCTCACCTAACCTAACCTAAACTGAACTACATGATTCATTATAATAAATAAACAGTACAATAGGACAACATCAGACAAAGGAACTCATGGACAAGAAATATAAAGACAATTACATAAAATATCATAGCCATTTAACCCTGACCTGAGTACAGAATGACGTGACATCAACAGAATGACAAGACATCAACACAATGACTTCACAGGATGTATAGGAGATCATCGCAATAAAAGATATAACATATGATGATGACAAGTGAGCATCGAATTCAAGAGGTTTTTAGAGAAAGGTTTTGTTTATAGTTACGGTTATTCTGTCAATATAGAGGATTAGTATAAGCGCTTAAAGAGTTGAATCCTGTTTTTAGGGAGTTTTTGAACGTTTAGTGTATCTATGAATATATTAAAATGGTAAGGGGTGCTTGGTGTTGGTCAGCACTATACCCCTGACACAGCTTACACACGTTTTCTGTAACTTTATTGTAGTTATTATTATTATTATTATTGTGTTTTCCTTTACAATTTTAGGAGCTTTTGGTGTTTAACAGTTGCTGCATTTTAACACTGACTGGATCACCTGAAGATTAGACACCATAGTTTATTTTACGTGATGATTTAACACCCTAACGCTACCTGGGGTGGGGGGTTATGTTGGGTTAGGTTAAACTGCATTTATAAGGATTTGGGATCATATAAACTACTTCAACGTGTGTGTGTGTGTGTGTGTGTGGAGGAGCCGGCCAGCCTAAGGGTGTTGGCCAAGGATGCTCCCTGTGGTTACGATGAAGGAGTTAGGAAAGTGTGGGTCGTTGTCGCTTCGTGCTCCGGGCGCTGCACTCACACAAAAACATAATCCATCGCAGTTCAGTGGTCAGATTACGTCACGAATACATTAAGAAGTTATATTGAAAGTTTTTACCTTAATATAGAGATGAATGTACATAATGTTAAGTAATAATGAGTATAAAAAAAAACCCCTCAATGAACGTGAGGAAAGATTGCAAAATATAAACGATATGATTATTGTAATGATACGTTTCTTATTTTTCAAGGATCATTTCTTTGGTTTTTAGACATTAGATGATACGCAAGATCGCCATGACTTTCAGCATCCTTGTGAAGTTTTAAAGACCTTCGATGTTGTGATATTTAGAGAAAAAAAACTATTATTCTTGACATAAAAGCCGAAAAAATTTGAAACTGGAATACAAAAATTTCTCTCTAGTACAGTAGTCACAGGATGATCGTCAAAATACAGTCAGAATTACAAGTGGTTCAAGGCAGAGTGGGTGGATGATTCCCTTCTATCGCTGTAGGTACCGGTAATGCACTGCAATTTGTATGGAGTGTCTGGGAGTCTTATATGTTACTCAAGTAGTTTAAGTGCTTGTTGCAACACTCACAAGCCTGCGTGTACCTTCTTTACGCTCGCCCCCTCCCATCTTCCTCACTCACACACACACACACACACAGTTCCAATATAACTATCCCCGGCGGCCAATCACCACTATAAATAATCCCTATTTCTACAGCCTCGCCCCCACACGAGCCTGACCACTGACCCCCACCTCCCTCTTTCCACACCCGCCCCACAGGTTATCCCCCTCCTGCTGGTGTTGGTGACGGGGACGGCCTGGGGACAGAACTTCATGTCGGAGGCCAGGGAAGACATGTTCTCCGCCACTAGCAAGCTTGAAGATCTCCTGAGCCTTGAGGCGGAGATCGTGAGGATGGTCGAGCACTACTTGGAGAACACACAAGAGAGAATATCCACCATTAAACAGTAAGTGACTTTCAAGAGATTTCCCCCGAGATGATTAAGTAGGGATCACCTGAAGATTAACCACCCCAGCTTATTTTACTTAAGCTCTCTAAAGCTTAATGTACCCTAACGCTAACCTAACCTAACCTAGTCTCTCACATGTAAGGATTTTCTATTACAACAATGGTATATTTTTCACTAAATTTACTAGATGTTAATAAGTTATCAGTAATAGGTATTTCGTTCGTCTGTGTTTGTTTAGTTATTAGACGATCAATGGCAAAGTGTTCCCTCGGTAAAAGTAAAAATAACCTTCTTTGTTCAGCCACGAGACGATAAAGTGCTGACTTGCTTCTTCTTGAACAACAAATAACTATTTCTGTGATGAGTTTTAACATTAAACGAGAAAATGAATCACTTGTGTGGTCCTACTTGACTATTGCCATCTGTCTTAAGTATTAACCTCGAGTATTAACCTCCTCCTCCCCTACCCACCCCATAGCTGAGTATTAAATTCATCTATTTAAGGTAGAGTCTCAGTCCAAAGTAGACACCATTGTGATCTCTATCTCTCTGCCTTAATGAATCCTATAGATACATATATTCGGTTAGCTTTTTTAGTTTTGTCACTGGAGTCTTTACGAAGATTTGGACTCAGTCGTAAAAATATTCGTCTGCATAATGAACATATCCGTATCGGTAATTTTACAAGAGTTGGGCATTAATTGATGGGGGGGGGGGGGTAGAAGAAAGAAAACCCACTACGTTAGATAAGGAAAATAAACTATGACAGACGAAAGAGGACAAACTACGCTAGAAATTATATTGTATAAATGCCTCAATTACTATAAACAAAATACCCTAATATGTATTTTATCCCTTGAAAAAACAAAGCAAACAACATCCAAAATACTTATACTTTCACCAGTTACCAAAAATAATCAGTATAAATAACAGAAGTGAAGTTTATGGTGATTGTCAATAACTTCAGCTGTGTGTTTTGTTACGTACCACTTGTTGATTAGGTTATTGCTTTCTGCTTATGTCCTCCACTTGGCTACAGTCTTTTGTCCAGCAGCTGACTCTCTCACTTTCTGTAATAATTTGCTTTAAGCTTTCACTGCCACCCGTTATGGAGAGTCTGTTGTTATTTTTCCCAAACTGAAGAAAGCAAGAGAAAATATCAACCAGTCAACCAAAATATTCCACCCTTTTATCCTGAACGCTATTTTGTATCATAGTTAACCTTAGGCTACAACATTCTCTCCTGTATTTTGTAAAAGTCTGTATTTTCCACCACCAACATAACAAATCACCAATCACGCCACCAGACTTGTTATTTGTTATTGGTCAAGAACTTTCAAGGGAAGTCGATCGTCTCCCGAAGATAATGTGAAGTGGTGTATCATTATGCCATTACTCAACACTTATCGAGTAGGTCAGAGCTGATGGTATGTTAACTATACAAACTATCTAATGTAAAAGCAAGGACAGTAGCTGTGTCAGAAATCATTATTAAAGAATCCTACAAAAAAAAAAAAAAATTATAAATAACTAAAAAAAAAAAACTTACGTGACAGACAGTTATAAACGGGTTGGTTTATGTCCACAATATGGCCATCAAAATACGAACAGGAACACGATATATAAACAATAGTAACATTCGGATGACTTTCTCTCTTTAGTCATCACGTGCATGGAATGTGTGTGTGTGTGTGTGTGCAAGTTTCTCTCCTGTTGGAAATGTTTTTGACAACTGGCCATAATGCAAGTCATGTAAATGATCTATTATCGAAGGTGTAAAGAATAATAAATCATGCACTTGGAGGCTTATTTCTGACTCTTTCACTCATATTATATAAAAAAAACCTATTCCCCACTCGTTGGTCACTGCTCAAATCACCATCATAACGCTACGATCACCCGGTAGTGAAGAAAATACGACTAACACACACTCAGATAATCTTACGTTGTTTTAAAGTGGGTGACGCTAACCAGTGTAAGAGTAGGTTTAAGTCTTATAGTTAACACACAGACTCTGGTAATTTAAGAAGCCATTTACCCTGATGGCAGTTTCGTGTTTGTTATGGTTCTAATGGCCTGTTGCCTCGACCAAACTGTAATTATTATTGTTTACACGTACTGCTTACGGTGTGTGGTGATTCACTCTTATGGTGAGGTGATGCTTCATTGTGTCCACACTACTCACAGCACTGGTAAATGGAAACATGAGTGTAGAACATACTGTAGGGTGATGTGTGGGCGTACAGGTGTATGGGCGTGTAGGTGTGTGGGCGTGTAGGTGTATGGGCGTGTAGGTGTGTGGGCGTGTAGGTGTGTGGGCGTGTAGGCTTGGGCGTGTAGGTGTGTGGGCGTGTACGTGTGTGGGCGTGTGGGCGTGTAGGTGTGTGGGCGTGTAGGTGTGTGGACGTGTAGGTGTGTGGGCGTGTAGGTGTGTGGACGTGTAGGTGTGGGCGTACAGGTGTATGGGCGCGTAGGTGTGTGGGCGTGTAGGTGTATGGGCATGTAGGTGTGTGGGCGTGTGGGCGTGTAGGCTTGGGCGTGTAGGTATGTGGGCGTGTAGGTGTGTGGGCGTGTGGGCGTGTAGGTGTGTGGGCGTGTATGTGTGTGGGCGTGTAGGTGTGTGTGTGGGCGTGTAGGTGTGTGGGCGTGTAGGTGTGTGGACGTGTAGGTGTGGGCGTACAGGTGTATGGGCGCGTAGGTGTGTGGGCGTGTAGGTGTATGGGCATGTAGGTGTGTGGGCGTGCAGATGTGTGAGCGTGTAGGTGCGTGGGCGTACAGGTGTGTGGGCGTGTAGGTGTGTGGACGTGTAGGTGTGGGCGTACAGGTGTATGGGCGCGTAGGTGTGTGGGCGTGTAGGTGTATGAGCATGTAGGTGTGTGGGCGTGCAGATGTGTGAGCGTGTAGGTGCGTGGGCGTACAGGTGCGTGGGCGTACAGGTGTGTAGGTGTGTGGGCGTGTAGGTGTGAGCGTACGGGTGTATGGGCGCGTAGGTGTGTGGGCGTGTAGGTGTATTGGCGTGTAGATTGGCATACAGGTGTGTGGGCATACAGGTGTGTGGGCGTGTAGGTGTGTGGGCGTACAGGTGTGTGGGCGTACAGCTGTGTGGGCGTGTAGGTGTGTGGGCGTGTAGATGTGTTGGAATACAGGTGTGTGGGCGTACAGGTGTGTGGGCGTGTAGGTGTGTGGGCGTGTAGATGTGCTGGAATACAGGTGTGTGGGCGTACATGTGTGTGGGCGTACAGGTGTGTGGGCGTGTACTGTAGGTGTGTGTAGGAGATAGGGCAGAGGGTGAGGTCAGGGTACAAAGAGTTCACTTTCTTCTGGTCTCGGTGTTGTAACCTGTTAACCATTAATTACCAGAGGGAAGAAGGCCGCCTCAACCACTCCCAGGAAGAACGAGTGATTGCAGTAAGTGTTGCGTAGATACGTAACACTTGCTCACTTGCTCCCCCCCAAAAAAAAATATCTTTACGATTTTATGTCAGAATATAACAGAAACGGATGAAGGCTTTTGACAAACCTACGAATACAACAGTTGTGATGGAGATGCAGTTTAACATAGAGAATTTAGACGGAGTTGATGGAGTGACAGATGGCTGGGATATAGGAGCAACTGACCGGCTGCCGGATGTGATGCAGCGGCAAAGAGGAGTTTACAGGCCAGCAGTTGCGGCAGAGACGGGTGGCTAAGACGGAGGAGTAACTGTAAATGATATAATTCCAGGTTCAAAATAGTTAACTGTGACTGCCATTATCACAGTTGGAGACACAAATAAATATTATATACATACGGAGAGAGAGAGAGAGAGAGAGAGAGAGAGAGAGATTCAATAAAATCGTCCTATACAAATTCACATTGATTCAACATCCACATAAAGATCCTAAGCATAAACAAAATAGTCAACAATAAGCCGATATAACCAAGGATACATTCTAAATAATTGTATCTACATTATAACATTCGTAAAAAAATAATAAGTAACAAAAATAAATAAAAATCAGCACATGAAGTAATGAGGATTTTATAAGGGATCAGCTACTGTTGTAAGTCTATGGTTGAAGAGAATGGCGAGAAGCGGTTTCTGTTGTTATCTGAAGCATGAAGATGTTATTTTTGTTAGTTGATTATTTACTTCTCTTATTGGTTATTGTACCACACACACACACACACACACACACACACACACACACACACATACACATATCTTTCAAGCTTTCATAACTAAATAAGTTCGAAATGAAGAGAAGTGGAAACAGAAGAAGAAGAAGAGGGGTACAATAATATGTCCTCCCATGGTAATATATGAGTCCTAGACAAAAAGTGAGTGAGTGAGTGACCTGAGTGACAGACATGAGTGACCAGAGTGAGTGACCAGAGTGTGACATGAGTGAGTGACCAGAGTGAGTAACCAGAGTGACCAGAGTGAGTGACTTGGATGAGTGACCAGAGTGAGTGACCGGAGTGAGTGATCAGAGTGAGTGACCAGTGAGTGATCAGAGTGAGCGACCAGAGTGAGTGACCAGAGTGAGTGACCTAGGTGAGTGACCACTACAGTAATTACTCTCCTCACCACCACCACCGACAGCTGTTACCTCAAGTGTGCTGCTGGCGCTAAAACAAGTACCACCACCTAACAGCGCTATTCTTGACTACCCTAACCTAACCATTTACGTCTCCTGTAGATAAATAGACACACTACGAACGTCTTCTGCACACACACACACACCTATTCAAAACCATTATCCCGTCAGCTATGAACTTCTAAGATAAACCACTGTACCTAGCTTATGGTAGTACAATACTTAACCCTATCAAGGTGTACAGAGGTTTGTAATTTACCCATAAAGTAACTAATTACCTTAAAAGTGAAAGGCAATGGGCGGTAGGAGTCAATGGTGGTGGTAAAGAGGGGGGGGAGGAATCGGGGTGGTGGCCGGCGTGACGTGCTTTGTGACGCTCATACGGTACGGGCCATAGCCGTCACCGTTATCTTTACATTGTCGCCGTTAATTAGTACACTGTCGCATTATCTAGTCATTAGACACTATCAATCACGAATCCAGCGTAACCGTTCGTGTTTCGCCGTCACCGCTTCGCTTCGTCTTCATCGTCACCGTCACCTCTCTTCCACAGTACCGTACACCAGTTCTGTCTTGGTAACCCTTAAACTCTCGCCTCACACACCTTCAAAAACACTCACACACCTCCATCTACTGCGGCAGGAGCAGCGGCAGCGTCTTTCCGGCGCTGTCGCTTGTCTGCCTCGGTTTCCAGTCGGGCTAATTCGAAAGTATTGATACCTTCTCGTGTGGTGCTCCTCCAAGCGTTACGGTGTGGAGTGATCGTCTCCCAGGTGAGGGGGTCGATTTGATACTTTTTCAAGTTTGTCTTAAAACTATCCTTATACCTTTTCATTTGCCCGCCAGCGTTACGTTTACTATTCGTTAGTTGATTAAAGTAGCTGCTTTGGCAGTCTACTGTCAATATAACTTTCTTTGGATAAATTAAGTCAGTAGCCCCCATAGTCTCACTGATGCCTTATGTCAGTCATGCGCTAACGGAGAAAATGTGATTTCTACTCTGGTCTGGTGCAACCCTGAGCAAGTAGCGTGTCTTGTTTTTAAATAGACTCTGCCGCCCCCCTCGACTGCTGCTCATCAAAAAGCCAGATAATGGACAACTTGTGTGTGATGGCGGGTGAAAATGTAGATTATAACTTTTAATGTCTTTAATAGTTTGAGATAATGTGTAGTAGAGGGGAGGCAGAAAGTGTGCGATTACCGTATTTGGGCCTACAATATTTTATTTATTTATTTATTTATTTATTTATATATTTATAGTCGTGTGTAAACAGAAATATGTGGAGGAATATGTGACAAGCAGAAGCCACTGTCGGTAATGTAAACACAACTCACTGTTTAAGAGACCTTGTTATAATGTGATGCTACCGCTATGGAGATTTCATAATTTTCCGCCTAGCGTCTCTCTCATCTCTTTATGAAGGGAAAATGAACAAGAAGTGACGCTATGAAAGGTGAAAGAGACTGAAGAAGGAGAGAGAGAGAGAGAGGACGCGTATAAAAGCAACGAGAACATCATGCGCAGCCTCCAGCACTAAGAGAAGAGAGTTTCAGTGGGTGATGGTGGTCGGGTGGTGGCAGCGTTCACTCACCTGCCAGTACATGCATCCTTTCTCCTCTATGACGTTCATGAATGGTGGCCGCGTTCAACTCGCCCAACTACACGGCGCATTTTATTCAGCGTGGACTCGTTTAATTCTCCTGCCTATATTTAAACTCCTTTCTCCTCTCTTAGCCTTCTGTGAGTGAGCGGTAGCCTCGTTCATTCACCCTTTTAAAACTCTTGTTGCATATTCAACTACTTGTCTCTTAAGTAACAAGTTGTATTGCACAAGTGTCTGTCCCCTGCTGGCCTCTGTCTATTATTTATTAATCTTTTATTTACTACCAGACTGATATTTATTAATTAATCTAAACAAATCATAACCTACAACGTAAAATTTAAGAAACCTTCAAATATATATTGAAGTAAAACAAAAATCACTCGTCACCATGAAAATCTCCCTGCGCGCATATTTTCTCGCCTTTATTTTCCTGTTCGACTGATCTCATTATCGTAGTGTACAACGTTTTTTGGTTTTTGGTTTTTTTTTTGCACTGTGGCCACCCTCCCTCTCCACCCTTTGTGATCCAGTCATAAGATACATAATGCCGTAATCCGTTCATTCAAAATCTCATCAAAACTCAATGCCAATTTTTACCGTTTTCCTTATACTGTACAGTAGAGAGTTTGATCAATTTTCATATCATCACTTAGCGAATATTAATGAACTAACCTCTGACAAGTCGTGTCCTTGAGATTTATACATTTCTTTCCTATCTCGTGAAAGTACTGCTTTTGCCATGATAGTTGAGCTAAGATACTTGCTTTATATTAACGTAGATCCAAATACTCTTTTCGGAACACCTGATGAGTAACCACTTTAGCTAACTACATATCCAGACTTAACTTAATCGAACCTAACTTAACCTAACCTACCCCCTCCCCCCACCCAGGAAGCGATAGGGCGTTTAAATTATCAGATGAAATAAGTTGGTAGGTGTCTAATATTCAGCTGATACAAACCCTCATTGGGGATGTGTACCGAGACACATAATGGATACATAAAAACATATATTACCTTAACATACACTACATATTAACAAGGATATCAGGCCTGTGTACCCCTAACTTCAAATACCTATGGACAATTAATCAGCTGGCGGCATTACCTTTTACATATGAATCTCCCATTACATAACCTATCACTATTCCCTTAATATAATACCTCCTTCCTCAATATCTACCCCCAGGTATGTATCTGAATATCGTCGTCTTAATCCTGGAGGAAGCGAAACAGGGGGGTCAGAGATGGCAGCCAGTGCATCAGCCACCTCCCAGTCCAAGGTGCTCGTAGCTCACCCCGTCGACGCCTTCCTCCTACTAAAGCGCCTCACCGTGGAGTGGGGGAGTGTGGAAGATGCCATGAACCGCCACGCTAACGCTACACAGGGTAAGTAGCGCCCCCTATCTCTCTCTCTATTTGTCTTATCTATTTCATTATCTATCCACTTCTCTACATATCTATTAATTTAGCTATCAATTTCATGTATCTATCTGTCTATTAAGTCCGTGTCAGCGTTTTCCCTTAACTCTTTCCCCGTACTTCAGAGCTGGTGGGACGCGTGGTGGTGTTCAGGGAGAGGTCGACTTTCCCGGTGATGGAGGACTTACACGGGGCGGCAGTGGCGTTGGTGAGACTCCAGGACACCTATAACCTCAACATGACCTCCCTCCCCTCCGGCACCTTCACTGGGGTTGGCCTCACACACGACGGTAAGTCTGTGGTGTCCTTGCTCCCTTCCTCTCCACCCACCTACCATGGTAATTTTCCCTTTCTCTCTCTCTCATATATCATGGTAAATCTATCTCTCTTTTCCCTACCTACCTATCATGGTAATTTTTCCCTCCCTCACACGTTATGATGATTCCCTCACTCTCACATATCATGGTAAGCCTGTCTCCTGCCCCTCTCGCCCCACCTATCATGGTAATTCCCACCCTGCTTCACACACCATGGTAAAGTCCCCCTCACACATTTACTGCTTTTCTATCCATCGCCACCACAAACTTTAAAAATAAATTACTATTTATAGGTCGTCAAAATATTAACCAGCTGTGAAAATTTCACTAAGCTAACCATTCTCTCTCTTACTTTCACAATATAACACTGCATTATCCTACAAAGTCATTTCACATATACTTTCAAAAGAGCATCGCTGCACATCCTACATTGTCACTTCACTTATACTTTCAAAACAACATCACTATATAATTTCACATATACATTCAAAACATCATCACTGGATATCCTAACCTAGCCAAACCTAAACACCCCAGATAGCGTTAGGGTGTTTAATCACCATTTAAAATAAGGTGATGATTTGTAATTATCAGGTGATTCGACAATTCCTCTCATGATGTGCGTCCAGCTTCTCAAAGATTCGCACGCGCACACACACACACACACACACAGACACTACTATTACTTCTACTATTTACTATTTTGCTATCACTCGGAATCCTGTATGACGATCATCCAGCTATGAGACAATGATATGAGTTATTGAGGATGTCACCTTTGTTTGTGAGTTTTAAGGTGAATAAAGAGGCAGAAACGGGACCGGCAGTCGTTCACAGACGTTGCACTTGTGGAAGGCTACCTCTAGTGCGGGAGGGTCGGTGGCAGCATCTTGTCTGCCTCGGTTTGCAGTCGCGCTAATTCGAAAGTTTTGACAACTTCTTGTGTGGTGCTCCAAACGTTACGGTGTGGAGTGATCGTCTCCCAGGTGAGGGGGTCGATTTGCTACTTTTTCAGGTTTGTCTTAAGACTATCCTTATACCTTTTCAGTTGCCCGCCAGCTTTATATAAGTTTACTATTTGTTAGGTGACTAAAGTAGCTGCTTTGGCAGTCTACTGTCGTCCATGCGGGTAACTTGACCAGTCCAACGTGGTTGTTCATGGATAATGGTAGCCTCGATGCTCTTACAGTTGGTGTCAGCCAGAATACTGGCATTTGTTCTCTTGTCTTCCCAGCGAACTCGGAGGATGGAGCGTAGACTACGTTGGTGAAAGTTTTCAAGGGTCTTGAGGTGCCTTCTGTATGTGGCCCATGTCTCGCTGCCATATAGCAGGGTGGGGAGGACCACTGCTCGATATACGTGCAGCTTTGTAGACAATTTCAGCTCCCTACAGCTAAGGTCACGGGTACGGAGTCTGCCAAAGGCTTGAGATGCATATCTGATCTGGTGTTGAATTCCTTCATCGATGTCTGCGGTAATGGACAGGTGGGAGCCGAGATACTGAAAGTGGGTAACATTAGAGAGAGTAGTACCGTTAAGCTGGATGGATGGTGGAGGTGTGTCTGAACCAGGGGCAGGATGAAAGAGAATCTGAGTATTTGTACATTCACCTCAAGGCCGAAGTGTGCATAAATATCTGCGTAGGTGTTCAGAATCTCCTGTAGCTTGTAGATCGCGTTCAGTGTGAGCGACATGGGTGAGGTCGTCTGCATGCTGAAGTTCAGTAATGGAAGCTGCCGACACCTTTGTTCCTGCCTGTAGTCATCTTATGTTGAATAGACCCTTCATGTGGTACTGGATGTCCATTCTGCCAGCTAAATTGGCGCTGGCATGAGTAAGGAAGGCAGCCAAGAAAATGGAAGAGAGTTGGTGCCAGTACACATCCTTGTTTTACCCCCGTCTGGATGCGGAAGACCTAAGACTGGGTGCCATTGTAAAGGACACTGCTGTTCATGCCATCGTGGAGTTGCCCCACAATGGTGATGAATTTTGGTGGGCAGTCAAAACGGCTGAGGGCCCGCCAGAGAGCTGCTCTGCTCTGTTGACCAAGTCGAAAGCCTTGGTTAGGTCGATGAAGGCCATGTGCAGGTCACGACACTGTTCTCTGCACTTTTCCTGTCTCTGGCGGGCAGCAACAACCATGTCAGTAGTGCCACATGATGGTCTAAAGCCATATTAAGATTCTGGGAGGAGGTTTCCACCTCAGGAAGTAGTCTGTTTAGGAGGACTCAGGCGACAATCTTGCCAACTATGGACAGCAGCGAGATCCTGCAGTAGTTGCCACAGTCTGACCGGTCTCCCTTGCTCTTATAATTATTGACGATGGAAGCATCTTTAAGAGCTTGGGGAATTTCCTCCTTTTCCCATATTATCTCCAGGAGAGAGTGGAGACGGCTGGTAAGCAGAGGTCCTCTTGTTTTATACACCTCAGCTGGGATTCCATCAGGCCCTGAGGCTTTGTTATTTTTCATCTGTTTGATGGCAGTAGCTACCTCATCCAGGGATGGGGGATAGCTGAGATGGGTCAGCTCTGGATGCTGAGGAACCTGCTGGGTAGTCAGGACATCCACATCGGTGTTTCCGTTGAGCAGCAAATGGTAGTGCTCTTTCCAGCGCTGAAGGATGCCTGCATCGTCTTTAATTAGGCTTCTTTTTTTTTCCTTTTTTTTTTTACGGGGATTAGCCCACCCGGGCACAGGTCACTGACCCACATCGGGGCCTGGGGGGCGAAAATGTAATAGTAATAATAATAATAATAATAATAATAATAATAATAATAATAATAAAGAACTGTAAAGCAAAAAAATAGTGAGAAACAATATATGTATGTTGCGTTGTCAATAGTATGAGAAACAATTGAGACCCTGCAATTGTGTGTAATTGAGGCAGAAAGTCAGATCATCAACCTGGGACTTGGTCACTTATGGCAGCAGGGTCTACCATTAGACAACACATTGTTTCCAATATCTTCCCAGGGGGTAGTACCTCCCTGTTTGGTAGCTGCGCCATAAGTGATTGGCCCATAAAATGTTTTAATAGAGATGATAAATTCCTGCATCTTGTGTTGATGTGCAAGTTTTTGAGTTTCACATGATTTATTTTTAGACCAGCCTTTCTTTAGTTTGCAAAGTTCGCGCTAAGCCGCCGCTTTCTTCTTGCAGAAAGTATCAGCTTTGGTCCGAGACTGAGGGTTGTTCTGCCAGTCAGTTAAAAGCAGCACATTGATCATTGACAAGTACATTGATTTTCGGGTCATTTTCATCATACCAGTCCTGGTGTATTCTTTCGATCTGGCCGAGGGTCTCTTCAGGTTATTGTCATGACAGTGTCGAGAATACCTCATTCGGCACTGGGATTTGGGTTGTTTGTTGTCGGGTTGTTTATCAGCCCCTGTTCGAGCTGCTCTCTGAAAGCATGTGCTACCGCTACACACACACACACACACACACACACAATAGCCATAATGGACATCTCCTCAACAGAGTTCCACAGCAGTAAGCCCCTGAACGCCCGTGACTGCTTGTTCCTGGGCAAACACGCCTTCAACAAGGGCTACTACGACAAGGCCATTGAGTGGTTTGAGGCAGCACTGGACAAGGCTGGCCACGAGGAAGATTCGACCGTGCTCAAGCAAGAAATTGAACCTTTCTTGAAGGCAACTATGGTAGTGGTAAGCAGTGAGGACCATTTGTTTATATATGTGTGTGCGTGTTGTTTATTATATAAGTTGTAGTAGTAACTGAATGTATTAAAAAAAATCATCATAAATACTAAAAAGTAGATTCACAGTACAATTTCAATATAGACAATATTATTATAACTTGGTTGTCACCACTAGCATGACGACGTGCTGGAGAAGAGAGGTCCTCGAGGCACAGACTGGCAGACAAAGGCGGTGCCGGTAGACCAAAGTTTGGCCAGCAAGCACAAGTACCGGGGGGCCTCCACACACAAGTTCTTGCCCAAGTTGTACCAGCAGCAGAGTGAGGAGGAGGAGCACGACCACTACACCAGACTGTGTCGGGGCGAGAGTCTCAGGGTAAGACACGCCTCCATATCCGAGTCTTATTTTGTTTGTATTTATGGATACGAACTACAAACAATAGATCTCATGAAAATTAACCACGGTAACGCTAAACCTAGCATAATATAACCTAACGTAACAAATCTAACTTAACCTAACCCTAACCTACAATAGTCTAATCTAACCTAACACTAACCAAAGCTAGCCTAATCGTATCTCCCAAGCTAATCATGTGATCCAAACAACAAACAGCCCACATAATTACTCAACTCTAAAACATTCACGAATTAACCCATCGTGTTTATATCTTTTATGTGGTTCTTTACAGCCGGCGGAAATAGAGTCTTCACTAGTCTGTCGAATTGTAACAAGCCCCCCTGCCCACATTCCCGCCCACACCCACGCCCACGGGTACTTCAAGCTGATGCCTCTGCTGCTGGAGGAGATGTCACTGGACCCATACATCGTGGTCTTCCATGACTTCCTTACCCAGCGCCAGACCGACGCCATCATCAACCAAGCCAAACCCAAGGTAGACGACCCTCACCCACCTCCCGGTCGATTGTCATCTGTTTACCTGGTTCATCTGTTTATCTGTATTAATTGTGTACTTGTATCAGCTGTTCTGCTTTCCTGTGCCTTCCGTTTGTCTGTAAAAAAGTAAATAAACTCAACCTATAGTGCACACCTGATACTTGAACTCGAGCAGAGCGCGTCTTCTGAAAGGGTGGCACAGCGGATGAAGTCGGAAGTCATTGCATTGCAAGCAAAAATTTCACTTCAATGATCTTTAAAAGCCTTCACTAGTACTGATAACTTCACTCACCAAAAAATCTGAATATACATTGTATAGAGTTGGAGAGAGCACTCATCCTTGTCTAATTCCCCGTACGTGAAGAAATTAATTATTTACCGTAAATATTCCTAAAAATCTACCGAATCACCGCGAGTCGTCTGTTTGTTTGCAACCCACCCACTGGGTCTGACGTGCACTCATCCTAACAAAAACAAAAAAAAAACACGTAAAATTACACCATGACGCTTCAACAAAGTTGCTTTCATTGGTACCAGATATTAAAACAAGTGCCTTCTGATTAATATGGCGGAGGGGGGGGGGGGGGGTCGCCCCCGGCTGGGAAGTTAGGTAAGGTTTGGTAAGTTTATTTGATTGGTTTGTTCATGTTCTATTAGGTTCTAGTAAATGTCGCTTTTTAAAATACTTCTATAACGATAAGAATATCTGTGGAAAAAATGAACGAAATCGAACAACTCTTTCTGGTGGTAGTGCTGTTCTGAGACATTACAGAGTTATCTAATACAGTAACAAATCATACGTGTACTAACCTTTATTGTTGAGAAAATTCATTTCAGCATTGTGTGTTTCACCATCAGAAATCCATCAGCTGCTGGTAACTGGTAGACTTACATCACATTAATTAAGTGCTCTACGAAAACACTCCACCCATACGAGTACATCCTTATGAGGGATAGTTTTTAACAGCGTCTCTCTGGAGTACACCTAAACACGGCTCGTCCCATCACTAACTTAGTTTTTACTAGTTAATAAACCACCTGATCATGTGAAATATCCAGATTTGCACCAAAATACACTGGTTTTCACTGCTTTAAACCCGAATAAGTATGCACCAGTATCACTATTTACATACAAGAGGGTTGTAAGCGACGTCATGTTCCAATAACACAGCCGTGCGTCTACCTGTTGAGTGTTTTTAATTTGGCCTCTATCATCTTGTTACCCGTGTCATTAGTTTACTTATATCATTTTCTACCCTCTGTTTACGTTTGTCAGGTGATCACTACCTTGTGTTCACCCGGTGCGTGTTGTGACCTGTATGTTGCTCTACATTAGCTGATGATTTATGTTATGCCTCGCAGCTGGCTACGTCCCGGCATCGAGGTCCTGACGGAGGGTTCATCTCCAGCATGGTCAGGACCAGCAAGAAGTGAGTATCGGGAGCTACTGGAGGTGATCATTGAACTTAATAGAGAAAATTTGCTTATGTCACTCACTTTAATGTAAATCACGAGAGGCTAGAACTAGAGTTAAAGTTGATTAGGAATTCCTTGTACGAATTTTGTAAAGATTAAACTAGGAAATATTAATTCCTGTGTTGCACTTGCTTGGGTGATAGACTGAATATTTACGTGTGTTGCATGTTGCAGTGCGTGGTTGAGAGAGAACCAGGAGAGGGCCGATCTGCTGGCAAACCTGACCAAGAAGGTGGAGGTGGCCACAGGGCTCCACGCAACACAACCTTCATCAGGCGAGGACTACCAGGTAGCCACACTGAAGTCCTCACCATTACACTAACTCCGCCCTCTCCCCTTACAGATGCTACTGAACTGTGTATTAATCTGTTGCCAGTTATGAAATTTTCTTTCAAAATTCATAAAATAAATTATACAAAAAATATTAATGGTACCATTTTGTACAACGATATTTTTTAGTGAGTAAAATTTTGAGAAAATTAAACAGGAGGAATATTAACCATTACTGTAGAAATGTGCATTGTCTATAATATGTCTGATCTATTTATTCTACACAAAGGGAAGATTCCTTATACAAATAGTGGCTCAGATGACCAACCACGAATCCTAACGACGTTTTTCATGTGTATTCAGGTGGCCAACTACGGCATCGGTGGGCTGTATGTGACTCACACTGACTACCTCATGATCC
The DNA here is from genome assembly GCA_958450375.1 of Homarus gammarus. Taxonomy (NCBI): domain Eukaryota; kingdom Metazoa; phylum Arthropoda; class Malacostraca; order Decapoda; family Nephropidae; genus Homarus; species Homarus gammarus. The sequence continues at coordinate 564,170 of CAUDMG010003965.1, forward strand.
ACCCGGACCCCGCCACCTATTCCCCCTGGGAACACTTCATAGGTGACCGCTTCGCTACCTTCATGGTCTATGTGAGTGTTCCAACATTTCTTTTCGGTAGGGTAACACTGCCCCCCCCCCCCCCCCACCCAATGGATTGAACCTGGGAGGCATTGGTGAGGCAAGTGTATTATTGCTGTACCACCAACATACCATGTTTTTGTTTACGGGGATCAGCCCACCCGGGCACAGGTCACTGACCCACATCAGGGCTGGGGGGGGGGGGGGGGGGTGCGAAAAAAAAAAAATAATGATGATGATGATAATTATTATTATTATGATGATGATGATTCATAATAAATAAAATTTATAATAAATAATACAAAATTTAAAAATAAATAATAAAATAATAATGCTAATAATAATAGCACTAATAATAATAATAATATTAATAAAGAACCATAAAGAAATACAAAAATTAAAAAAAAAATCAATAGTGAGAAATTATATATACTGTATATATGTTGCGTTGTCAATAGTATGAGAAACAATTGAGACCCTGCAATTGTGTGTAAATGAGGCAGAAAGTCAGATCAGCAACTTGGGACTTGGTCACAAATTTCGTGATGCCATATGGCAGCAGGGTCTACCATTAGACAATACATTATGCTTCCAATATCTTCCCAGGCGGTAGTACCTCCCTATTTGGTAGCTGCCTACTACCTATATAAGCGCCTTCCAGTTAATATTTTTCCTTCCAGTCATCAGATAACAAAATCTTTCCAGTCATAAGTCCATCCTTCCAGTTACACATCCAGTCACCGTGATATATATACTAAGAACGTTTCTCCGGTTACTTGATGTAAACTGACTCTTTCCAGTTGTCTGATGTGGAAGCGGGAGGAGCTACGGTATTCCCTCGGGCTGGAGTCACTATCTGGCCTAAGCGAGGTTCTGCAGCCTTCTGGTGGAACCTCTACCGCTCAGGTGTTGGCGACGAGAACACCAGACACGGCGGCTGTCCTGTCCTCCATGGCTCTAAGTGGAGTGAGTATTTCCCCTGTGATGTGGAGTGGTCTGGTGTTTGTAGAGTGATCTGGTATTTTTATAGTGGTCTGGTGTTTGTGATGTTTTTTTTTTCTGGTGTTCCTGGAGTGGTGGTGTTTTGCTACATTTGTGAGGTGATTTTTTTTCGTTACTGTGGTGTAATAATAATAATAATAATGATTTATTTTTACAGGGACAGTACCCGAGTGAATAATTTGTTAATACAAGTTTAATGCATACTATACTGTATTTCCTCATTCGTTAGCGATAATCAGAAACGTTGTTTGTTTTCAGTTTGTAATAAATGGGTTCACTACAACGATCAGTTCCGGCAACACACATGTGGTCTTAATACCTGGGATAAACTGGTGTGTCCCTAGTAATAACCATCGACCTACTACTACTGTATACCTACCCGACGAATACCGTCCTCTACCCTGGCATATCCAACCAACTTCACACACTTCACCACCGCCAGCCAGTCTGCCACCCACAAGATCAGCCTCATCCATACTTCCACCCCAACTACCGTCAACCACTGCCTCCCTCGTCAACCAACCAACCCCCCACTGTCCACTATTCTCAGCAGATGTCCAATGATGAAATGTCATATTCTCCATAAAAAAAAATCTCAGTTGATGAAAAGTTGTCGCCGAGGAGGTCTGGAGGTGGTGCTAGCAACAAGGTGGTATACAGTACATTTGAAAAACAAAAGGGGCTTGTGTCCTGAAAAGCCTTAGAAGTTAAAGATGAAAGATGTTGACGACGACGCCGAGAGGCGTCGAGAGGTTCTGAATTCAAGGATGAATTATGTTATCAGAAAGAACTTACGCGCCATTGTGCGCCTGTTCTACGATTTGTGCTTGAGAGTGAAGTCAGAATTAATAGAAAGTAAGAAATGAGGAAATTTAAGATTTTTTGTACATATGGTGAAATTTACAACTAAACATAATGCACTAAATAGAAGAAAAAACGTTAAGGTGTACTGAAAATAAACACAGCAGCCAAGGAGAGGTGTGATCGTCAGCTGATGCTGAAACTGACAAAACATAGCCAAGAGTCGATGTAATATAGGACGCTAGGCTAGGCTGTCCCATTCCAGTGTTATTATAAAGCTTTCCTGGGTTAGGTTTCTGTCTTGTCGTTAACTCACACAGGTTTTCCTTTACCTTGCTAGAATTATCTTTTGAAAGGTTATTATTTTTTACTAAAGGGTGGTTCTTCTAGGTGGGTTGTCCCAATTGGTTTCAGGGGAAAGGAATTTGCTAAAGGGTATTGATTTTGCTGGGTGACTTGCCGAGGTAGGATGCTGTTATAGTATTGCCTTGTGCTGGGTCTACAGGGGAAATTTGTCTTTATTGTTGTCATAAATATAATTATATTTATTTTCATTCTCAGCGATAGTATTAGTAGTAGTAGATGTTGTAGTCGTCGTAGTAATTTTTTTTACCATTAGTATTATTTTTAATGCTTATTTTTTTGTCGTTACTTAAATATTATTCTAGCATTAGCATCCAGAACTTATAATTATTAATATTATTGTTATTATGCTTTTAATTTGTTATGTCTGAAATGCCTTTTCACTGCCTAGGTAAGTCATCGCCCCATTCGCACTGTCCTCCACACTTATCAAAGGTCTCTAGGTGGGGTGGCCATTACGCAAATAGGTCAAAGATTAAAACAGGACATGTACGATTATAATTCCCTCCGTGATCTGGATATCGGTGAACCAGTTGGGTGGTTTTACGAGAAGCTGCAAGGTCAGGATTAAGGTTATAACACTGGGTATCAACTACGCATTGTCTCCTCTGTACAGATTACAACCCGGGGATAATGTACTTCCACCCCAGTGTGATAACATGGTCGCCGTACCCTGGTCACAAGCTGGGTGAGGTAGGCTGGGTATATCTAGAGGGGATTTTGTCCAAATACTAGATGTAGCATTTGATCCATGATAAGTAAACAGAAGCATCCGTCCAACATTTACTCATTACAACTAAGTAAATATGCAAATGAATGAATGCTATCGTATATTGGAAGTGCTGTGGGTGTGTGGAAACAGCTCACTTTCTGTCCTAAGGGCAGTTGGTTCATGCCCAGGTTACCTCCATTCCACCCAGCTGTAAATTGCCTCACTGCCATCTTATGCACGAAGGGGTTAATATCCAATTTGTTGAAACCCATTTTCAGGTGTATAATGTTGGTAATAACGTGTGAGTACTGTACAACCTCGTCAAATGGTTCTTATAGCAGATCACATCAAGTGGTGCACGATTAGTTTACTTCAAATACCATATAAACTTTGCTCTGGTTAGTGTGAGTCTATGATAATCCTAATAATATAACTTGATAATATTAAGCTGCATAATATTACATAATTATAATAGTTGGTATAGTAGTAAGTATTCCCATTATGGTACTATTCACAGTGTAATACTATGGTAACCCTAATATTTAGGAATTGTTATAAGTATATTTATCTGTCTATCTGTAAATAACCTCTCATTTTATCTTAGCTAAATGTAAATACTTTGCAGCTTAAGTTCCTAAAATGGTTGCTTCAGCCGCACATATAGGCCACACACTCGTGCTCTGTGATATTAATGACATGCTTAAATATATTCTGGTTTAGGGAAGATCCATGGTCATTGTAACATTAATTTGGAGAGGCAGATGGTCTTGAAGTATATGTATGTATCTTAAACATTTGTTCAGCACGTATATGTATCTTACAAAATTTGTCCAAGACACATGTGCATTAACTTCGATTAACAGTATTAATTTCTGGTATACTTTTTCGTTAAACATTAGTATTACGATACACATATTTAATAAACATTGTGGTGTATATTGTTAAAAAATATATTAGTGTTGCAATACACCTACTCAATTTACATCAGTAGACAAACACAAGTACAGTACATACAATAGTAAATATTTATGTAAGACGTAATACAGTAAGTGTATCGTGAAACACCTGGTCAACACAATCAGGTGACTACACACATACACCTTCACCTAGGATCACCACCACAACAAACACCCACTGTAAATATTTTAGGTCAGTATTCATCTAACTCCCTTCGTGCACACTTGCGCGCTTATTTAAGTGATATTAATTCATAAGATCGGCTAGCCTATTAGGCATCTGTCAAATGATTGTATATACTCTCTAGATGAATAAAGTGAACAAATTATCGAACATGACTTTAATTTCCACTTTAATATAAAATTGATATCAAGATTGTTTAAATCACTGATTTGTGCTGAAAGAAATATAGTTTATATCTTCTTACTGTTCTACTTATCCTCTTTGTCAGTTTTCTGATATGCACTGTTGGCAAGTATTGAGCATAATATGGGCTCTTGAATGTTGCGAACTTGTACTTGAGTTGGTTGTGTCCTAACAACAATCTTTGGGTTCACAACTCTTACTCCAAAGAAGTTAACTCTGACAGGTTCTGTTATTGTAGCTTCTTCAACGGACAATGTTCGGTACATCCTGTGTACCGCCGGTATGGATGAGGGAGGAGGGGTGCAGGTAAGTGTAAAAAGTATGTAACTGGTAACAGTTACAACTTAGGAGTGTAAAACTGTACAGTATATTACAGTCTCTCCTCGACTTACGACGGGGTTCCGTCCTGACGACCAGGTCATAAGTCGAATTAGTCGTAAGTCGAAAAGGCGAAAATAGTTCATAGAAATTCTAAAATGGGTGTCTCTTTTTCTTCTCGGCACCACGAGAACTCTCACTTTTACGCTTGCCAGCCATTTTAAAGGGAATTACAAGCAAAAATTTTGTCAGTGCACAGCGCGATCACCAACGTCGGGTCTCGAAAATACGTATGTGAAAAATATTTTATACCCTTCAATACAATGAAGGGTAAAAAAAAAGGGAATATACCAGGAAACATTTAATTGTATCAAATGGAACTTAATCATCACAGAATACTGTACTGTATCAGGATAGTGGAGTGATGGCAACATCTCACTTTGGTCCACATTTAGAGAAGATCTATAGTGATCTCTGGAAGGAATACAAATTATGACTTTAAACCCTTCAACTCCTGTACTGTACAGTGTGTTGTATGGTATTTGGTGAGTAAGATACCATACTTAAATGATTTTCTTTGCTTTATAGTTTATACAAATTTTGTCTGATAAGTACTGCTAGCCCAACTGATATTAGCACTATGAGACATTGTCACGCTTCAGAACCTAAATGAACTTAAATTCACAATTTGTAATCAAAGTCAGTAAAGAGAATGTTTTTTATCCCAGAGTAGTACATAGATACTGCCTTAAGATACCTGTATGTTAATAATTTAATTTTTCTTTATGGATAATTAATTTATGTTGTGAAAAGCATTACACTACCTACAATAATTTCAATATGGTTAAGTAGCAACTGGACAAATGAACCATAAAAAACGTTAGTAAAGTTCAATATCTTACTTTTCAATTGAACAACATAAAATTTCCAATAATTTCATTGATACTGTACTGCCAAGCCATGGAACTAATGTTGTCACTAAAACTGTAGTACACATATCTATCTTATGATATGACTACAGTATTTGCCTCACAATTATATGAACAGGGATATACAATTATGGAAAGAATATATGAAAGCATTACTTGTAGCTTCAACACCTAGGGTATGGTATAAGGTGATATCAGCAAAAATTCACTAGATCTCATCTTTGTTACTTTTCTGAAATTCAAAATTGTCACTGGTAAAATAACAAGACTGAAAATGACAATCATCAAAACTTTCTAGAGTGCAGAGTCCTATATACTATACACTTGACGTTACATTATCCTTTATATAACTTTTAAAAAATATTATTCCAAACACAACATGTGCCACGTGACATCACTTACAAACTCTTGTAAAATTTGCAAACGCTGGAGAACCTAATTAGCTATAATTTCTCATTACTGGATAAACATGACCTACAATTACCATATTATCTACTCTACATCAAAACCATTAAGTAGTACAAAAACTATCAAACTATCAGTCCTGCTGGTCAAAATCTAAATAAATCTTACACAAATGACCACAGCATGTAGGCATTTTTCAGGAGTGTTAACAATCCATAAAATATTATCAAAAGTTCATATCACAAATACTCCCTTATTAAATTGTATGAAATGCTGTTTACAAAAATAAATAAATTACTGTATTATTCAACAGAGGATATTCACAATAATGAGCACAATTAGAACATAAAAAGCTACATTTTACAGTACATAGCTTAGTGAAGATAACAATAACACATGGATGCAGCTCATTTTATTGTCAAGTGTTTTTAAGCACAATTCCATTTACTGTATATATATATTAGAGCTTCTATAATATTTACACTCCTAACTTTTAAGGGCACTGGTGTTTTTCCGGGGTGAAAACTTCATTAGATGTGCCTGAATGACTGGACATAAAATTATGGGTATTCTTCTCTCAAAAATTATAAACTAATCAAGTTTCAATACAACAGAATTCTTGCATCACCTGACTCTTTAACACCATGTACTGTATGTAGTAACAAAAGAATGGATTCAATAGCTGACACTATACCATTTACAAAAAAATCCAGAAAAATTGCTCTGGCAAAATCTGAAATATTCACAACACATTTCTATTAAAAATAAGGTTGTCTGGAGAAACCGAGACATAGCTGCCTGCATTACCTGCTTGCTCAATACAATCTGGGAGCTCCTGTAGTAATGTTGCCAATAAACAACATTCCCAAAAGGTCATCATCCAATCCCTTCAGATTTGGTAAAGTTTTAACCAGCAGGTAAAAAAAAAAAAAAAAAAAAAAAAAAAAAGTTACCTGTACTTGTTTTACTACCGTATATCTTTATCTAATTCATTTTTATTTTTAAAATCTTGGAGCCCTAAGCAGTTATCCTGTTTCCCCTGCCCTTAATTTATATTGTACAGGTATTACAAAGATCACAACCAATCCTCAGATTCCCAGTGATTCACAAACTCGTGTTACTGACTGGGAATTAATACACACACACAGATAAACAGTATACATACTGTATTTATATTGCAGTACAGTAATACAGAATCATATACATAATATGTAACCAAATGCCTAGTCATAATAATTAATGTGCATGCCAGAGCAATTTTGGATCAGAAGACATTACAATTCTGTACAATTATTGTTTTTAATAAATTGCGTAGTTATACTCTACACAAGTGTCAATTTTTTATGTTGCCAGCAACAACTACCTGCATGCAGCATATACAAATAGATTTATCTAATGCAAAACCTGAATGTGAAATGAACTTGAAGTTTAAACATTCTTTGCAAAGTGAAAAAGAATGAGGTTTTACTTGCATGGGATATATCAATACAATACTGTACTGTACATTCCATTTTCAAATACAGCCGCTCCTCGACTTATGACGGGGTTAGGGACCCAAATCCAGGTCGTAAGTCGAAAATGCGAAGATAATACATAGAAAATCTACAATGGGTGTCTCTTTTTCTTCTTGGAACCACAAAACTCTCACTTTTAAGCATGCCAGCCACTTTAAAGGGAATTACAAACGAAAATTTTGTCAGTGGACAGTACAATCACTAACGTCGGTACTGTATCAGAATTCCCTCTATACATGCAGTGAGACAAAACTTTCCTGAAAACCTGCCAAGTATTTTCTTGTGGTTATGAACTGCACTTTAGTCATGCGATAAAAGATCAATGAAGCTGACAATTACTGTACCACGTTAATACCATTAAGTATTGGAAACACTTGGGACATCTAAACCAGGAGACCCATGGCCAAACATATTTGGTGTGCTCTGGCCTAGTCTCCCTGTCAGGCTGTGGTTCTAAACTAACTCTTCTCATCTGATCAATGCCACTCAAGTGTAAGAAGGGGGACAGTACAGATAACCTTCAATATTACATCTGTGTACAAGCTGTAAAGATCTTAGGATAAAAGCAGAGCCCCAAAAATTGACAGAGCCTTGCTGAGATTCATACTTCATAGAATACAGTATGTACAGTATCATGTCACTACAGTATACTTTAAATGAGCAGTAACCTTACTTAATGCATTTAAAATCTCCCAAGATACTCCTGAAGTGCATGTTCCTCTAACCTGCTTTTAATTACATTGTTTAAACAGTCTTGATCCTTTTCTTCAAATCTAAATTTTTTTTTACATGCAGATAACACCTTTAATTTCCAGTTTACTATAAGTACAGTACTAGCAACTGAACCCACCTTAAGAAAATTATTTTACAAAATTCATTAATAAAAAAAATGTGATAAAACTTAAAATGTACAGTACTAAACTTTTTAACATTTAAGTAGTATAAATAAACTAGCATCGAGAAAATAAGAAATTTAATGTCCAAACTAAGTTAACTCAACACTATGTACCAAATTTAGCAAGACATAACTTTTTTAAAATAAAATTAATAAGTAGAAAACTTTGATGTTATGCAATGTACAGTACATGTACTTGGATTATTCTTTTCAATGAGAATTCTCTAAGTTAGTGAGTAAATATAGAAGAGCCATTCTTCATGCAATGTAACACTGTGACATTATATACCTAAATATGCAATGAGTAATCGATACTTTCAAAATGGCACTGATCAAGTAAACAAAAAGTTTGGCTACTCAAGCTGCCTCATACAACAAACAAAAACAAGCAACAGATCCAAAATAAAGCATTAACAATCAACACTGTAAATTTCTACACAAAAATGTTTATACTGACAAGTTACAAGACCCAGATAACAAAAATGTTCACTTGGACACACGTACACAGTTTTCAGCATTCATAACACTTGTGTGTATCATGCAGCATGTTATTAATAAAAACAAAAGAGTTACTAGAACAGCATAATACTCTTTCATCAACAACTGCTGTGGGTTATGATTCTGTCATACATAATTGCTGTACACACAAGAAATTACTGCTAGACTTGCATTATAATTTTGTTCATTAATTATTAAATATCACAACACCCTCATTATATTAACTAATAATCTCTGAGAATTACTCAAACTACAAATAGCTAACATAAAGATATGAATTTCTTCAAATCAATATGAGTGATTCAATATATTTACAGCATGTATGAAGATGAAGAGTATGCGTCATCCCCCCCCCAATAACAAGCTCGGAATATAATCTCCCCTAATAATTCCACTCCTAGCTCAAGGAAGGAAGATAGGTATCTGGGTGTGTGGACTCAGGGTGTCACTTTTAATGCAAATAATTAGTCTACATCCTTTAAAGAATCAAGTGTTTCAGGTTAGGACTGATGCTCTACTGGTCCTGTACTGGGAGGACAACATTAATGTATATGAATTGTGCTTTATATTAACCTTCAGAACCTTCCAGTAACATTTCACAATTACTGAATCAGGCCAACAGTGTAGATGTAGCAATTAGGACCTTTTCAAGATGCCCTCCATGGTAACTATACTGAATGATTACTTGCATAAGAACCGACAAGTCCACAACAGACCTTAAGGGATTCCTCCCTCTAAAGTTCACTGAAATTATATTTACGGTGAGGGGGAAGAAGTAAAAAGATAAAGTTTAAAAATACTGTGCAAATCCTGGATAAATGTGCCGCTACATAGCTCCTATGGATTTTGATATGAAGACCACATACAAGGGAGCAATATTGGTGTTCTTTAGCGCTCTTGTTCATCAAACTAGTATACCAGAGAAAAGGAAAGTATCACATGTCTTTGTACAGACAGTACCTAAGAATATTATTCCATATTATACATCTTATCAAATATACACAGGCAAAAACGATTAATCTGTCATCCTTAATGTCATTTGGAATTTAGTCTCCTTCACACTGTAATTAATGACACATCTGTTAATACATCACTACTGTACTACCTACTGTAACACCTATGCTCTTCACTCTCGTCGTCCACTTTACCTGCTTACCTACATTCTTATCTCTTTCTTTTTATTTTACTCAAAGTTAATTTCACTTCCATCTCCATACTTAGTAAAGGCTATAAATTAGCTTCAACTTCACATCTAGCTCATAAATTTATTATGCGATATATAACTATTCCATCAAGATGTGGTTGTAATGTCTTGAAATATGCTTCAGTTCCTGTTAGTATTATTGCTATGGACAAAACTGTTTGTCTTATGCTCTTACATACTCAGACATAGAAAAAAACTTGATACTGTACATGAAGTAGTAGTAATGCTAAGCTCTGGAAAAAATACATCAGTAACATCAAATACATTTAAACCACGGTAAGACCTAGGGACTAAAATTCTATGAGATCCATAAGGTAGGGTGATCATTAAATAATTTAATCTGGCAAGAAATAAATAACAAATACCAATTATGCATACTAGATAACACACTCAATCTGAGGAACAAGAAGGAATCAGAGAAGAAAGATGTTTACATAAAATATTTACAGCAAAACATCTAGCAAAGAAATACAGTAGTACAGTACACAAGAAAAAATTAGAACTATGTAACATTTACTGTATATATACTTTTGGAGAAGGTACAGTATATGATATGATGGACTAGGAAGCACTGTCAGAGGTGAAGAGGATTTATGGAGGTAAAGGAAACAAAAATATATAAATATGTAATGAATAAATTATTGGAGGAGGAAGTCAAAAAAATGTCTAATATTTGAGAATGATACTGTTACTGTACTATATACAAGGGGTTCAAGTACAACCAAGTGGAGGATAATACACTACAAGAGGGTGACGGGAAATATGGGAAATGTCACTTGGGGAAAGAGTGTAAGATACGGTTTAGTCATTCTTAACTGGCCAACTGGTAGAGACAGGGACAAGAAAGCAGAATAAAATTACCTGAGGGCTACATCTGGTGTTAACAGAATGTTTGGCATGACAAGAAAAGTATTAGAGGTTCAGAATGGCCGAAAGTGTGAAAGTAGTGGACTGTGAGACGCATTCTGAAGTAGTAGGCACACGTGAGGAACATGCTTGAGATTAGGGCGTAAAGAAGGAATAATGGTACCAAGTATGAAGGGAAAAGGAAGAAAACCTACATTATGAAAAGGAGAATTAGGGCAGTGCTTCAAGGAGAGAACAATGGAAGGAGTAAAGAGGGCAAAAGAAATATACTGACTGAGTTACTTTGAGGCTCTTCTGGCAAGAAATCCTTTCAGATGGAAGCTCCCCACGAGAGTAAAGCACCAGAGATAAAGACTAGCATAACATTAATTTGAAGAATCATCAATGATCTACACAATCATGAGCATGGATCATTGTTAATCCACATAACATTAAATATGAATCATTACCATGTTCATTACACACAGCTGCATAAAGTATCTATCATTACATTAGTAAACATGATGATGAGAGACAATCATTTTCAACTTCCTTTTAAAATCATCTTTTTTCATTCCACCTTCTGAAAAAATATTCCCCGTCTTCAAACCAGTTAATAATAACTGTGTCTGTTACATATGTTGCCAAAAATCTTGAATCACGTATCCAGATAGAGCTATGATGCAGATTTAAAGAATTATTGAAAGGTAAAGATGTGAGTTTGCAAGTGTGAAGGAGTTCACTTTGAGGCATAGTTCAACCCAGCTATGTGAATGGGGATGAAACACAAGCAAACTTCTGTACAGACTGTAAATGGACTGATGGAAAGTTAAGATGGTGAGACTCTACTGCACAGTGTACATGAATAATGGATATAAAATCAATGAAGGACTACAGTATACAGTATGTGTGTGTGAAGTAAGTGGAAGATTACAAGTTGCTGGATAAACAGGAAAGCCTGTCCAGTTGTGGCTAATTATCTTACTATGTCATACCATTAAACATTAGTTCTCAGGAGGGAACTAAAAGTGATTAAATTTGCTAAAAAAATTTGGATAAGTGTATGTTGACAGAGAAGCCAATCCAGGTGCTAGGGTAAAAACAAAAGACCCCTACCACTAAACAGAGGAGGTAGGGGTGTAAATAAGGAGGGATCTGGAGATGTGTAAAGACAGACTGACACAGGAGACTATGTAAAAGTTACCGTGTTGGATAATGGGAGACAAATTGTTGGGTAGATACACAGCATACAATAATATTGTGTTAAAATCTCATATTTACATTATGAGAGGAATTACCATATTAAACAAATACATTATCAATAATGAGGAATACTGTACAAATTTTTTTTATAGTTTAAATGTAGCATCTTAGACACATTCATTTTGCTATCCCCATACAGACAATTAGAAAAAGGTGAATACCTGAATACTGTATTTGACAATAAGATTTTCAGTAATGACCCTATGATCTTATATGTGTGTGTGAACAACAGTCAGGCAATCCAGCAACACCCAGTGAAATGTGCTTCAAAACACTGGAAATATATTGAAATACTTTACACTAAAAATTTTGGCTCTACGAACACACAATAATAAGACTAACAAGAACTAGTCCTCTATTTAAACAACTCTGAATTTCAGTTGGCATGTGCTCTAATAAGGGAAATAAAAGATATTTACATCTGCCATGCCTTTTCCACTGTACTGTACAGCAAATGGTAAAATGATGGAGGATATATATTAAATACCAGAAAGTGTAAAGAAGTACACACCATACAGAAGCACAATCCACAAATTGCACTATCCACTGATTATAAAACTATTTGAGGTCATATTTCACAAAAACATTATTAAAATCCACATTTCATTCAAAATATAAAATGCAAGCATAATTACCAAACATCAGCTGCAACTACTTGTTTTCCTCCGGTTTGCTTCAGTGCACTGGTCCAAGGAATAGTCAAAAACCTTGTATAATCCCAGCCCAAAGATACAAATTTATGTAACCGTACTGTACAAACTGTTCGTAAAATGGGCCAAAAAATATCAACAAGGTTTGAAAGGGACTAGTAAGAGAATTCAAATAGGCTATACACAGCATTTGAATTACACACAAAAAAATTCTTATTTTACACCTTCTTGGCTAAGGTCGCATATCTGGAGGAAAAAAAAAATGTACGGAAAGTGGAGGACAATTTGAAAAGTACAGTACGTTTATTTGTAGTGCCAAGCAAATGGTTCAACTTTTGAGCTGTCATACAATGCACTATCACACATGAATACTACCACACTGTGTTCACAAACATACACAAAAACCATGATTGTGACAAATATGTACAGTAGGGTCGGGATATACTGTATAGCGATTTTTTATAAAGATTTTTTTATATCGCGACTACCAAAATTATCGACATTTTCCATTATATAGCGATAAATCTATTTATTTCATGAGGGAAATCGGACAAGAAATATTTCAAATGTACCGCCATGGCAAACAAATGCGTTATTTGCTCATCAGAGGCGCCACCGTGGCTGCTTACTCACGCATTCACGCTCGCCCGCACAGTCTTTCTGATTCAGCTCTTGAAAACATGTAATGCAGTAAAAGTTGCTATATCAGCTCCAATGATAAAGAATGAAGCAATGGAAATACAGAAACGTCTGCTTCAGCAAGAAGGAAAGCCAGCAAGTGAATGTAAATTCACAGCTAGCCAAGGCTGGCTTCACAGCTTCATCAAGAGACTGAATTACGCTGCATGTCTCAGCCGATACACCTACAGCGGAAAAAGTGAAGATAGATTGGAAAATAGTGGTTGAGGAAGGTGGCTATACTCCAGACTAAATCTGAAATTGTGATGAAACAGGAATAAACTGGAAAAAGATGTCAAAGAAGACATATTTAATGAAATCAAAAGGAGGCTAACTGTGAGTTGAGCAGTGCGAGTGATTCCAACTTCAAAAGTGAGTGTAAATGGGTTGCTAGTGACGTGAAAAAAGTGAAGAGAATGGAAGGCTTAATGGAAAAGATTTAATACTGTAACTAGTATTTTTGGTTTGTTCGTTAATGTAGGTGTGGGATTGTCAAGTGAGGGTGGCAGTGTGGCGTCTGCTGCCAAGTCTGGTGTTCAAGGGATGGTGCGTCAGCTGCCGAGTCTGGTGTTCCCGAGTCAAGTGTTCATTGGTGCTTTAGTTAGTAAGAAATAAACTCGTTCAGTCAAGTTTAGTCACTTTTATTGGCCTCCAGAACCTAACCCTATTTTCCCCATTGATTACAAGCAATTATATATCGCGATATAGCATATGGCAAACATTCTTGGACCCTATCTCGCTATATATCCCGACGCTACTGTATAGTTCTTTCTTATACACGAAGTTCATTCTATGAGAATTTCACACTTTGCTCTTATTCAATTATCCAATAAAATCCTCAAAGTTATCAAAATACATACAAAGTCTATTTAAATAAATAGTGCTTAAGTAGTTGCTATTAACTCTTAAATCTTAGAGAAATTATAAATTTTAAAAGCCTGAGAATCATGTATCATCATTTGTATCACATTAACTCATCATCACTTTTAAAAATACTAAATCTCAGATACAAACTTGCAGTTAGTGATATCTGGCATCACCTGTGGCTCACAGCAGGTACAGTACTTTATGGAATGAAACAAAAGTAAAAGCTTCCAAAAAGAAGACAACAACTTTCTCTTCCATCTCCCAAAAGCTAAGAACTTGCAAGCTGCACTTTACCCACAATTAACAGGATGGCTGCTTTGGTCCTTTAAATCTCTTGCATAAAATTTTATGAAGATCCTGTAGGATGTGCTTCTGATCATCCTGACTCTGAAAGAATACAAACAATTTATCCTCCCAAATTTTAACTATTATTAAATATATTTAATAATTTAAGGGCCAATTCACACATTATCATCACTATTTCAAGGTCATTTTCCACATTTGTGTGGGTTAGCCATGATTACCTGAGGGCATGGTGTACCAGTTGTGAAAAAGCAAATCTTAAACAAGTTTTACAACCAGATGCCCTTTCTATTGACTACCTGGGGTACCTAAGTTGACCTAGCCATGGTTGGTATCAAACATAACAGTTCAGGAAGTGAAGGCAATTCATGCCATGTCAGCAACACTACCTACTTGTGTAACAGAGGTTTGATGTTTCATGTGCTATACTGTACTATCTGCAGTGCTCCTAAAATTGGTATCAACCATAAAAGACCCAATTTCACCTATAACATCAACGGTATCAATATGACCTGCCCTATTTCATCAATTTCACTATAGTCTGACCTATAATAACATTGGTATTTACCTGTCAGCCCTACACCCAAAATTATACAGAATTAATGTTTGCCCTGTACCATCAATGGCCTTAAAGACTACACTATAACGTCCATGACAATAGTGTCTGCTCTACACTTTTAATGGCAACAAGGTCTGCCATATAGCGTACCATCAGTGGCAATTCCATGTCTTCTCCACACTATCAATAGTCGCAGTATGTCTATATGGCACCAGTACTCACACAACAAATCACCTACCCTGTCAATAGTGATGGTTGGGATGAAGGACACGTGGGGTTTGAGATTGTTGGTCATATCACCCATGTGCTTCATTATGCTGCTGCCCTTATCTGAGAGCACGCATGACTCAACGTCCTCCCAATTCTCACTGTACTTTTCAACACACTGGGAAGAAAAAACAATACTGAATTAAAAAAAAATAGTCTTAACCACTTGTGTATGGGGTTCTCTCGGCTGAATGAAATCATCTGGTGCTGGCCAAATAAAATACTAAGATGCATCCTATAGTGAAGGGGTTAAATGTTGTCTTCCTTGTGAAGATAATTACACACTGTATTGGACATGTAAGACTTACAGGATGGACCCAAGACACTATAAATTTTTAAGTATGAGCAGAACAGTGACAAATAGCATCAATGCTAAATGTCTATACCTGTAATGTACAGTACTGTACACTAAAGGTTTACATTTGCAATATTATAGATTACTTTTAGTGTAAAGGAGCAATTAATGTTAAACGAACCCAAACTTATATGCCTATGAAAGCACATACAGTAATCGTCATTTTCAATTACAGTATTCCAAACATTCCTCCTCCTCCTGCACACTATGGATTAATCACATTTTGATAATATCTACACTCACATACTTCATAATGTCACCAAAAATGGCAATATATAATTTGAAAACAGTCCAGTAAAAAGACATTAACAAAGGAAAAACTCTAAAAGGGTTAACAACCCCAAAACTTATTTGATCACCACCTTACCCTGCTTCATACAGTACGACACTAAAACAAAAAGACAATTTCAAGATCCCACAAAAAGTTTACTCCCAATCTCTTGTTCCAACACAAATGTTCTGAAAAACATATGCAAACAGTGAAAGCAATAACCAAAAAAGTATCTAGCAACAGAAATATGAAACTCAGCAAGACCAGCAACTTAGTAACCTTCCCACTGCCATACCACCAACTGACCTTCTGCCCAATCTTCATGGGTGCATCATTTTTATCAATCATGCAATGGACGATTGCTAGTTGCTTGGCTTCTTCCTTAACTAAGTTCGTGACACATGCGTGAACCATGTTGGCCCTGCACTCCACTGGTCCATGCTGGCAGTCAAAGATAAACTTCCCATCCTTCTCCTGGGTCTGTAAAGGTTTCCATTAATTAATTTGAAGGATGCCAATAGAAGTACAGTAATAGTACTGTTAAAAAAAATAAATAAATAAATAAAAAAGCATTCCCTGAAAATATTACTACTGTATGTGGAATAATAACTGGATCAAATATTTCCACAAAAATTCAAAGAAATGGAGAGGTGAGGTTAGGTTCTTTGTTAATTAAATTTACTGAGTACCTGTCTATAATTACAACATAAAATGTACCGTTGCTAATCCCTAGAATTGGAAGAGTGTGTGTGTGTGTATGAAGAGAGAGAGAGAGGTAGCAGACTGCATAATACAATACAGGTTTAGCATCCACTCACTATGTGAAACTACGGTGTAACCTGACTTACCCTTGCCTTGCCATAGGGAACCAGGGCAATGTGCATGATCTTGTGAAGCTTCTCATACGCTGGGGTGAGTTGCTTCATGATGAAGTACCGACTATCGGGACACAATGCTTCATAGTACACCTCAACATGCAGGGTTGGATATACAGGTACTTCCTGGGGTAGAGAGGAGAAGGAGTCATGATGACTACATAGTGTAACTGTGAGCGTTGATGGTGACTTCATAATGATGATAACTGATGTAACTTATATGATTCTAAAACTCATTAATGTGGATGAGCAGGGACTGACTATTTTTATCGCCTGTATCATTATTAACATTATCATATTATTCTCATCATGATCGGCAACCAAAATCAACATCATGAAGCCTAAACACTGACTGAACAAAGTTTAATATACGTAGTATATTAAACACGTGGCATATGTAGAGAAACACTTGAGGAACACCTGTGATGAACACCTGAGGCTGCATGTAGCATACATGGCTGTACACCAGACATTACTTTGTACTGTAGTTGTATGTAGAGGAAATTACTATGTTGTACAGTATACTTATAAAACATAATATATACACCATGTATGAATGACACACCTTCAAATACTGATTATATGTGAATGTGAACTAATGAGGAAGTTATGTGATGAGCTTCACTCCTCTATCTCACAACTATCTCCGTTGTTTCCCTTTTACCGTATGATTTTATCAAGATTAATCTTATCCACGTTTTCATTGTGGATCTACATGAAATATATATATATATATATATATATATATATATATATATATATATATATATATATATATATATATATATATATATATATATATATATATACTCAATAAATCAAAACAATTAAAGGAAATGCGAGTGCATTAAATTTTCATGAGAATATACTAATGGCGGCCATGGGGAGGGGGGGTTCAAGTAGTGAATCTACATTTTAACGACTTTATTTAAATAGCGTCAACTTTATGGACGTGGCACCACTTACCGGACAGGTTGAGAGAGCCAACCCACGACACAACACCAAATATTACAGACGAAACAATATCGATACAAGTTCCCTTTTTCTTGTGCACTTGAGAGTCCATACAAACTAGCAGGGAAACGATAATAGCACACTATAACTTACGGAACGAAGTGTGCGGGCACTTACAGTTCCAACTTCAATTATCAAGATAAAGTCAGAAACAAAGTCTGTAAAATGTCACCAAGGTTGAATTAGGCTTTGTTTAGTGTTTAAATGTGTTATAACATCTACACTCGCCCATAATTAGTCACAAATAGGACAAGTGAAGATCATGTGATTATTAACCTACTGCAACAAGGTTTTTACCTTTATGAATCACTCACTCACAAACTTTTATGGCTTATGTTAAATATATGAAAGACAGTCCCATTTAATAGCAAAAAAAATACTTTATAAAATATACAAAAATACATGTAACTCTAACGGGAAATAAGACAATTTCCTTCTTACATCACTGGGTGACGGAGCAAGATCCTGCAGAAGGGCTTCTCGGCTCCGCCTGTAATGTAGGTTGCCGTAGGTGTTCATATCGTTAATAAGGACAAGCGTCATTACCATAGACAACAACACCATCGTCCATGCCGGCTGACATACATTAAAGTAACTGGCTCTAGTCTGCCGTCTTCGCGTGATTGGTATTCTCAATAATAAATCCAATGCCATGACTCCTCTTGCATCGTCTGACGTCTTTGGTGGAACAATGTATTCCACAGTTCTCTCTAGTAGAGCCAACCCACTACGTTTAGTTTCACACGTTCTGACTTGTGCATTTGTTAAGTTATGCGATTTATTTATTATCTTTGGTTTCACAAGTTTTCGACGTAGATCGCGTTGAAATATGAACACGCGATACTTGTACATATTTATTACTCATTGTACAATCTTGCTTACGTTTGTGTATAATATTTAAATTAGATTTTAATGAACTTTTAACTTATATCATTATCATGAAGAGCACCTTTTAATTTTCACAAGTGTAACAGCGTTCAACGACAGTTTCAACCACTTTCAAGAGTTCTCAGAACAAACGAAAAGACATCACTAGGTTCATTACACCTTCCTCTTTCCATTAAAACTACGGTACTACTGTTACTTCTCGTAGCAGTTGTAGGTATCCTCGGACGCAAGCTTTAAAGATCCCACCCGTACCTCGTACCGGTGTCAGTGAGCAGTTAGCCTTAATGAGCAAGTTTATATCTGGAAAATATGAGCACAGGAAATTGAAAATGAACTTTGCAGGATTAAAATGTGGTGTGATAACATATCTATATGTTCTATAATTACATAAACTTTAAATAAGACAAAATAAATACTTCGGCATTAAATTCGTACCGCCAACTCGAGGCTTTGTTGGTGACATCACTAGCCACGTGTTAAGTAACTGCCAGACGAACGATAATTATCATTCCCATCTCACTAAGCGTGTTAAACTTTACCTTTCTTTAAACTGATTAAAATAAACATTAAAAACGCCAATTTATGATTTTTTTAAACTATACAAAAGAAAAAGAGATCAAAGGTGTACGACAAGGGGTTGAAGGAGCGGTGGCAGCGAGACTCCACGTAGCGGTACCTTTGGGGCACAGTGAGATGGAGAGGTCAACACCCTAGTTCACTGAGAGCAGGAAACTTGAAACAAATATATAGTTGGAAACACAGCTACTTATTTTGACATAAACAATAACTTAATTAATAAGCTGAAGTTACTGCCATGAACAGACTAAGGCTAAGTCATGTTTTTATTTACACTCCAGTAGACGGAAGTAGGTCAAACGCCAACCAAGTCTATTAATGAAATTCGTTTATTTTTCAAGATGTGGGTGCTACTATTGTACGCGGTCTACCTAGCTGGAGTTGGTATACTGTGATATTTACACTAGCGTCTATTAACCTAACCTAACTAACCTAGATTAGGTTAGGTTAATGGCTGCTCGTGTAAATATCCCGGCAGTCACAACTCCAGCTTGATAGACCGCATACTATAGTCGCACCAAGATGAATGTATACTGATATTTAGTATAGCAGTAAAGGAAACAGTTACGCAGATTAGAATGAGTCGACCCTAGATTGTTGACGACCTGAACAGCAAAAAGGGAAGTTTGTGTGAGGGTGACTTACAACGAGCCGTCACCCTACCCTTCACCCACTAACGGGAATAAGTGACGCACTAGTAGCTGCTAATTGACGCACTACGGTCCAGTAACCTACAATTGTGGTTTAATTTTGTTCATTAGTTACAAAATTAATAACTTATAAAGCAAAACTACATTAAAGTTAAAGGAGCTATGGTTTTTGCAGTAGCTACAGTACCAAATAAAATATACTTTTATCCTATACGTAACTTGTCGGTCTCTATGAGGTTAGACAGAAAAGCCTTGATAAAACTAAGCATTTGGTCAGATTTTTCTTCATAACTAATAGTAACATTAATCTGAAGTACAGTACTGGGAAAACATCATTAAATTTAGATTAGTCGACAAATCTGTTAAATATGAAAAAAAAGTTGAAGTTAGTCCTATTGGCCTGAAAGACCATTGGGGACTAAGTCAATGGTACAATGGAAGGCAGCACTATGAATACGAAACCATTGGTACGCAATAAGGCAGCATGGCCGGCACTGAATTCGACTGCCTCCACTTCCCAAACAGTAAATAAAGGTACCTGTACTCGTTCACAGCATGGTGGACTGGGGGTGCCCTGGGCATGAACCAGCTATCCTTCATACAGCACGCGAGTATTGTATCCTATTGGCTGTCACAAAACTCGCCCCCCACAAAAAAAATAAAAATAATAATAATTACAAATCCTTCATATTAGAAGGGATACACCAAACTTCAACTACTTACCATCTTATTGGTACTAAAAAAAACTTTTAACCAAGAAAAGATGCACTCATCCACACCTGAGAATTGCCTTGCTGACAGGAGTCAATATACTGTACAAGTATTTCAAATATTTTCTTACTACATTCGCCAAAGACCTGATCAAAAGGAGCCTTCCTAAGACAAGTCCATTCTTTAAGGAAAAAAATAACAACTGTTCCCTGTTGATTTTCTTGGTTATGTTGCATTTTCCCCCATCAAAATTGCCCCCAAAAATGCAGCATGTGCTATTGCCTCTGCACGCTACATATGCTCTGGTGATATTAAGACATATTGGCACTGAACCGAGTCTGATTTTAGCAGGAACAAACCATCGAGTGAACCACGGGAAACGCTGCTCACAAACAATCAGCTTTACCACTTCAATACTTAAGGATTTTTAAGGCAACATGAAACTTTAACACCATAAATTTTACCATATATGTTAATGGGAATTCTGCTGCAGCAAGGCTTTGAGAAAAGATGACTTTATTTTAAGCCGATTGTTTTGGGGATAAGTTTTGACTCTTCCTATAGACTGAAGAAAGTGGCTTATAGGAACAATTTACTGTATCTCTATAAAGTTATTTTATTTAGTCATTATTCATCATCATTCATTTTATTAACCTATTTCATTCACTCTTTTATTCGTTAATTTGATTAATTTCTTCAAACAAATCAGTAATGCAATATCTACTAAATATACATGTGAACATATAAACATAGTAATTTACGGTCATAAATCACAGAGTACAATGGAAACAAATCATCTTAAAATTTCAAAGGTGCTGTCGATCAGCCATTAGCACCTGGGGCGGAGGTGATACTGCACCTGTCTGAGGTTCAGATCAGATCATCGTACTAAACCAAATCTACTGTACATGGACTAGGCCAGACTTTCATTTCATGGTGAGACGGAGGTGTAGCCTTGAGACTTTGCCAGCATCACACTCATTAACTTCCCCAAAGGAGTTAATAATGTGCTGTTGAACTTTTTATCACTTGTTCAGCTTCAGCCTCGTGTTGTTCAATGTTCCATCTTGGTTGCTTCTCCAGGTTTAGTCAGCAAGTCGACCCAACAACAGTTACATGAGAAAAACAACTATTTACAAAAATGTATAGGTATCCGTTAAGTATATTACATTACATTAAATTCATAATAGTTTAAATACATTATATTAAATTATATTAAACTCATAATAGTTATTCTTCAGTCGCTACATCAGCCCCCTCCCGCCGGTCACTTGTAAGGAAAGTGACACATCAAAACCGATGCAGCGGCCGCACCACACGGCCGGACCTCGTCCTCAGACAGGAGCGTAGTGGTGACATAGTTGCAGGTTCTGCGTCGCTTGCGGAGGCAGTGCTGATCAGGATGTTTATGCTGGGGCCAGGAACATCCACGTCCTTGTCGATGTGGGCCGGCTTCAGTCAGTCGATGGAGACTGTGTGCCGATCCCTTTGGCGGTCGATTGTAAAAAACTTAGACGAACGGCGGAGCATCCTGAAGGGACTGTCATAGGGGCGTTGCAGTGGTGGTCCAGGTGCCATGCCGTATGAAAACGTGAGTTGCATCGTCCAGTGCCTTGTTGATGAAAAACTGCTTTTGAGAGCTCTGCTTTAGTGGTGTAAGACACAGGGACCGGATACAGTCGCGGAGTATCTCCACGTACAAACCAGGCTGCGATGATGGAGCAGATGTGAAGACTAGAAACTCTCCGGGAAGGCACAAAAAGCCGTAGACAAGCTCAGCTGCTGAACAGCCCAAATCGGTTTTAAGGGCTCACCGGATTCCGAGGAGAACAAGCGGAAGATGCCCGGTCCAACTGCTTGGTGTCGACTGGGTCATGATGGCTGCCTTCAACTGGCGGTGAAGCCGCTCAACTAGCCCGTTGCTTGCTGGGTGGAAAGTGGTGGTGTGGATGTGGGAAGAGCCAAGCAGTTTCATCTGTTAATGCCAAAGCTCGGATTCGAATTGCCAGCCTCTATTGGTCGTCACAGTTGAGGTCACCCCGGATCGAGCAACCCAACCAGAGATGAAGGCCTTGGCGACTGCTTGTGTGGTGATCTCGGTGATGGGTACTGCTTCCGGACCACCATAAATGTGCTGGTGAATTTTCTGGGTAGTCAGCTGTGAGTCCCAGAGATGCAATGGTGGTTGGTCGCCTGCTGACACAGCACTGGGTGGTTGGGTTGCAGATCTTCTGGTGCTGCATGTCGATTGAGAAGCAGTAATGCTGCAGGAAATCTATGTCTATGATGGAGAAACCGACATCAGCTACTAAGAACGTCCAAATGTATCATCGGCCAAGGTTGAGATCCAACGCAACCAACTTGGAGCCGTAGGTGTTGATGTGGGTGCAGTTTGCGGCCAATAGCTTGGTGGTTGATGCGGGTGTTGCTTGGCCACTGGGCTTCGGCAGGACACTGAACTGCGCTCCAGTGTCGATCAGAAAGCGCTAACCGGTACAGTGATCTGTGAGGTGGAAGAGGCGGCCAGGTTCTGGCTCCCAGGCGGTTGCCGCGCTCATGACCGGGGCGACTCGTTTTCCGAGCAGGAGCAGGGTAGTTGGCAACGGAGCGACGATGGTAAAAGCACAGGTTGTTGGACTGTCCTGACGATCTGTGGCCTGCAGGGGAAGGCGATCGGCTTCGCTGCTGGTGACGCTGCCTTGAATTTTCGCTGTGGCTGTCTGGGCGGTGTCAACATTCACAGGGAGGCCGTGATGCTATCTGGACAGAGTTAAGGGCACCGATGAGAGCGTTTAGTAGATAGGCTGGCACTGTGACCAGCTGCTGGTTTTCCTTGGGCTGCGGAGACGGCAATGAATAGTCTGGTGCCAAGGCAGGAGAGGTTTGTGGTGCTGGTGTCACGGACGAGACACTGGCAGTCATAGAACTAGAAGCTTCCATGAAGCGGTCAGCTGATTCTGCCACGATGCCCAGTGAGGTGTTCTCTGGAAATATGGATAGCGCTGCCTGAACGTTGGCTGGCAAACGCTGTAGGAACAACAGACGGAGAATGAGGTCTTCCGACGTGTTGCCAGTGGTGGAGAGCAAGTTGCGGAGGCTTCGCAGGAGCAGCACCGGATACGCCTGGTACTGACATGGTCACTCCAGGGTCATTAATGTAATATTGGGTCCAGAAAATTCAAGCTATGTCCTCAGTTTGTTGCTGTGGCGAGGAGAACTATGCTCAAGCAAGGACGAAGAGTGAGTGACCGTTCCGAGGCCACCCAGCTCAGCTCAAGTCTCGAACCAAGTTCAGCCACGTCAGCCAGCTGACTCAACAACTACCCTGTAGTTACAAAAATGTATTGGCATCCTTTAAGTATATTACATTACATTTTATTATATTAAATTCATAATAGTTATTCTTCAGTGGCTACAGAACAATAGAAATAGGAGGGATCGACAGTGACGTCACCGAGGCTTAGCATGTACAGTCCCCCTTCACCAGTGTGTTTATAGGGGCTCGTCAGGTTTTGTGCAGTGTGGCAGCCCTGTGTTTGTTTACATTCGACAGAAGAAAATTCGCAATAATATACTGTTCATACTTTGGAATCAAATAAAAACAATAATAAAAAAAATATGTCAAAGATAATGATTTGTGGAATGCTTATACAGTACAGTAGACTATATATATATTTTTTTTTACGGGGATTAGCACACCCGGGCACAGGTCACTGACCCACATCGGGGCCTGGGGGGTAATAATAATAATAATAATAATAATAATAATAATAATAATAATAATAATAATAATATTTAATATTAAATAAAATTTATAATAAATAACACAAAATTGAAAAAATAATAAAATAATAATGATAATAATAGCACTGTAATAATAATAATAATAACGAAAAAACAAAAATTAAAAAAATATCAAAAGTGAGAACCAATATATGTATGTTGTGTTGTCACTAGTAAGAGAAACAATTGAAACCCTGCAATTGTGTGTAAATGAGGCAGAATGTCAGACCAGCAACCTGGGACTTGGTCCCAATTCTCGTGATGCCATATGGCAGCAGGGTCTACCATTAGACAACACATTATGCTTCCAAAATCTTCCCAGGTGATACACCTGTAGTACCTCCCTGTTTGGTAGCCCCTGTAAACACACTGGTGAAGGGGGCTACCTGGGGCATTCTTTGTAGGCCAGGTCATTGTGAGAACAGAAAAGTAAGGGTTTAGCTCAGCTGTGACATCACAATATATACGGTAAGTGTGTCTGTAAAGACACACTGTGGCTTCAAAGCTAGTGCCATGCAGAGGCTTCAAAGCCAAAGCCTTTAGAAAGTTTCAAAGCTGAAACCAAAGCCAAAACTGGCTTCAGCCCCATGTCTGCCCCACACTTATCTAAATTTGAACTATCAAGTTTGCACTAACAGCGTGCTTTTATTTGTATTTTACAAACCTGAAGTTCCCAGGGGAGTATTAATTACAATTTCCCAGACTATACAACTTTCACCTCTTTGAGACTTCATTGATTTAAACAAACTATTACTGGCCTGTTACTGATTTCAGCAGGAGTAAACCACTGAATACTGCTGTTGCAATCAATCGTACACCTACATAAGCTTGTACTGTATGATAATACTCAATGGTTCATACCTGTTAAAATCAGCTACAGTTCAATTATGGTTTGCTTTACTGTGCCAGAGCCCCAAATTTGCATAAATAGCAGTGAGCAGAAAAACGAGTTAGTACACATTGAGAGGTTTCATAATTATAAAATGCAAACAAAAACACTCTTAGTGAAAAAGCCTTGGTTAAAAACAAGATCTAATCCCTCTGTGAAAGAATGCTGAAAATACTCGTCACGCAATAGAAACTAATGTACAGTAAGGATTCGTAAGGTCTGCATATTTTCTCAGAAGGTTTTCCCCATAAAAGAACTGTGTGCATCCACCAAAGGTTGCCATCCATTGTTTATTTTTGCAACTTCCTATGCTGTATATGACATCCATCTTGGTGTTGCTACCCAGGATCTCAATTTCCCCCCAAATTCCAAATATACTGTACTGTAGAGAGGTTGTGCCCCTTTTTTGGTAATACTGTACTATAATAAACTACACTGCAGTGTTTAATATTTTCTTACCAGTACAGTATACAGGGGTACTGATGCACGATGAAGCATTAAAAAAATTATTAATTCTGTGCAGTGAAACTACCAAAAGCATGACCAAGAATAAATTCTTGTTCAAAGCAGGATCAGCAGGGCCTGTAACAGTGGTGTGCGAATAATTTATGCATTGGAGAAATGAGGGGGTGCCTATTTCTGGCTCTGTTTTGTGTGAAAAAGCTGGAAATTTCCCCCAAATTTGAAAATTACAAGTACTGTACATACAGTACATGTACAGGGTACTATAACTGCAAAATTCCATGTATAATGGTGATGCAACAGTGACACGCACACATTTATATAACTTCATATCTTTGAATAAAATTCATTATTACAATGTTATATTTTATTCATGCATCCTTGCATTCATTGGTAATAGTCCAGGATGGGTCAGGAATAACCAGCAAACTAATGAAAAATCTCTGTAGAAGAAAACTTTTACAGTATCTTACCTCAGGAAAAACAGAAATCAGGTGGAAGAATTGCAAATTCCCATTTTATTTTTCCATGGGTTTTCTTGTAAATAAAGGCACTTTTCCCATCCACCCGGCAAACAGTGTTCGCACTTCAACTATTGACAAGGTATTCCAAAAAACTGACCAAATGCTATGTGACAGAAAGCTTTCCAGCGATCTTTCCAAATGAACTGTCCATTAAACGTTACCACCAGATCGATCCTAACCTTAAATAAAGTAACTGCACAATGCAGTACTTCCATCCAATGGAAAGGACACTGCGAAGTGTTTATGTGTCTCACTAAACCAATACTGTATGAGGAAAATTGCAAAACGTTCTTCTTTTTCTGGGATATTATTAATGTTACCAGTACTTTTACTTTTTTTTTACTTTTATCCTCTTCGCCACTGATCGGCTTGTTAGCCGCTTGGGCGATCGGTCACGTCTCTTTTCCTTTATATTCTTCACCAAAAGGTCGGCTCGCTAGCCGCCCGGGCGATCGGTCACGTCTCTGTCACGCACTGTTGGCAAATATTGGGCATGCACCGGCTCCTGAATGTACCTGAACCCGCTCCAGTGTTGGTCAAGTCTTGTCTTGAAAGAGCTCACACTCGGTGCCGTCACAACACTCTCTGGTAGATTGTTCCAAGAGTTTACAACCCTCACTCCGAAAAAGTTTGCCCTCACGGTTTTCTGGACTTGCGGCTTCTTCAATCTTGAGCTGTGACCCCTTGTGCTGTCTCTTTTTTTATTTGAAAACCTTAAATAATTCCCATACAGTAATTTGACTGTAAAAACAGAAAAAAGAGTTTATGTTGAAGAGAGTCTCAAACAAGACGTTCCTTCCACTGAACAGATACACAAACTGACGCCAAGCTTGGTGTGTTGAGTGGCTGTTTGGCAAGCAAAAAACTAGTTTCCTGTACTTCAATTATGTTCAATAATTGTTAAAATGACAAAAAAAATTAAAATAAAACTTTTAATTTTATTGAATAGTATAACTTTCATGATATTTACTCAAATGGTAACGAATTTAAGCCATAGAACCGATTACTGTATTGGCGGACTAATACAACAGCTGGTGAGCAGCCGAAAGCAAGCGAAAACATGTTGGGAAAAATTTGTAAGGAATTTGTTAACCGAAGTGAAGAATCTTATGGAAGGTAATTCGTTAACTGAAATTTCGTTAACCGAGGCGTTCGTTAACCAAGGGATCACTGTGTACTAAAAATCATGTCAGTTAGGAGCCTAACATTTTGCATAAATGACGCCTAATGTTACAGAAAGATGAGACATGATCCTGTGAATTATCAGGTATCATGTGAATTATCATGTGACCCATCAGTTGTTTTTATCAGTTTTCACTCAGTCATGCCATGGCACTCACAAACATAACACAACAATCACAAAACATAATGAGCACCATGGTGTGACTAAGTGAAAACCATTAAGCACCACAGACAGGTCATTTGATAAATCGCGTGATATGTGATAATTCTTTCTTTTATCCTCTTCATCGCTAAACTGGTCGATAGCCGCTTGGGCTCTCAGGATCCTGTCACGTCTTTCTGCAAAATTAGGCTACATCTACGCAAAATATTAGGCTCTGAACTGATATGCTGTAGTGTTTAGTGTATGGGAATTATACAAGGTTCTAAAAAAAAAAAAATCACCTCGTAGTTAACCAGTCGTGTATGGGGTTCCCTCATTGCTGAATAAAGTGGTCAAGTATTAGCCAAATAAAATATTAAAAGTGGTGTCCCCACTGTGAAAGGGTTAAGAACAGGCGTCCAAGTTAACCAGCTGGCTACTAACAAAACATAGCAAGAGTCAAACTTATTCCATACCACAAGAATAGAGCAAATCAGGTGGCATACAATTCCCACATTCAAGTTTTTCCTCTCAGTTCTTCTCGTAAATATACTTTGTGCCACTAGCCTGAGGAGGATGCTATCTTTGTTTTGACCAGGACGAGTCTGAATGTTTCAGAGACATTAATAACCTTATAACATTTTATACCTACTAAGAAACAACAGTAACAACTTGAGGAAATTTTTCATTTTATTTTTTCACCATTGATCAGCTTACTGGCTGTTCAGGCGGTTGATCTATCCAGTGTTAGTACAGGAGAAAACTGTGTCTAGGCCGAGGCTTGAACCCGACATATTGGCAAAAATTACACGCGTTACCACAATACTACCAACGCCCCCAACATAGATAAGATGAACCAACAAAACCTACCTAACCTCGCTAACCTATTATCATTTTAGGATAGGTTAGGTTCACATGGGTAGGAAGGAAGGTCGGTGGCTGTGAAGCATTTTTCAACATTGATGAATAAACATAGCATTATTGTGAAGAGGACAGTTGGCAGCTTTTTTTTATCTTCAGGGAAAACTGAGGATAAACATGAATATGAAAGTGTGATTCCTCTACCCAATTTGGATTATTCTTGAGGTACGGTACAATATATGTCATCGACATTAATTTTTTTTGTTAGGTGCCTAGTTAACCCACATCCCTCTCCTAAACTATTATTCAGTTTCCTATGAAATACCACATTCTGGGCTCTATACTGCTCATAAATGGCTACAGGCTTATTCCAGCTAAAATCACACATTCTGAGGTTTAAATTATTTGCCAAAGCCAAGGCCCACTTACCCTTTCCTTGGCATATTCAGTAATGTTTTCATAGCTTCTACACCAGATCCATTAACTATAAACCAAATCTTTCTTTTTTCATAGAACCTTTGGTGAATCAAATATTTATCAATGTTGAGGGATATATCGATTTCGCTGTATATATATAGATCTAAAGTTTCCTACTTAACACTTACCAATTCCTCTTCTGGTGTAGGTACAGGAGCCACTAACATTGAAGACTTTCCTTTATCTTCACTTTCCTTTAGCTCAACCTTGGTCTCGGCCACAAGTACCTCTCCTACCTTGAAGTTTGGAGGAGCTTCAGCAGTAGGGAGATCAGAGTAGTCCCATACTTTCCATATAAGAACCACCACCAGCACTACTATCATGAGCCTTATTAATCGTCCACCTCCCATGTCCATTGTGTTTTGTTTAAGTGAAGTATGGCACAAAGTACACTACTGTCCCCCGTTCATCCCCAGCCCTGTCTGCTCTCCAGCTGCCAGACGTCAACTCCTCAACATCTGGATCATTTTCCCTTTAAAACAAATTACTTTCATTTATTAACTCGCGTTTGAATATCACAATAAAATGTCTTTAAATCATGATAATGTTAATTTAAATATATTTTTCTTATAAATCTAAAATAGGATAAATATATACAGTACAATCTATATATATTTATATCGGTTGCATGTACCAATACTAATCACAAGATAACAACCTTGAGTGTTATTAAATTAAAATTATCATTTCAACACCTATCACATTACCAGACGTCCCCTGTTCTTTGTCACTTTGTTATTAACTTCATTATCAGTGTTAGTACAGAAGGAAATCAAGTACCTGGAGTAAACCTGTGTGATTGAGAAGGTCACACTGAGTAACGCCTTTCTCACATCTGTCCCTGGCCAGACTCGAACACATGACAATAACCTAATTCTATTCTTGGTGCTCCAATTACAAGAACAGTTATGGGGTGTAAGACGCCATTTACGATGACCTTCTTGCCCTGGTCTTTTTCAGCAATATCGCCTTTAACACATGGAATTCTGCACTTTTCGAAGCTTTGGAGGAGTCTCGATACAAGTTTCCTGGTGGGAATTATTAGCTAGTGCTGTACTCAAAATATCAAAACTTCGAGATCTCTCCAGAGCTTTAAAAGGGTGGTATAACTGAAACAAGATCAGGTCAAGAAGGTCATCGTAAACGGCGTCATACACCCAACGACTCTTCTTGCAATTGGCCTTATAATATAATAAGGCCAAATATATATATATATATATTTGTATCACACTCCGACCAAAATAGCTAAGGCTCTGAAATCATTATAATGTACTAAGTCTATTAGCCCTCCCAACAGACCCAAACACGAACCTATTGCATTTTTTTTAAGGGAATTAGAGCTCCCGGGCACAGGTCACTGACCCACATCGGGGCCTGGGGGCGAGCATCATCATCATCATCATAAAAATAATAATAATGATAATGATAATAATAATGATAATAATAAAGAAATATAAAAAAAAGATCAAAGGTGAGAAACAATATATGTGTTGTGTTGTCATAAATAAGAGAAACAATTGAGACCCTGCAATTGTGTGTAATAGAGACAGAAAATGAGATCAGGAACCTGGGACTTGATAACAATTTTCGTGATGCCATATATCTTCCCAGGTGGTAGTACTGTAGTGGATTCCTCCCCTACAAATGCTGTTTGTCGCTGAGTAGCCGACCCCGCGAATTCCCCAGTGTATGCCTCGTGGTCTAGGTCAACCAGCGCCGCCTTACATGACGGAGGTCAACTATTAAGCCACGCCTACCTCCGCTATATAAGACCTGACCTCGTGGTGACCTATCTCTTTCTACCTACAGCCAGTCTTCAAGCAACACCTCCTCCACTCCTGCCTGGCGGCCCTCGCTCCCGCCGGTGACCATGGCGATCCACAAGCTGGTCCTCCTCTGAGCACCCTCACCAACCAGCTCTCTCTACATAATGCTTGTAACCATGCTGCCACTTCCCAGCACCAAGCTGCATTGTACATCCAATACAATAAGTATACAGTGAGCACATTGTGAGTTTCCTTTCTCCATCCCATCCTGAGTGTGAACAAAATAACCCCTACCCCACAGTACCTCCCTGTTTGGTAGCTGCCTAATACCTACTACCTAAAATTTAAATAAATAAAAAAATTCTTGGGAATACAAGAGTGATGCTGTTCTGTCACCCATCTGTGTACAATAATTATATCTATAACAAATTGGGCTGCAGTTGGATAACTTTTCAGACTCAATAAATTTATCAAAATTTTAGTGTGCGTCATGATAGTTTCTCGAGGTTCTTGCTTAGTATGTTTGGGACTGTTGGATAGAGCCCTAGTTCTCATTACAACCAAACTATTGATGACACTCAACGATTCATGGGTCCATATTCTGGAACGAGGTGGTAATATCAACAGTATTTACCTAGACTTTGCCAAGGCTTTCGACAGTGTACCCCACGAAAGGCTGAAAATCAAACTGGAAGGGTACGGAATTCGGGGAAATGTCCAAGCGTGGATAGAAGACTTTTTACATGACTGCAAGCAGTGTGTGGTGATTAATGGCACAAAATCATCATCTGTACCTGTCACAAGCGGGGTACCACAGGGCAGTGTATTGGGCCCGCTGTTGTTTGTTTGTTTCATAAATTACATGCCTGACGTTGTACACTGCCCCATACAAATAGTTGCGGATGACGCCAAGTTATTTCAGGAAATCAAGAACCAAGTGGACTGTGAAGAGCTGCAGCTCCAAAAATGGTCGAAGAAATGGCTTTTGAGATTCAATGTCACAAAGTGTAAGAGGATGCACCTGGGGTGTACCAACGGTAAGGAGGTGTATCATATGTCCCAACGGGATGAAGAAACCACTATTAGAGACTGAATGTGAGAAGGACCTAGGTGTGTATGTTGACAATGAGCTGAAGTTCTCGGGCATTTGCGAGAAGAAGGTAAATCAGGCAAATAAATTATTGGGTCTTATAAGATGGTCGTTCAGATATCTAGACGGTGCGTCCCTCGTAACGATCTTCAAGAGTAAAGTGCTTCCCCATCTGGAGTACTGTCACCCCGTCTGGTCCCCGAGATATGCTAGGGACTGTCAGTTGGTTGAAAATGTTCAAAGGAGGGCCACCAGACTGGTGCCTGCATTTCGGCACCTCAGCTACCCTGAGAGATTGGAGCGCCTGAACTTGTCTAGTTTATACTACAGACGGGCAAGGGGTGACCTAGTTGAGGTGTATAAGCATCTCAGGGGGCACTACTCAGTCGAGTGTCCTTAACTGGAGCTAGCAGATGCTCGCCCCACAAGGGGTCACAGCTCAAGATTGAAGAGGCCACAGGTCCAGAAAACTGTGAGGGCAAACTTTTTCGGAGTGAGAGTTGTGAACTCTTGGAACAATCTGGCAGAAAGTGTTGTGACGGCATCGAGTGTGAGCTCTTTCAAGACCAGACTTGACCAACACTGGAGCAGGTTCAGGTACATTCAGGAGCCGGTGCATGTCCAGTACTTGCCAACAGTGCGTAACAGAGACAAGACTGATAGCCCAAGCGGCTAACAAGCTGAACAGTGGTGAAGAGGATAAAAGTATGTGATGAGATATATTTATACTGTACAATGAACTTGATACATGGTGGCAGTAGAATTTCTTTCAGCCATACACTTCATTTTCCTAAGTTATAAATATTTAAATTCACATGTGGTGCTGTTAAATATGACATATATCATTATTTTATGCAAACAAATCTCACCTTTATGATGAAAATGAAGTTACTTCCTCCACATACATTTCAAGACAAAACTTCAATGACGTGCAAAATTCTTCAGCATGTATCTCAGATATACAGTACTAACTCAGGTGGCTGGCCCAGGGTATGACTAAAACACACCTCTCTCTCTGTTATAAATGACATAGCTTAAGGATAAACACATTTAAAAACTCCTTTCATCTTCTAAGCATTAATGGTGTGAAACATAAAATGAAAATAGTGTAGTTTTTCTTTTTTTTTATTTCTCAAGTGTCATTAATCTGCTCAAGTAGAAAGTAATATTTTTCCTAAGGAAATTCGTTCTGAATTGTACATCGAAATTAATTTAAGTGAAATAAATGTAGAGATTCAATTACTGTATTTTATCTTACAACTACATACAGTAAGTGTCACTTCAAAAGGAAAAACTTCTTTCCATTTTTTTATATCTGTCGTCTAGTGTATGGACCTCCTAGAGTGCCTCCCGAGCGTCGTCTAGTGTATGGACCTCCTAGAGTGCCTCCCGAGCGTCGTCTAGTGTATGGACCTCCTAGAGTGCCTCCCGAGCGTTGTCTAGTGTATGGACCTCCTAGAGTGCCTCCCGAGCGTCGTCTAGTGTATGGACCTCCTAGAGTGCCTCCCGAGCGTTGTCTAGTGTATGGACCTCCTAGAGTGCCTCCCGAGCGTCGTCTAGTGTATGGACCTCCTAGAGTGCCTCCCGAGCGTTGTCTAGTGTATGGACCTCCTAGAGTGCCTCCCGAGCGTCGTCTAGTGTATGGACCTCCTAGAGTGCCTCCCGAGCGTCGTCTAGTGTATGGACCTCCTAGAGTACCTACCGAGCGTTGTCTAGTGTATGGACCTCCTAGAGTGCCTCCCGAGCGTCGTCTAGTGTATGGACCTCCTAGAGTGCCTCCCGAGCGTCGTCTAGTGTATGGACCTCCTAGAGTGCCTCCCGAGCGTCGTCTAGTGTATGGACCTCCTAGAGTGCCTCCCGAGCGTTGTCTAGTGTATGGACCTCCTAGAGTACCTACCGAGTTGAAGCACAGAAATACACAATAACAACATTTCTCTCCTATACACTTACTAGCACCTCAGTTTCAAAGATCGTTGGATTGTCATTCTACGGTCCTGTGGTAATAAAATACTGTAGCATGCAGTGGATATATTTTTTTTACTCTTGCAAGCCTTTTACTTCTTTATTGCAGGATGGTTAGAACCAAGAGCAAACACAGACTCTACCTTCATGTGCTGTCAATCATTCTGTTTTACTGCTGTAACAGATGTGGTGGTGAATGTGCTGATAACAATAGTTGAACATCAGTGAGCTACATCACTTGTCTTGGAAGCTTTAAAGTCTTTCATCCTACATTCATGATGTTCTTCCGACAGAACAAGATCTACATATTGCATATACCATTTCTCATTCAAAAAACAACAAACATTTTAATAACCATAAATTTCTAAAAAAAAAAAAAAAAAACACATGTTAAAATCTAGTACTAGCAGTTACCAATTTATGAAGATCTGGTTTACAAAAATCTGAGGTACAGTAAAGAAAAAAAAAATCTGATTTATATATGAAAAATTCAAATTTACGATTTTCTTTTTCATAAATCTTTACAGCATCGGTAGATAATAAGGTGCTGACAAACTAAAAATGATGTACAGTTTTGTACTGTACTGTATTAACCCCTTCATGGGAATGCCACTTTTACATTTTATATGGCTGATGCCAGACTTTTTTATTCAGCTAACAGGGAACCCCATTCAGAAAGAAGGGGTTAATAGTGGTTAACTAAGCTAAAAAATAAAATACATTAATGTTATAGTTATCATGGCTCATAATATTGCTGGTCACTACATGAAACAGTGGCAAAAAACTGATACAAGACATTTCAACTACAGGAATACTAATGTGTTTAGTATCCTGGAATTTGATCTGATGTTAGTGGAAAGTGTAACATGTTAAATGGCTAAGTTTATCATTTCATCATCAGCTAAAACCTCATCAAAAATCAATCTAGTGAAAGCAAAACATCTCAAAATGCATATTGCCTGTAGTACTGCATGAAAAATGCAACAGACTTAGTGTTGGTGCACAACCACTCAAATTAAAACTATATGTCTTGGCTGGGCCTCATAGTCATGCACTGTACCACAATGAGTGGTGCAGTGTCTCAGAAATCTTTGTGTTCATCACTGAATGTAATTCAGTTATTTTAATTGTTATTGGGTTTAATCATTGTGTACACCAATTTTTTTCATTAACGTTTTGTAGCATCTTAAGACATTTTGGGATTTTTTGCCAAAAGAATGTACAGTATCTCTGTTTTCATAATGCGAATCTATGGAAAATTGTATCGTAGTCTGATTTACTAAAGATTGATTCACGAAAGTTTTTTCAAGAAAGGAACCCTTTCATAAATTGGGGAATGCCTGTAGCACTAAAAAATGGTTAATTTCTTTGACAACATAGGGATTGTCACCATTAGTCAAATGCAGGAAAGAACAAGACAAAACACAGTATTTAACATAAATTAAAAATCTTCAAACTATAAGTACATAAATACTGAATGATAGATATACTTACACTCCTTTATAGGTTTACAGGGTGTTCCCCTATTTATTAAAGAAAATCCCATACTCTTAAAATGTAATTTTAGCAAATATACAAATCATGTCCAGTCGTACTGTACATATTTGCTGGCATACACGACACTGAAATATAGACTTAACATGATACACAATATCTAGGTCTGCAGGAAAACACTTACCTTTTCTATCATGTGTAACAGGCACAACGTTAAAAGAACTTTTCCATACACTTACTCATCTTAGTGTAATAGAAAATGATCATGATACCAGAGTAAGCACTAAATTTGGTGTTTCCAAACAAGAAAGGAAGGAATGAGCAAATCTGAGTTCCAAGGTCTAAGACAACCAGGGTGAAGAACAGAATACATAACACAAAGAGTGAGGCCAGCAACAATGCCTAACTCTCAACAATGAACTTATCTTGAAGAAGCAGTGGTGGCACACGTAGTTCCACTACAGCGATCCTACAAAATATTCTTTAAAGTTATTAGTACACACCACAAAATTACTGTACCGTACTCTATTTTTTGACAACTCTGGCCAATCACATGTCCCACTATAGATGTGAATAAAGCAAAATTGATACCTAGACAGACAGCTCATTTAATTTCTTAGCTTGCTTCACACATATCAAGCTTCAACTCAGTCACAGCTACTAAAATTTAGTTTGGGTACATCATAGGAGAACAACATTAAAGGTTCTGTGTGGGAGATACTGACCATATTGATAACCTATTATTGACTGTTTGACATTCCATATTATTATGTAAACAAATTTGTATATTTTTTTTTCAATTAATTTTAAGTTAACAGTTATAACAGGGCAGTTATGTGGTAATTTTGATATCAAAGAAGTATTTTCTGTACACATTAGTTCTAACTCATTTACAGGTAGTTATTATTAAATCTACATTTCGTTGAATTTGTAATATAAAAGAAATACAACAGAGTACTGAAGCACCAGTACAGTTGTATAGTTAAAAAGAGGTATAATTATTGTTTGTTCAATGAAGATTCTAAGACCACTGACGCTTGTTCTACACATCTCAATGCCTCTTTTAAGGCCTGTGGATTATTGACCTCAGTCACCTGTTGTACTGCTTGTTCAAGTGCTGTTAACAGTTTGAAACGGTCAGTACTCACAGAATCAATGTCTTCGGACAAGTCAGGAAGAGTCTGAATTTCTGTGACATTTTCTAATTCAGCCTTAATATCTTGTGCAGAAATAATATGTGTTGCAACATTCCCTTCATCTGACGTCTCCTGGATAAAGTGTAAAGTAAGATAGCCATCTGACATACCAAAAAAGTGCTTTTCATCTGCACGATTATCAACATTATCGTCTAAAATTCTTCTGGTTTCACTACTAACAAAAAGTTTTTGTTCAGGTTCACGTTCATGGGTCAACACTTTAGCATCTTCTTCCAGTGTGACCTGACAGAACTTACTTGTTTGCATATTACATATAATGCGTCTTAGGATTGTTCTTATATCTTTCAAAATAGGAAAGAAGCACCTGTCCCCATTCGAGGTTTCACCAATCCTGAAGTTTTCACGAGAAAACTGAGTCACTAAAGATTTTATTGCTTTTGGGGATGTGATATCGTCTTGAGTCACTAGTTTGGTGATGTATTCCACTATGTCAGGATGCACTGGAAGTACTCTCTCTTCAGACATTTCATTTTGATGATTCTGATGGTGTCCTGCTCGACTGATGGCAACCACATATCGCTCCTCTCCCTCTACCTCACCATTAATAATTGCTTGTTTTAACATTCTGGCAAATTTTCCTTTGATCTTCTTACTTGTTTCTGCTGCTACAGCAAAATCTGGATATGCCTGTAAATAAGAAAAAATCAACACTTATCTCTTATACATACAATGTTAGTTGGCTAAATAATTTAAATACTAGAATAAAATCTAATACTATACATTTTATATGTCCCTTTCACAGGTAACCTATGAAGTCTTTTTTAATATTATACACTGTACTGCTTTGGAAGTCCCCGAATAACAAATGTCTGACTTACGAACACTTGTATATTTAGAACATAAGAACATAAGAATGGAGGAAACTGCAGCGGGCCTATTGGCCCATACTGGGCAGTCCCGTTTACACCCAACCCCTATTGCTCATATGAGCATCCAACCAATGTTTGAAGCAATTCAGCGTATTCGAGTTAATGATGATATTTGGTAACTTGTTCCATTCATCCACTACTCTGTTTCCAAACCAGTGTTTACCTATTTCACGCCTAAATCTAAATTTGTCTAATTTAAAACCATTGTTACGAGTTCGCTCCTGGTTGGTATGTACAGTAGCTAAAAAGAGCAGCTGTGCATATTCTGTGTTAAACAACATGAGACCACAGACGATAGGTATTGAGATATGCATGTCGTCTCCTAATACTATGTGATAGCAATCACTTAACCATTTATTTTATTCCTATATGCCAACCCACCCCCTGGTTGGATACTGAGTGGCGGTGGGTGAAGGCACACATACCAACCCTCCCGAGACATCACAAGTTGTAAGTATAATTTTGGAAGTCGTCAGACCCAACCCGTCAGATGCTATTGTGCAGTACAAACAAATCTCCATATGGTCTTGGTATTTGATTAGTAATAAAATGTTTTAAAAATATTTTTATATAATAATTATAAAAGAAATGCTGCATTGCCATTTGGCAATTATTTCACAGGACACCAGACAGAGAACCACCAAGACCCCCACACCTCTCCTCCCTTCCCTTCCCTTCCTACTCCCCTCTCCCCCGCTCTAAGGGCTAACTCTAGCGCCTGTAAGAAATGTTAATTCCTTTCTATTTTTAACCTAATAATACAAGGTAATTATTAATATTTTATGGTACATTCTGTACTAACGATTGCTGTTTACATATAACAGTAAAAAACAAAAAACAACAACAACATAAACATATATCTACCTGGAATAATGTGCTGAAAAAGAAAAACAGTGCATCTTACAGCTTGGCCTGGTAATGGGATCCTGAGATTCCTGACACCTCCCTCCTCTCCTGCTCCGTCTCCTAAATACAACACTAATTCCCGTGGACGTAAGAAAAGTTTATTCTCATTTTATTTTTAACCTTATGATAATACAGTACAGTCAACCCTCACTGTACGCGGTTAATTCAACCCACAGGGTACCGCGGAAAGTGAGAAAAGCGTAAAGTGAACAACATAACATATGGAATTAATTGAAATAGAGACCGGGCCGACTCCCAAACTCCACTTTTTGACGACACACAACTATGTTGTCGTAAAAATATTATCTTAACTTTATGATGGTATGCACACACAATTAATAATTAAGAGAAATATCAATAATATTAGGTTTTTTAACACTTACATTAGTAGAAAAGATGGCTGGGCACACGGGGATGGGCGGTTGGTTCCGAGGCAGAGGGCAGATTACTGGCCCTCACCTGTATCACTTGTATCAATTGTATCACTATCCACCACAGAGGCTTGCAGGGCCTCTTTGTCAAACCCCTCAAAGTCCATATAAGTCCATATCCTCACTATAATTATCACTATCACTGACTTGGGCCGGCTGTAGTGGGTGGCGGGTGAAGAACTCGGTAGTGTTTTGATGACTGGGCGACCTTGTGCGCACCATGCTCGCGCTGCTTACACAACATGGCGGATGGCGGGAGGTTTGGATCCAAAAATGGTGTGGCTCGCCAGCCGCTCTCCGCGTGAAGGGGTACACACACCGCGGAATGTGAGCATTCCTGTTTCGGCAGGGTACCGCGTAAACGTGGAAATGCGGAATGTGGGACCGCGTAAAGCAAGGGTTGACTGTATTTATTTTTTATTTTTGCACATTCTGTATGAACGATTATGTATACACGTAAGAGAGGAAAAAACAAACAAACAAAAATTGAACATGAATATCAACCCGAAATTATGCGTTGAATAATAACACAATTCTCAGCTCAGCCTCACCCGCTGAGTGCTCCTGGGAGGCTCAGTAGGAGACTCTGCTACTTAATTATGTGCCATCTCCACAGATATTATTCCTTGTTATCCCTTGATTAGGATATCATTTCTCGTTTTACCCAATTTATTTATCATTTCACATTAACAATGGGTTTTCAGGAACACATCCCAATTGTTAAATAAAGGATGCCTGTAGAGTATTCTGAGAATCAGCGAGTTTGGCCGGATGATGCTCATCGTTCATGCGATTTTTTTCATCGTAAATAGGGAGGTGGTCTTAAAACATCAAAATCTCTAAAGTGAAATATTGTAAATGAGGCACTCAGCATTAGAAAGGGGTGAAGTACCGCCCCGGGCAAAATGCGTTTTTTGATGGATATCACTACTTTCACCCTTCCTCTACAGGTTGGCATTGGATGCAACCCTCTAGCTAGAATAGAAATATGGTAGAAATTCCTTCAAAAATAAGGTGTGATTTCGCCTCAGGCCGGGAGCTACGTATCTGGTTGTGCGCTCAGTCAATGAAGGTGGCAACATCCCGTTCAGAGTGAGAGGAGCGCGAGCCAATGACAGCGCGCCTCCCTCGGACCATACCCCCTGAGGCAGCCAATCACAATGGATTTCCCCTCGCTACGTCACAGCTCCTCGGCCAATCCACATGCCCAGATACTGCCTACTTGTACAGCATAAGGAGGTTCAGTGTACTTTCTACTGCTATTTTTGATAACTTTTTGGCATAACATTGACATTATACGTGTTCCACGGGTGTGAGAAGAGCTGTGCAATATCTGCCAGATATTAGAGCAAGACTCGAGTGAGGCCAGGCCTTCTGGTGTGGGTTCAGGAGCCCATTATTCCTGAGCGTGTGTTTAGTGACGACAGTGCTCACGTGGACACCCCAGGTATGCTTGGTGATAGTGATTTTGGTATACAGTATAATGTCGATTTAAAGCGATTCAATTTTAAATTATTGATTTAAAGTGATGCCTACAATTAAGGACAATGTATTAATTTAAAGCGAATCTTTCATATTTTACGCGAGTCATTCTGGCGCAACATATGGAAATACACACTATTTTAAAATTTGCGTCTAATGTTTACCGCCAGACGCGTCTCAGGGCACACTACATGGCTGCCTGCCACCCTCCCACACCCTCACGCATCTTCAGTTCTAGCAGTGGCGCTCTAGTGAACGGACATATTGTGTGACACTATCTCTTTCTACCACGTGCATCAACCATCGCCACGATGTCCAAGAGGCCAGCCACTACATCATTAACTACCCCCAAAGACCATGAAATCAAGGCAAGCAATTACATTGGAGCAGGAAATCAAAGTGCTGGAAGCACCACAGTGAGGAAATGGTGCTTCACGTATGGGGCGCCAATTTGGACAGTGATGTGGATAATGCGCTGGTCGAGTTGGGCTCTGCATCTTCAGAGGATGAATTGCCTAACTAAAGTTGAGTGAAAATCTATTTTAGATCGCATAAAGTAATTAAAAAATTAGTTGAGGGGAAAGTGAAAGTGTTTGGTGAGTCGGACGAGAGGCGGGTGGTGTGCGGCGCCAGCGTGACCACCCTCTCACAACAGCTGATTGCTAGTATACAGACCATTTCGCATCTTGTAATTTTAGCTTTGTTGATTAAGGCCATTAAAGTTATATGCACTCCTCAGGATTTATGTAACTTAAAGTTACTACAATCTTCAGGGATAATAAAACGAAGGAACTAAACAAAGTAAGATTGTAAAACTATTATCATAATACTGTTCTGGTTTTACCAAAGATTATGCAAACTTTCTCCGCATTTCTATGTTAATTACGTTGAGGGGGGTTAATGGCGGGAGGGATGAGTGTAGTGGTGTTTCCTTATTATTACACACTATTATACTTAACAATACTATAAATCTCTGGCTAATAATAAGGACGGAAAGATAAATACTGATAGGCAAATGAGTTTTTTATTACAGAGTGCTGTTTTTGGTGATCATTAACTTGTTTTACAGTACTAGCTAAGAAAATTTTGCAGAAAAATGCGATTATTGTTGGTTTGAAGATCAAACAACTGTACATGATGGGTAGTTATTCTCATTCGACTCGTGATAAAATAATAACTATTCACAATACTAACTTCCAGTTTTCACATTTCACTAGCAGATGGATTGAGCTGAACGATAAAAAAAGAACCCTCTAGCTTAAAAACAAAAAAAGTTATAGCCATTTGATTTTTGAAAAACTTTAAACGCGTTTTTCTTCACTTTTTAAATTTGACGCTTCACCCCCTTCTAATGCTGAGCGCCTCACATCAGGGATACCTGTACTGGTATTGAAGGAGTGTGGTGCAAGACAAATGTAGAAGGTACTGTAAGAGCAAAGGGGAAAAGAAACAAGTAGACGAGATACTCCACTCACACTCCATCATATCCTCCACAGTAAGCACGATACCATTAGGGTTTGAATGAAAACATATAGAAAATAGCACCATAAAGTCACAGGTTTTTAATACAATATTTATAATAATTAAAAAGTCAATTATACTGTGACTGTAAGTTTACAATCTTTATATATATTTTCTTAAAATGAAGACTATCTTCACTAAATAAATATGCTAGTTTTCACTCTCTGAAAAAGTAATTTGACATAAAAAATACAACTGACCAAATACCTTACATTTCGGTACTTGGAGTCATACCATGGATTTTGTTCAAATTTAATACAAAGGTGCTACTTTACATGTTGATTAAGGATCTGGTTTCACAATTAAAAAATTAGAGTAATTAGTGGTAATTAATGACCTGTGAAATAATTACAGATACTGTATGCCAAATTTATATTTAACAACCTGGATTAAGTATAAACTCCCAGGTACTGTATATCCTACCTTGATAGTTCTAATGCTCATCTTTGCAGGGCAGTCACTCTTAATGGTGCGGTAGGGTTTCCTCTTCTTCTTCGGTGGTTCCATTGGGTCAGGATTGTCGACTATTTCCTCTTTTATCTTATTTTCATTTTTTCTCTGTAATTTTGAGAATTTTATGTATTTTTTTCCTACATACAGAGACAAATTATAAACAAATGTATTCAATAGGGAACATTTAAATATTAAACTATGGTTATACTTCTTAAGGATATCCTGTAGAAAAGAAAAGCTGACAGTTTTCCAAAAAGATTAAATCCTCCTGAACAACAAGCCTTACTAGCTGATATAAATAACATAAAAAAACAAGAATTAAGAAACACATACATTCATTTACATCATATTCCAATAAGTGAAAGCATAAATCTT
Source organism: Homarus gammarus (assembly GCA_958450375.1). Taxonomy (NCBI): domain Eukaryota; kingdom Metazoa; phylum Arthropoda; class Malacostraca; order Decapoda; family Nephropidae; genus Homarus; species Homarus gammarus. Next base: position 606,853 of record CAUDMG010003965.1, read on the forward strand.
TTGTGTAAATGGTTAGTTAGTACGGATCCGTGAGAACAATATGAATACTTTTGAGCATATGCAGATGAAGACAGTAACTTGAGGTCTAATAGAGTTTAAGCAGTGATATGAGTCACAACTTTCAACTCATAAACTGGTACAATGATGAACCCCAACTCCATGACTTGTGAGAGGAAGTTCTACCCTCACATCAGTGTCTTCACAAAATAATGAAGTTGATGAAACTTGAAACTAGACGTACCTTCCAATAAGCTCTTCCTCGACGACAGTCTTTATTAACCACTTTGTTTATAACAAAGGGTGCATAGTCATTGAGGCACACACCCTGAGGAGGTGCACCCTGAAGCTTGGGAAGAACCCAATGGATGCTGTCTTTTTTATCATCTGTCAACATACAATACAAGTTACATAATCATCTAAGAAAAAATCTGTACTGTACTAAAGTGTTACTCCTTAATGAAGTAGCTATAAAATAAAGGCACCACCTTTATTTTTTCATAAGATCTGTACTGATACATTCAATCTAATGCATAGAATGTAAAAACAGTGAAGGATCAAGGATAAAATGAGTGTGAACTTATAAAAATGTGGATCCCAGTTCTGTAGAACGGATTATGTTTCATTTGTTTGCTATCATGGAGGAGACTCTTGGGATAAAACAAATCTAACAGCCAATAAAATGAATCAATCAAACTAAACTTTTCTAAAAACCTATTGATAAAGGATACTTTCTATTTATCATAGTTGGTTGTATCTCTGTCAGAAGTGATTAGCCTTACAGTTTCTAGCCAGATAACAAAAACACTGAGCAACCCTTGCTTTTGGAGATGTAAAGCCTGATCTTCAGAAGACCTTTTCCTTTTAATTTTCATTTTATACATTAAATGACTACAGTATATCAATAATGATCCCTTAAAAAATCCCAAGTAATATATAACTCTGACACAATTTTCTTTGTTCAGAGGTAGAAATATAACTTTAACGAGCAATTCAGTTTAGATGTAGAATCAGGATGACATTACATAACTGAAATTTTTTGATGGGATGTTCAATGATATTTAAGTTTTAATGCAAAAATATAAACCTGTTAGTCAGTCCAGCAAAGGTACACAAACGAACTAGTATCATTCCAGTGGATATATTATATTTATTTTCGAAAGTTCTCTCTCCCTTTTTCCTTGCTCCCCCACTGATTTACATTCTATGCATTAAATAAACATATTTCTAAAGATCCTGTTAAAAAGACTGTAAGGAGTGGTGCCCTGATCCTATAGTTTTACTAACAATTCTGCTGAAGGAATAAAGTAATGACCCTCTCCAATAACAAATCATTTCAGCTCTGCAGTCTCTTGTTTCTTATAATTTTTCCACGGTATCTTTGGCACTATTTTGTTTACATGCCTAAAAGATAAATTCTTTGGGAGAAGCAAGGAAAAATGAGTGTAAGCATATGCAAATAAGAATATTTCTGAGGATGAAATGGTAATCCTGGAGCAGATGGCTAACACCAAAAACTGTTCTTTGATTTCGTAAATTTTTTCAACAAGTGTTCTTTGGATGATATAAGTAAGTAATAAAAATAATAAAAAAATGTACAGAAGCTAATAAAACCTGACCGAAGCAACCCAAAAAACCTACCTAACCTTACATAACTTCCTAGCCATATTAAACAGAAAGTATTTGCTTTGATATTTGGTACAAATGAAAGCACCTTTGTTGAAGCATCATAGTGTAAGTTTACGTTTTTTGTGGACGAGAGTATTGTACGCTCGGACTGAACAGGTTAGTTGTAAACAAATACAGCAGACAACAATACGCACGGACAACGGCAGATTTTTTGGGTAAATTTTATGGTAAATATTCAATTTCTTTGCATACACGAAGAAATTAATTATTTACCAAAAATACAACTTCGAAAAATCTGCCGAGTCACTTCATGTCGTCTATTTCTTTACACTGACTCACTCGGTCCGAGCAAACTCTCGTAAGAACATAAGAATGGAGGAAACTGCAGCGGACCTATTGGCCCATATTGGGCAGTCCCATTTACACCCAACCCCTATGCTTGAAGCTAGCCAGCATATTCGAGTTAATGATGATATTTGGTAACTTGTTCCATTCATCCACTACTCTATTTCCAAACCAGTGTTTACCTATTTCACGTCTAAATCTAAATTTGTCTAATTTAAAACCATTGTTACGGGTTCGCTCCTGGTTGGATAGTTTGAGTACCTTTGTAATGTCCCCTTTGTTTAACCCTGACTTCCATTTATACATCTCGATCATGTCGCCCCTCGCTCTACGTCTCTCGAGGGAGTGCAATTTAAGATGCTTTAACCTGTCTCTGTACTCAAGGTTCCTAATGCCCGGAATTAGTCTTCTCATTCTCCACTGGATTCTTTCCAAGGATTTCATATCCATTCTGTAATACGGTGACCAGAACTGAACTGCGTAATCCAGGTGAGGTTTCACAAGCGCAAGACATAATCTTAAGATGACCTCGCTAGTCTTGTAACTAACACTCCTTTGTATGAACCCAAGTACTTTATTAGCTTTGTCTTGAGCAAATACACATTGTTTACTTGGCTTAAGATTCCTACTTATCATTACTCCTAAATCTCTCTCACAGTCGGATTTCTCAATAACATCGTTGTTCATCTGGTATCTGGTTTCCCTGTTTACATCTCCAATACTGAGTACTTTACATTTGTCCACATTGAATTTCATGCCATTTTTCAAACCATTCAAAAAATTTGTTTAGATCTTCCTGTAGTTTTGCGGAGTCCTCGTCAGATTTAATTACACGGCCTATTTTAGTGTCATCAGCAAATTTACTTATGTCGCTGTCTACGCCGATATCTATGTCGTTTATGTATATAATAAATAATAATGGTCCAAGTACTGAGCCTTGCGGAACTCCACTAGTGAAGTTGCTCCAATGGGATTTAGTGCCATTAATGCTCACTCGCTGTTTTCTGTCCTGTAACCACGCCCTAATCCATTTTAGAATATCGCCTTTAATGCCATGAGCCTCCACTTTTCTTATTAGTCTTTCATGGGGTCCACAAAAAACGTAAAATTACACCATGACACTTCAACAAAGCTGCTTTTATTGGTACCAAATATTTAAATAAGTTGTTTTTGTTGAATATGGTGGGAGGGTCAGCACCCCCCCCCGAGGAAGTTAGGTAGGTTTCTTTGGTTGGTTAGGTCAGATTCTATTAGGTTCTAGTAAATGTCGCCTATTTTAAAATACTTACTATAATGATAAGAACATCTATGGAAAAAATGAAAGAAATCGAACAACTGTGCCGCTAAGTTAATAGACGAGATCATTTATTTGAAGAAGACAATACACCTGCTGGATTGACTAACAGCTATATATTTGACAAGCACAATGAATCTTCACTCAGTTACTTGGAACACAGCCAATAACCAATTCTTGTTCATCTGTTATTCGTTGCTTCCCCGTGGGATTTTTATTTTGTGCATTAAAACTTAAACATCATTAAACATTCCATCAAAAGGTTTCAATTAATTAATGTCATCCTGATTCAACACCTCAACTGAATTACTTACTAAAGTTATATTTCTACCTCTGAAAAAAAAAATTACGTCAGATATCATTTTTTTTAATACAAGATCCTGATTAAACTACAATAATGTTTAGAGTAATAGGAAGAATTTCAAGATTTTCACAATACCAAAAATTTTCTATCTCAATTTTATGGATCTTGACATATAATTTTCTAAAAAACCACAATAACAATTTACCTACAACCAATGGAATTAATTAAAAAAAACACACTCTCCTTACAGTGTTTTTCGACATTACGAGTTGAGAACCAGAAATTATATTGAAAAAGATGATCCCGTAGGTCCTTCAGCTCTGCCACACTGTTCAACACTCCCACTACTTTCTCGTCGTCTATGTGAATTATTCTTAATTTTTCTAGAATCACTTCGTCGTATCTTCTGAATCTTGCTTCCATAGTTCCATTTATAAATAGGTAATAGGTAGTTAATGTAGTCTAATCCCTCAGCCAATGTGGTTGTTGTTGTTGTTCTGGTGTACTAACCGACCGTCTCAATGTTTATGTTTGATTCAAGAATTTTCAGTTGTATAAAATTCTCCTCTTAAGTTTTATATATTAATAGATTGTTTAATATTATACACAATTAAATTATAAATATATATTGGTAATTGGTTGGTGAAAAAGGATAAATTATTTTTTTTAAAGTAGGTTTGTACTCTTCCATTTGTCTTCCTCCTTTCCATATTTCAGAATTATTCTTTCAAATTCTTTTATTGAGATATCAATATATTATTTTGGTGCAATTATTATTAATATATCTAAATATTATTATTCACTTTCATAAATATTAAGAAAAAATATTTAGACAATAGGTATATCGAGTAGACGCCTGTAGCCTCGATTGTGATTAATTGGTTGATTTTACGGGGAATTCATCTCAATTACAATATGGGAAAGAATAACAATTTCAAGTAAGCATTTATTTTATACTACATTAATAGGACTCCGAGGCAGTGGTGTCAGTGCCGGGTTAAGACTTTCGTAGGCCTTAGGCACCTCCAAGATATGGGGCCCCATTTTTTTACGGGAATTAGCCAACCCGGGCACAGGTCGAACGACCCACAATGGGGCCTAGGGGGCGAAAAATTAGGAACAGAATGAAATTAAAAATAGAGACGAAAAAGCTTATACTGAGTTAATCTACGCCACGAAGATGCCGGAAAACCAGCTTTTTAAAGTGAGACAGATTGTATAAGTATGGAAACAGAAGAAGGCATATGTATATAATAAATAATAATGGTCCAAGTACTGAGCCTTGGGGAACTCCACTAGTGACGGTGCTCCAATGAGATTTAGTGCCGTTTATGCTCACTCGCTGTTTCCTGTCCCATAACCACGCCCTAATCCATTTAAGGATATTACCTTTGATGCCATGCGCTTCTACCTTTCTTATTAGTCTTTCGTGGGGGACTCTGTCGAAGGCTTTGCTAAAGTCGAGATATACCACATCCTAATTGTACCCCTCGTCCACCGATTCGAAAACTGATGAAAAGAATGTTAATAGATTAGTTAGACATGAACGCCCGCTTGTGAAGCCATGTTGGGAATCATTGATCAACTTGTGCTTTTCCAGGTGGTTTCGAATAGAGTTTGAAATAACTGATTCTAGTAATTTACCTACTATTGATGTTAGACTGATTGGGCGGTAGTTAGAGGATAGTGATCTATCCCCCTTCTTGAAAATCGGTATTACATTCGCTATCCTCCAAGATTCTAGCGCTACACCTGTTTTTAATGACATGTTAAACAACTTTGCTAAGGGCATACTAAGCTCTTCCTTACATTCCTTTAATACTCTGGCAAATATCTCATCGGGACCAGGTAACTTATTAGGCTTCAGTTTGTCTATTTGCTTACTAACATCGTTACTAGTCACTACTATCTCGCTTAATTTGTTTTCTTCACTATTTCTGAATAGAGTCGGTGCCTCGGGTATCATGTTTAAATTTTCGGTGGTGAAAACTGTTGAAAAATATTTATTCAGATTATTGCTCATTTCTCCGTCGTTATCAGTCAGCTCGCCGGTATCTCACCGTATTGGTCCAATCTTACCTCGTGTTTTAGTTTGATACATTTGGTAGAATCCTTTGGGGTTTGTTTTCGCCTCCCCTGCTACCTTCAGTTCATAGTTCCTCTTGGCTTTTCTTATCTCGGTCCTAACCCTACCGGCCAATACCTTATAATACTCCCGGAGGTAAATTTCGCCACGATTTATCCTTCTACCTATAGCCTTCCTTTGGCCAATAATGTTCTTTAAATAATTATTTATCCATTTAGGGTCATTGTTGTCTGATCTGAGTTTTTTGTATGGTATGTTCTGCCTTTCTGCATTAAGTAATTCGTTATTTAAACTGTCGTGGAACTCGACAATCTCAGATCTCGTCATCAGGTCGGTGTCATCTGTCAGGTTCACGCCCAAGCGCGACACCCCCTCTCTCAGCTGCCTCTTTAAACTATCAAAGTTTGCCCTTCTGAAATCTGGGACTTTAATGGAATTTTCCTTACGTCTGACCTGAAAATCTAACTGGAATCTAATTTCTTTGTGATCGCTGTTTGCAAGTTCGTTCCCTACCTCGACATTGCTAATGAGGTTTTCTCTGTTCGACAGAACTAAATCGAGTAAATTATTACCCCGGGTGGGTTCGGTTATATGTTGACTTAGGAAACAGTCCTGTATCGTTTCGAGAAAATCCTCTGATACTGAGTTACCCGTAAGGTCAGTCCAATCTATTTGGCTACACTACTACCTACGTCTGCAGCAATGAGTTTGAAGGTAGTGACGTCATTTCAAATGGCGGCCATGTTTGTAGAGAAATAAACTTACCTCCATTATTATAGCAGGACTTTAAACTTTTATTACATTTTATATATACCGTATCACTGTATGAACGTGGCAGAGTGTATTTCTTGTGTTTACCCAGACCCGTCAACTCGTCCATTGTAGTATATACTCTTGTAGCAGCTATGCATTGAACATGGTGAACTAATGTAAATCTGTATGATGATTTTTATTGAATATCTATTTATACAGCTATATATTTATACATATATCTATTCATCTATATATCTATCCACCTACCCATTCACCCAGAATCTTTTTACTATTCAGTGACAGCTTCCTCCGCAAGTCCCTTTTCGCCAGACTAATATCCCGAGTGTTTGCCTGCAAGGAATTCAGGTCCGGCATACAGCCAGAGAATGTTCCTCAGTATTTGGGCAGTTCTTCCCAAGTGAACGAGTCTAATCCTCTTATCCTCGTCTCGTGTGTCCCTATAATAATAAAATAAGATGTCTCACCATGTGCATAATCCCCTACTTGGTGTTTCTCATTGACTTCATCCCTACTGTACACATCTTTCTATGTATATGTACGTATCCATATTACCAGTCATAGAAGGCACATACAATACGTCGTCTACATTTAAGATTTTCAGCCGTGTTGATTTTAAGTGAAGGGCGTGGAGCATTTATTACCCTTCATTTAATTTCTTGTCAAAGGTTAATTTGCCTTCAGTAACTTGGGGTTAAAGAGAGCCCAAATAGCTCATTTTCCACCAAGGGGTTTTATTTACACTCTGGTTTATGAGGTCCTTGGCCTTAGATCCCACTGAGTAATTGGATACCACAGGGAACAAGTGACTCTCGACGATTTAAATAGTTGTTGTTCACTTCTCCTCTTCCTCTAACCCAAACCCCTCATGGATGTTTCCCTGTAATGTATTTTCACGAGGGAATCTATTTATTGATGAGAAAACCCTCGACCTCATCCCCTTCACCTTCTCGTACACACCGCTCATGACACTCGGGATCTCTTCTATATGTCTTGAAGATGACCGCTAGGATCTAGCCTCTTCCTCCACACAAATCACCCAGAATCCCCATTTGCTTTTACACCTGCTCCCTTGCTCTCCTGTCTGTCTCACTCTAAAATAGTTTCAAATTCCTCCTCCTCCTCCTTCTACTCCTACTCCTCCCAGCACCTGTAGGTTTATATGAAGCTGCCACGTTCATTCTTGTTAGTATAAATACATTTCGTGTCACTCAAAATGCTCCACTGCAATTTCTTCTTGACTTAAATTACACAAGACTGCCTGGCAAGTTTCCTTAACATAAAGTTATCTTAAAGGGGTTATATCAGGGGATCAAAGCCAACACGGTACTAACTGTGTCTTTATGTGTGCCAAGAGGTCGCTTATAGCTTGACGTAATTGCTCTTCGTTTCTAATCAACTCACTCATCGATAATTTGTCTCTAAGTACAAAAATCAGATGTGTCTGGGCGATGTTACTCCCCACTATACCTAGAGTCTGTGTACTAGTTTAAGCTCAAGGGTTTTTAAGTCAACAAACACATTATAAATCATATTTCCAAACATTAACACATACAGGTTACAGAAACAGCGTCATGTTAACTTTCAGCTCTCTCATGTACGTTTCCATTATTGAATTCATACCGATACATTTATAATTATACAGAATACCGTTATCCAATATATTTCCTCAGGTATTTATGTCGTTTTTGGTACTTTGGGGGGTATTAATCAAACCTTTCCGAACAGAGCTCTAGTATTTCCATCGTTTTAATCATATGTTATATAAAAAACTACCAATTATTATTAGTATTATCATCAGTAAGCCTCTATGATAGCCTCGTTTCATTTTCGACTCCATTATTATTTCACTGTCATCAACTGCTGTGATTTTTCGTATCCTAGTAGCGTTTAATTTTTCACATCTAAACAAACAACATTTAATTTACATCATCAAAAGATAATTACATGGCTCTCAATAACATCTCTTGGAGGTCTTCGCACTTTTTCGACTATTTTTTTTCTTCTTCCAAAATGAATATTAAATTCAGAAGAAGTATCCATATGAAAGGTTTCTAATTTACTTTCGTTATCGTTCGTTCAGCGTTTTGTTAACCTGTGTGGCAAATGACGGATCATGTGAAGATAAACTGCTACAGCATATTTCACCTGATAATTAAACACCCTAACGCTACCTGGAGTGGGGGTTAGGTTAGGTTAGGTTAGCTTAGCGTTATGGTGCGTAATCTTACTGTGAAATAAGCTCGGGTGCCTAATCTTCACGTGTTCCTAAAAGGTTATGAATGACACAATGCAACACGCCACCTAAGTCAGGTAAGGTAAGTGAATTGAGTAGGAGTTATTAAGACAGGTGTAATTATCTCACATGTTATTATAATAAAAAAAAGTTAAATATCTTCCTGAATGATAAGCAACCTAACCTAACCTAACCTAACCTAACCTAACCTAACCAAACCAAACCAAACCCAGTCTAACCTAACCTGACTCAAGAAGTTCAGTTATAGTAAAGCTAGGGGTTTGGCATCGTACTCCGGGGTTAACTCATCGTACTCAGGGGTTAACTCATCGTACTCAGGGGGTTAACTCATCGTACTCAGGGGGTTAACTCATCGTACTCAGGGGGTTAACTCATCGTACTCATGGGGTTAACTCATCGTACTCAGGGGGTTAACTCATCGTACTCATGGGGTTAACTCATCGTACTCAGGGGGTTAACTCATCGTACTCATGGGGTTAAGTAATCGTCCTCAGGGGGTTAACTCATCGTACTCAGGGGGTTAACTCATCGTACTCATGGGGTTAAGTAATCGTCCTCATGGGGTTAACTCATCGTACTCAGGGGGTTAACTCATCGTACTCAGGGGTTAACTCATCGTACTCATGGGGTTAAGTAATCGTCCTCAGGGGGTTAACTCATCGTACTCAGGGGGTTAACTCATCGTACTCATGGGGTTAACTCATCGTACTCAGGGGGTTAACTCATCGTACTCATGGGGTTAAGTAATCGTCCTCAGGGGGTTAACTCATCGTACTCAGGGGGTTAACTCATCGTACTCATGGGGTTAACTCATCGTACTCAGGGGGTTAACTCATCGTACTCATGGGGTTAAGTAATCGTCCTCAGGGGGTTAACTCATCGTACTCATGGGGTTAACTCATCGTACTCAGGGGGTTAACTCATCGTACTCATGGGGTTAACTCATCGTACTCAGGGGGTTAACTCATCGTACTCATGGGGTTAACTCATCGTACTCAGGGGGTTAACTCATCGTACTCATGGGTTAAGTAATCGTCCTCAGGGGGTTAACTCATCGTACTCATTGGGTTAACTCATCGTACTCAGGGGGTTAACTCATCGTACTCATGGGGTTAAGTAATCGTCCTCATGGGGTTAACTCATCGTACTCAGGGGGTTAACTCATCGTACTCGGGGGGTTAACTCATCGTACTCATGGAGTTAACTCATCGTACTCATGAAGTTAACTCATCGTACTCAGGGGAGTTAACTCACTGTAAGCCGTCTGTTGTTATTGTACTCAAGGTATATGGTTAATGATTTGTGTAGAGATAAGACAACCCGGAAATTTAACAGCAGGCGATAAAAGTTAATTACGCGGAGGTTAAATTGCGGTCATAATGTTGTTAATTTTTATGGCTGTGTCGGATGGCTGTGGCGGATGGCTGTGTGGCGGATGGCTGTGTGGCGGATGGCTGTGTGGCGGATGGCTGTGTGTCGGATGGCTGTGTGTCGGATGGCTGTGTGTCGGATGGCTGTGTCGGATGGCTGTGTCGGATGGCTGTGTCGGATGGCTGTGTCGGATGGCTGTGTGTTGGATGGCTGTGTGTCGGATGGCTGTGTGGCGGATGGCTGTGTGGCGGATGGCTGTGTCGGATGGCTGTGTCGGATGGAAGTGTGTCGGATGGCTGTGTGACGGATGGCTGTGTGTCGGATGGCTGTGTCGGATGGCTGTGTCGATGGCTGTGTGTCGGATGGCTGTGTCGGATGGCTGTGTCGGATGGCTGTGTGTTGGATGGCTGTGTGTCGGATGGCTGTGTGGCGGATGGCTGTGTGGCGGATGGCTGTGTGTCGGATGGCTGTGTGTCGGATGGCTGTGTCGGATGGCTGTGTCGGATGGCTGTATGTCGGATGGCTGTGTCGGATGGCTGTGTCGGATGGCTGTGTGTCGGATGGCTGTGTGTCGGATGGCTGTGTCGGATGGCTGTGTGTCGGATGGCTGTGTGTCGGATGGCTGTGTGTCGGATGGCTGTATGTCGGATGGCTGTGTGTCGGATGGCTGTGTGTCGGATGGCTGTGTGTCGGATGGCTGTGTGGCGGATGGCTGTGTGGCGGATGGCTGTGTGGCGGATGGCTGTGTGGCGGATGGCTGTGTCGGATGGCTGTGTCGGATGGAAGTGTGTCGGATGGCTGTGTGACGGATGGCTGTGTGTCGGATGGCTGTGTCGGATGGCTGTGTCGATGGCTGTGTGTCGGATGGCTGTGTCGGATGGCTGTGTCGGATGGCTGTGTGTTGGATGGCTGTGTGTTGGATGGCTGTGTGGCGGATGGCTGTGTGGCGGATGGCTGTGTGTCGGATGGCTGTGTGTCGGATGGCTGTGTCGGATGGCTGTGTCGGATGGCTGTATGTCGGATGGCTGTGTCGGATGGCTGTGTCGGATGGCTGTGTGTCGGATGGCTGTGTGTCGGATGGCTGTGTCGGATGGCTGTGTGTCGGATGGCTGTGTGTCGGATGGCTGTGTGTCGGATGGCTGTATGTCGGATGGCTGTGTGTCGGATGGCTGTGTGTCGGATGGCTGTGTGTCGGATGGCTGTGTGTCGGATGGCTGTGTGACGGATGGCTGTGTCGGATGGCTGTGTGTCGGATGGCTGTGTGTCGGATGGCTGTGTGACGGATGGCTGTGTGTTGGATGGCTGTGTGTCGGATGGCTGTGTGTCGGATGGCTGTGTCGGATGGCTGTGTGACGGATGGCTGTGTCGGATGGCTGTGTGTCGGATGGCTGTGTGTCGGATGGCTGTGTGTCGGATGGCTGTGTGACGGATGGCTGTGTCGGATGGCTGTGTGTCGGATGGCTGTGTGTCGGATGGCTGTGTGTCGGATGGCTGTGTGGTTAGGTTAGGTTAGGTTAGGTTAGGTTAAGTTAGCTTAGGTTAGGTTAGGTTAGGTTAGTTTTCGGGTGGTTAATCTTCATGTGAAATAATCTAGAGTGTAAAAATATTCAGGTAAACCAAATTTCATAGTGTTACTGAGTTTTCAATACGATTTTATTAATTTTAACCAACAGGTGTAAAAAAAAAAAAAATAAAAAAATAACTTGTACGCTAAAAAAAATATCATATCATCAGACTTAATATTGAGAATTAGAGAGACAACAATGCGGAAGAGAACAGACCATAGCAAACACAACTGACCTCACTGATGGATGAAATACCCTGACCACCTCCTTCGACCCTCTTTTCCCTTTTAGCTGGAGTTTCTACGATCCCAAGACCCATAAACTTATAACTACACCCATTAACACAGGTAGCAAATGGGGTAGTAAAACCTTCTATATAACTCTGTTTGTTGGAGCTCCCTTTAGCATTGTGGTAGTCTTTTTCCTTCTCTTCCTTTCATATCAAACTATAGTATCGGGTGAGGATATGAAGGTGACTCTTTAATAAAACGTAATATTTTATGTTTTGGTGTTGTATTTTTTTTTTATTTTTTAGGTTTTGTTGGGTGGAGATGAAGGTGTGAGGGGGTAGGGGTGAGAGGGAGGGGTAGGGGTGAGAGGGAGGGGTAGGGGTGAGAGGGAGGGGTAGGGGTGAGAGGGAGGGGAAGGGAAGAGGAGAGGGGGGAAAAAGAGAGGTGGGGGGGGATACGTATGTTGAGGTAGGGGAAGGAAGGAGGCTAGAGGGGTGTGGGTAAAGGAAGGAAGGAAGGAAGGAAGGAAGTAAAATTAAAAGAAAACAATAAACAATTCCTCCATTAAAAACCTAATCTACACAATAATTACCTTTTAATGTTCCTGGAGTCGTAGTACTGTAAAGAAAAAGATTAATATGCCTGCGTAAATTACACCCACCATTATAATTATTGCTGCTTGGGAGTGACACTAAAATTTCACTTGATTAGATATTGTCCCGGGAACACAGACGAGGTACAGACCCATCACTATATTCTGAACGTTATGACCTACCTATCTCTTTATAGTTGAAGGTTTAACAGGCACTGGTTCTGGCACTCTGGCACTCTTTCTCACCCATTTAGTGCCATTATACACGAGACGGAAGCACGGGTGACCATTTTTACTACGTGGACTACAGAATCTGTTTCATCAATGACCCATTTTTTATGAAAGACAGTATTTCGAGGAGGAACTATTTCAGGTACGAATTCTCAGTGTAAGGCCTTCATTATAAAGACTTATTTCTCATATAATCACTTCTAATTAAGTAAGATTTTCTGGTTACCATGGCGGAGTAACTGACGCACACAAACCAAGAGGTCAGTGTTTGTTGTCATGCCATTAACCCGTGGGATGTATGAGAGCTATTACTGCCTTCATATGTGAGTGAAAATTTGGATGTGGAGTATTGAAGTCTTTAACAGAACACACACATATAATACAAGTAAGCAAGACTATTTTGACATACACATAATTAAACCTTTACCACCAAAAAGACAAAAATTCGTATGGAAATAATGATTATTTTTAACTCATCAATAAATTCCAGCTTTCTGTGTAAAAAGAAAACTTGATGTTATTCCTGTTTAACGTAAACCAGAAAAGACTCAATAATAATAATAATAGTATTACTAATAATTGTTATCGCCGCTGGCTTCAGCTACACAGTGCTGGCATTTGCTGCCTTCAGCTCCTCCACTCAGCGCCTCCCAGCACCTCAAGCAATATGTCGTCCTCGAGTGTCACCTTACCCAAACAAACATAAACCTCTCAGCCTACGACCACGTGTGCCGCGACCGCCCTTGTGTGTTGTGACTCCCATGTGGCCGCGTGACCTCGCCAGATGTTTGTAAACGTCGCAGCCATAGAACAAGCGTTTCGGAGAGTTACCGCGTGGACAGTGTTAATAAATTGTTAGAAATAGTTTAGTTATGAGAGTATTAAAGCTGTAGCAGAGGGGAGTGGAACGAGCTGAGAGGTGTTTACAGCCGAGCGGTCCTCTGCTGAGTAGACAGTTCTGCAAATGGCTTTGACTGTCTGGCCTTCCCTAACTCCTTTCAGCCATACTGTGAACATCTCCACCCTCTTCTGGCAGTAGTGAACACACCAACTCACAATCCTGTCCCCGAGTTTAGTGCTAAGACAATTTACGCAGTACTGTAGCCTCTTGGAACACCATAGTGATTTACACCGACCCGCACTTGTAAGTACAGCCTATGTGATGACATACCCCTCAGTAGTGAAATATTGTGGACTAATTATACCTACTCGTTTTCTGCCTTACCTGGAGCCATAGACAATGTGGAACTAAGATTAATAGATTTATGTACTTTGTAATATATCACTATGTTTAATGATCTTATGTAGTTCAGGTAAAATTGAATGAGACTTACAAATTATGCATCAGATGGATCACCATGCAATACTAATGGACGCCTTGTTCTCTGCAGGTTTTAGACCACATCAATAAATACTGAGTGCGTCAAAGGGCGGGTTTCAATCATTCACTTAGACTTGCTCGTCACCCGACCGTCCTTAACTAGGCGGTTACAATAATAATAATAATACCCTGTAATAATAATAATAATAATAATAATAATAATAATAATAATAATAATAATAATAATAAAAATAACACGAAGACGAAAGAGAAGAAGAAAAATACAATGAAAAGAAGAAACAGAAGAAAGAGGCAGAAAACCTCAACATCAACAGAGAGGCTAAACCACCACAAAAAATAACATACCTTAAGAATTACCAACATTAATCCCACACACCGAAAGAATGCAAACTTTATAACAACAAAAACAGAACATAAACACCTGCCTAAAATATGACCGCCACTTGACGTACCAACTTTAACGTTACCGAATATATACAAAGAAAGTGGATGTCCTTATCTTTCCATATATATATAGCAGTATAAATATGTATATTCATTGTATATTTATTCTTTCCTTCTGTCTGCCTTTCGGTCTATTTGTTACCGTCTATTTTGTCATCTTTCTTTGGGATTTCTTTCGCGTTATTGAATATATAAATAAGGGATATTGATATTCGTACCATATATTCATTGTACATTTATTCTTTCTGTTTCCTCATCATTCATCGAGGATTCCCTTACGTTGGGGTTTTTGAGTGGGAAATATTCTTAGGAACAAAAAATATTACTCGTTTAAACAACACATCAAAACATTGGTTAAGAAAATTTAATGTTGAGTAAAAAAAAAAGAGTTAAAAATCCTTATCTAAACAATTAAAACATTGGTAAAAATAAATATTGAACTCAGGTGTATAGTATATTCGTATAAAGAAAAGCTTATTCATCATACCGCTTCAGAACGTTGATGAAAATGTTTGGAAAATATTGGTTAGAAAAATATTATGTATACAGAGTTTTAAAACATTGGTAAATTAAAATATAAATGCCTGAGGAACATTCATTAATCAAAGTTTGTATGAGTAAACATGACACCAAAAGGCTGGCAAAAACAAAACCAAAAAAATGCTGGGAATACATACGATATACAGTATATCAAACGCCTCTCTAAACAATTAAATGTCAACAAAAACGAAAATCAAAGAAAATGGATAAATACCCAGTCAGCCGCCAATACCCCTCACGGTAGAAATGTTTGAGGAAGTATTCAGTATTTACACTTGATATTGTTCCCTGGTCTCCCATGGGTGTGAATATTCATTTTGGCCAACTTGTGTTCCCACGCGATAATATTCAACCGTTGCTTTGTTAAGTTATGCATAAACTCCTGGAGGGAGGCGCTAGCGAATAATACCACGTCAGTCGGATGTAGTCTGACAGGTGGAACAGGATTCTAACTGTCTGTCTGTCGTGGAGAGAGAGAGAGAGAGAGAGAGAGAGAGAGGATACACAAAATTCTTAGTGTTTCAACCCCTAGGAATATATATACAATTTTCATCACCTGTTCACTGTGTAAACGTTTCCAGATATCAGATACTCAAAGGTTCGTACGGTAAATATTCCTTGTACTTCAAAGCATAATGTATCAAACTCTAACCTAACCTAACCTAGACTAACTTAATCTAACCTAAACCTAACACTAATGTTAATCTAACCTAATAGTTGGGTTGTATTAGGTTAGGTTAAGTTAGGTTAAGTTAGGTCTTACGTCATCAGTTACGAGGACTGCTCTCTCTCTCTCTCTCTCTCTCTCTCTCTCTCTCTCTCTCTCTCTCTGTGACCTTCTGAGACTGTGCCAATAACCCTGAAGGTACTGAAACTTGGGTGGCTTCTGGCTTAGACTTAACCTTCTGAATATTTAATTAAGCCAGAATCATAATGAGAAAGTTAATTTAGTTTGGTAAATCGGAATATAAATTTAGATCCAGTTGAGATACAATGGTGTGGCGGCTGAGTGGAGAAAACGCTCGCTTCCTGTCCTAAATATCGTTGGTTCGTGTCCATTTTACCCCCCCCCCCCTTCCCCCTCCTTCTCCCCGGTATATTCCCAGCTGTGATTGGGGATATAAATTTACAGGTAGGGAAATGATGGTGTGTGTGTGTGTATGTATAGTAATTTGTGGTATAGAATTTCAGTACAATATTAACACCATCTTTCCCGGCTCTCAGTGCCATATGGCTTAGCTACAGGGGGGGGGGGGGGGAGGGGGCTTTAAAACGTCCCCGGGAGAAGATATATATTAACCCAGCAGCCACAGCCTTTGAGAGTCACAGCACCTCTCTCTCAACACGTAGGATCATGGTCCAAATACTCCAAAAATGGTAAGTTAAACTTTTCACCTCGACTGACCCACTTGAGGAGGAGCGACATAAAGATAGCAGCCATAAAGGAGTCAACAGTGCCTGAGACTCTACCAGGAGCAGATGCCTTCTCTTACCTGATGAGTCGGGGAAGTTGTTTACGTATGAGAGCTTGACTGTAAGAGCTTGTTGGTCGCTGGTCTATTTTTTTTTATCTTTGGAAGAAATGTGTGTGTGTGTGTGTGTGTGTGTGTGTGTGTGTGTGTGTGTGTGTGTGTGTGTGTGTGTGTGTGTGTGTGTGTGTGTGTGTGTGTGTGTGTGTGTGTGTGTGTGTGTGTGTGAATGTACGTTAGAAAATATATACTCTACATATACATAAGAACATAAGAATGGAGGAAACTACAGCGGGCCTATTGGCCCACACTGGACAGTCCCGTTTACACCCAACCCCTATTGCTCATATAAGCATCCAACCTACGTGTATGTTTGAAGCTATCCAGAGTATTCGAGTTAATGATGATATTTGGTAACTTGTTCCATTCATCCACTACTCTGTTTCCAAACCAGTGTTTACCTATTTCACGCCTAAATCTAAATTTGTCCAATTTAAAACCATTGTTACGAGTTCGCTCCTGGTTGGATAGTTTGAGTACCTTTGTAATGTCCCCTTTGTTTAGCCCTGACTTCCATTTATACACCTCGATCATGTCGCCCCTCACTCTACGTCTCTCGAGGGAGTGCAAATTAAGATGCTTTAACCTGTCTCTATACTCAAGGTTCCTAATGCCCGGGATTAGTCTTGTCATTCTCCTCTGAATTCTTTCCAAGGATTCTATATCCATCCTGTAATATGGTGACCAGAACTGAACTGCGTAATCCAGGTGAGGTCTCACAAGAGCAAGATACAGTTTTAGGATGACCTCGCTAGTCTTGTAACTAACACACCTTTGTATGAACCCAAGTACTTTATTAGCTTTGTTACGAGCAAAAACACATTGTTTACTTGGCTTAAGGTTCCTACTTATCATTACTTCTAAATCTCTCTCGCAGTCGGATTTCTCAATGGCATCGATGTTCATCTGGTATCTGGTTTCCCTGTTTACATCTCCTATAGTGAGTACTTTACATTTGTCCACGTTGAATTTCATCTGCCATTTTTCAGACCATTCGAAAAATTTGTTTAGGTCTTCCTGTAGTTTTGCGGAGTCCTCGTCAGATTTAATAACGCGTCCTATTTTAGTGTCATCAGCAAATTTACTTATGTTGCTGTCTATGCCGATATCTAGGTCGTTTATGTATATAATAAATAATAATGGTCCAAGTACTGAGCCTTGGGGAACTCCACTTGTGACGTTGCTCCAATGGGACTTAGTGCCATTAATGCTCACTCGTGCTCCAATGGGACAAACGTATCTACCAGGCATCGTATATACTTGTAATGCACCTGTCACACACACGCGCACACACATACACACACACACACACACACACACACACACACACACACACACACACACACACACATGCCAAACATCCACTCAACTCGTTATTTAACACACTCATTAAAATGTTCACCCGCTGTTCAGTTTATCTCACTTGATTCTCTCAGTTTATCTCACTTGATTCTCTAGCATTACCCAAGGATTTCTGGCTACGGTTCTCAAAGGGTCCAATGATATAATTTTCCCTCGTAAACTGGACGGGGGCATGAAGAAGCACATTTAAGTTACAACACAGAGAATTTCACTTGTAATTTTCCATGTCCTATTGTAGCTGTCGTGTGATATATATATATATATATATATATATATATATATATATATATATATATATATATATATATATATATATATATATATATATATATATATATATATTTATTTTATTTTACTGCTATGGTCTGTAAATATGACAGGTGGATGAGTTCTCGGTTTACAGAGAGAGAGAGAGAGAGAGAGAGAGAGAGAGAGAGAGAGAGAGAGAGAGAGAGAGAGAGAGCGAGAGACTTACGCTTCATACTAACATAAAGCCAAAAATATAATGAAAATGAAATGTCAACAACAGACTTTAATGGGACTTGGGAGCTAATTCTTGTTATTTACTATTTAACCGATATTTTTACGCTTTTTTATCACTCTAAATGGAAAGTAAAAGTTTACAGAATTAATGAACGTTTACATTTACAATTTATCTTCTATGCAAAAACTATAGCGGAAGAATATTGTCAAGTTTAAAATAAATCTCTTGTGAATATTGGCTTCATATATCTACCAACGCTACACAGTGTTTATTATCCGAAGCTCTCTGGTCTAGGAAAGAATATATTAACGCGTGTTTCATATATATATATTCACATCTAATATAATCCCCATGAGCTTTTCTATACCACTTTACTTGGTGTTTAGTTTTATGAATGAGATAATATAATTTTTCTTTTTATATTGAATAATTTAGGTTTGGATACTTTTGTAAATTAATATCAACGTAATCTCAAGAACTATTACTAACTGAGAATTGACACTAATGCCAATATTAAAAGAATTATTTAAGTTCATTTTGTTTATATTTTGAGTCTGATATGATGAAAGGTTGTAAGTAGTGGTGTTTGGGGCTGTACGGATCCTTTGTTTGGTTCTGCCGATGTGTTTGATTCAAGTTCAAGGAACCAGCGTGTCTAGAGGTGAGCTTTAGTAATCCGTTAAAGAAATAACACTTCCACACACACACACACAAAACACATACTTGATCATGCACCTCGCCCTCTTCCCACACTGTCACAGATAAGTACACTTTTCTGGGATTTGTTTCAAGAATTTACATAAAATCAGCCGCTCATTGTATCAACTTCACATTCTAGTCGGGAACACTCTGAAGAATGTTGTATAATTTGGTATCCGTGTCATTCACAATTTCCCTCAACAGCCTCTCTCTCAATTTCCCTCAACAGCCTCTCTCTCTCTCTCTCTCTCTCTCTCTCTCTCTCTCTCTCTCTCTCTCTCTCTCTCGGACCGACCATTGGGTATCTTTCCTTACTTCATTGATTAGCCAGCTGCAGGCATATTCCTCGCCCAGGGAATACCTTGTTTACGGTGAGTGTGAGATTGGTGGCGCTGTGTTCCCAGACTAGTATTCACACTAAAGCTGCCTCCACTGTGATGTGAATTTATACCTCGTCCTCTGCACGATTATATGACACGTGTATTATTTAAAGAGGGATAACGATATTACAGAGGGGAGATGCGACGCCGAGGGAGAAAAATATACGCTTGTGGAAGGAAGAGACAAGAGAGCTTTTCTGAAAGGTTCAGATAGTGTGAGGATTTTGTCTGAGACCGAGCGTGCATGCATATGTGTGTGTGTGTGTGTGTGTGTGTGTGTGTGTGTGTGTGTGTGTGTGTGTGTGTGTGTGTGTGTGTGTGTGTGTCTCACGTAGGCACATTGTGAATTAATATATATCTGCTGACACATTTCAACAATGCAGGTACCACTGCGACAGTCAGCTTCATAAATGAATATCACAATGACGAGCAAACTCATGTCAAGGCGAGACACAAGGGAAGCACTCTAGCACAAAATCCTCCGTGGCGTAAGTGGAAAATTCTCTCTTTGCCAGACAAAAATATGGGACAATAACGCGCGCGTCTCTTGTTGCAGCGACTGGGGTGTTGAATCTCACGTGTCCTGACGCCTCGTGTGAAAAAAATCTGTTTCCAGTCGGTGATTTTTATTATGAATATCAGAGGTCAGTGAGACGCAGGAGAGGACAGGTGAAGCAAGACCCTGGGGGAGGGGAGCGTCGAGTCCACCAGTCCAGGTGAAGCAAGACCCTGTGGAGGGAGCACCGAGGTCAGGTGAGGTGAAGCCCTGGGGGAGGGAGCACCGAGGCCAGGTGAGGTAAAGCCCTGGGGGAGGGGAGCGTCGAGTCCACCAGTCCAGGTGAAGCAAGACCCTGGGGGAGGGGAGCGTCGAGTCCACCAGTCCAGGTGAAGCAAGACCCTGTGGAGGGAGCACCGAGGTCAGGTGAGGTGAAGCCCTGGGGGAGGGAGCACCGAGGCCACGTGAGATGAAGCCCTGGGGGAGGGAGCACCGAGGTCAGGTGAAGTGAAGCCCTGGGGAGGAAGCACCGAGGCCAGGTTGAGGTGAAGCCCTGGGGAGGGAGCACCGAGGTCAGGTGAGGTGAAGCCCTGGGGAGGGAGCACCGAGGCCAGGTTGAGGTGAAGCCCTGGGGGAGGGAGCACCGAGGTCAGGTGAGGTGAAGCCCTGGAGAGGGAGCACCGAGGTCAGGTGAGGTGAAGCCCTGAGGGAGGGAGCACCGAGGCCAGGTGAGATGAAGCCCTGGGGGAGGGAGCACCGAGGCCAGGTGAGGTGAAGCCCTGTGGAGGGAGCACCGAGGTCAGGTGAGGTGAAGCCCTGGGGGAGGGAGCACCGAGGCCAGGTGAGATGAAGCCCTGGGGGAGGGAGCACCGAGGTCAGGTGAGGTGAAGCCCTGGGGGAGGGAGCACCGAGGCCAGGTGAGGTGAAGCCCTGGGGGAGGGAGCACCGAGGCCAGGTGAGATGAAGCCCTGGGGAGGGAGCACCGAGGCCAGGTGAGGTGAAGCCCTGGGGGAGGGAGCACCGAGGCCAGGTGAGGTAAAGCCCTGGGGGAGGGAACACTGAGACCAGGTGAGGTGAGGCACTGGGGGAGGGAGCACCGAGGCCACGTGAGATGAAGCCCTGGGGAAGGGAGCACCGAGGCCAGGTGAGGTGAAGCCCTGGGGAGGGAGCACCGAGGCCAGGTGAGGTGAAGCCCTGGAGAGGGAGCACCGAGGCCAGGTGAGATGAAGCCCTGGGGGAGGGAGCACCGAGGCCAGGTGAGATGAAGCCCTGGGGAGGGAGCACCGAGGCCAGGTGAGGTGAAGCCCTGGGGGAGGGAGCACCGAGGCCAGGTGAGGTAAAGCCCTGGGGGAGGGAACACTGAGACCAGGTGAGGTGAGGCACTGGGGGAGGGAGCACCGAGGCCACGTGAGATGAAGCCCTGGGGAAGGGAGCACCGAGGCCAGGTGAGGTGAAGCCCTGGGGAGGGAGCACCGAGGCCAGGTGAGGTGAAGCCCTGGAGAGGGAGCACCGAGGCCAGGTGAGATGAAGCCCTGGGGGAGGGAACACTGAGACTAGGTGAGGTGAAGCCCTGAGGGAGGGAGCACCGAGGCCAGGTGAGATGAAGCCCTGGGGGAGGGAGCACCGGACTCGCCCACTCGTGTATTGTGTTATGTTCTCCCGAGATTTTATCATCTACAGTACGAAAATATTTCGCCTCTATTGTTTTCTCTCTCTCTCTCTCTCTCTCTCTCTCTCTCTCTCTCTCTCTCTCTCTCTCTCGCTACACACATACACACACACACACACACCTGCGAATATGACACACTTACGACAGTGACACACCTGCCACAATAGCTCACCTGAGACAGTGACACACCTGCCAACCATAAGTAGAACACCATTGATCTGGCACACCTGCGCCGCTATACATCACTGCCACCTCAATTAACATGACATAACACTGTCAGTATAACCCCAGAATGTGTCCACTATCCCAACTCTTCCTACCACAGTATTGACATTTTGCCCCAACGTAAATATTTCATTTCTTGTGGGGTCAGGTTAGGCACTATTTTGTGATGGACAGACGGCTTAAGCTGGCTTCTGCGCCGAAGAAAAATTGTCCTGATGTTGAGAGAAACAAAATTATGGTTGGATGAAGTATTGAGAATGTTTGAAGAGTTATGGTTGGGGGGTTACTACCTATAGTCTAACTCGCTCTGTTTTAGAGTAGTGTCGCTGTCCTCTTGCCTCCAGAAACGATAGATTTATGGAAAATGCAAGAATGACATTTAGTTCTTGTACACCAACCTCTTCCTTTCTCTAAATATCGTGTGAACTGCAGGACGGTGTGAGGTGCAGAACGGTGTGAGGTGCAAGACGGTGTGAGGTGCAGAACGGTGTGAGGTGCAGAACGGTGTGAGGTGCAGGATGGTGTGAGGTGCAGAACGGTGTGAGGTGCAGGATGGTGTGAGGTGCAGGATGGTGTGAGGTGCAGGATGGTGTGAGGTGCAGGATGGTGTGAGGTGCAGGATGGTGTGAGGTGCAGGACGGTGTGAGGTGCAGGATGGTGTGAGGTGCAAGACGGTGTGAGGTGCAGGACGGTGTGAGGTGCAGGACGGTGTGAGGTGCAGGACGGTGTGAGGTGCAGGACGGTGTGAGGTGCAGGACGGTGTGAGGTGCAGGACGGTGTGAGGTGCAGGACAGTGTGAGGTGCAGGACGGCTTACCTAAAATTAAATGTAGTTACGACTCCTTACCTGTGTAGTGTAAATTTATAATACAGGTAAAATAATAATGAAAATATTTTGAATCAGGATTATATTCTCATATGTAAACAAAATAAATAAAAGAGGAGGATTAATTATAAAGTTATTATAAGCCATGAAGAACTCTATCTAATTTAATATATTAATATGGCTTTCATATCAATAACACACTATGTTTTATTATGCCCACTAAAATGACGGAAATGTCTTCATAAAAAATAACGTAACATTGTGTGTATTTTTTTCATATATGGTAAAAATAAACAAAGCGATTAATTAAATAAATATAAATTAATTATAAGTCTTCAGTTATCCAATTTGATAACAAACCAACAAAGTAAATAAAAAATATAAAAAGTAAAAAATGAAATCTAAAAACATAAAGAAAAAGAGAGTAATTAGAGGCCAACTGACTTCTTTTCGTGATCCTCCTTCCCCGTCCCCTCCCACCCCCGCCAGACATTACCGCCCACAGTTCGGTCTCAGTTTGCGGGGCTAAACTCGACCTGAGTGAGGCTGTGTGGAAGCTTTACTCCTCCCACACACAGTTACTGTATAGTCAACATCTCTCTTGAAGGTCTCAGCTGCTTCATAATTAACATGATGCTGAGAAGATAAACTTATTCTCCCAGGTGTACCCCAGGTGTACCTCAGGTGTACCTCAGGTGTACCCCAGGTGTACCTCAGGTGTACCCCAGGTGTACCTCAGGTGTACCTCAGGTGTACCCCAGGTGTACCTCATGGTACCCCAGGTGTACCCCAGGTGTACCTCAGGTGTACCCCAGGTGTACCTCAGGTGTACCCCAGGTGTACCTCATGGTACCCCAGGTGTACCTCAGGTGTACCCCAGGTGTACCCCAGGTGTACCCCAGGTGCACCTCAGGGGTACCCCAGGTGTACCTCAGGGGTACCCCAGGTGTACCTCAGGGGTACCCCAGGTGTACCCCAGGTGTACCTCAGGGGTACCCCAGGTGTACCTCAGGGGTACCCCAGGTGTACCTCAGGGGTACCTCAGGGGTACCCCAGGTGTACCCCGGGTGTACCTCAGGGGTACCCCAGGTGTACCTCAGGTTGCGTGTTCCTGGTTTATGGAGTAAAATATGTTGATCACATTCCAGCAGGTATTCGGTATTCAATATAAGCTAAGTGGGTAAAGGTCAGGCAGAGTTATATTGTTTCATACATTAGGCTACATTATATATTATACAGTATTAGTATATGTAGTATGTTGTGTAGTACAGTATATGTATTTACATTTCAATAGCACTTAGTTGTTTGTACTATAAAGATCTTGACGAAGAATCTAAAACCACATTCCTAGCATCAGCGAAATTGTGGCCGCCATCAACACAGTGTTTATGACTCGTAACGCGGTATCTTAGACTTTACGTCAGTGAGCAGGACATCCATATTTCACATCCTTACAGCGTTAGTGGCGCGTTGTGTGGCCACATAAACACACAACTGCTCAATAAACGCCCAGGAACACACACACACACACACACACACACACACACACACACACACACACACACACACACACACACACGGTTATATTTATGTTTTGGGTTCGTAATGACGTGAAAATCCATAAAAGAAAGTGTTCATTTTGTCCAGCAACATTTACGGGTGTCTGGAGTGACGCTGAGTGAGTAATGGAACAGTAAATGGTACAGTAATATCGCAGTAACGGTACAGTAACGGTACAATAATGGTGCAGTACGGTAGATGGTACGATAATTTTCTTCTCAATATGTACCACAATCAATGTAATTAATGCACATAACACAACCCATAACAAATAACAGGTAATTCCACAAATTGTACCATAATCAACGCAATTAGTCCAATATGGTACAACACATAATAATTAGAAAGTAACACTAATTGTACCATAGTTCAGGTCACTTGGACAAAACGGTACAACGGAGTAATGAAATCAATCACTCTTGGGGCCCGTAGTACCTGTGGTGGCTGGTCGATTGGGCCCCAGACCTATTATAGACCCTTAAAGTTAATTAGACAAATCTCACCTGTCTATTGAAGTAAAGGACTCAATCTGTATGGCCCGCAGTCCTAATGGTGCCTAATGGGACACAATTCTAATGGTTAACTTAGAATAGGGACCATATAGGAGCTGGGCCAATTAAAATAGGGCCATAAGGGGGAGGGAGGTCAATTAGAGGTGGCACCAATTAAAAGTGGCACCAATTATAAGTAGCACCAATTACAAGTGGTACCAATTACAAGTAGCACCAATTACAAGTAGCATCAATTACAAGTAGCACCAATTACAAGTAGCACCAATTACAAGTAGCACCAATTACAAGTAGCACCAATTACAAGTAGCACCAATTAGAGCCGGAATAGCCAATCAACTCCAGAGCCAATTAGGACCATTTAACCTTCAACAAACCAGCGGTAGTGAACAACACGAGCCAGGCAGCACAGTGTACAGGAAACGAGCGTGAGAGAGAAAGAGACCTGCTCTGAGTGTTGTCAAGGCCAGGGATCTATGACCCCCTCCCCCCTCTCAAACTAACAAGTTAAACCACCGCCAGCCTATCACCCCCTCCCCCCCCCCTTTACTCCCCACCTTCTCCTCCCCCCCCCTTACTCCCCCTAACTACCCACCTTCTCACCTACCCTCCTCCTACCACCCCACGCCTCTCGTTGTGGACTCAAATTGGCAACTGGAGTTTATTTCTACCCCACTGATTGGATGGTTAGTTCACCGCCAATCCCCAATCAGGGAGTATAAATTTAAAGGGATTAGAGATTCAACTTGTGATCATCTGGACGGAGAGAGGAAGAGGAGGAGGAGGAGGAGGAGGAGGAGGAGGAGGAGGAGGAGGAGGGGGAGAAGGAGGGTATGTGATTACAGCTGAATTGATTGACTTGATGGAAGCACTGTATATCCACAAGAGAGAGAGAGAGAGAGAGAGAGAGAGAGAGAGAGAGAGAGAGAGAGAGAGAGAGAGAGAGAGAGAGAGAGAGAGAGAGAGAGAGAGAGAGGCCCCTGTTTTTCATCATACATTTATATTTTCGTTTTTTTTTTTTACCCTCTCCAAGCGTACAACGAGAATATATCACTTTCCTTTATCCCTGCCCCTATCCCCTCCTCCTATCCCCTCCTCCTATCCCCCTCCTCCTATTCCCCCCCCCCCCCCCTCCTACACTATCCCCTAACACCAACGAGAAAGTGGATGAATCTGACATATTGACGGATGCTTCGGTACAGTGGGTGTTGTGGGGATCAGAATATCAGTTTGTCAGTGTTTGTGTCAGTGTGGGGATGAAGGCTCTTCACAACACGTCTCTATACCTACCTGTGACCCTGTGTGACCTACCTACCTGTGACCCTGTGTGACCTACCTACCTGTGACCCTGTGTGACCTACCTACCTGTGACCCTGTGTGACCTACCTACCTGTGACCCTGTGTGACCTACCTACCTGTGACCCTGTGTGACCTACCTACCTGTGACCCTGTGTGTCTATACCATTGTTACGTTTTCTCTCTCTGGCCAAGATAATTGAACCTTACTGAACCCGATTAAAATAACTGAACCCAATTAGAGGTTTCGCAACAAGACCCCCCCTCCCCCCCCCCCCTCTCTCTCTCTCTCCCCACCACCTCCCCTCTGACGTAGGGGGCGGGAGGGGGCGGGAGGGGGCGGGAGGGGGCGGGTAAGAATTTCTAAGAAACTCCCACAAAGGAATACTATAGTGTGACGTCAGAATGTTGTGTTTTTCATAAATTACACTAGTTCATAATTATACTCGAATATCAATCAGCGTAGTTGGAAAGGGAATTAATTATATTTTACCGGGAAATAGAAATCAATTAGACCTTTAACTTTTGGTACTCTGACATGTTGAGAAGTCTTATATAATGCTTCCAGTATTATGAGTCACTATAATGAGGTTTCCAGTATTATGATTCACTATAATGAAGCTTCCAGTATTATGATTCACTATAATGAAGCTTCCAGTATCGCGATTCACTAATACGAGATTTTGCAATGAATAAAATTTTTACCAGATACGAAAATTGGAAGAGGCATAAAATAATAACAATGAATGAAGAATGAAAAGAAAAAAAAAATAAATAAATACATAAAATAAAATGAAATAATTGAAAAAAAAAATAATAAAAACAAAAACAAATAAATAAAATACAAATAAAATAAAAAAATAAAAATAATGAATAAAAATGTAAAATGAATAAGGAATATATGAATTAATTGTTATTGTCTAGAATACAAAAACATCCTATAGGAGACAGTAAAGGCCTAAGGAACCGATCTAATGGACAACTACAATACAGAAACATCCTTACAAGATTGACTGTATCGACCTGTAACCCTCTATATCCCCCTGTATCCCCCTATATCCCCCTGTAGCCCCCTGTATCCCTGGTCGGGGGTAATGGTCAGAGTCTATGGTGAGTTATAACGACAGGGGTTTAGTAACTTTTATCGTATTATTTAGGAAGATTTTCGTGGGAGCAGAGCAAAAAAGACAGAGATAGATAGATAGATAGATAGATGGACACATACACGTACACACAGGCAGGCAGGCAGACACACTCATACACACATACACACATACACACACACACGGGCAAGCAGGCAATCAGACAGACAGATACACACACACACACACTGTAACGACCCTTTATAATGATAGTTTATCCTTCAGGGCTCCTCCAGGGCTCCTTCAGGGCTCCTTCAGGGCTCCTTCAGGGCTCCTTTAGGGCTCCTTCAGGGCTCCTCCAGGGCTCCTTCAGGGCTCCATCAAGACTCCTTCAGGGCTCCATCAAGACTCCTCCAGGGCTCCTCCAGGGCTCCTTCAGGGCTCCTCCAGGGCTCCTTCAGGGCTCCATCAAGACTCCTCCAGGGCTCCTCCAGGGCTCCTTCAGGGCTCCTTCAGGGCTCCTCCAGGGCTCCTTCAGGGCTCCTTCAGGGCTCCTCCAGGGCTCCTCCAGGGCTCCTTCAGGGCTCCTTCAGGGCTCCTTCAGGGCTCCTTCAGGGCTCCTTCAGGGCTCCTTCAGGGCTCCTCCAGGGCTCCTTCAGGGCTCCTTCAGGGCTCCTTCAGGGCTCCTCCAGGGCTCCTTCAGGGCTCCGTGTTACAGAGACTCAGACAGGAGTAAGTCCTTATACTAGAGGTCGTGTTGGAACCAAAGGAGGAAGAGGAAAATGACCCTGTAAATAGACGAGACATTCATTGCTTTACAGGAAGGAACCACAAGATTTACGACACACACACACAAAAACAAAAACAAAAAGGATAAAAAAAAGCAAAAAAAAGCAAAAAAAAAAAGCAAAAAAAAGCAAAAAAAAAAAAGCAAAAAAAACAAAAAAAGCAAAAAAAAAAAAAGCAAAAAAAAAAGCAAAAAAAAAAAAGCAAAAAAAAAAAAAGCAAAAAAAAAAAGCAAAAAAAAAGCAAAAAAAAAAAGCAAAAAAAAAAAGCAAAAAAAAACAAAAAAAAAAAACAAAAAAAAGCAAAAAAAAAAAACCAAAAAAAAAAAGCAAAAAAAAAAGCAAAAAAAAAAGCAAAAAAAAAAGCAAAAAAAAGCAAAAAAAAAAAGCAAAAAAAAAAACAAAAAAAAACAAAAAAAAAAACAGAGAAATCGAAAGCACAATAACTTACAATAATAATCTACGATACCTTAACACAAGATTCAAAATTGATCATAAGATTAGATGAATATTATAAACAAAGTCTCTCTTCCTTGCCTATACAGAAGACAAGGATGAGAGTGGAAAGTTCTCTCAAGACAGAAAATCATTTCCATAAATTTCAGAACACACTTGAAACAGTTGGGATAAGTTTGTCCTAATAACAGCCAAACAAGTGAATAGATCACCACATTACGCTACCGTGTTTTCAAGCTCAACTTCCGAACAAGAGCATTAGTACTAAGTTAATACGCAAGTTTGTGCTTCTTGATCCGCCGTAGTTTACAAAGTTGAGACAAGACCTTCGCCATTAACTTCATTGCCATTAGCAGGAAGCAATATATATATTCTGGGGGCTGGAATACTTAAAGGTAACTGGTTTGGAATCGCGTCTCGTTCACGGCACATACAGAGGCAATCGACCGTGACTTAGATGTGGTGATTCCCTGACGTCGATGAGTGTTAATGGACATTCGAGGTCCTTAGTTCGACCCCCTTCTCCTGGTGGTGGTGATGGGCGTGCGAGAGGTGTTGTGTGGGCGTGAGGATTGTGGTGCGTGAATGTGGGTGTGGTGTGTGGGTGTACTGGCACGTTGATGAATGTGGGTGTGTATAAGTGGGTGTCATGGTGTAATACTATAATGATATACGGGCGTGGTAATGTGTGGGCGCTGTGATATGTGGGCGTGATAGTGTATAAGTTTTATAAAAGGTTACTAAATAAGGGGGTTAGAGTCAGTAGGTGTCAGAAGGGCGGAGAGGTCGGAGGAAGGGGTGTGACGGGGGGGGGGCGGTGGGGGGCGGCTGGGGAGAGGGCGGTGGGGAGCGGTGGGGAGCGGCGGGGGGCGGTGGGGGGCGGCTGGGGGGCGTATCTCCATTATCACCAGGTAAAACACTCTTAAATTAGATGGCGTGCGACCTTTAACACCACCCGAAGCTTCAACTGCATGTCTTAGTGGAGCTCTATGTCAGACTTAACCCATCACTACCTCACGGGGATTCAACTGTGTGTCGTAATGAAGCTCTATGTCGGACTTAACCACTCACCACCACACGAGGCTTCAACTGTGTGTCATGATGAAGCTCTATGTCAGACTTAACCCCTCACCACCTCACGGGGCTTCAACTGTGTGTCGTGATGAAGCTCTATGTCGGACTTAACCCCTCACCACCACACGAGGCTTCAACTGCATGTCTTAGTGGAGCTCTATGTCAGACTTAACCCCTCACCACCTCACGGGGCTTCAACTGTGTGTCATGATGAAGCTCTATGTCGGACTTAACCACTCACCACCACACGAGGCTTCAACTGTGTGTCATGATGAAGCTCTATGTCAGATTTAACCCCTCACCACCTCACGGGGCTTCAACTGTGTGTCGTTGTGTGTCGTAATGAAGCTCTATGTCAGACTTAACCCCTCACCACCACACGAGGCTTCAACTGTGTGTCGTGATGAAGCTCTGTGTTCACTCAAGCTTCTGTCACAACCTACCACCTTCATCCTAAATTGTGTTCCATTACTGTATAGTTAAGGTAACATAACTTTCATTTGTGTATACGTGTTTATGTGAGTCTTTGGTTAATTCTTCGTGTTCTGGCCTCTCGTTAACTTACTCTCAGCCACATTGATCATCACAGTTAGTCATTTAATGGCGGGATGTTTACGTTTGCATACAGACAGACAAAGAGAAACACACACACACACACACACACACACACACACACACACACACACAGAGCCCCCCCCTGCGAGCTGAGATTAAAGCAAAGTTTAGTAAATAATGTAAATCCTAACATAATGAGACCCAACCTTAATTTTCACGTAATACCGAAAATTAAAAGAAGGTAGAAGAAGGTGGATAATGACCCTCGAGGGGTTAACGAGATGCTGCTAACGGTAAATGAAGAGACTTAAGTGTCGTTAACCACGTAATTGTTTTTGGATTAACGAGTAAATATCACTTACTTGTTGTTGAGAGTCTAGGTGTTATGTGAGAGTTCTATCTGCGTTAGTTAGTTGGGTAAGAACATTTCCTCACGAACTGATGAAGTGAGATATAAACCTCCTCCTCACCTTCTGAAACAAAAGAGCATCTATGTACACCTTCTGAAACAAAAGAACATCTATGTACACCTTCTGAAACAAAAGAGCATCTATGTACACCTTCTGAAACAAAAGAGCATCTATGTACACCCTTCTGAAACAAAAGAGCATCTATGTACACCCTTCTGAAACAAAAGAGCATCTATGTACACCCTTCTGAAACAAAAGAGCATCTATGTACACCTCCTAGAACAAATGAACATCACTGAATATTGTACCAGAGTAAAATAATTTCAACTCGTGGCATGGAGTTCGTGTTTTCATTGAGTTTACGTCTGTGTTGTTCGTGTGTTTATCTTCACAGTTCGCTGTAGAAGGTTGACTTAATAATCTCAACTAATTGGCAACACTGTGGACTAAAGTTGCACCTCTGATTACTGTACTAAGTTATGCTAGTTTCTTCAACCAGGCGCCAAGGTAATGGAATAAAAACTGTGTTATTGATTATGGTACAAAACTGCATTGTGAATCGAAAGAGGTGGGAGAGGGGGGGGAGGAGAGAGACAGATTGTTCATGTATAATTGTACTAGTGTTTATTGTACCATACTGAGCTGTGAACAGAAAAAATGGACAGCTTGTTGACGTTAAAATGAACAAGAGACTGTTTTACCATGCTGCACTTGTTACCTCTAGTTGTGGTATAATTATTGTAATAAAACTGTACCGGTATCATTGATTTTCTTTGGATAGCTCAACCCTCATAAGTTACGGATGAGTTAGTGCGCTATATAACTCTAGCATCTTCGTTATCGTAGTTATAGTCATCGTAATTATCGTTATCGTAGTTGTCATCGGTGTCATGTAGCCGGTTTTGCACTCGATCACCCTCACACACACACACACAGTAAAATATGTTAGTCGCTCCCTGTAAATCATCAAATACCGACCCAAATTGCAGAGCCACAAACAACCACGCTGTAGTTTGCAGGTAGCGTTTACTTTCATTACTGAGTTAAACCGCCCCAAAATATCCGGCTTACTGGGCTGGTGTGGAGACTTAGGGATAGTTACAGGAGCGGCTGGAGGTTAGATCAGGGCAGGTAGTAAGTAGTAGTAGTAGTAGTAGTAGTTGTAGTAGTTGTTGTTGTTATAGTAGTAATAGTTGTAGTATATGCATGAGGCATGACGAAGTAGGGGATCTCACAGCAAATATGTTGAAGGAAATCTGCCGTGATGTCATGGTAGAACCGACCCTCCTTCCATTGGACGGTGAGAATTTCCAACATAGGACTTCAAACACATCCAACGAAGCCCGTGTTGACGTCAGTGCTCGAGGATTCTGGACGCTGGGACAGGGAGCCTTCTTCGATATCAGGATTTTTTATCCCATGGCCGCATGTCACCGTAACTTAGCTGCACACAGAAGGAACGAGAACGACAAGATAAGGGCATACGGGGAGAGAATTCAGAAGGTTGATCAAGGCAGCTTCACTCCTCTAGTGTTCACAACCTCTGGTGGGATGGGACCAAGTGCAAGATGTTTCTACGCCAGACTTGCGGAGGTGATCTCCGAACAGAAGCAGCAGCCCAGAAGTTATGTTACAGCCTGGATGAGATGTCGACTGTCCTTCTCTCTCCTTCGGTCGGCTTTGCTCTGCCTCAGGGGAACGAGAGCATCGGCCCCAAAGCCGACAACAGTTGCAGATATTGACTATAAGGCAACAGTCACTGAATGTCACATAGATCTGCGGCTCAACTAACTCAACACAGCTAGGATAGCTACTTATGTATTATTTAATATTAAGGTAATAAAATGGCGGCGAAGTGTGGCTATTGGGGGAGGCTGGAGGCCAGGTTTAAAAAAAAGTAGTAGTAGTAGTAGTAGTAGTAGTAGTAGTAGTAGTAGTAGTAATAATAACAATAGTAATAATAATAATGATAATACGTAATAGTAGCAGTAGTAGTAGTAGTAGTAGTACATTAACAAATAGCAAAGTTGTGATAATGCTAGCAATATGGTATTAAGTAGCCCAGGGGCATAGTAGTAATAGCAATACGATAACAGGTAGTAATAGAGGGCAACAACACCACAACTAGTTAGTAACACCATAATCACCACGAAGAGTAACAGTAGCAGTAGCAGTAGCATCAGTAACAGGAACAAACACATACACACTAATGCATATGCAGTAATTATCCAAGAAGAACTTTGACCCAAAACACTCAAAAAAAAAATTTTATCGAAAGGAAGAACTTCAGAAAACTCAACTTTCAAGGCGCACTTTTTGTTTGTTTTATAAAATTTGGTAAACACTGGTCCCGCTGAAGCCAATAACCGCAGCTACCAGGTTGGATATTACGTAGGAATTATTTTACATGAATTTAGGATACACAACCGATCTCTGGTCTATTTCAAGCGCTTCAAAATCGTATAGAAATTGAAACGAGTGGTGCTGTCCCAAAACCAGTCAGGTAACCTAACCTAACCAAACTAAATTGTGACTTCTTTTCCAATTCCCGCTTTATTGACATCCATGGTTAAATATTTTCACAGTTTATTCTTCTCAAATGTAACAGAGTGACGGTATACACGCATCTACGAGAGAGAGAGAGAGAGAGAGAGAGAGAGAGAGAGAGAGAGAGAGAGAGAGAGAGAGAGGAATGCATTATCTATGCAACTCACTTTGAACTTTGTAAATATATAACCAAAACACCAACTAGCTTTTAAAAGACCTGAACTATTTACGCAGCGAGTGTCATCTGTCAATAAGCGTCTACAAGAAGGATTACTACTATAATATATACTACGCGTACAGGGAATAAAATAGGTTGAGAGGAACAGAGGTGTGACAAGTAAAGTTATTCAGTAGAGAGAATCGGTCTTATCAGGATCTCAGACAAGTAACAGACGAGGGATTACAAAAAAAAAATCGGAAATGTTTCTCCCCCAAAATAGATGAAACAAATGTACATGAAGATTGATTTTGTATTTTAGTTGTGGATTATTTTTCCGGCTTTTTTGGTTGTTGTTTAGCCATCATAAGTGCCATTTAGGTTTATGTAGGCTTATATGACAGCTTATCGATGGGATAACCATGTTGATGTGATTACCTGTCAGGGTCGTCACGTTCTGTACAATCACCAGCAAATATATAAATATATATATACACACACTATGTAGGAGGCAGGCAACTAACAGAGGGATGATCCTACCATTGCACTAACATCAATACAAGCAGCGGAGGTCGTCACAACCAGGGAGACAGATGGACATATTCTCTGTCCAGTTCAATCTGGCAGAACGTTACCCGGAGACTCTGTATGAAACCTGATGCATCAAAAGCTCGCAAATATATCCCTGGCCATGAAGTCAGGGATGAGCTAAAAGGGGGACGTGGATGATCTGTTTGTGAAAGCCGCGTTGTCTCTCTCTCTCTCTCTCTCTCTCCAGTTACTGACTCTGGCAACAGCTGGTATCTGGTTCAACTCAACGAGAAAGCTATCGTGGCGAGTCTCTCAAGATCACTATCATGTAGCTTATAGATGGTGCTGGATAAGGTGACCTGAATCCATACATATTTTATACTGGAATGTTTATTATGTGTGTGTGAGTTGCCTTAAGACTAATGAACATATGAAGACCATGTAGGTTTGTTTATTCGCTCACCATTACAAGAAACTGCCACTGAAGGGAGCAGAGGCAATGGTCTGAATGGGTACTAAACTTTATTGATGCAAAGGTTTATCGAGCCGAAAGCTTAAGTTAGATCAGTTTGGGATCAATGAACTGTCGGTAACCCCACCATCCCACCACGATACACGCCCCACACCCAAGGAGCCCATTATTAACCCATAGTGTGGATATAACCCCACTATACCAAGGTCCAGCGCCGCCTCTTCCTACACGACTAAAGCAAGAGGAAGGAAATGTTACTACCCGGAACTTAAGTCGGTGTCACCACGACCAGGAGATGTGAAGGGCGTCAACACTACCACTGCACAACACAAGGTACAGACCATCGACACAATTCCAGGAAGGCCAACATCCAATACACTGTTGCATGATATTGTAACAGAAGTTGCAAGGGGGGCTGATGCTTCAAAGACTGTCAGTTAGGGTTATTGATGAATAAAGATAAAGTTTATTTCCGGGAAGTGAGAAAACTGTGCAACTGGCATGAGAGAAAAGACGTGCAAGGAAGCGACAGCGTTTTACCACCAATGATCACACACTATACACTAAGTGACATGAGGAAAGAAGTTAAACAGGGAAAAAAAAACACACGACTCTTCCTTCTTTTTCCTTCCCTGAGGCGGAGGTGAGGAACCCAGGGAAGTTTCTTAATTTCTTCTCAGGATAATTTGGATCTTTTTTTTTTTTTCAAGCGAGACCGAAAACTTAGGAATAAAATTTTACATAAAAGTTTCGCAATTAAGGAAGATGACACACTTACACTTTTTATTTGTTTTGGGTAATTTACAAAAGTAGCCGAAAAGTGGACACCAAATACTATCTCTTAGGTCATAAGGAATTATATATAAATCTACCACACTCTCGCAAAAAAAACTATATATAAAATAAAAACTTTCCAACAGTCCTTTACTTCCCCCCAATATAAAACATTCCTCTTACACTGTCAATTCTAACTGGGTCTCAACACTGTATACTATAGTGTCCGAGTAGTGGCAATCCTCAGGCGCCTCTCAACCGTGTGACGCTCCTGATCAGTGCTGCCGGACGTAGGCTAAAATTTGCTTTTAGTCATTACATACCACAACCCTTCTCTTTAATTGCTCATATACCTCATATATGTCTTTAAATTAGTTGTAGACACGAGAGATATGTCATTAAGGAAACATGATTTTTAAAGGATAGACCTTGGTTGCCATAAGATTATCCCTTTATACTTTAATTCCTCCTCTGTTTCAATGGTGTTATGTATGTCACAGAAACACTAATATTTGAATACGTATTTTTCCATTGGGTTTCTCCTCTGTGTTCCATTTTCGTTATTTGGTATTTAGTCTTTCTTTTTTGACTATTCTTGTCAGTTTTGTTTCATTCTTTTTTGGCTCTTGCTTTTGTTTAATTGTTTATTTTCTCTCGTCTTCTTCCTTCTTTCATCACTTTATTTATTCTCCCTAAAATTAGTTATTTTCTTGTTATATTCCTTCTATACGATTTTTTTTTCATTCTATTTTCCTTATTCATTATATTTTTTACCTTCTTAGTAATCACTGTTCTTTTGTTTCCCTTTCTTTCTTTATCTTCTGCTATCTTGCTGTCTCCTTTCGTTCCTTCTCGCATTCCGTTCACTCAGTTGATTCTCTAATGCACAGGTGAATTCCGGGGCAAAAATACCGCTTGATTACAGGGTCTTACATAGCACTGATGAGGTCTCCCTGGCGTCTTGATTCTCAGTGTTCAGTACCTTACGATGAATGGTTGTTACACCTGGAACCAAAACTACCCTGAGACACTACCTTAACTAGATATATTTACTTAACACCAAATAAAAGTAAAAATTAACTTAAGACAATTTTTTTTTTACAATGAATCTCTTCCTTTGTGTTAAGTAAACGTATCAAGTTAAAGTAGGATCTTGGATGTAATTCTGATACGATAGTGTTTTATCTTAAGTCAAATAATTAGTTACGTTATCACTTACGAGAACATTTTTATCGTAAGGTAAGAACTTTTGAGAAACGGGACCACCAATCTCACACTATTTAAGTCGTTTTTATTATACGTTGAGGTATGAGTGACTGCCTTATAATGACGTGGCGTCCATCTTTATGTGTCTCGCCAGAACCAAGGCGGAGAGAGAGAGAGAGAGAGAGAGAGAGAGAGAGAGAGAGAGAGAGAGAGAGAGAGAGAGAGAGAGAGAGAGAGAGAGAGAGAGAGAGAGGATCTTTTCCATGGGGTGCTCGTACTCCAGGTAAACATGCATAAAGGCAGGTGCGACAAGAGTTTAATAGCGGGGGAACACCTGCCGGCGGGTCTCTTCTAGACTGATGGTCCTCTTTGATCCTGAATATTGATACAGGTGTGTGTGTGTGTGTGTGTGTGTGTGTGTGTGTGTGTGTGTGTGTAAAGTGATGCTGCGTGTTCTCTGGTGATGACGATGATGCTCAAGATGTTTTGTTTTAATCTTGAAGTCTGTGTGTGTGTGTGTGTGTGTGTGTGTGTGTGTGTGTGTGTGTGTGTGTGTGTGTCTGTGTGTGTCTGTGTGTGTGTGTGTGTGTGTGTGTGTGTGTGTGTGTGTTAACAAGACACACCCAAGCGCCCCTCACAGCCATACTCCTCCCTTCACTACAGGACACAACAACATGACTCACACCCACAAACGTCAGCAGTTATTGTGGAATTATACACAGCCGTATCCTCACCGGTTTGA
The DNA here is from genome assembly GCA_958450375.1 of Homarus gammarus. Lineage (NCBI taxonomy): Eukaryota > Metazoa > Arthropoda > Malacostraca > Decapoda > Nephropidae > Homarus > Homarus gammarus. Next base: position 643,676 of record CAUDMG010003965.1, read on the forward strand.
CGGTCACCAATAACCAAGAGGCAGTAGATGAAAAAGTTACAAGTGGTCTCTGTGTTAGCCAGGGTGACGCCTTACTGTAGGTTGGTTCATAAATATTTCAGGCAGGAATGTTATGACAGCCAGTTCGATATCTCCGCCTACAGTTCTCCCACGTGAAAAAAAAGGAAAAATAAAAATAAAGAAAAATTCAGTAAAAATGGCTGCCACGATATCAATTTGTGGTGTGAACAGTTAGGAAGGGATAAGTCACGGTGAGTGTAGGAGAGAGAGGTTCTGGGTGTGTCCATGAATACAAATGGTTTATTACTACGAGTGCGAGTGTGATTGGCTCGAATATTTTTATACGAGTCCCGCTGTGGCAGACCAACACAGATATAACATATATTGTGTTCACCCAACCATGTGAAATACGAATAAAATTTTACTATACATGCATAACATATATATATATATATATATATATATATATATATATATATATATATATATATATATATATATATATATATATATATATATATTTCATGTAAATCCACAATGAAAACGTGGATGAGATAAATCTTGATAAAATCACACGGGAAAATGGAAACAACGGAGCACCTTAAACGCACTTCAAATTTTCACCAACGTAGTCTACGTTCCATCCTCCGAGTTCGCTGGGAAGAAAAGAGAACAAATGCCAGTATTCTTGCTGACACCAACTGTAGGAGCATCGAGGCTACCTTTATCTATGAACAACCACGTTGGACTGGCCATGTTACCCGCATGGACGACAGTAGACTGCCAAAGCAGCTACTTTAGTCACCTGACGAATAGTAAACATAACGCCGGCCCGCAATTGAAAAAGTATAAGGATAGTCTTAAGACAAACCTGAAAAAGTGCCAAATCGACCCCCTCACCTGGGAGACGATACCTCCACATCGTAACGCTTGGAGGAGCACCACACGAAAAGGTGTCAATACTTTCGAGTTAGCCCGACTGCAAACCGAGGCAGACAAGCGCCAACGCCGGAAAGACGCTGCCACCGCCCCTCCCGCACTCGGTGTAGCCCTTCACATGTGCAACATCTGTGAACGACTCTGCCGGTCCCGTATCGGTCTCTTTAGTCACCTCAAAACTCACCAATGAAGGTGACATCCCTAATAACTCATATCATTGTATCATAGCTGGATGATCGTCATCCTCGATTCCGAGTGTCAGCAAAGTAGTAGTAAGCAGTAGTAGTAGTAGTAGTAGTAGTGTGTGTGTGTGTGTGTGTGTGTGTGTGTGTGTGTTAGAGAGAGACAAAGAGAGAGGGAGAGTGGCTGATGATTAGAAAGTTATAGACAGGATCACCGCGGAACATTATACAGAGAATCTCAAGCTTGAATGACTTTTCTAAAATAAACATTAGATTTCTATGAACATTTACTCCTCTCTCATGAAATCTGAATATAATAATTTAATTACCATATCGACATTTTTACTGTTATGAGACAAAAATAATAGTGCCCAAAAAAAAAAATTTAATTGAATGAAACATCTCACTAAATGTAATTGAAAAAACATATAAAATTCTTCACTAAAAAATATCCCCCAAAATATATCTGCTTTGATAACCTTTGAAGTGGGCGAAAAAGTTTATTGCAAAGAGAAAAATGACAAGTGGGAGAAAGAGGAAGAGAAGGGAAGAAATAATTCCCCGGGTTCGTGTTGGAGTTTTATTTACAAGGTGACCTAGAACGTGTGAGGTGGTGGGTTCAGATTCATTTGGGTTCGGGTTCAGAAAAACGGGTTCGGGTTCAGAAAAACGGGTTCGGATATACCGGTTCGGGTTCAGAAAAACGGGTTCGGATATACCGGTTCGGATTCGCGGGGTTGGATACACGGGTTCGAATTCACGGGGTCGGATATAAGGGTTCGGATTCACGGTTTCGAATTCACGGATTTGGATACACTGGTTCGGATTCACGGGTTATGTAAGGATTGTTTATCAGACCACAGCTTACAGCCGAGAGAAGAACAACATATATAACAGTAAGATGCCCACTTGGTAACCCACTTAAGTTGACACTCCCTACAGTGACAGTAAGACCTGACCCAGGAGAGGTCACGGACAAGGTACCTGAGTTAACCGGGCGTTATGATCGTGTTACTCAAGAAACTACACCTGGACAAGCTGTCCAGACATGACCCAAGAGAGGTCTCATTGACCCAGAGTTCTCACCGCCACGCGATTAGCTCAACCCGGTGACATGACCGGGTGGTAATAATTAGGAAGCATTACCGAACGGCGACATGACCACGCACCTGGACAAACACAGCTGTCCAGATCTAACCAGTTTAGCGTTAATTAGGAGAGGTCATCTGCCGGCTGGGGATCTCCAACATAAAGGCCCTGCAGCTCCTTCCACGGGGCATTACCTTCACATCACTGAAGACGGAGTCACGCTCGTCACTAGTAGAGGTCTGGAGGGAGACTTGCCTCCCCAGCACCGCGTCTCCAGCTAGCAGTCTCCCATAGGAGACAGAGTCCAGCAGCACCCGCTGGGCCTCCCCCAGATCACACGTGAGTCATTGTCAGAGCTATCCATAGGGTGAGTTACTTACGGTGGGAAGTGTATTCATTTTGTTTGTGTCCGAGAGTCAGTGTCTAGTAACGTAAATATAATGTTCTATTAATGCGTCCATGTCATTCAGTTAATCAATAAATAGTTGTATTAAAAGCGGTGTTAAGAAAGATTTCTATCTAAATCCCCTTCATTAAAGTTTGAATTCACGGGTTAGGATTCACGGGTTCGGATACACGGGTTCAGATTCATAAGTTCGTATACACGGGTTCGGATTCACGGGTTCGGATACACGGGTTCGGATTCACGGGTTCGGATTCACGGGTTCAGAAAAGTTCGTATACACGGGTTGGGGTTCACGGGTTCGGTACGTTAAATTCGTACCCTTGACTGGTGGTAAATGAACTTCTCTATTATTGTCTTTGTGTGATTGCAATGTCAGTCAGAGGTGAACAATACACCCAAGAGTATGCTGAACTATACACATCACGTCAAGTCCTCATAGTAGTAATTGCCATCTCTCACTCTATCTCTCTCTCTCCTGTTTCTCTTTCTCTCTCTCTCTCTCTCTTCTCTTTCTGTTTTGCTTCTTTCTCTCGGTTTCTCTTGTCTCTCTCTCTATTTCTCCTTATATTTATCTTCCTCATTTCATTTTTCTTCTCCTATGTTCCAATCACTAATTTCAACTCTTCTCTCGTGTATCTGTCTGTCTAACTCTTTCTCTGTCTGTCTGTCCAATCCTACCTCACATCTCCGTCATTCGTCCCTCTCCACCTCTTTAGTCTCCCTCCTTTACCTATCTCCACATTCATCCACCTCTCTCTCTCTCACGTATACAACTACGCCCAGTAACAGTTCTCTGACTATATATAAACATGAACTGTTATCACTATACGCTATATGCTTTCTGGTGCGTGAAATTGGTGCAATAAAACACGGATTTAGTTGCCGCTTGATGATCTTTTCAATTGCAATATATTATCGTATTTTTATGTTTTTTAATTATCATGCCGTGAGTATATGCAATGTTGAAAATACGTTTGCAGTTTTGGGGGAATCGAAATATCATGTTTTTTTTTTTGTGTGTGTGTGTGTGACTTGCATATCATTCGATAACATTGTAATTGAAACAGAAATTACGACCATTGTAAATTTTTTGTATGTGAAATTGTCCTTAATAGTAGTGGGAAAAAAATATATATATATATAATACCAATAATAATAATAATAAGGCCAGTAATAATAATAATAATCAGTAATAATAATAATAATAATAATAATAATGATAATATAATCATACCTATCCACTGTACCTCTGATAGTTGCCTCGAGTGTAATGCTTCAGAGTTCTTTACGGAATGTGTTGGTTGTTGTGAAGCTATCCTGTACCTTTAATATTCTTGATAAAAACTGTACCGAAACATTTTCCTCTCTGTATTTATGTGTGTCCCCCTTTTGGCTCCCCAGTCAGTAAATCTGTTAGGTAATAGCATTGGTGTTCACTTTATGCTTTACAAACTTTATGTATTTTTGCCGAGGTTAAGTCTATGTTTGTAGCTATGACATTTTTATTTAATAGATTTTTTTTTTTACCTATTCAACTTTTCTTCCTCTCTTGTGATGCTCATCTGTTTTGGATAGGCTGGATCAAGTTCAGGTTAGAATTGAATCGTATAGGAAATTCTTCTTAAGAGTCTTGGATCTTCGTGAGGGTGAAAGTGATTGATTTTGAAGGCAATGAGTCAGTCTTGTTCAGGGGAGTGAGTTGGTGCTTCATGTCCGACAACTTCCTCCTCTCCTTTCCCTTCTCCTCCTCTTCCATTTTTCCTCCTCCTCCTCTTTTCCATCTCTTCCTCTTCTTCTTTCCCTTCTTTTCATCTTCCTATTTCCATTCCCCCCTCTCCCCTTTCCATTCTCCTCGTCTCTACCTTTCCCTCTTCCTCCACCTCTTTTCCTTCTCCGCCTCTCCCTCTTTTCGTCCTCCTCCCCCTCTTCCTCTTTCCCCCCTCTTCCTCTTTCCCTCTCCTCCTCTTCCCCCCCCCTTCCTCCTCTTCTCTCCTCCCTCTCAGTGCCAGGTGAAGTAAAGAGTGACTTGCCTCTCTCAACTTTAAGGGTCAACAGATATCAAAATATTTACTTTCCATTTTGTGTTCACTTGGAGGCCGGCCACCAGTCACCTCATTAATTATTTTACTCTAATGTGCATACTGGTCCATGGTTTAAGTTCAGGCCGGTGTTAGGGAGGCTGCAGCTGCTATCATCATCACCACTACCACCATCATGCACCATCACACACACCACCAACACCACTACCACTATCACCACCAACACAACAAAAGATAAAACAAAAAGCCAACTTATCAACACAGTCTAAGTCTTAAGTCATCAAGGTTTAGTTACCCATCCTCAACATGTCGTAACAACTCAGTGAAGGACGACTTGGGGACACTTGAGGAGTAGCACTTGAGGTTAATACTGAGAGAGAACATTGAGTGAATAGAGAAGTGGAGGAGGAGGAGGAAGAAGGGAAGAAGGAGGAGGCGGAGAAGGAAGAGGAAAAATGATCGTTTTAACAGAGAAAGGAGGTGTGTGTGTGTGTGTGTGTGTGTGTGTGTGTGTGTGTGAGATAGAAGGAAAACAAAACCAGCATTATAGCTACACTGTGAACTCACGTCAACACAGGGAGTGGGGCGAGAGGGATGGGGGGGCGAGAGAGAGAGGGGCTGTAACAAGGAATGAGAGGGAGGGTGTGAGAGTGGGGAGGGGGTGGGGGGTCATAAATTAAATCTTGTTGTTGTTGCATATCCGAACAAACTGGATACAATAGGTAAACAAAGACGATTGGCTATTCAAAAGGCCCGCCCAATCCGGATTCAAAACACGAACGTATAAACATGCAAAGGTTCCTTCCTCCTCTCCCTTAGATGTTACACTCCAGCTGGATTCCCTTAAACCTTATATATTGGATCACCTGGAGATTCGATACTTAAGCTGTGAGTGAGTGAGTGAGTGGGTGGGTGGGTGAGTGAGTGAGTGAGTGGGTGGGTGGGTGAGTGAGTGGGTGGGTGGGTGAGTGAGTGAGTGAGTGGGAGGGTGAGTCAACGAGTGAGAATGAATAAGATATGAATCAAAGAAAATGGATGAAAGAAAGATGAAGCAAGACAAAGAGAACGAAACAGACAGACGAAGAGATGAATCAATAAAAAGTGAGGAGAAATGACCACATGTCAGAGGAGGTAGAAATGAAGTGACGAGAGAACATGAGAGAAGGTGAGATGAGTGTCAAGAGAACCAGAGACACAGAGACGAGAGAACCTAAAGAGACCCGAGAGATAAAATAAGATTATCATCAAACACCCTGGAAATGTCTCTGGCCGGGGTACAATAGTTTGGCCGACTTCCGACCATGTTGAAGTCTTGTTTTACTTGGAGTTGAGCTGTCGACTAGGTTCCAATACTTCCTGAGTGAAGGAGGGAAAGACGGAGGAAGAGGAATGTTTGACGGAATGTGTAATACTTATTTTATTATTATTATCATTATTCCTTTACGATGACTTTCACTTATTTTATATATTCCTCATAAATTCGACTGTTTTATATATTAAGCAAAAAAATTAAGGAATTGTTTAGCTTGTGAATGATATGAATGTATGAGTCATGATAAATGTATAATTAATGAATAAGAGACGTAAGCTTGTCCATGACCGTGTATAATCATACATCTATATGACATAATCGTATATAGTTTTGGGGAATTTTATTTTATATGAATTTTTAAAACATAAATCTTGAAATAATTTTATTCTCCTCCAGACAAATTCCATTTTAAAACCCTCGTACAGTTACTCAGGGTCTGTGCTGAGTGGAAATGGTTGCTTGTCTTCTTTTAGCTGGCTTATGTTATGTTATGTTGTGTTATGTTATGGTACGTTATGTTATGATACGTTATGTTATGTTATGTAATATTATGTTGTGTTATGGTACGTTATGTTATGATACGTTATGTTATGTTGTGTTATGTTACGTTATGTTTATTATGTTATGTTGTGTTATGTTGTGTTGTGTTATGTTATGTTGTGTTATGTTGTGTTGTGTTATGTTATGTTGTGTTAGGTTTGGTTACGTTATGTTATGTTATGCCATGGTATATTATGTTATGTTATGTTGTTTTATGTTATGCTACATTATGTTATGTTATGTTATGTTATGTTGTGTTATGTTATGGTACGTTATGTTATGATACGTTATGTTATGTTATGTAATATTATGTTGTGTTATGTTACGTTATGTTTATTATGTTATGTTGTGTTATGTTGTGTTAGGTTTGGTTACGTTATGTTATGTTATGTTATGCTACATTATGTTATGTTGTGTTGTGTTATGTTATTATGTTATTTTGTGTTATGTTATGTTATGTTATGTTATGCTACATTATGTTATGTTATGTTATATTGTGTTATGTTATTAAGTTATGTTATGCTATGTTATGTTGTTATGTTATGTTGTGTTATGCTTTGTTATGTAATTGTAACAGCACCATTTGTACTATATAAATATTCACCCAAATGTATAATACCAAATTATTCACCAAGTTTTTCAACTATGTTGATGTATGAATTGCTGAGGTGACATTCCCTTTGGGGAGCGAGCGAGGTCGGGCTGGGGTCAGCACATGTCAGCAACAACACATCTGACGCGTTTCCTCTCGAGGCCTGCCTGTCCGCCCTCTCTCCCTGGGTGAGTTAGGTACCCTCACATAACTTGTTATTCAGTGAACACCTCACTTAAGTGTTCTCCTATAAGTGCACTTAGACACTTCCCTTAGTAGAGAAGGTACAGTATATTCTCAACTGAACTCAGTACCTGTGAAACTATATTTTTCTACAATAAAACGGAACCAACAAAGTGTTTACTTCAGCCCTGCCACTTATCAATTCAAGAACTAATATACTGTATATAGAGTGTGACCAACACACAGGTGGCAGCGGTGGGATGGATTAGAAGAAGAATCGGTCAGACACTCAGAAACAAACATTAATTCAAGTGATTCTCGTGAATTAAGTGGCATCTTAAGTGAATCATCAACAAACAAGCAATTACAAGAAATTTAAGTGGACAGTGGCCATATGCAGAACGTATACATGGAGACACAGTGGTAACAAAAACATTATAAAAGATTGCTAACTTAGCAGTCAAACCCTCAGTGACACATACTACTGAAGGTTACCCCGACCTGAGCCGACAGCAGCCGAGCCTTCCCGAGTGTGGGCTGAGATTACTACCAGCTAACACCACATCACCGGAGTTAAGGAAGGTTCTGGTTCCACACAATCAAACAATCTCTTGCTTAAACAATCAAGACTCGTCGGTGTGCAACAGAGGACAACCCCAGGTCAGCCCCCAGGCCGATCACACCAACCCAGAGGTCAGCCCCCAGGTGGATGGCAGTAAGACCTGACGTCATCCCTCCCTGAGAAGGACGTCATCGACTCCTGACGTCATAACCAGCGCGAAGCTCTAGGGACTCTCCCCTCAGGTAGATCACAAACGATCATTATTTTATAAACTACACAAACACAAGTGAACTTCAAGAGGTCTTCACATGTAGTCAATATAAAGATATATATTACGTGCATAATGCGCAAAGGTAAAATTAGATAAACATATTTAATAAGTGCGTCCTCTACTTACAAAAAGTATATAGTATATATATATATATACGGTTACATACTTTTAGTACTTTTTAATACTTTTAATAACTAATATTTGTTTTCACTTCATTTCCATAATTCATTATAAATATTTTTTGTATTACTCTGTGAGCAACATAGTGAGTCTTTAATACAAGGAGTGAAGTGATAAATACTCCTATACATGGACCCTCTTACAAAATTTTGGGGTATCAAACAGGAAATTAGTGACTCAGACTCTCAGAGCCAGTCCTCTAATAATTCACAGGAACTAGTGGCAACTGATAGTGAGGAAGAATTACCACAAATTAGCCAAATAGAGTTAACACCTACCGACTCTTTAGCTACCTGTGAAAATTTCATTGATTCTCAGTTTGAAGATTTACACAGTAGACAATTAAGGTCAGGTAACATTTACCTATTGCCTTCACCTGTTACTAACGCTAGTCCTTTAACTAACACAACAAAAATGGCAACAGGTGGTTCTACTAACCCACAGACCACATGGGCCGGTCAAACGGTAAGGCTACTTCTAAATATTATTAAGGTACAAGAGTTTACTGCCGAGGATCCTCATTATGCTATGCTAGAGGTATCTATGCTTCAGCCATAGACGAAGAAACGGATGATTATCCAACATTTAGGCAGCAATTCATTTCTTTTTTGGATCGGGCTCCAAAGGAGGTCCACTTTCTTGGATTTTTAAGATGGCAGAGAGGACAGGTGACACTCTGCTCGCACATGAAGCAAAGCCCAAATTTGTGCGGGACTCACTAAGATAGACCTCAGATCTTAGATGGATTCCTCACATTGGTTCGATAAAAATGACAACTTGTCTAAAGTAAATTTCTACGGGGTTATTGAATTTCTTCAGTTTATCTTGTCATCAAATGAACCCTTACGCACGAAAGCCCAAAAGAAAGAGTCTAAAAAAGGGACTAAACTTGTAAATTATGTAGAAGAAATTGCGGAACCCAAGGAAAATGTTTCTAGGGCCATATCAGTGGCATCAGTCACCAGCTTCAAGGAACAACCACAGTCTGTCATGGGAGCTAAACACAAAAAGATACCTTTTTGCAAAGTCTGCAAACGTAAGGGACATACCACAGACAAATGCTGGTTTGCAGGACAAGCAGATAAGTCCCCAGCTAGCCAGAGGCAGGATCGAAGGACAGAATCCTAGCAGGAACTTAGGATTTCAGATAGGCCTGCTAAACCAAACACTCCAAAGGGACATTACACAGGAAATAAAATATCTCCAAACACTAAAGGCACTCCGAATAAATGGTGTATAGTACATCAGTCTCCATACCACAACACAGAAGATTGTAGAAATATACAGCGTATGAGGCAAGAAATGGAAAATCGACGGGAGGCAACTATACAGCCTTCGGGGGAAGGGGAGCGCGTCCAGCAACACGATCTAGGATAGCATCAACGGTTCAAGAAAACAACGCTTCCATCATTAATCGCCACGTTAAACAAAGTGGAGGTGTTGACTGTACCAGCGAGGATAGGTAACAATCAGTTATCCCTAGACATAGATACGGGGGCCTGTGGCAATGTGATCTCATTAAAGTCGTTCAATGAACTACAGCGGTGATGTCCTCCAAATAAGTGGCCAATAAGACCTACAGACATTCCTCTGTCCGGTGTGTCGGGAATCCAATTAGACATAGCGGGGGTGATAACACTACCACTCCGTTTTTCTAGGTCCAGTAAAGCGTTTTTGGCGGATTTCTACATAGTTAAGGCATTTTCTCTGCCAGTGGACGGGTTACTTGGTCTGACCACTCTAAGGCAGAACAACATTAACGTTCAGCCACGAGATCAAACAATCACGCATAATTGTAAAACATATCAAGCAATGCAAACTTCACATCCATTGTTTACTTCGGGGGTTCGTGTAATAACTGCCTCGACAGGCGCGGAAGAGTCTTTGGCACAGCAGCAATTAGTTATGGAGTCACTCTCTGAAACTCCACCTAGTGGCTCAAAGGACATTTCTGATGAAAGCGGCCAGAACTGGACTCCACCGCCTGCTGTGTTAACTGGTGTACAACGGGCACATAGCCAGGAACTAACTAGAGTCACAGTACGTTGGCCAAATGTGAGTGAAGGAACAGATGTTGTGTCTGAGTGAAAGTTCACGAGTGAAAGGTTTGTCACTTGAGTCTACCTTAAGCACTGTTAGATTAGGTAGTCTCACAGATGTCCTCGTTCTCAGTAGAACTGGTGGGACCCATAACCTTAAGAAAGGGATGTTGTTTAGGTCATTTCCTTGTTTATGACAAAGCGGTTGTCGAAGAGCCATTAGAATTACCAATAGGTAGTGTAACACAGGGTAAATCGGACGAAAAATCGCATATTGTAGATAATGTAGCGTTAATAGCGCCACACGTGAAAGTAGTCGATCATCCTCGAGGCAAAAGTGATGTTTTAGAATTACTCGCCGAGTTCAAGGAAATCATAGCATTACCTGGAGAACCCCGAGGTAAAACAACGTTGACAAATCATCATATTCCACTCAAACCGGAAACTAATCCAATCTACATCCCAACATATAGGCTACCCCACAGCAGAAGAGCGGTAGTCCAGCAGATAGTACAAGACATGGTGGACCAAAAGGTGATCCAACCTTCCTCATCACCATGGAACTAACCTTTATTTTTAGTTCCCAAGAAAGATGGAGGAAGGAGACCAGTCATAGATTTTCGACGAGTCAACCAGGTAACTGTACCAGACAGGTCCCCAATGCCTGTCCTAACTGACTTATGTTGTTATGTTATGTTGTGTTATGTTTTGTTATGTTATGTTGTTGCGTTATGTTATGTTGTGTTATGTTTTGTTAGGTTGTTATGTTATGTTGTTATATTATGTTGTGTTGTGTTATGTTTTGTTATGTTATGTTGCTTGTTATGTTGTGTTATGTTATGTTGTTATATTATGTTGTGTTGTGTTATGTTATTCTAGGTTAGGTCAGATCAGATTCAGAGCCCAGCCACACGTAAAGACAACATGTAGACTCCCTGTATTTTCCTACCCGAGCAATAAAGATACTAGGGCACTTCATCACCTGAGGGCATCGGACCAGAGCAGCTAAGGGAGCGACACCATCCAAACCGTTATACTCCTGCTGTGGCCGCGTCGGTGTAAGTGGCGCCGCGACAACACCATTCACGGACTGTCAAACAACGATTCATTCCTGTCAGGTGTGGTGGAGAGGATGTTGTGTACTGAGGCGGCAATATTCACACACGTACGCACACGCAAGCAAACAAACAAACAAGCAGGCATACATACACACACAAACACACACACATACTAGAAACATACAAAACACTGGAATGTGCCCAGAGAGAGAGAGAGAGAGAGAGAGAACACCAGGTAGATAAACAGTAACTAAAACTGCTACCTTGGTTACCTTTTATCCCTTGATCTCATTACAGGTATAATTTATAAAAGGTTGATAGGTTTTGCACTCACTATACCCTGGGTCAAACGGAAAACCAAACCGCTAGGCTCAAATGCAAAACTTTATTCATGTCATATTTAAATGAAAGAGGCTCACCTGGTCTTCCATTCGTCCCACACTCCGCCAGTAATGTCATTCATAATTAATAGGTTAAATAAATGAGTGTAGACCAGCGGAGCCTTCTACACCTCCTCTATAATGCATCAGCTCCAACCTCGTGTACCAGACGGATAATATTTTAGTTCATGGTTTTACTCTGTGTCTGAATCTGATTTTAATACTTAGATGTCAAGTGAGAGGACCCCGGCGTTATAACAAACTATTTCTTGATTTTCTTTCGTAATTATTTAATGTTAAGGATAAGTTATGAATTATTATTGGAATGAAAAAATTATCCTAAATATTAAAAAAAAAATATCTCTCACTGAACGAAAAAAAAAAGGAATACACTGCATTTTCGACACATCAATATAACCAGAAAGCGAAATTTCAAATCGTGTTTTTTTTTCTCAACAGCCAAATCATGTTGGTTAGGTTAGGTTAGGTTAGGTTAGGATGGATGTATTTTTTCTCTCCACAACTCGGCATCATCCATCAGTAACACCCCTTCCTCATAAACCAATCATCACCATACCCCCCCCCCCCACACACATACACTGCTTGTCTTGGATGTCTCTCTCTCCAGGTACCTTTACGCCCCTCACCTGTCCCCAGCAGATTCATCCCACACACCACCTTCATTCTATTCACCTCCTCGAGCACCCAAGCACCTGTCACTAATAATAACCTCAGTCTCTCTTCTCTATCCATTCTCACAGGTAAATCCAATCACCCTCGAGGTATAATGGCCCTACTTATAACTCAAGGCACGATGCAGGTAACTCCAATTATAATCTTAGTGCCACCGACCACATATAGAAATAATACGTCAGGTTACAGTTCATCCCTGGAAGAGTAAATTAATCTTCCATTTATTCACTGGAAACATTTCAATGGTATTAATGATATAGTTTGAACATAGGGGAAAATATGAAAACAACAGCCATAAGACAATTGCATATGTTAACTATCTGATACCTGACACTACCCAGGTCATTAATGGCTACGACAACTGACCTAAAATCCTTCCTTATATCAAGACGTTGGTTTGTTTCTTTACTTGACCTCAGAGTGACAACCGGATATAGTACATGACCCAGTTTGTATAGTTGTATAGTAGTGTGAAGGTATTGCTTGAGTGATAAAGGTACATTAGAGAAGAGATTATGTAAATTAAGTCACGATAAAGTCAATGTCATTAACGTACTGTTATAAAGATGGCCATTATTTTCTTCCATCACGATATTTAATGATTACTATGCATAACGACAACAAACAACAACAGCACCAACATTAAACCATTTACAAGAACAAATTCACATGGTAATTTTGAACCACCTGATTTAATAGCGCAACACTTTATTTTCACTAATTACCGTTAACTACAGGTAATAAAAATACCTTTGTAGCTATTAACTAATATCTAAATTAATGACAGTACTAAATTATAATTCTCTGGACTTGTTTTTATATTTTGTTTTGTTGAATAAAAGTGGTCAGTCATGTCCAGTACACGTTTTGATCCCCGCTTTCCCGGAGTCGTTCATACACACACACACACACACACACACACACACACACACACACACACACACACACACACACACACACACACATACACACATACACACACACACACACACACATACAAACACACACACACACACACACACACACACACATACATAATAATAATAATAATAATAATAATAATAATAATAATAATAATAATAATAATGGTTGCCCCTCGTGTAACGAGGATGCCCGGTCCTAGGGCCACCTTGGCGTGAATTTGTTTAAGGCGTAGAAGCTGTCGCCAACACAGCAACCACACCCTGAGTTAACGAGCTGCATGACCCAGTGTCAAGGAATAGTCCAAGAAGATCGGACAACTCGCCAACTGCACTGGCTAACCATTACCCCGGAACAGGATCTGCAAATCGATTAAATCCAGGTTCCCAATTACTGCTGGGCAGATAGAGGCAAATGGCGTAAAGAAACTTGCCCATAGTTTCACCCTGCTCGGGGATCGAACCCGGGTCCACTCGCTTGCGAAGCGGGCATGCTGACCACTACACCACACACACACACAAATGCTAAAACTCCACTTGGAAAATTAAAAATTCTTGTCCATTTACTGAATATAATCTTCAACAACATCTAAATGAAGCGAATCTGGAGAGTCTTGATGTAATAAGCAAAACACACACACAGTACTTTGTGTATAAGGTGTATACTCTTCCTTGGACAAACTTCAATACACAAAAGAGAAAAAAAAGTCCTCTAGAAAACCCAGCGTATGATGTATAATATTCTTCCTTGGACAAACTGCAATAAGCAAAAATTCATTCAACATGGCGTGTGTATTTTTACTATTACAATCTTAATTTGAGTTTAGAATTAGTATTATTTTTTTTTTTACTGACAACACCTCAGGATGATTACAGCAGCGAGTCATGTTACAGAACCTTATGTAATCACTCACTGGTATGTAACGTTACGAGCAGACAGACACACACACACACACACACAGAGCCATGATACAGACAGGTAAGTACGAGAGTTAATTAACTTTCTAGGAATCAAATATTACCAGTAGTTCTCTCACCTGGGCCAGACAAGAGCCACAAGCTTTGCACCGCCTGAGTGTAAATATCATCGTCAAATTAAAAGTTAAGAATACGCATGATCAGGTCTTAGTATGGTTGTTGTGGTTGTTGGTGGTAGTTGTTGGTGGTGGTGGTAGTTGTTGTTGAAAGATTGTCGTTGTTGTTTTTGTTTTCATGTTATTATTATTTTATCCATTATCATCATTATTATTTATCACAACCACCTATAAAGACACCACAACACCCATCACACCACACCACCCACCATACCACACCATACCACCCATCCATACCACCCCACCCCACCATACCACCCCACCATACCACACCATACCACCCCACCATACCACCCCACCACACCACACCATACCACCCACCATACCACCCCACCACACCACACCATACCACCCCACCACACCACACCATACCACCCACCATACCACCCCACCCACCACACCACACCATACCACACACCATACCACCCCACCCACTTACAATAATCCGTCAGGACAAAAAATTTCAACCAATCCCAGGAATTTCTCAAGTGTTCCTGTTCGCCGCCACATTGAAACACACATTACATATTTTAATTTACGTGTTTAATTCTACATACTTCACCCTCTCTCACAACTGTAAAGGCTCACTGCTTGACGACTTGTATATTTTAAATTGCTTTTATATTAAATCTCTCTGGAGGAAATGTGTGTGTTTAAGAGTATTTGTTTTGAAGAGACGTGGTGTAATGGCTAACAGAAATAGTTGGAATGTTTACGTTTTTGTTTTGAATATTTTAACTGTTTATCATTTGTTTAATGGCGTCATCCTTTTAGTAATTGGTATAATATTTTTTTTTTTATGTATTTTGTATAAAGAATTACTGATATAATTACAAAAAAACATATTTAAGCTCGTAGTATATTTTAATATAGTGGTGTACTGCGCTTGCTATTGTACACCTTCATATACTTATATACTCACATCCGGAGATACACACATTAATATATTCTCAAACCTACACACACACACACACACACACACACACACACGCAAACGGGATAGTGCCAATGTAAGAGTGCCAATGGAATACTACCGACGGAATAGTGCCAATGATTCCTGTCAGTTTAATTACCCTGACAAATTAGTGTGTCGATCACGGTAATGAGGTGTTTCACGAATATTGGATGAACGTCTGTAGGGGTCTGTCTGTCTGTCTGTCTGTCTGTCTGTATGTCATTCCTCTCTCTCTCTCTCTCTCTCTCTCTCTCTCTCTCTCTCTCTCTCACCATAGTTTAATTTGCAGGAGTCAATAGAGAAAGTCACACTCACTCACCCGAGGTTCTCACCCTGACTCATGTGTATTTATATCCATTTAGGCTGGACCTGTGGAGAGGGGGGGGGGGGGTGTCCTGTGTGGAGTGGGGGGTTTTTGGAGGCTACAGGAGGTGGGGAGGGGATGAGGAGGGAGGAAGGGGCTGGTTCTGGAGGGCTGGGTCTTGGGGTGGTGATCTTGGGGGGCTACATAGGGAGGAGGGATGGAGAGGAGGAAGGGGGGAAGGAGAGAAGGAGGGAAGGAGGGAGGGAGGGAGGAAGGACTGGAGAGGGCTGGGGTATATTCCGGTCAAATTAGAATCTCGTTACCATATAAATGACGCATTACCGGTTGATCAAACACACTCTGAGAAGCGTTTTAACTCTGAGTAGTTTTTACGGTGATAAACAGAGAGAGAGAGAGAGAGAGAGAGAGAGAGAGAGAGAGAGAGAGAGAGAGAGAGAGAGAGAGAGAGAGATACGATTACTTACAAACCTGTGTACCTGCAGCCAAACCTAAATATCCTTTTAAGTGCTAAGTTAGATAATACTACAGTTACTTACGAAATATATTCCTTAAAGTAAAAAGAAAACAGAGAAAAGACAATTAAGTGTTGAGGAAGAAAATCGTGTGACAGCTTTAACACCTTGAGAGGAAAACTCACCTGAACGGACAGGTAACAGAGAATGGAAGGCACTCAGGTAGGTCGCCGTGGTTAGGTTAGGTTAGGTTAGGTTAGGTTAGGTTAGGTTAGGTTGAGTTTGGTTAGGTTAGGTTAGGTTAGGTTAGGATAGGTTAGGCTAGGTTAGATTAGGTTAGGTTACGTTAGGCTAGGTTAGCTTAGGTTAGGTTAAGTTAGGTTAGGTTAGGTTGAGTTTGGTTAGGTGGTCGATTTATTTATTATATTTTTAATGAGTTCAAGGTGGAAGTTCTCCAGGTGTTCACTACATCATGGCGCCGGAACAGAAATATAACATAATTTAACTTTTAGGCCTTGTTTAATCTTAATAAAATCTGACCTGGTCTTAATCTAATCAAATTTGACCTAACCTAATCTGAATGTATTCTAACCTAACCTAACCTACCCTAACCCTCATCTAACCTAAGCTGGCCTAACCTACCCCCTACCCTAATCTAACCTATTCTACCCCCTAATTTAATATAACCTAACCTAACCTAACCTAACCTAACCTAACCCTCATCTAACCTAATCTGGCCTAACCTAACCTAACCTAACCTAACCTAACCTAACCTAACCCTAATCTAACCTAACCTAACCTAACCTAACCTAACCTAACCCTAATCTAACCTAATCTAGCCTAACCTACCTCCTACCCTAATTTAACCTAACCTAACCTAACCCAATCCACGGTTTTAGTAGGGAAATTTGGGGTGTGGCCCGACGAAGGTCCGGAAATTAGTTTGGTGCCATCTCCAGGGCGGCGGTGTGAGGCTGGCTCTCTCTCTCTTTCTCTCTCTCTCTCCTCTCTCTCTCTCTCTCTCTCTCTCTCTCTCTCTCTCTCTCTCTCTCTCTTTATCTGGCTTTGTCTGTGTCTGTCTTTGTGTCTGTATGTCTTTCCTACTCGACAAACAAGAAGAAGTACACACGGAAGTAAACGTACACACGGAAATAGACGTACACAAGGAAGTAGGTGTACACAGGTAATTAAAGGAGAGGTGGACAAACGGATTTTTAACAGGATTATAACATGAATTTAGCCAACGAATTATGGATTAGAAAATGGCGTGTGATGTACTGACAGAGAGAGAGAGAGAGAGAGAGAGAGAGAGAGAGAGAGAGAGAGAGAGAGAGAGAGAGAGAGAGAGAGAGAGAGAGAGAGAGAGCATACTACCTGCCAATTGATATATATCACCACATTAGCTCTGTGGTGGGGGGGGGCGCTGTGGTTGTTGGTGTTATATTGTTGTTGTTGATGGTATTGTTGTTGTTGTTGTTGGAATTGTTGTTGTTGTTGTTGGTATTGTTGTTGTTGTTGTTGTTGGAATTGTTGTTGTTGGAATTGTTGTTGTTGTTGTTGTTGTTGTTGGAATTGTTGTTGTTGTTGTTGGTATTGTTGTTGTTGTTGTTGGTATTGTTGTTGTTGTTGTTGTTGGTATTGTTGTTGTTGTTGTTGGTATTGTTGTTGTTGTTGGAATTGTTGTTGTTGTTGTTGGAATTGTTGTTGTTGTTGTTGGAATTGTTGTTGTTGTTGTTGGAATTGTTGTTGTTGTTGTTGGAATTGTTGTTGTTGGAATTGTTGCTGTTGTTGTTGTTCCTGCTTTTTGTTATTGTTATTTTGGTCGTGTTGTTGTTTTTGTCGTCTATGTTGTTGTTGTTGTTGTTGTGGGTAGCTACCATAACCATTACTCTTTCTAAAGTAGTCTAATACGTGCACCATTGACTCTAATTACTAAAATGTATTATACCACTTAGCATAATACATACTTATCCTTTCATTACAAATAAATATACCAAAAAAAAAAAGCCTAATACAATTCCTTTCACTTTATATTACTCACTATTAACCTCCTTCCCTAAGTAATAATAATAATAATAATAATAATAATAATAATAATAATAATAATAATAATAATAATAATAATAATAAATAAAAATCGAAAATAATCACATAAACCTAAAGCAATATTAAAAAAAACAAGAAATTAATAAAAAAAATGATAAAAAAAATTAAATAAAAATAAAATACTTCGGCTTCAAGCATTTTATTTGAACTGTACCTAATCATATGCTATTGGCTACTGAAATATTACGAGTTATTTATTTTGTAATGTGAAACTGATTATTGATTATATGTATGTAATTATAATTGTAATATATGTATTAATAAGTTTCGTTTACACAGGACGAGTATTTAGAAATGGGAATAATTCATGTGTGTTTGTGTATGGGTTCGTGTTTGTGTATGGGTTCGTGTTTGTGTATGGGTTCGTGTTTGTGTATGGGTTCGTGTTTGTGTATGGGTTCGTGTTTGTGTATGGGTTCGTGTTTGTGTATGGGTTCGTGTTTGTGTATGGGTTCGTGTTTGTGTATGGGTTCGTGTTTGTGTATTCGTGTTTGTGTATGGGTTCGTGTTTGTGTATGGGTACGTGTTTGTGTATGAATTCGTGTTTGTGTATGGATTCGTGTTTGTGTATGGGTTTGATACTGAAGTGGTTCTCTCTTTGTGTTTATGTGTATGTATATCCATAAACATTGTCTGTTAGTGTGTATATGTGTGTATATGTTTGTGTGCTTTTGTCTACTCGAGTCGATATGTGTTTGTGCGTGTAATTTCGTTTTCTGTTTGTTTACTTTCGCGAACTCACAGCCACGTACCATGTTTGCGTCACCATGGTAACTAGGCTCCTCCCCCCCTCCCCCCTCCCTCACTACCCCCCTTCCCCCCCCCCTACCACCACCACCTCTGTTGCACCACATCGATCCCCGCCTGGGTAGTCAAGCACACATACAAACGAAGCTATTTACGTTTCTCAGGTGACACGTCTTGCCTAACCTAACCTAACAGAGAAGGGTGAAGAGAAGAACACTAGAGGAAAAGGAAGATAGAGAGGAACGGAGGGAGAGGGAGACGGAGAGAAGGAGGAGAGGATAAAGAAGCAGACAGTGAGAAGGAGAAGGGAAGAGAAGGGAAGGAGAGAGAGACAGAGAGAGAGAGGAAAAACTAGTGTCACGTCCAACAATCAGTGAATAAAAAAAAATAAAAATAAAAATACAATAAAAATGGAAAATATAAATCTTGAGCGAATGTTTCCAAGTTCTCGTCTCGAATTCTCAAGTCTCCAACACACACACACACACACACACACACACACACACGACAGGGAATGTAAAAGCTCATCTAACAGACTCACTTAAACCATAACGTAAAACGGGCAGCTAAAATGAAGAAGAAATGGCACTGAGACTCTCCTTCTCTCACACAACTTTTGACGTGTTGTGTCGGTACAAGTTAAAGGCAGGAAGAAAAAAAACAACATATATAAACCTTTGAAAATCTCGGCCTTGATGTGTGTGTGTGTGTATGTGTATGTCAGATGTTGTCACCATCGCTTCCACACACATTAGGAATGCCACCAAGAACCTGCCACTTCCTGCTTCTGCCTCAACTTTCGCGGTTTGCATATTTTTCTACAAACTTGGGACGCTTGTGTATCCGTACTATGTGATCCTGGGAGAGACCCTGCCTCGACCTTCCTCTTGAAATATTTACGTTCATCAACTCAGACTTTCCTCCCCAAGGCGACACACACTCTGGCTACCACAGCTCGCCCAACCCGTTGTTTACATGACATGACACAAGTTGCAGGTTGTGATTTCCACCGCCCCCCCCCCCCACACACACACTCCCCCTACCTACCCACACACACTCCCCCTACCTACCCACACACACTCCCCCTACCTACAAACACACACTCCCCCTACCTACACACACACACCCCCTACCTACACACACACACCCCCTACCTACCCACACACACTCCCCCTACCTACACACACACACTCCCCCTACCTACACACACACACTCCCCCTACCTACACACACACACACACACACACACACTCCCCCTACCTACACACACACACTCCCCCTACCTACACACACACACTCCCCCTACCTACACACACACACACTCCCCCTACCTACACACACACACTCCCCCTACCTACACACACACACACCCACTATCAATCTCTCGTAAATTCCTCCGTACCCTTCCTCTCCCTCCCCCCTTCCTCCCCCTCCCCCCTTACACTAACACTCTTTCCCCCTACACACACTCGTCAAAAACTCCCCCCCCTCCCCAACCCCCCCACCCCTCCAAACATAGACTCCAAGACATTTGCAAGTCAACTCACGGCGTCAGCTAAGTGGGCCAGGTGTCACGTAGCCCAGACAGGTAAAGACAGGAATACCTACCTACCTGTCCTTTTTACCTGTCCTTTTACCTGTCCTTTTTACCCGTCTTAGTATTGTGGCCCCACCTGGGTTTTAAACTGATGAAAAAATACTCTTATTCTCATAACATCGTAGAGAATTTGCACTCACCGTGGGCATAAAGGAGGAGGAGGAGGAGGAGGAGGAGGAGGAGGAGGAGGAGGAGGAGGAAAGGAGGAGGAGTAGATAGATAAATAGATAGATAGATAGATAAACAGACAGACAGACAGACAGACAGACAGACAGACACAACAACGTCTAAACACATGAATAAATATACAACTGAATAAATTAATAAACACATTATATAAACAGCTAAATATATCTATCATATACATTAACTATCGTTTTACCTCCGCCTCGTTGTGTCTGTCAAGTGGGTAGGGTGGGTAGGGGTGGGGTGGGATTGGTTGGGGTGGGTGGGTAGGGTGAGTGGAGTGGGTTGGGGTGGGTAGGGTGAGTGGGGTGGGTTGGGGTGGGTGGGTAGGGTGAGTGGGGTGGGTTGGGGGTGGGTGAGTGGGGTGGGTTGGGGTGGGGTGAGTGGGGTAGGGGTGGTGGACAGGTGAGGTGATAAGGTCAGGTGTAAAGGTTGTAATTATGATAAAGGAATTAACCAGAGTGAGTCTACCGCTTCCCTCGCGTGTTAAATAAATCGTCTATAGATTATTTTGGACCCTAATTCCTTTTATTTATGATTGAACGTTTGTCTATCCAAGAAAAAATATCCTTATTAGGGAACGTTGTGGATTGATACGTCTTTGTCTAATTAATTATTATCATTTTTTCTTCACGTGGCACTGCTAATTACCATATAACCTTTGAGGTGTTGACCTGTTGTCCCAGAAGCAAAGAAAACACTGATATATCGTAAACCCATTTGGCATACCATGATCCCAGTCGCTATCAAATCACAGCAGATATATTTTATTTGGATTTTTTATAACAAACGGTATTAAGAAGTATCAGGTGTTTATCTATTTCAACTAAACAAAAAAACAACACCCAAACATAAAAAAAACATAAAATGCGGTCAAGAAACAAAAACAAAAACGAAAAAAACATAAAATGCGTTCAAGAAACTCGATATGCGAAAAAAATAAATATGTATTGGAACTTAACGCCGTAACATTAGTCGGATACATATGTTCTATTGAGCCGGAGCCAAAGCGTTGTTGTCCAATGAATTAATTAGTAATACGACTCATCGCTAATGACCATTTTTCCAATTATTTGATCTCCGGTTGACACACTGGCACTCACCTGATATACTGGCACTCACCTGATATACTGGCACTCACCTGATACACTGGCACTCACCTGATACACTGGCACTCACCTGATATACTGGCACTCACCTGATATACTGACACTCACCTGATATACTGACACTCACCTGATACACTGACACTCACCTGATATACTGGTACTCACCTGATATACTGACACTCACCTGATATACTGACACTCACCTGATATACTGGCACTCACCTGATATACTGACACTCACCTGATACACTGACACTCACCTGATATACTGACACTCACCTGATATACTGGCACTCACCTGATACACTGGCACTCACCTGATACACTGGCACTCACCTGATATGCTGGCACTCACCTGATATACTGGCACTCACCTGACACACTGGCACTCACCTGACACACTAGCACTCACCTGATATACTGACACTCACCTGATACACTGGCACTCACCTGATACACTGGCACTCACCTGATATGCTGGCACTCACCTGATATACTGGCACTCACCTGACACACTGGCACTCACCTGACACACTGGCACTCACCTGACACACTGGCACTCACCTGATATACTGACACTCACCTGATATACTGGCACTCACCTGACACACTGGCACTCACCTGACACACTGGCACTCACCTGATATACTGACACTCACCTGACACACTAGCACTCACCTGACACACTGGCACTCACCTGACACACTGGCACTCACCTGACACACTGGCACTCACCTGACACACTGGCACTCACCTGACACACTGGCACTCACCTGATACACTGGCACTCACCTGACACACTGGCACTCACCTGATATGCTGGCACTCACCTGACACACTGGCACTCACCTGACACACTGGCACTCACCTGACACACTGGCACTCACCTGACACACTGGCACTCACCTGACACTCGGTGGTAATCAAACCGACTTACTGGTTGAATAGTTTTGCAGTAATGAGATTAGTCACGATTTACTGTAGTAATGACGCACCTGACGGGGTTGAAGGGGTGCTCTTACCTGTGTCTAATGAGATGTGTCGCAGCGAGTAATTGAGAGACGATTAGCCACACAGGTAAGCTAGCAGTAGAGCTGATTAATACTGTCATCTGAGTGTGTGTGTGTGTGTGTGATGTGTGGAAGGTGTGACTTTAGTCGAAATTATAATACACACACACACACACACACACACACACACACACACACACACACACACACACACACACAACATATGCACCACACGCACACACACACACACAACATATGCACCACACGCCACCATTTTACAACATTACCCAGAAGAAAGCCAGCCAGGCATTCCACACCGCGAGGCAAAAAACACAATTTGTCTCGTGCCATCTCGCCTGACGCGTGAAACAACAAGGCTTCCGGACACTTACGACCCCAGGGAGAGCCTGAGGGAGAGCCTGAGGGAGAGAGGAAGGGGTGCAGGGAGAGATAAAGGTGAGGGAAAGAGCCATTGATGGAAATTAGAGGTCATGGGAGAAGATGAGGTGAGGGGGTGAGTGGGGGGGTGAGTGGGGTGTGAGGGGATGAGTGGGAGGGTGAGAGGGAGAGAAGGAGGGTGAAGGGTAAGACGAAAAGGAAGGAGAGAGGAAGGGCTGGATAAATAGGGAGGGATAAGAATGGAAGGAGAAAATAGAGTAAAGGAGTGAGATAGCCTGAATGAAAATTAAAGAGAGAGAGAGAAAGAAAGAAAGAATACCGCCAACAAAACAGAAACACAACATACACCAATACTAACATCTTTCCAGGTCTTCAAATGTTATATTATGTCGCAACTCAATCACTCTCCACTCTCTCTACCTTAACACAAACAACACAAAAAAAATATGCGTACTACTTTACCATGAGATACCAATCGATCATCTGAAGTTAAAGAGAGAGAGAGAGAGAGAGAGAGAGAGAGAGAGAGAGAGAGAGAGAGAGAGAGAGAGAGAGAGAGAGAGAGAGAGTTGTGGGCTTGGAACGTCAAATGTAACATGGTATCATTACTCATCTAGATTCCCTAAAGGCTAAGGCCATGTTATATTTTGGTTCTGGGTCCCTGGGAGTACGGTCGATGACATTACAGGCAGGAACTGTGGGCGAGAACAAGACAAGTGACCTTTATTAGTACATTACATTACACTACAATTACAATGTAGTCTTGATTACATTTATTACATAACCTTTGACACTCAGGTAAACGGTGCTGCCTTACGTATTTTTATAAAATTTGGGAATTTTTTTTTATAGGTATTATAGTTCCCCCTCCTTCTTCTTGCCTTTACATCCGTTTTCTATCAGAATTCTTATGACGACTCGTTCCTCTCCAGTGGTCCGTCACACGTTCCAAATATTTCATCATTTATTTAAACTCAAAGCCTCCAGACACGGTCCTCAGTTATGAAACCGAGGCAAACTTTAACCAGGTATCTCTTGGTGTGTTCATTCTTAATGGCAGAGGGATTTAACTTTTTTTTATTGAAGGAGGAGGGGTGGAGGGGGTGGAAGGGGGGTAGAGGGGGGTGGAGGGGGGTGGAGGGGGGGGGGTTGGGGAATATATACCTAAATGGGATTACTTGCAGAATTGGCACCTACGTCTACTTCACCTGTAGATTAGACACTACAGTTTATATCACCTGAAGTTTAACTACCTTAATGCCAATCAAACCCATCCCAGTTAGAGTTAAGGTCGTTAATCTTCAGGATAAATAAGGTAGGGTGCCTAAAATTCAAGTGAAATAAACTGGGGTGTCTAATCATCAGGTGATCCCTTAGATGACTAGGTTTAAGATATAACTAATGATATATTTTTCGTTGAATTTTGAGGAAGTTTGCAATAAATTATCTCCACTACCTCAAGTCCCTCTGGGATATTCTTGAGTAAACTTTCCTTCTGATTACTTCTAAATTTGTTATTAAACGTAAACACACAATGTACACTTTTCTAACACACACACACACACACACACACCTGGGATCCTTTCAACACCTGGTCAACACGTCATGACAGGTAACCTTCAACACTGTACCTCTGACCACACAGTTAAATCTCTCGTCTCTGTCACCCACATCCACATAACTGACCTCTGACCCATAACCTCACATGACTTCAGTATAATAGTTAACACACACACTTAGCCCTTCCAGGATTAAGCCTCAGGTAATCAAATTAATTACCAGGTGTTTTTTTCAGATACATATAACAATATTTATTATTGATTTTTAACTTTTCTATTGATTTTTTTTAATCTCTTTTACCTACAGTTTAGTTATCAATTTCCCAGTATGTTTTAGCAAGAATTTAATTGTTTTTATATATAGTTTAACACTCTAGTACTGTAACTCTGTTTTTATCAATGGTTCGTTTTTTATTGTTAATTTCTTTTTGCATCGGACTGATTGTATTCCCTCATTTTAAGTCGGGTTGTTTTGGTACCGTAGATTGATACACCTGACATTACCTGAAGATAAACTTACTCTTCAGCTCATTTCACCTGTTCCATTGTTGTGTTGTTTCAGATGTTACAATATTACAGTAGTTTATTAGGTACAGATATGTGTAATAATAGTATTTACAAAATATTCTCTGTTGATATGTTCTTGACGCGTTCATTTTTATTTATTAATGTGTGCATGGAAATTATTAATGTTTCAATTGTACACAAAAATTTATATCATGATTTTTATAGATTTTTATTTTTTTGGTGTTTGTTTTTTGTTCACCTGTAAAAATGTACAGTACTGGGTATTTTTTTCTACCCCTTCAGCGCGGTAGTCGTAGTTGTAGTTTTAGTTGTTGTAGTCGTAGTAGTTGTTGTTGTCGTAAGCATAATATTAGTTGTTGCTGCTGTCGTCATCGTGGCCGCAGTCGTAGCCGTCATAGAAGTAATAATCTTAGTCAATGTTGTAGTCGTGGTCGTAGTCGTAGCAGAAGTCGTCACAGTAGTCGTATAAGCCACCTACCTCACCAACACATAATCCGACTGGCAAGGAGAGAGCGGCTTTGTCTCCACTCAACACTCATTACGACTAATTGCGACTCTGTTACGACACACAAAACCCGCTGCTTCACAAGACACCCGCGAGAAGTGTGTTTGGACCAAAGTAATGATTTGCAAGTTGAAAATGGCCTACATCCTGGTACTGTGTTTACATGTGATATTTACAGCACCATGATACACTTTGTGGGAAAGACAGATTCGTGGTGTGGGTAGATGATTGTGTATGCATGAAACGGTTGTGAGTCACGCCGCGGGAACTAGTCTAAAAAGTGTTTGATCTAATCTGCCTTCTCTATTATGTTCAGACTCCTCATTCTGACAGACACACACACACACGCCCCGTAACAAAAGCAAAAGTAATTTGTATATCAAAGGGAAAAGACTCACTTCAACGTCAGGCTACAGAAGAACTCGAATGCTTTCTTTTGTAAAACGTCAATAGGTGAAAGTTTGTACTGGTGCCGACACAAGAAAGGCTAATATAACACAGTCCCTCTCACCAGGTAACATGATACACTCACGCACTCTAACACGGAAAGTAATTTGTGTATGAAGATGGAGACACAACCTTTAGAGCCGACCCTGGGAAATGTAAAATACCTAAGTGTGGGTTACTGAGACACAAACACACACACACACACACACACACACACACACACACACACACAATCCTCATCAAATATCCCTCGTACTAACATAATCTCCCGAGTTTATGAGTTAACTTCTTTCTCTACCTGAGGACATGAGAACGTGACCTTACTGACTTACAACTACTAAAGTGATTATAATGTTCATGGTGTTTACATAGGGTCTTGTGGAGTGGATGTGTTATTGTTATCATTTTGTAATTCTGTGTTTGTTTATGTACCTGTACTTGCATCTTTACCTGTAATTGTATCTGTACCTGTCCTTGTACCTGTCTTTGAACCTGCTCTCATGCCTGTGCCTACACCTTTAATTATACCGTCGTTTCTAAACTGATATATAATTAAAATGAACGAAATGATTCTGAAACTCAAGGAGAAGGACCCACTTTGACTCCCTTGGTGAAGAAGGAAAAACCAGAGGTACTCGTGGGCCCGTCTGAGGGTGAGACTCCCAGCTAAAGCAGAGCCTCAAGCAAGCAGCAGCAGTAGCCAGGCACCTAATCTTATCTTATCTTATCTAATTTAATTTAATTTACCCTACCCTAACCTAAACTATCCTAATTTAACTTATCTTAACCAACCCTAGTCTAACTTAACCTCCCTTAACTAATCCTATCCTAACCTAACCTAAATTACCCTAACCTAACATTAAACTATCCAAATTTAACTTATCTTAACCAACCATAGTCTAACTTAACCTCCCTTAACTAATCCTATCCTAATCTAACCTCCCCCAACCTAGCCTAACCCTCATTCACTCAACAAACCCAAATTATTCACTCAACAAACCCGGTTAACTCGCTATACGAACCTTTAAATAATACACAAGGCAGCTACAGGCAGAGATTTGAGTCATCACGTTAATGTCAAGACAAGAGGGAAGGTAAAGTTAGGCGCCCCGACTGATCCTCACGTGTCAAGGGGCCAAGTTTTACCCTCTGTCTTTTGATGTTACGATCCCAAAACTTCTCAACAAAAATGAATGATGTTTGAATATAAACCCTAGAGGGGAGGAGGTGGGAGGTGAAGGCTGGTGATGGTGAAAGGGATAGTGAAGGTGGAGGATAGGCTGGTAATGTTGGAGGATGTTGGTGAAAGGGATGGTGAGGGTGGAGGATAGGCTGGTGATGGTGGAGGATGTTGGTGAAAGGGATGGTGAGGGTGGAGGATAGGCTGGTAATGTTGGAGGATGATGGTGTTTGTGATGGTGATAATGATGATGATGCTATTACTAGTTTGACAATGAGAGTGGAAGTAAAGAAAAGAGAGAGAGAGAGAGAGAGAGAGAGAGAGAGAGAGAGAGAGAGAGAGAGAGAGAGAGAGAGACTAACCCTAGAGGCATGGTCAGGTAGAGGCCAGGTAAAGGGAAACGGGAAGAATACTAACAAGTACAAATACCAAGACGGTACAGAGAGAGAGAGAGAGAGAGAGAGAGAGAGAGAGAGAGAGAGAGAGAGGACCTACTCAGAAGACGAGTGGGCAGGAAAAATTATAATGAATGCTAATTAAAAGAGAGAGAGAGAGAGAGAGAGAGAGAGAGAGAGAGAGAGAGAGAGAGAGAGAGAGAGAGAGAGAGAGAGAGAGAGAGAGAGAGAGCCCGGCAGGTAGTGAGGCTCAGGTACACACCAGGTAGGGCAGGTGAAAGGAACGAGCTGAATGCTAATGCGCAATATATATATATATATATATATATATATAAATATATATATATATAAATACATATATATATAAATATATATATATATATATATATATAGAGAGAGAGAGAGAGAGAGAGAGAGAGAGAGAGAGAGAGAGAGAGAGAGAGAGAGAGAGAGAGAGAGAGAGAGAGCCGAGGGGAACAACATAAGGCAGAGGGAAGGGAGAAGGGGAAAAAAGAGGAAGAAAGGGGAGAGACGGGAGAGGGAAAGGGAAGAAAGGGGAGAGAAGAGAGAGGGAAGAAAGAAGGAAGAGAGAAGAGAGAATGAAAAAAAAGGGAAAAGAGGGGAGTGAATTGAGAATCGAACGGGAGAAGAGGAAACAGACAAATGGGAGGAGATAGAGAGGAGAGGAAAGACAGAAAGACAGGCAGAGAGGTAGAAGAAAAACAACAACATCGAGACAGTAAGAGAGATTCCTACCCTGATGAAGTAGACAAGACGGTTAAGGTTTAAGTCACCCTGAGGGCCCGAGCCATACGGTTGTCTACCGGCCTTCGTCTTACACCAGCAGGAGGGAGGGAGGTGAGGGAGGTGAGGGAGGTGAGGGAGGTGTGGGAGGGGGGTGAGGGAGGAAGGGAGGAAGGGAGGTGAGGGAGGTAATATCAGTTCCTACTCAGATATCTCTTATGTTAGTCAGACCCGTCAACAAACACTCCCTCTGGTCTCGTTCTTCTATTCTTTATTCCGTTTTCCTTTCCCTTTCGCTTTTCCCTTTTCGTCTCTCTCTATATCTCTCACTTTCTCTGTCTGTGTATCAATCTTTCTCTCTCTCTCTCTCTCTCTCTCTCTCTCTCTCTCTCTCTCTCTCTCTCTCTCTCTCAGACTTCATAACATCCTCCACCAGCCAGCCCACAGAAGCCTTCCCCTTCGACAACTCTGTTAAAACTTGGAAGGATAATTGGTAACCTGAGACTTCTTGTGGCGGCCCAAACCCCACCTCCCCCCACCCATATATAGTCTTAACCTAACCTAACCTAACCTAACCTAACCTAACCTAGCCTAACCTAACCTAACCTAACCTAACCTACTGTATGTATTATATTCTTAACCTAGCCTAACCTAACCTCCCCCCACCCATATATAGTCTTAACCTAACCTAACCTAACCTAACCTAACCTAACCTAACCTAACCTAACCTCCCCCCACCCATATTAGTCTTAACCTAACCTAACCTAACCTAACCTAACCTAACCTAACCTACTGTATGTATTATATTCTTAACCTAGCCTAACCTAACCTAACCTAACCTTACCTATATATATTAATAAAATTCGATGATAATGAGTTTTTTTCCAGTGGCATGTTTATTTAATGTTTATAGTCAGGTCAGAATATTTATATATTTTTTGTTACGTCTTTAAATACAAACCAAGATGAAGATGTTTATAGTGAGGTAAGAATGTTTATTAATGTTTATTACGTCTTTTAAACATAAGCCAAAATGCAGATATAAACAAAAGTACCAATTTGTTTCTCTCTGACAAATTCCACGAGTGTTTACATGGATCAGCTGACTACACACCCCACCTCTCACATAACATAAACAGTAAACAATAACAACCAATGGTGCTAACTAGTCTAAGTGGTTTGTATATAATTCTAGCTATGCCATTTAATACACTGTGACCTGATAGAAATAATCTCAGTTTTTTTTGGAGTTTTCATTCTTATATAGTCATATTATTACTGTGATATTTGGTAAAAGTTCTTTCTCTCTACTATTATCCATCTCTCTATTATACACCTCTGTTTATCAATCTTTCTCTCATTCTCTCTAATTCACCCTTGTTTTTCTTATCTTCTTCGTCCTATTCAATTCTCAAGTACGTATTTTTTCTCTCGTCTTATCTTGATCCATGAAAGCCACAATTCATTTTTTCTTTCTTATATTTTTTACTTACATTCATACATTCCTGTCTGAAGCGTCTCCCCCCTCCCTCCCTTCTCTCTCTCTCTCTCTGTTTGCTTTTCTTTAACAACTTCTCTTCTTTTAGTTAGTCTCTGAGTCATAAATCCATCTCTCGTATGTTTCAACACGTAATTTTTCAAAACATTCTTCTAATCTTTCCTTTCCTCCCTCTTTTATTTACACTTTCCCTCTCACACTTTTATCCTCACTATTTATCCACCCATCTACATTTTTTCTACTTTCTTATTCACCTTTTTATTCTCTCTCTTTCAGATTTTCATTGTATTCATTCTTCTTCAATACGACATAATGTTTGTTGAAATAAATTATTATACTTTAAATAAATGCTAAGTCTCTTTTATGTGCTTTAATGTTTTCTGAATTACTGTATTTTATTTAACAACAACAATAAATAAATCACCAGCAGGAACTAAATCACCAACAACAACTAAATCACCAACAGCAACTAAATCACCAACAATAATATTTATATACATCATCTTATACATATTCTCCCTTATGTATTGTATACCATATAAACACACACACATACACACACATACACACACATACACACACACACATACACACACACACATACATACACACACATACACACACAAACACACACACACTTCTTCCATTCCACATTTTTTTTTCACATGACAAAACAAACACACGTATATATTTTTTACAGTATATGTCCAGTTATCAGCAGCGTAGTCAAGCATAAACCAGCTGGATGATGAGGGAGGGAGGGGGGGGGGGGAGGAAGGAGGGGGGTGAGGGAGGGAGGGGGGGAGGGAGGGAAGGAGGGGTGAGGGAGGGTAGGGAGGGAAGGTCACAAAAAAAAAATATATATCCTGTCCCTCAATTTTGTGTTAATATATATAGCCACAATGTCAGCTGTCATTGGCATATGACACTGAATATTCATAATATAACGAGCGGCTGGTAGAATATATTATTGACGATTAATGTTTATTTTTTAGGGGGGGTAGGGAGGGTGTGGGGAGAGGGAGAGGGAGAGGGAGGTGGAGAGGGAGGTGGAGAGGGAGGTGGAGAGGGATATATTACCCCAGGAATGGGTAATTAACACAGGGAGGTGGAGAGGGAGGTGGAGAGGGATATATTACCCCAGGAATGGGTAATTAACACACAGTTATAACAAGGTGTATAATAAAAAAAAAAAAACACAGGTAGAGTCTGTTTGGTTGCTTGTTAGTGTCGTGGAGGTGAGGTCAATTTTCTGTGTTTTTTTTTTTTGTGTGTGTTTTTATATAAAGGTATTGACTGTTTCTGTATGTCGCTTATGATGGTGTGAATAATAATGTGGGATTTCACTTTATGTCTAATTGTCACTTTCTTTCTTTTTTTATCTGTCTGTGTTTATTCTCTGTTTTTTTTTTAAATTATTTAACGTTGTTTGTTGGAATTTTCCTTTGGGTGAGAGAGAGAGAGAGAGAGAGAGAGAGAGAGAGAGAGAGAGAGAGAGAGAGAGAGAGAGAGAGAGAGAGAGAGAGAGAGAGAGAGAGAGAGAGAGAGCATATTCTGTCGATCAAAGAAAATTCTCTCACTTGCATCACCACCACTACCACCACCACCACCATCACCACCATCACCACCATCACCACCACCATCACCACCATCACCACCACCACCACCACCACCACCACCATCTACTCCCATTGCTATAAACATTTCTCTCATAACCTGCAATAAACATCGAGACTCGCATAATCCACTCACCCCTCACGCTATAAATAAACACAAATGATAAATATAAAACCCATTTATTGTTCTGGTTCCGCTGTTGGACGCCAAAGAAAACCTACATCTGGTTAAAAACTGCTATACACTCTCTCATTTACCTTCACTCAACACTCTTTTAGTTCAGGTGAAATGGTCGTATTTACCTCAGTGATTTTATATATGTGGGGTGGTGTTATGTGAAGATTAGCCCCCCTAGTTTATTTCATTTTAAGATTAATCAGTCTAATAGTAATGTAATTTAATGTTTTTTTTTAGTTATATCTGGTCTAATATAATATAACATAGATTTACATAACCTCATCAATTATAACCTAACCTAACCTAACCTAACCCAATGCTAACCTAATCCAACACTAATCATGACCTAACTATACTTAATCCAATCCTAACCTAACACTAACCTAACCTAACACTAACCTAACCTAACACTAACCTAACACTAACCTAACCCAACACTAACCTAACCCAACACTAACCTAACACTAACCTAACCTAACACTAACCTAACCCAACACTAACCTAACACTAACCTAACCTAACACTAACCTAACTTAACCTAACACTAACCTAACCTAACACTAACCTAACCTAACCCCTCCCTCAGGTAACATTAAGGTATTTTATCATCAGGTGAACTAAGCTTGCGGGGTGGGGGTGGGGGGGGGGAGAGGGGAGAGACTGCAAATCATCAAAAAGTTTCATAAAATATTGTTCCTCTTTCCTCCTCCACTGTGTCGTATTTACTCCCTTGGCTAAACTAATTACCCTCACTTGGGGTCCGACGATTCTTATGGGTTGTGAACGATGTGAACGTCCTTTGTGAGTGAACGTTTGTGAATGTAACAAAATGGTCGAGTCAAGGTGAATGAGAATGATGTTCAATAAATGGTGTCTGGGCATTTGTTAATGAGTTGTTTATTCTGCCTTAATGAAATGTTAATAGTTACCTGTGCTAATGAACAACCTGTGCTAGTAGACACCTGTGCTTAGATACCCGTGCTAATAGACACCTGTGCTAGTAGACACCTGTGCTAAAAGACACCTGTGCTAATAGACACCTGTGCTAGTAGACACATGTGCTAGTAGACATCTTTGCTAATAGACACCTGTTCTAATAGTCACCTGTGCTAAAAGACACCTGTGCTAATAGACACCTGTGCTAGTAGACACATGTGCTAAAAACACCTGTGCTAACAGACACCTGTGGTGATAGACATCTGTGCTAATAAGACATTTGTGGTAGTAGACACCTGTGCTATAAGATACCTTTGCTAATAGGCACCTGTTCTAATAGTCACCTGTGCTATTACACACCTGTTCAAATATTTACCTGTGCTAGTAGACACCTAACTAACGAATTTAAAGGGCGTTTGTTTATGAAGAAAATGGTAAGCAATTTTATGCCCTAAGATCGTTACGGTAATTCGTGACAGGTAAAACGCAGGTAAATACGAAAGAGTCAAGGTAAATTCAATGCGTGAGTGAGTGAGTGAGTGAGCTAGTGAGTGAGTGGTTCAGTAGGCAAGCTACACACACACACACACACCCACCCACACCCACTAACGCCCCACACCCACCCAGCACCTCCCACACCCTCCCACCACCCACCCATACCCACCCAGCACCTCCCACACCCACCCAGCACCTCCCACACCCACCCAGACCCACCCAGCACCTCCCACACCCACCCAGCACCTCCCACACACCCCAGCACCCTCCCACACCCACCCAGCACCCCCCAGCACCATCCTAAACCCACCCAGCACCCCCACACCCACCCAGCACCCCCCACATCCACCCAGCACCCCCCACATCCACCCAGCACCCCCCACACCCACCCAGCACCCTCCCACACCCACCCAGCACCCCCCACACCCACCCAGCACCTCCCACACCCACCCAGCACCTCCCACACCCACCCAGCACCCCCCACACCCACCCAGCACCCCCCACACCGCACCCCACACCCACCCAGCACCTCCCACACCCACCCAGCACCCTCCACACCCACCCAGCACCCTCCCACACCCACTCAGCACCCCCACACCCACTCAGCACCCCCCACACCCACCCACACCCACCCAGCACCTCCCACACCCACCCAGCACCCTCCACACCCACCCAGCACCCTCCCACACCCACTCAGCACCCCCACACCCACCCAGCACCCCCCACACCCACCCAGCACCCCCACACCCACCCAAAAGAATTACATACAGACAAAGCAATTATGTACTCCTCACCTCTTGCATATGCAGTACATTTGAGAGCTGATGATGTAGTTGCCACTCAAAACTCCGTAAAAATAATGACCCCAGTTAAGCAATTATTTGTATGATTAATTAGTATCGGGTCTAAGCCTAGAATAAAAAAAACTCATTTACAAAACACAGTTGCCAGGATAATGCTCTCTAATGAATACTAATCACAAGGGTTATTAATGTGTTCAATTTCGGTAAAAAAAAAAAAACACTACTCTAATTGCAAATATACCAATCGAATCCATTTTAATTACCTTGTGTGTGTGTGTGTGTTTGTGTGTGAGATAATTGACTGCCAAATCAGCTAGTTTATTTTTTTTTTTGGTCTATATGTAAGTATAAGTGTGTGTGTAAGTATAAATGTAAATGTAAGTTTAAGTGTAAGTGGAGTATAAGTGTAAGTGGATGAATAATAAAGAGACGCTTGGTGTGTGTGTAAGAGAGAGAGAGAGAGAGAGAGAGAGAGAGAGAGAGAGAGAGAGAGAGAGGGGGGGGGGCAGCGTCAAGCCTTGGGGAACACCGTATGAAGAATGATGTTTATTGTATCACCAAACGCAGTAAATAATTCACTCTGCTCACACAATCTAGTTAACTGACATCCTATACTGCTTTATTGACGAATGAAACTGATTCATTCATAAAACTGCAACTGTTGATTCAGAGGTTTTACAAATACATACAAACGTTGCATCTATTGATTCTAGTTCACTTATTCATTTATTTAAAAACAGAACTTTTTCATTCAGTTGTATAGGCGTTATTTCCGACTTGTGACACTACACTGATTCACTGAGAAAGTGCAATGAACCATACGAAACCTTACAGTGAATCATGCGTAACCTTCCACCTAGTTAATTGAATCATTCGAATCCGTACACATTGAATCATTTGAAACCTTACACTGAGTTAATAGAGTCATTCGAATCCACATACTGAACCATTCGAAACCTTTCACTGAATCATTCGAAACCTTCCACCGAGTCAATTGAGTCATTCAAATCCACCACCTTACACTGAATCATTCGAGACCTTCCACTCAGTCAATAGAGTCATTCGAAACCTACACATTGAATCATTTGACTCATTCGAAACCATAGAAAGACTCATTAGAATACAGATGGCCCATAGAAGACGGAATCATCCACTGAAATATGATCCATAGTACAGTTTCTCTCATCAACCACCACAGTCTTTATATACCTAACCTAACCTAACCTAACCTAACCGAACCGAACCTAACCGAACCTAACCTAACCGAACCGAACCTAACCGAACCGAACCTAACCGAACCTAACCTAACCGAACCGAACCTAACCGAACCTAACCGAACCTAACCGAAGCGAACCTAACCTAACCTAACCGAACCTAACCAAACTTAACGGAACCTAACCGAACCGAACCTAACCGAACCGAACCGAACCTAACCAAACCTAACCGAACCGAATCGAACCTAACCGAACCGAACCTAACCGAACCGAACCTAACCGAACCTAACCGAACCTAACCTAACTTTATCCAGATTTTCCCTCTTGCTCTCAATTTTTTGTGTTTTTTTGGTGCAATAGATCAAAGAATCAGGCCACGAGGGGAAGTTGACTAGTACTTAATAGTAACTGAGGTACAAAGGTAAAACTCAAATAGTCGCCTGTTTGCCCTCCAGGGTATCTCTCCAACTTTGTGTTTGTATACAACAAGCAGAGAAAATGTCCGGAGATTACTCGTACATATTTCAGGTTATGGCGGTAAACACACACAGATACACACACACAGGGACACACACAGAAGGACACACACACACAGATACACAGGGACACACACACACACACACACACACTCAAGGACACATATAGATATACATAACCACAGGCAGACATACACACACACATACACATAATTAAGGTCGTATATGTGTTTGTAATAGCCAGGAGGTAGTTACCGAGTTTAGAGTAAGTTAGGACGAATAACAAGACGGATGTAAACTAAACCTGAATTACGGTAATTGGTCAACATTCACTGTTCTATTGAGGTGTTACCATATTTTGTTCACTGATTATTTATGATAATTAATCCTAATATAATAACATTCTAAATACGATTAATTATTACGTTTGTGTTATTATTATTCCAGTAAATTTAATCCATGTATAGTAAAATGAATTCAATCAAATTTACGGTATTTTCTTTTACTTTGATGCTTGAACCAAACTTTAATCAGGTTAGGTTAGGTTAGATTAGGTTAGGTTAGGTTAGTAAGGTTAGTAAGGTTAGATTAGGTTAAGTCAGATGAAGTTATATACTATGTCACTTCCCAGTTTACCAACAACGGTATATCAGTCCTCACCACCACCCCCACCCCACCACTACACCCCACCACCACCAATACACCCCACCACTACACCCCACCACCACCACCACCACCACCACTACACCCCACCACCACCACCACCACCACCACCACTACACCCCACCACCACCACCACCACATCCCACACATCATTCCCATCACCTCAATATTTCTCTATTTCTTCCTCTCAACACCACATTCACCCGACATATCACCTCTGAGTACCTCTTTCCTGTCCCTACCATCACATTCCTTGTATCCAGAGTCCATATTTCACACTCATATAACGCCATCATGTCAACAAGTCACCTTCAGATATATCACCATCATTGTTTTCTTTTGTTTATGTCTGTATTTCTCAGTCTGTTGTTTTATTTCTATTTAGCTTTTGTTATTTTTGTGGTTTAGTCTGTTTATCATTGGTTTTTGTTTAGTGACATATGCGACTGTCGGATATCTAGTGCAGTAGTTCTCTTTGTGTCTGTATACAAGGAAATATTTATCTGTCTCTTTCTCTCTCCCTATATCTCTCTTTCTCTTTCTCTCTCTCTGTCTCTCTTTGTATATATGAGACAGACAGACAGACAGACACACAGACAGAGAGAGCCAACAAAACACGTACCCAACATTACATTCAATTCTCATAACCTTTATTTGGAATAAATCTTTCCGCAGGAGTTCCGGTTAAATTACGATTGAATATTAATATACATTTGTGAATTATCATGCACGAACTGAACCACCATTAAATATATCTCTCTCAAAAAAAAAAATATATATATAGAGAGCCAGGAACGATATATATCTCTCTCACACACACACACACACACACACACACACACGCACGAAAATTTGGTCACTCAAAAAGAAAGAAATGTAAGAAGATTTAAAATGAGGAGGAAAAAAAAAACAGAAAAAATACAAACTCAAGTACACATTTTAAAACACAGATAAACAGACAGGCGGACCCAAACCCATCACATTACCAGAGAAAAACAACAAAAAACAGAGAGAGAGAGAGAGAGAGAGAGAGAGAGAGAGAGAGAGAGAGAGAGTCCTTCATCTCTTGCACTCATTTTCCTGTGTGGTGTTTTAAGAGAATAAATCGTCTCAGAGTGGAGCACTAAGGAGAAGACCGCCACTTTTAAGGCGCCTCCCCAAGATTTTTCTCTCAGGTTGGCGACACTTGTTTTACCTGGAGTGAGTTCTCTTTGATGTTGGAAGGGGGATGTTGCCACCCTGCCATCCTCTCTCTTTCGCTGCCACCCTGCCACCCTGATCTTTCGCTGCCACCCTGCCATCCTCTCTCTTTCGCTGCCACCCTGCCACCCCGATCTTTCGCTGCCACCCTGCTATCCTCTCTCTTTCGCTGCCACCCTCCCTATCACCTTGCCACCCACCCTATCACCCTGCCACCCTTCCTATAACCATGCCACCCTCCCTATCACCCTGCCACCCATCCTATCACCCTGCCACCCACCCTATCACCCTGCCACCCACCCTATCACCCTGCCACCCTCCCTATCACCCTGCCACCCACCCTATCACCCTGCCACCCACCCTATCACCCTGCCACCCACCCTATCACCCTGCCACCCTCCCTATCACCCTGCCACCCTCCCTCCCTGATGTTGTTATTCCTCTCCACTGAATCACAACAACCTCCTGTGATCATCGTGACAGTATTTTTTTAATTATCCTGTACTATTTCTATACCCCTCTGTGTCTGTCTGTCTCACTCTCTCTCTCTCTTTCTCTCTCTCTCTCAACTTTTTTCTTTCCGTTTCTCTTCATCTCTCCTAAATTTCTTTCTTTCTTTGTCTCTCTCTCTCCTACGATATTTTCTGTTTATTACAATACCTATTTAATTATCACGTATTCTCCCCCTATTTCTCTTTTTCTCTCTCTGACGCCTTGATTCTTCCTGGGATTATCTCATATTCTCTCTCATGTCTCTCTCTCTCTCTCTCTCTCTCTCTCTCTCTCTCTCTCTCTCTCTCTCTCTTCCACTCTTTCACTCTCATCTCGTTATTCCTGTTCACTGAGCCATTACGTCTTCCTCTGATTATAACAAATCTTTATTATGATGTATTGTCTCTCTCTGTCTCTCTCTCTCTCTCTCTCTCTCTTTTCTTTCTTTATCTTTGTTTCTGTTTCTTTCTTTCTTTCTTTCTTTCTCTCTTTTTTCTGTTAGATTTAGATTAGGTTAGGTTAGGTTAGGTTAGGCTAGGTTAGATTAGGTTAGGTTAGGTTAGGTTAGGTTAGATTAGATTAGGTTAGGTTAGGTTAGGTTAGGTTAGATTAGGTTAGGTTAGGTTAGGTTAGGTTAGGTTATGTTAGGTTAGGTTAGGTTAGGTTAGGTTAGGTTAGGTTAGGTTAGGTTAGGTTAGATTAGATTAGATTAGGTTAGGTTAGGTTAGGTTAGGTTAGGTTAGGTTAGCGTCATAGAGGCGTCACTAACACAAGCATGAGATACTTTAAACCATAATTAATCCTTCTCTACCACACCCCTCCCACACACTCCCCACCACCCCCCAACACTCCTTCACCCTCCACCACACCCCTACACTCCTTCACCCTCCACCAACCCCTACACTCCTTCACCCTCCACCACCCCCTACACTCCTTCACCCTCCACCACCCCCCTACACTCCTTCACCCTCCACCACCCCCTACACTCCTTCACCCTCCACCACCTCCTACACTCCTTCACCCTCCACCACCCCCTACACTCCTTCACCCTCCACCGCCCCCCAACACTCCTTCACCCTCCACCACCCCCTACACTCCTTCACCCTCCACCACCTCCTACACTCCTTCACCCTCCACCACCTCCTACACTCCTTCACCCTCCACCACCTCCTACACTCCTTCACCCTCCACCGCCCCCCAACACTCCTTCACCCTCCACCACCCCCTACACTCCTTCACCCTCCACCACCTCCTACACTCCTTCACCCTCCACCACCCCCTACACTCCTTCACCCTCCACCACCCCTACACTCCTTCATCCTCCACCACCCCCTACACTCCTTCACCCTCCACCACCCCTACACTCCTTCACCCTCCACCACCCCCTACACTCCTTCACCCTCCACCACCTCCTACACTCCTTCACCCTCCACCACCCCCTACACTCCTTCACCCTCCACCACCCCCAACACCCTTCACCCTCCACCACCCCCTACACTCCTTCACCCTCCACCACCTCCTACACCCCTTCACCCTCCACCACCTCCTACACTCCTTCACCCTCCACCACCCCCAACACTCCTTCACCCTCCACCACCCCCTACACTCCTTCACCCTACACCACCCCCTACACTCCTTCACCCTCCACCACCCCCTACACTCCTTCACCGTCCACCACCCCTACACTCCTTCACCCTCCACCACCCCCTACACTCCTTCACCCTCCACCACCCCCTACACTCCTTCACCCTCCACCACCCCCCAACACTCCTTCACCCTCCACCACCCCCTACACTCCTTCACCCTCCACCACCCCCTACACTCCTTCACCCTCCACCACCCCCTACACTCCTTCACCCTCCACCACCTCCAACACTCCTTCACCCCACCACCCCCTACACTCCTTCACCCTCCACCACCCCCTACACTCCTTCACCCTCCACCACCCCCTACACTCCTTCACCCTCCACCACCTCCTACACTCCTTCACCCTCCACCACCCCCTACACTCCTTCACCCTCCACCACCCCCTACACCCTTCACCCTCCACCACCCCCAACACCCCTTCACCCTCCACCACCCCCTACACTCCTTCACCCTCCACCACCCCTACACTCCTTCACCCTCCACCACCCCCTACACTCCTTCACCCTCCACCACCCCCAACACTCCTTCACCCTCCACCACCCTCTACACTCCTTCACCCTACACCACCCCCCAACACTCCTTCACCCTCCACCACCCTCTACACTCCTTCACCCTCCACCACCTCCTACACCCCTTCACCCTCCACCACCCCCTACACTCCTTCACCCTCCACCACCCCCAACACTCCTTCACCCTCCACCACCCCCTACACTCCTTCACCCTCCACCACCCCCTACACTCCTTCACCCTCCACCACCCCCTACACTCCTTCACCCTCCACCACCCCCTACACTCCTTCACCCTCCACCACCCCCTACACTCCTTCACCCTCCACCACCCCCTACACTCCTTCACCCTCCACCACCCCCTACACTCCTTCACCCTCCACCACCCCTACACTCCTTCACCCTCCACCACCCCCAACACTCCTTCACCCTCCACCACCCCCTACACTCCTTCACCCTCCACCACCCTCTACACTCCTTCACCCTACACCACCCCCAACACTCCTTCACCCTCCACCACCCCCTACACTCCTTCACCCTCCACCACCCCCTACACTCCTTCACCCTCCACCACCCCCTACACTCCTTCACCCTCCACCACCCCCAACACTCCTTCACCCTCCACCACCCCCTACACTCCTTCACCCTCCACCACCCTCTACACTCCTTCACCCTACACCACCCCCAACACTCCTTCACCCTCCACCACCCCCTACACTCCTTCACCCTCCACCACCCCCTACACTCCTTCACCCTACACCACCCCCAACACTCCTTCAACCTCCACCACCCCCAACACTCCTTCAACCCTCCACCACCCCCCAACACTCCTTCACCCTCCACCACCCCCTACACTCCTTCACCCTCCACCACCCCCTACACTCCTTCACCCTCCACCACCCCCTACACTCCTTCACCGTCCACCACCCCTACACTCCTTCACCCTCCACCACCCCCTACACTCCTTCACCCTCCACCACCCCCAACACTCCTTCACCCTCCACCACCCCCTACACTCCTTCACCTACCACCATCAAAAAAAAAATACAAAAATAACAAACTATAAACCAAGCCAGACATCAGTGTTAATTAAACATTCCCTAGAACATTTTGGGGTAAAGTTACATCTCCTGTCATATACCTTCCATCAGTTCTAAGTCATCTAGTAAAAAAAAGAAAAAAAAGTAAAAAAAAGGTCTTAAGTCTCTGGCCAGCGGACGACTTGGTAAAGAGAGTTGAGAGAAAACGACACTGACCCCCTCTCTCTCTGGGTCGAGTGAGTCTTAAATAACATTAAAAATATCATGTTTTATTCATCGTCATAGTTAGGTTAGGTTAGGTTAGGTTAGGTTAGGTTAGGTTAGGTTAGGTTCGGTTAGGTTAGGTTAGGTTAGGTTAGGTTAGGTTAGGTTAGCTTAGGATAGGTTAGGTTAGGTTAGGTTAGGATAAGTTTGGTTAGGTTAGGTTAGGATAAGTTAGGTTAGCTTAGGTTAGAAGGCTATAAGGAGTATTAATTCCTCGTATTCTCCTTAAAATACTAATCCAGTTGGGTGTGTGTGTGTGTGTGTGTGTGTGTGTGTGTGTGTGTGTGTGTGTGTGTGTGTGTGTGTGTGTACCAACTCGACCCTCCCTGCCACGCCAGCAGTATGTGGTCACCCTCGTCAGGAAGCGGCGTCCTAGAGGGAAGAAAGCCTCTCACTACCCCAGCAGGAAGGAGCTCATTCCCGGCGTGTGTGAGGGACATAACCAGGCAGTCAAGGACCTCTAGAACATCCTCACTACAAAGGGCCTGGAACCTACCTCAGGATAATGAGAACCTGGAGGTGGGAGGTGACAGCTTCTCCAGGCGTCTCTCTCTCTCTCTCTCTCTCTCTCTCTCTCTCTCTCTCTCTCTCTCTCTCTCTCTCTCACTCATTTTTCTTTTTCTCATTTCACAATTCGTCTCATTATTTATCTAAGTCTTTCTCTTTGTCAATTTTCCGCCTGTTTCTCTCTCTCTAGTTCTCTCTCCCTCCTCCTATCTCTTTTTCTCTCTTAGTTAACCATCTAATTCTTCCCTTAATTCTCTCTCTCTCTCTCTCTCTCTCTCTCTCTCTATCTATCTTTCTCCTCCATCTTCCTATCTCTCATCCTACCAGTTTCTCTGTCTCTCAATTTACTCTCTCTCTCTCTCTCTCTCTCTCTCTCTCTCTCTCTCTCTATCTATCTATCTCTCTCTCTTTGTCTCTCTTCGGCATTTCCTTATCTCATCTCTCTTTCATTCTATGCGCTTTATC
Organism: Homarus gammarus; assembly: GCA_958450375.1. Classification (NCBI taxonomy): domain Eukaryota; kingdom Metazoa; phylum Arthropoda; class Malacostraca; order Decapoda; family Nephropidae; genus Homarus; species Homarus gammarus. Next base: position 686,399 of record CAUDMG010003965.1, read on the forward strand.
TCTTTTCTCTATGTCTCTCCGGTCTTTTAATCTCTGTTTCTCTCATTCTATGTCATTTATCTCTTTCTCTCTATCTCTCTGTTTTTCTCTCCTGGTGTTCGACAGATCTCCAAATACCCAAGACGTGTCCTGGGCCACATCTGAGAGACGCTGTCGGCTGGACGTACTCAAGGGTGTAGTGGGGGGGAGAGGGGGAGAGGGAGGGGAGAGGTAGGGAAGAGGGAGAGGCAGGGGAGAGGGAGGGGAGAGGTAGGGGAGAGGGAGGTAGGTGTTGAGGACAGATGTTATATTAATGAGTGTAGACACGTGGGCACATACATACATACATACATACATACATACAGGTAAAGTAATCAAAGTGACCATGACACCTTCCTCTTTAATTATAATGAAAGAAACAAAAAAAAAAAAAAGATGAAAAAAAAAACACGGATCTAAGCATGAATATTCAAATTGTCTGACTAACATGACAAGTACAGGTAACAGAAAAAAAAATAAAAACTACAAAAAAAAACGTAAAGTCTCCAACAGCAACAGATTAAAAAATAAAAAAAAGTTCCACCCAAAAAAATACTAAAAAAAAAAAAAAGTGTAAAATCTCTCAGTATTTGATCCAATATCGAATTGTGATTTCATTTAGTCGCGACCAAAATTCTGTTCGCAAAATGCATTTCGATATTCGCAGAGAATCTAAGAGCTGGTGAGCACATTTCACTCGCCATTATATAGATATAAAAGTTGATATATATTTTCAGCACGAAGGTTACATTATCTGTTGCAAATGTTAAATAGAGTTATATCTTACTCAGAACAAATGCTTTTGACGCGCAATTTGCAGTTAACATGAAGAGGGGGGTCGGCGGGGGTAGAACGGGGGGGTGGGGGGAGGGGGTTCCTTAGCCAGTGTCTGGTGGGGGGAGAGGAGGGGGGGAGTGGGTGGGGGGAGAGGAGGGGTAGTGGGTGGGGGAGGGGGTTCCTTAGCCAGTGTCTGGTGGGGGGAGAGGAGGGGGAAGTGGGTGGGGGGAGAGGAGGGGTAGTGGGTGGGGGAGGGGGTTCCTTAGCCAGTGTCTGGTGGGGAGAGAGGAGGGGGAGTGGGTGGGGGGAGAGGAGGGGTGATCTGGTGGACCTGAACAATTGTAGTATTTATTAGTTTCTATTAGATTTTGTTCCATTTAGTATAATTGTTTGACGAGTGAGAGTTCTTCTTCCTTTATCTTCTTCTCCTCCATATCCCTGTCCTCCTCTTTCTTCTCCTCCTTCATCTCCCTTTTTCCAAGTAAATTAATTTCAAGGAGAGAGAAGAAAAACGTTCCATCTCTCACCGTACAATGCAAATGTTAACAAATGTCCATACACATCTTTATAAAAAAACTACTTCTTCCTTATTCTTCTCCTTCGTCTTTTTGTTATTCTACTTAGTTCCTCTCCTTTCTTCTTATTCTGGTTATTCCCCATCATCTCATTTTCCTTCCCTCTTCTCTTTTCCTTGTTTCCGCCAGCCTATTCAGAAAGTCTTGGCATCATATCATTTATTATTATATATTCCTCTCTATTCTTCTTCCATCCTCTTCCCACCTCCATCTTTATCATCTTCCCTCCCCCTTTCTTCGCATGTTTCCTCTCCCTGACGTCCTCTTATGCTCTTCTCACTTCCTTTCTTTTCTCACTTGATCTCCGTCGAGCGAAACATTCACTCCTTCCCCTTTGAAATGTCAGAGAGAGAGAGAGAGAGAGAGAGAGAGAGAGAGAGAGAGAGAGAGAGAGAGAGAGAGAGAGAGAGATGGATGGTTTACACCCCGTGAGTCGGTCGTTTGTCTCTCACACATCGCCTCACAAGCAGGGTGGTGGGGGGGGGGCTGTCCTCGACGGTGTACGTGTCACATGGATGGCAGGGAAAGGTCGTCCTCGAAGGTGCACTTCATTGGTGGCAGGGAAAGGTCGTCCTCGAAGGTGCACTACAAAGGGGGCAAGGAAAGGTCGTCCTTGAAGGTGCACTACATAGGTGGCAGAGAAAGGTTATCCTCGAAGGTGCACTATACAGGTGGCAGGGAAAGGTCGTCCTCGAGAGCGCACGAGTGACAAATCTCTCCCCTCAGTCGTGTGTGTTGTCGGGTTGAGGAGACGATGTTGACACTATATTTCTCAATGTTGTAATTTTTCTGGTTTCTCTTAGACGTTCAAACACTACTTAAACTTGTCTATAAACATTACTTAAACGTGTCTATAAACACTACTTAAACTTGTCTATAAACACTACTTAAACTTGCCTATAAACACTACTTAAACTTGTCTATAAACACTACTTAAACTCGCCTATAAACACTACTTAAACTTTTCCAAATAAGCGAAAAAAAACGAAACACGAAATGAAACAAAAGAGGAATCAGTGTTGCCATAAAGGATCATCAGGTGTTGAGAGGACTAATGTCTTCATAAGTGACAGTTTTCATGTTAATGGCCCCAAGATCTGGTTCAGGAAACTTTTTAGTGGCGTAATGGGAGTGAAGTTTAATGGTAGAAGTTATTATGGGATTTGTTCTATCATAGGAGAGTCATAATGCTTAGTGTCTGGCTATGAATTTTACACGAGAGAGAGAGAGAGAGAGAGAGAGAGAGAGAGAGAGAGAGAGAGAGAGAGAGAGAGAGAGAGATATTGGGTTTTGGGGAAGGTTTGAGATAGTTATATTCAGTTAAAGGTTTGGATCCCATTAAGATTAGCGACCAACCTAACCTAACCTAACCTAACCTAACCTAACCTAATCTAACCTAACCTAACCAAACCTAACCTAAAGGTGTAAATAAACTTGGATAAAGATCTTCACATGACCTCAAGAATTACCAATAAATTACAGGTGTGCTAATTACCATACAGGTGACAGTATCATCATAAATTTACAGCTTCAGAAGTAAAGCACAGGCAACACTGGTTTATGGGCCACGTAGCGTTAATATCATAAGGGTGTTATTTAAAAAGAGGATAAAATCTATGTCGTGTTGGAATTAGAGATTTTAATTGCATTTCATCGTATGACGTATTGCCATTTTGCCCCCCCCCCCCCCAAAGCGGGTATATTCCCCTCCTCAAAAAGGTGAAACAGTTAAAAGCTTTTAATTGAAGTCTGTAATAACGTTACCTGCCAATGCATCCCTCGCTTTAGAAATTACCTGTCACTCTCTCAGCTTACTCGTTTCCTTTCCCACACCTCCTCTTCCCCTTCCATTTCTCTTTCTCTCTATGCTTCCCTCTCCCGTTTCCCCTCGTCCACTCCTTTCCTATTCGTATATCCTCTCCCTTGTCCCTCTCGCTTTTCCCCTTACTCGTTTCTCACTTACACTCCCCTTCTTCTTCTCCCTCCTCTTCCGCCTCTCTTTCCTCCCTCCTTTCTCTCATCCTCCGTCTTTTTTTTCTCCTTCCTACTTCCATCTCCCCTTTCCTCACCCCCATCTTCTCCCCTTTCTCATTTCCTTTTTTTTTTCTTCTCCTTTTCCTCTCTGTCTACTCCCCTCTCCCTCCTCGTCTCTCTCCCCTTTGCTTTTTCATTATTTTTGGGGAGTTTCCTGTCGTTTTCCCTCTCTTCCCTTCTCGTTCCTCTCATCTCACTTTCTCTTATCAACATCCTTCCCTCATCTCACCCTCACTCACCCCCCATCTCACCCTCACTCACCCCCTCCCCCCTCACCTCTCACCCTCCAGCCTCTCCTGACACTTCCAACGCTCCTCTCACTATTCACTTCCAGCCTCCAGTATTTTCCAATGAAAATAATCCTTTTCTGGTCAAAGGGAGGCGCTGTACCGGGTCTTCCCCTTCAGAAGCTGTGACCTGGAGCCTTCACACACACATACACACACCAACACCTTTCACAACACCTTTCACAACACACACACACACACACACACACACACGACTCCACCATTGGGATCAGCGTCAACAATTCTGCTCCCAACTATACCGCCCTTCAGGATTTATTGAACAGTCTCCAAAACTGGGCTACCAACAACCATGTCACCATCAACCATACCACGACCATGGTTATGCACATCAACCTCTCCTCCGACATTGTCCCACCTCCTTCCATTACTCTAGGTCCGAACACACTCCAGGTTGTAGATTCCACGAAGCTCCTCGGCGTCACCATAGACAACAAACTAAATTGGAAACCACACGTCAATGAAGTTGTCAAATCCTCCAGTTTCCGTCTCCACCTCCTCCGCCGACTCAAGTCCCTCGGAGTTCCTGCACACGAGCTCCTCAGTGTTTACACAACATTCATACTTCCCAAGCTCACCTATGCCTCCCCCACCTGGTCTTCCTCCCTAAATGCCACACAACGTAAACACCTAGAAAAAGTGCAAAAGAGGGCATGCAAGATTATTCTCTCCTCCTCCTACTCCACATATCAAGAAGCGCTCAACACACTGACCCTTTCGACTCTCACTGACCATCACCACGACCTCATCTGCAAATTTGGTAAGAAGCTTCTACACCATCCCCGACACCGGCTCCTACTACCACCCGAGGTCCCTTGTCCGAGAATTGCTGTGCGACACCACAACCGCATCCAGCCCATACGTGCACGAACTGATCGCTATAAGAACAGCCCAGTCCCAACCATTGTAAAAATTATCAATAACTTGTAATACTGTAACACTGTCACTATGTTGAATTGAACTGTAGTTTGAGCTTTTCCCCATCTAAGTTATTATATGTCTTATTTGTGTCACTTATGTTACTTGTATATTATTTGTAATTCGTAACCCACTCCCCAAATATGTAACTGTATATTTTCAGCCTTCTGGCTGCCAAGCTCTTTCAATAAACCGTTAATTATTATTATTATTATTATTACACACACACACACACACACACACACACACACACACACACACACACACACACACACACACACACACACACACACACACACCTCTCTCTCTCTCACACACACACACACCTCTCTCTCTCTCACACACACACACACACCTCTCTCTCTCTCTCACACACACACACCTCTCTCTCTCTCACACACACACACACACACCCTTCACCCTCTCATGCGTGTCACTTGAGGTAATTAATTAGAATGTTATGTTTGACCTTATCTAAGTTATCTTGCCCTGTTCATTATCAGTTTCCCTTTAATAATATATACTCCTTGTTCCCAGACGTTATCTTTGACTGGGTCCAACCTCCTGATTTGACTGAAGATGGTTTTTTGCGTGTGGGGGGATGTTTTGTCGGATTACATGAAAGTTTGATTCTTACTAATTTATTTTCACCTGATGATTAAACGCACGGTAATAAATAAAGACTACTTCACTCAATAAACTCAACGAAAGACTAAAAAAAAAAAAAAAATAGCAGCTGTACAGGTAAATTCCCCCCCCCCCCCCCAACAGCATGCAACATTACCTGCACTTACCTTCGTGCAACTTACATCACTCACTGTTCATCATTAATTGCAATCACGTATGTTGTCGTTTATTAATGATATTGTATCGTGTCTCGCCCTAGCTCGTGTCTAATGTCGTTTAATTTAGCGTTTCTCATTATAATTATACGATGAATGATTTCTACGAGAGTGTAATGTTGTTCCTATAATGTAAATGGTATGATGATAATGTTGAGTAGATGTGTAGTGTAATGTATTAATCATGTGTACCAGGTATGTATATATTGTATGTTAAGGTATACCGGTATGTATATTGTATGTTAATGGATATGTGTATTGTAAAAGTTGATGGGTTAAACCTAAAGATTTGCTCCAAGCATATTTCACCTGATAATTAAAGACCCTAATACTAACCCTACCTTGAGGGGGTTAGGTTAGGTTTGGTTAGGTTAGGTTTTTGGTTAGGTTAGGTTATAGGTTAGGTTAGGTTTGGTTAGGTTAGGTTAGGGTTTGGTTAGGTTAGGTTAGGTTTGGTTAGGTTAGGTTAGGTTAGGTTAGGGTTTGGTTAGGTTAGGTTAGGTTTGGTTAGGTTAGGTTAGTTTTTGGTTAGGTTAGGTTAGGTTAGGTTAGGTTTTTGGTTAGGTTAGGTTAGGGTTTGGTTAGGTTAGGTTTAGTTTGGTTAGTTTAAGTTAGTTTAGGTTAGGATTAAGGTGGAATAAGCTAGGTAGCCTAAAGTTCAGGTGAGCCTGAGTGACTAATTAATTAAACACCTGTAATAACTCTACCAACAATCACATAAACTTAACTACAACAATCACCTGGGGTTAACAATCACAAACACTCTTACGGTATTTTTTCCTGTTATCTAGGATGTAAAAACTAACCTAACATTGTAACTTAAACTAATAAAAAAAAAAAAAATTAACATCCAAAATAGCGTCAAAAAAAACATTTAGACTCTACCTTAACTACATAACCTTCATTTAACACTAATTTGGCGACAGAATGAAGGTAACGTTATTTTTATTTTATATCTGTTGTATATATTTAACATTTACTGTATCTTCGTTATGTTACTATTTTGAGAAGGACTAACTATTCATTTTACTTAAGCTACTTTTCAATACTTATTTCGACAATGGCTCACTTATAATTCCCAACAGCTTAAAGTATATATCTAGTAAAGCATACAGAATATATATACGTCAATATTTAGAAGTATATTATCTGTCTGTATAATATAGAACATCAATAGGAATATATTAATCTCTCTCTCAGTGAGGCTCGAACCGTCGTCTATTGAGGTGGAAACGAGGCTGGTTCTCCATTGAGCTATGTAGTGAAACCTCCATATAACGAACTTCTCTCTCCATATAACGGATTTCTCTCTCCATATAACGGACTTCTCTCTCCATATAACGGACTTTTCTCTCCATATAACAGACTTTTCTCTCCATATAACGGAATTCTCTCTCCATATAACGGACTTCTCTCTCAATATAGCGGACTTCTCTCTCCATATAACGGATCGTCGATATAACGGACTTCCATCATTATACTTCGTTAGATGGAGTTTCACATCTAATAGACCCTTAATATAACGGACTTCCATCTCGCCTCGCCTTGCCTCACCTCGCCTCGCCTCGCCTCGCCTCACCTCGCCTCGCCTTGCCTCACCTCGCCTCGCCTCGCCTTGCCTCACCTCACCTCACCTCACCTCACCTCGCCTCGCCTTGCCTCACCTCGCCTCACCTCACCTCGCCTCGCCTTGCCTCACCTCACCTCACCTCACCTCGCCTCGCCTTGCCTCACCTCGCCTCGCCTCGTCCTACTTCCCACTAGTGGATATTACCTGATAGATTTATATATATACATTTAATTATTATATATCAGTAAATGTTGATACGTTAAAGTTATTTGCCTCGGTGGGTGTTCTACAGGAGTGGGATAAACAACATGATGCTGGCTTTCACTGTTATGGTCTTAGTATTAGTGGTAGACAGTGGCTAGTGGGTGTTTAGTCAGCCATTCATTCAACCAGTCAGTCAGTAATTCAGTCAGTCAGTCAGTCAGTAATTCATTCAGTCATTCAGTCAGTCAGTCAGTAATTCAGTCAGTCAGTAATTCATTCATTCATTCAGTCAGTCAGTAATTCATTCATTCATTCAGTCAGTCAGTAATTCAGTCAGTCAGTAATTCATTCAGTCAGTCAGTCAGTCAGTCAGTCAGTAATTCAGTCAGTCAGTCAGTTGGAGAAAACATAAAGATTAGTTTTTCATTAGCAATCAATTTCTTTATTGCTTTTTCTATATGACATTAATGAGTAAATTTTGTGTTTATTCTTATGATTCTTATGATATTTCGGGCAGTTTAAAACATGTCACGAGAGAGAGAGAGAGAGAGAGAGAGAGAGAGAGAGAGAGAGAGAGAGAGAGAGAGAGAGAGAGAGAGAGAGAGAGAGACACACACACACACACACACACACACACACTTCAGCACTTCAGACCCTCACCTCTTCCCCTATCACAACTTTACAACTTTTTCACCACCTCCACCACCACCACCATCACCACCACCACCACCACCTCCACCACCACCACCACCACCTCCACTACCACAACCTCCACCACTACCACCACCACCACCACCACCACCTCTCCCTATTCCAAAACACGAAAACATCACCAAACATATGTACCCTCCCCCCCCCACTACTATACACGTCCGACCTCTCACACACAAAGCACATCGAGAGGTCAAACTCTTCACTGCACCGACACGCCCCTCCGCCACACCACCACACTCGTCTACACAAAGGTTCAACCAACGTGACTGCAAGCATTTTTTTTTATCTTTTCACACCTTTCTGCATTAAAGGTGAAGCTCTCTTTTTTGGGGGTAAGGGAGACGACACTCCGTATTTTATCCCTTCAATTCTTCACGTATTGTATTCATAAATAAAATAATACAAGTTGCTTCGGGTGTATTGTATTTTATTTTATATTTTATTTCTTCACTTTAGAATCCAATTGAGACTATACTGTTTTTATTTGTTGTTGTGTTAGTAATGTACCAATCAGATTATTGTGGTGTCGTTTTTATGTCTGAGGGTTGGCGCCCACAGCCCACTAGTCGAAAATTCTCTCCGAGTTACATCAGTTATTTCATTCATCCATTCCTCTTACAATCTCTACCTTTCTTGTTCTCATAATTACCCATTAATATAGCTACAATATTATCTCCTTATCCCTGATTATATGGCCGAAGTATCATATTTTTTTCCCTCTTCCCAAAGTTTCCTCGTAATATAAGATATATGGTGAGGAGGTGAGGAGGAGGAGGAGGAGGAGGAGGAGGAGGAGGAGGAGGAGGAGATGGAAGCCTCCCTCAGCTCAGCGTGAAGCCTCTCCTCTAACACAACTCCGAGACAGCGCCAGAGTTTCCCAACCTCACCACAAAGAACACACTAATGGAATAATATACTATACGTCAGACGAACGTTCGCCCGCCTAATGCCTATACGTTGGCACTTTTATATGGCGTGACGGTAAGTTTAATGAGACACACACACACACGAGAGAGAGAGAGAGAGAGAGAGAGAGAGAGAGAGAGAGAGAGAGAGAGAAACATGATGTGTCTCTGGCAGCAGCAGCATCCACACACACACACACACACACACACACAAGAGAACGTTTATCTCAGCTTCTCCGCCTCCATAAGTCTCCCAGTTTTGTCTCTCAAGATGTTCTCTCGCGCGGAAAAACCGGAAATTGACAATTCCAACTTTCTTCGATATATCAAGACATTTACAGAAACACACAGAAAAATACATTAAATAAAACAACATAACGATAACACAATCATTATACAGATAAAACCAACGAATAAATTAATCTACAAATACAAAAAAATATACAAAGGTGAATAAATAAAGAAAAAGACGAATAAATATGAGAAACACTTACAATTATTTTACAGCAGCAAGAACAAGGTGGAGGAGGCCAGGTTTTATCACTCAATATCTGTGGAGTAAAGATTAAACTAATGTTATAAGGCTGAAATATAACACACACACACACACACACACACACACACACACACACACACACACACACACACACACACACACACACACACACCATTTAGAGGGGCATTAGCTCTTCCCTATTAACAACTGGGCCATAAATTACCAGGGAGGGAAAAGCTCGGAAGCAGGAGAATAAAGTTGAAATATATACAACATAAATACGATGTTTGTGTCGGTACAGAGAGGTAGAGTGGCTGGCTAATACTCTCCCTAAGAACCATAAAGGCGAGAGGAATACAACTGATGTTAAACGTAAAATAAATGTATAATTGTGGTTGTTTTAATAGAGAAGTTAATTATAGTTAGTTAATGTTTTAAATAGAGAGAATATGATGGCTTATGTTTTAAAATGTAGAATTTGGATTACTTAACGCTTTGAATAGGGGAAATATAATTGTTTGTGGTTTAAAGGTAAATTTATAAATGGTTTAAACAGAAGTAAATGTATCATAGTTTTGCTTTAAAAAAATAAAGATACTTGAAATGTAAGAAAAAGTATAATAAATACTTTTCTAATAGTATAAATAAATAATTTATTCCTTCTAAAAAAAATTACAAACTTTTATTTTATCCATTAAATAAAAAAAAAATATAAAACATACTTATCTTTTAGGAAATTACACATAAACACATAAAAATAACAGTTTTCCTTCAAATAATAACAAACTAAAATATAAGACTACAAAATATATACTAGCTTCTGTTGTAATAGGGAAACAAAGTGGAACTCGGGTACAGTATTTATAGTTTGCTGTAACAATGACAACAACAGCATTTGTCTCTAGGAGAAATTGTTTCACGGTTAAAACTTTCTTTCTGACGTGTGAGAGAAAAATACATCCGGAATGAGAAAGTAACAAGAAAAAAGTCATGAAACACAACAAAACCGTGAGATATAAGGCCTTGCTGAGGACGAGGGTGTTGTTGTTGTTGTATGTGGTTGTTAGAGAAGACCTGTGAGAGTAACGCCAGACGAACGCCAGACGAACATTAGTTTTTTTTTTTTTGCCTGTGGTGGCGTTTGTTTGGTTGAATCTTCTCGGTTATACCTTGTTAAATTTAACCTCAGATGGATAACACTTAACCACACTTAACCACCCTGGCCACACTTAACCACCCTGGCCACACTTAACCACTCTGGCCACACTTAACCACCCTGGCCACACTTAACCACCCTGGCCACACTTAACCACCCTGGCCACACTTAACCACCCTGGCCACACTTAACCACTCTGGCCACACTTAACCACTCTGGCCACACTTAACCACCCTGGCCACACTTAACCACCCTGGCCACACTTAACCACCCTGGCCACACTTAACCACCCTGGCCACACTTAACCACCCTGGCCAAAACTTCTGAGACCGCTCGCTTGTGACAGGAGAGAGAGAGAGAGAGAGAGAGAGAGAGAGAGAGAGAGAGAGAGAGAGAGAGAGATTCTTTCGTGTGTGTGTGTGTGTGTGTGTGTGTGTGTGTGTGTGTGTGTGTGAATTTTTATTAGACACTCACCTGAAGATTAACCATCCTAACCTAACCTAACGTAATCCAACATAACCCTCCAGGTAGCTTTACGTTATGTAATCATCAGGTGACATAAGGTAAGGTGACTAATCTTCAGGTAATCCCGAGGCTTTACACTTTTACATATACATCAAACACACTTAAATCAACTCACTAGTCTCCATCCACATCAACATAAATACATATAAACAAATAAATGTATATAGATTATCATATATATACAATGAGATTTTTATATATATAGTCATAAAAAAATATATCCCAGTTACCTTCTACTGAAATAAAAATAATAAGGTAGTCGTCATTGTTATTCTTTATGATTCATTAATATAAATCGAACGCATGTAATTAACAATGCCTCTTTGACTCATCCGCCATCGTTAAAATTTTATTACGGGTCATTAGTAAACAGCGACATTTATTTTCCCTAGGTAGTTATTACTAAAGCAATCCATCGGTCGTAAACCTTTGAGGAAAATGGTAATTACACGATGATCAGGATAATTAGAGGTGATTATCACAGGTGGAGGTGGGCGGTAATGGCTGAGTCTTGATGGCAATGGTGGAGTAAACTTTAGAAGAATGTTGTGTAGTTAAATCTTCTGAGACGTACGTGTGTGTGTGTGTGTGTGTGTGTGTGTGTGTGTGTGTGTGTGTGTGTGTGTGTGTGTGATCGAAGAAAAAAATTGCTGACTATAAATTTTTTTTGTCTTTTTATGAGAGAGAGAGAGAGAGAGAGAGAGAGAGAGAGAGAGAGAGAGAGAGAGAGAGAGAGAGAGAGAGAGAGAGAGAGAGAGAGACACCTGGACACTTGACCCTTCTATAAAACATAAAAATCACATCGAGCAAGAAGGACATTAGCGACAATTAAAAAAAAAACACCAACAAAATCTAAACAGCATTAAAACAAGTGTAAATGAATAACAAACACACACATATTAACCCCTCATCATGTAGTCAATATTTCAATTAATAGCGAACTCTTGTGATTCATGTTGTGTTTCGTTCACATAATCAACACAGTCTAGTTGTTCGTGCTTGTGTTGCGACTATTGACAATACTCGAAGCAGTAGGGAGTTGTACCAGCAGCCGGGCTCAACACTCAGTAATCATTCGCTGTAATTAAATCTGTTCTTGCCATCACTCTGTCTGGTCCTGCACGTTTAAGCTTTGATTAAAGGTGTGTTTTTTTAGTGGGGGTCACCTGAAGATTAGCTCCCCTCGCCTGATTATTTCAACTAAAAATTAACAAGCATAAAGTTAACCTAACCTAACCAAACCTAACCTAACCTAACCAAAAACACTTTACTTAACACACCAGAAGTAAACAAAAGCAATTAACTCCCTCGGAAAATAACATCACAAAGTGTAACGTGTAACACAACTCTCAAACTTTACTAATCTTGATGTTAATTCTCTCAATGGCGTCTGATATGAATTAAAAAACGATGATTATGACAGATTTTTCAACGTAATCTGTGAATAAGAAAGCCGATTACCTTTACAGAGTCTCAGTTGTTAGTTAAAGGAGAGAGAGAGAGAGAGAGAGAGAGAGAGAGAGAGAGAGAGAGAGAGAGAGAGAGATAAGTAGCCTGAATTATGGGTCTTCACGTTGAGCTGTTCAGGTAATTTCCACCTAGTTAGTGAAGCACCGCGTCAGGAAATTGTCATCTGAATACATGGATGTCTATGTGTGTGTGTGTGTGTGTGTGTGTGTGTGTGTGTGTGTGTGTGTGTGTGTGTGTGTGAGTGTGTGTGTGTGTGCGTGAGTGATCAAAAGACCCCTTGGTGTCGTGTCTCTCATCTCTCTGTCTCTATATCTCATTCTGTGTCTGTCTCTCTGTCAGCTTTTCTCTCTCTTTTCATTTTATCTCTCTCTTTCTTTCTCTGTCTCTGTCTCTCTGTTTTCTTTATACTCTCTTAAATTCTGTGTCTCTATTTGTTTCTCTATTTTCTATATATTTATGTTTATCCGTCTGCCTCTCTCCCTCTCTCTCTCTCTCTCTCACTAACAAAGTTATTATGGCTTATGTTCCCCTGACCTGGTAAAGGTTAAAAGTGTAACCTGCTTTGACCTCGGAGGCTCTACACAACCCCCCCACACACACTCACACACACTCTCACACACACACTCACACACACACACACACTCTCACACTCACACTCACACACACACACACTCTCACACACACACACACACACACACACACACTCTCACACTCACTCACACACACACACACACACTCTCACACACACACAGGAGACTTTAAAATCCACACACGGATACAAAAACCACATAAATAAAGGCAAAGACTATAAGACTACAGTAATCGTGATACAGCCTCTGTGACACCCTGTACCGGAGGCTTCATATTCAGATTCATTATATATTCTTCACTACTCTAAATTATCATAAGTATTACGCAGGAAGTTTTAACCTCACTGTATAATGAGTTGACACTGTATCCATGTCACTGTATAAGCTAAACCTGGCAATTGCATTATAGATTTTAAATGAATTTCCACCTAATGAAATATTGAGGTTTTATATTTATTTTTTATTTACATGTTAGGGGTAAGGGGGGTGGGGGGTAGGGGGGGTGGGGGGGTGGGGGGGTAGGGGGGGTAGGGGGTGGGGGATGGTGAGATTCAGGTAGATAGATATTCCCTTTTCCCATACCTTTCCCCCCCCCCCCCTCCTTCCCCCTAGGTCAAAATTACAGTAAACAGGTGTTGAGTTTAATTCTGATCACCTGTGAAAATTAAACACAATAGGATTTTTTCACATGATGATTAGACACCCTTAACGTTACCTGAAAAGTTAGGTTAGGTTAGGTTAGGTTAGGTTAGGTTAGGTTAGGTTCTCCTCTTCCCCTCCTTTCTCTTTCCTTCGTTCCCATCACCTCCCTCCTCCTTCCTTCCTTCATCCCCCTCCTCCCTCCTTCCTTCATCCCCCTCCTCCCTCCTTCCTTCATCCCCCTCACCTCCCTCCTCCTTCCTTCCTTCATCCCCCTCACCTCCCTCCTTCCTTCATCCCCCTCCTCCCTCCTTCCTTCATCCCCATCACCTCCCTCCTCCTTCCTTCCTTCATCCCCCTCACCTCCCTCCTCCCTCCTTCCTTCATCCCCCTCACCTCCCTCCTTCCTTCATCCCCCTCCTCCCTCCTTCCTTCATCCCCATCACCTCCCTCCTCCTTCCTTCCTTCATCCCCATCACCTCCCTCCTCCCTCCTTCCTTCATCCCCCTCACCTCCCTCCTTCCTTCATCCCCCTCCTCCCTCCTTCCTTCATCCCCCTCACCTCCCTCCTCCTTCCTTCCTTCATCCCCCTCACCTCCCTCCTTCCTTCATCCCCCTCCTCCCTCCTTCCTTCATCCCCATCACCTCCCTCCTCCTTCCTTCCTTCATCCCCATCACCTCCCTCCTCCCTCCTTCCTTCATCCCCCTCCTCCCTCCTTCCTTCATCCCCCTCACCTCCCTCCTCCATTCTTCCTTCACCCCCCTCACCTCTCTCTTCCTTCCTTCCTTCATCTCCCTCCTCCTTTCTTCCTTCCCCGCCACCTTCTACCTCTCCCCTGCCTCTTCCTTCTGCTCTCTATATTAAAAAGAATTTACGTTTCCAACAGCTCAAAAACGTGTTCATTGTTCCTTTCATTCCTCAAATAGTTTTTTTTATATATACAAAATGGAATACACCAAAACAAACAGCTTAAATAAATTCAGTCTCTAAATTCCTGTAAAATATATCATATATTCACGGCAGCAGAAAGAGTTAAAGCAAATATATATTTTAAATGGGTCCCAACGCAACTTTTTTTTTTAAAAGAGGTAAATCTTTTCATAAAATGGTGTAGAAGAACGCTAGGGTCTTCTCTCTACCAAAATATATACAAATATAAGCCTTATGTGTTATGTTATACTGTAATTAAAAAGTTTCACCTAAAACTAACGAAGCCAGTTGAGATGGCATGAGCATACATACAGGTGTTTATATATATATATATACAGTATGTGTGTGTTAATATGGGTCATTTTTCCGCATGTCACATAATGCCAAACTTCCATTCTGTAGGCCGCAGCCAAAACAACACTTACTTCCGGGCCACAAACGCTTAATACTCGACACTTTTTTTTTGTTTAATTATTCTGATAAATTAACAGCAACAAGTGAACACCGCAGGATAATGGAGCTCTGTTGTTCTTTGTTTTGTTGCTGTTAACGAACGTATTAACACTATTTAAAAAAGGTGTTGTTTTGACGATCAGGTAATAGACAGTTGTGTTGGAATCTGAGAGCTTTAGTTAGGCAATGTTGTTGTTGTTATGTTCGTCATAGGGAGAAAAAAATAGTTACAACATTTACCACTAGAAAATTTAACTTATTTAGATCAACAAGCAAATATACAGACATATACAGTACATATTCCACCGCTCCCTACATATACTACAGTACATATTCCACCGCCCCTACATATACTACAGTACATATTCCACCGCTCCCTACCTATACTCACCAATTCTTTATTACCTAGATCTCGCCAATCAACCCACCCAACCCACCAGCCCACCGAACCCACCAGCCCACTACTGAGATTTTAAACGCTATTCATGTCCAATTACCTTTCAAGGAGGACAAATTCGTGGATCATATTGGGGGAAATACACACTTCTCTCTGATCTCTCTCTCTCTCTCTTCTCTCTGATCTCTCCCTTTCTCTCTCTCTGATCTCTCCCTCTCTCTCTCTCTCTGATCTCTCCCTCTCTCTGATCTCTCCCTCCCTCCCTGTCTCCCTTTCTCTCTCTCCCTTCATCCTCTAAAGCATTAACCTTGTATTAAAAGACCTGAAAACCCTGCAAAATGGAAAACCAGATATAAAGCCAGATGTAAAGCCAGATGTGTAAAGCAAGATAGAAAAAGCCAGATATATAAATCTAGATACGTAAGGCCAGATGTGAAGCCAGATTTGTAAAGCAAGATAGAAAAGGCCAGATATATATATCCAGATATATAAAGCCAGGTATATAAAGCCCGATGTGTAAATTCAAATATAAAGCCGGGTATAAAGTCAGATGTGCAAAGCCAAATACAAAGCCACGTATATAAAGCCAGATGTGTAAAGCCACATATAAAGCCAGGTATAAAGTCAGATGTATACAGCAAGATATAAAGCCAGGTATATAAAGCCAGATATATAAAGCCAAATATAAAGGCAGGTATAAAGCCAGATGTGCAAAGCCAAATATAAAGCCAGGTATAAAGCCATATGTGTAAAGTCAGATTATAAGGTTATGTAGGGAGAAATATTTCATCTATACTCTATAATGTTGGGATGATATCTTTAATGATTGTAGAAGATTCACTTGATTAGATAAATCACTTGACTGGATGATTCACTTGATTGGATAATTCACTTTATTTTATTTTTTTTTACGGGAATTAGCCCACAACGGAGCCTGGGGGGGCGAAACACAAAAACGGAAAGAAATTGTAAATATAGAAAAAAAAAGTTATACTGTATTAATCTACACCACGAAGATGCCGGAAAACCAGCTTTTTAAAGTGAGACAGATTGTAAGAGCATGGAAACACAGAAGAAGGCAAAGCATTCCACAGTTTGGCTGTGTGAGGAAAGAAGGAGGTACTATAACGGGATATTCTCGTGTGGCCGACATCCACAGAGAAACGGTGGGCACCGCGGGCAAGACGTGTGTTACGAACCCACGGCCTTGCCGGCGGTACACAGGATGCCAAATCCACCGAACATTGCCCGTTAAAGTACCTGTAAAAGAGAGAGAGCGAAGCAACATTGCGGGGAAGAGAAAGGGAAGAAAGATTGTCGACTAAAGGAGGAGAGTTTATAAGACGAAATGCCTTTGATTCCACCCTATCTAACAGTTGGACAGAATAAGAGCCACCCCAGATATGAGAGCAGTACTCCAAGTTAGGACGAATGAATCCCTTATATACTTGGAGCAACTGCTCAGGAGTGAAGTTGATGCGGCATCTGTACAGCATTCCCAACTTTCGGGAGGCAGCTTTAGTCATACTAAGGATGTGTGATTTCCAGGACATATTGGAGGAAATGGTGAGGCCTAACATATTTATTTCAGAATTTGGGAGGATGATAGCGTCCTGAAATGTAATTGGTGGGAGATCGTCTAATTTAGAAAGTGTAACTGGTAAATATTGAGTTTTATTACTATTGAACTTAACCAAGTTTTACCTCCCCATTCAGAGATGCTGCACAGATCCACGTTGATAGAAGTAATGATATCAGTTCTAGAAACAGATCTAGTTTGAGAGTTAGGAGGAAGAGGAAAAATGTGAAGAAGAGTAAAGAGTAGAATCATTGGCGTAAGAATGGATAGAATTAGTTGTAGTGTGAAGTAAATCATTGATAAAAAGAAGGAAGAGAGTTGGTGAAAGAACAAAACCCTGTGGGACGCCACTATTGGTAGAGAAAGAGCGAGAAATCGATCCCTCGACAACAACTGCCATGGATCGGTTCTCAAGGAAGCCAGAGATGAGAAAACAAAGTGGGGGAGAGAAACCAAAAGAGGGAAGTTTAGATAGCAAAGACTTGGATAATTTACTTGACTGGATAATTCACTTGATTGGATAATTCACTTGATTGGATAATTCACCTAATTGGATAATTCACTTGACTGGATAATTCACTTGATTGGATAATTCACTTAACTGGATAATTCACTTGCTATGATTAAACGATGTACTCATTAACGACTGGATAATTTACTATTTTATGACTGGATGATTGTATTATTAATGATGGACGAACCGACCTTTAATGGATGATCCGGACGTAATTACCACCCCCCCTCCCCCCTTCCCCCCCTCCCCTCCATCACATTTTACAGATGGATAAGTTTAGGATAAAGTCTTTGGTAAGTGGGCGATTAATCTCTAGCATAATGACTTTGTAATTATTCAGGTCATCAATATTGTTAAGATGCCTGAGGGGAGGGGGAAGGGGGTTTAAGGGGGAAGGGGGTTTAAGGGGGAAGGGGTTTAGGAAGAAGGGGGTGGTTTATAGGGAACATAAGATGGTATAGGGTGGAGGGTGAGGTGTAGGGGAGAAGGTGGAAGGGTTAAGGGAGAGGATTGGGAGGCGGGGGAGAAGGTGCTAGGGTAGGGGGAGGAAGGGGGGAAGGAGGGGAGTGGGGGTAGGAGAAGAAGGGGGTAAGAAGGTCATTAAGTAGAAGGAAAAAATGGTTGCCTATGATCAGAGTGACGGTGGTGCTGAGGAGGAGGAGGAAGTGGTGAGGTCAGAGGAGGTAGGGTGAGGTAGATCATTAGGTAACAAGCCAAAAGTTGCCAGACTATAACCACGGTGATGAGTTTCATAAAATGTTCTCAAAATATTCCCGGAGAAAAAATATAATGATAATGATGATAATGATGATGATGATGATGATAATGACGATGATAACAACAACAAACAAACAATCAACAATCACAGAAGGTAAACTCACACAAACAAAAGAAGATATAAAACAAACACATCTTTTGGTAAATAACAATACACAATTTCCTCCTCGGACAGAATGAAGAGAGAGAGAGAGAGAGAGAGAGAGAGAGAGAGAGAGAGAGAGAGAGAGAAGAATACATAAATAGAGAAGAATGACAAGTAAATAGGAGAACGAAGAAGGGGGGGGGAACAGAGATGATAAATGATGAAGAATATACAAGAATTTTAAGAAAGTGGTGATAAGAGTAAGGTAGATTAGAGTAGAGTAAGGTAGAGTAAGGTAGAGTAGGTAACAGTAGAGTAAGGTAGAGTAGGTAACAGTAGAGTAAGGTAGAGTAGGTAACAGTAGAGTAAGGTAGAGTAGGTAACAGTAGAGTAAGGGACAGGTAGAGTAGAGTAATTAGCAGGTAAGATAGATTAAGTATCAGGTGAACCAGATAGATTATGTATCATATTTTATTAAAGGAGAGAATAAGAGCAGAGTTGTGTTGTGCTGTGTTGTGTTGTGTTGTGTTGTGTTGTGCTGTGTTGTGTTGTGTTGTGCTGTGTTGTGTTGTGTGTGTTGTGTTGTGTTGTGTTGCATTGTGTTGTGTTGCATTGTGTTGTGTTGTGTTGTGTTGTGCTGTGTGTGTTGTGTTGTGTTGTGTTGTGCTGTGTGTGTTGTGTTGTTTGTGTTGTGTTGTGCTGTGTTGTGTGTTGTGTTGCATTGTGTTGTGTTGTGTTGCATTGTGTTGTGTTGTGTTATGTTGTGTGTTGCATTGTGTTGTGTTGCATTGTGTTGTGTTGTGTTGCATTGTGTTGTGTTGCATTGTGTTGTTGTATTATATTTGTTGTGTTGTGTTGGCCAGAAAAAAGAGGAGGTTCTCTCTCTTTCCTTTCCTTCTTCACTTCCTCTCTTCCCCCCCCCCCCTATCTCTCATCTTTCTTCTCTATCTCTTTGCTTTTAACCCTCCCTCTCTACCCTCCCTCCCTACCCCCCCTCTCTCCCTGTCCGTTTACATTCCCCCTTTCTTTTTTTTTCTCTTCCTTCCCTTCTTATTTTCCTTTCTCCCATCCTCCACCCAACACTACTTCGCCTCCTCGTCTGGGAGAGAAAAAAGGGGAAAAAAAAGAAAGAAAATCCTCCCCTTAAAAAAATTTGTCGTCGCGCCACCAACAAATACACAAAAACAAAAACAAAAAAAAAGAGAGAGAGAGAGAGAGAGAGAGAGAGAGAGAGAGAGAGAGAGAGAGAGAGAGAGAGAGAGGTTATCGTCGGAGGTGTTGTAAGTAAAAATAAAAATCATACTGGAGGTTGTCGTGGGGTGAAGGGGGGAGACCCAAGGCAAGAGTGGCAAGCAAGTTTTGGATGTTAACGGGGGAGAGGAAAGGTCGCCTGCATTATTCTAGGTCGGCCAGACTCAAGAGGGAGAGATAGGAGGTGTGAAGGGTGTGAGGGAGAGTAGTAGGGAGGGAGAGAGAGGGATGGGAGGGGGAAAGGAGGGAGAGGAGTAGGGAGGGAGAGAGAGGGGATGGGAGGGAGATAAGGAGAAGAGAGGGAGAGAAGAAAGGGGAGAGAACAGGAAAGGGAGGGCGAAGAGAGGGAAGAAGAGAAAGAGAGGGAAGGATAGGGAGAAGAAGGGAGAAAGGGAGAAAAGGAGTGAGATGGGGAGTTGGTAAGAGAAGGAAAGAAAGAGATGGAAGGGAGAAAAGTAAAATAAGGAAGGGAGAGTAGGAGAAGGGAGGAGACAGGGAGAGAAGTAGGGAAGAGAAGCAGATTCATGACAGTGGGTTGTTGTTGTTGTCGCTGGTCACACGTCTGTCAACAGTGAGTAACATATGAGAGAGAGAGAGACATTAACTACAACAATATAACAGGTATACTGGTAGGTAATTCTCTCTACCAGTATCTCAGGTAAAATTCTCTCTACCTTTACAACACCATTACCGTATTTTTCGGCTTAAAAGACGCACTTTTTATGACAAAAATATACCTCGAAAATTACCATGCGTAGCAGAGGTTTTTGAAATCAGCCCCTTACAAAGACTGTTACCTCATTACAGTACTTAACAATTACAGGTATTCTCTATACAGTACTATAAAACTATTGATTTAACTAATATTGTTGATATATTGCAAAAATAAATAAAAATAAACCCTTGCTGCTGTGTGGTTTGTTTACTAATGGCAGTGGTGAGGCAGCACCATCTATTAAGGAATTGCTAAAGGTTGTCTGCTGGTCTCAAACGCAGGAATGTTTATTTCTTTATATGTAGGCTCTCATATTTGGACACCTATTTAGACTGTAACAACCCCACAAAATTAAAATCTTCCAAATTTAAATACAACTTCGTCATCCAAGTCAAAACACACACACAACAACATTGGCTGTCCTAACTTTACTACCACTGGTGGGTAGAGTATTTTTTAATTCAGAAACATTAATTAACACATGTATGAACAGTAATTAAGTGTTGCTTTCATATTCTTATGTAGAGTAATGATGATATGTTTACACATGTGCTCACTTACATACGTGATCTCACTTTTGTTTTACCCTTAATTGCTAGCTACTTCCATTGTTCCATTTACTAACATTAAATAACATTACTTAAGACAACCATATTAATGGAGGACTTATTTTCTTCGGTTTTATAATTATGTAGAACCAATCAGTCACTGGTTTTGCAAAAAAACGAGTTGTTTTTTTACTTTTATTTTCTTGTTTTTAAATAAAGATTTTTTGTTTTATTTAGACGTTGATATACATGTTTACATTTGCTTACCTTCCATTGTTGGAAAATATTTCCCGTCGTTGTCATACCGACAAAAACAAGAGAAAGAATGTAAACACTACAGCCCCTAAGACGTGGAGGTGACCAGGTGTATAAAATGAGTGCTGTATTAAAGACTTCACCTTCTTGTACAGATTTTTTTTAAATTGATGAACATGACGACTGATAAGCAGTTCTAAGTGATGATATTCAAAGAGGTGTGCGTACTTGTGCCAAAAGGGCTGTATAATTATTAAGCAACGGTTTCACATGGTGGTTTCACTGGTGTCGGTAGTAGGGAGGTACAGGGTACTACTGCCTGGGAAGCTATTGGTAGACCCTGCTGCCATATGGCATCACGAAAATTGTGACCAAGTCCCAGGTTGATGATCTGACTTTCTGCCTCATTTACACACAATTGCCGGGTCTCAATTGTTTCTCTTACTTTGACAACACAACATACATACATTGTTTCTCACTCTTGATTTTTGTATTTCTTTATGGTTCTTTATTAGTATTATTATTATTATTATTATTATTATTATTATTATTATTATTATTACATTTTCGCCCCCCTAGGCCCCAATGTGGATCAGTGACCTGTACCAGGTGGGCTAATATCCACAAAAAAAAAAAAAAAAATAGAATTTCATTTCCAAAATCAGGGTGCGTCTTCCAAGATACAGAGTCTTCCAAGCCAAAAAAATACGATAGTAAGAAATAATATCTAACTTTGATATGAGAGAAAATAACAAAACCTAAACTAACCTTCAACTTTTATTTATACTGGGTTAAGCTCCTTGTAAACTATATTAAGCAACATTTGTTATTTTCATTCCCAACATAAGGTAAAATGATTCTCAGACCATTATACTCCATTTTCCACCTTTACTCTTATTAATTTATCTGCCGGAAAGAAAGTTTATCATCAAACGCCATAACTCAGCTGTCGTTTAACTTTTATGACACATCTCATCTCTCAACACATTTATTACATAACTGACAACTGTATCTTTAAAATGGGTACATAATCATCGCGGGTTTATGTAATAATTTCTGCGTGAATTCTCATAGAGGGGGATTTTAGTCATATGAGAGCCTTTGTTTACAGTTGGGGGGGGGGGGGATGATCACACACACACACACACACACACACACACACACACACACACACACACACACACACACACACACACACACACACCATCCAGGGTAAAGACCTGTGTGTCTGTGTATGTTTGTTTTATCCTGTGCATGTATAAGCGTGTGAAGTGTTATATTTTTGTCATTTTATTTACTTTGGGAACTATATAGATATGTGTGTGTGTGTGTGTGTGTGTGTGTGTGTGTGTGTGTGTGTGTGTGTGTGTGTGTGTGTGTGTGAGGACGCTGCACTTTGATCACGCTGAACCAACACGTCCAACAGTTCTCTGTTACTCTCCTTGTTGCTCACTCCTCTTAACACCTCCTGGCCTCCTTCTTCTCCTCCTCCTCTTAACACCTCTTGGCCTCCTTCTTCTCCTCATCTCAACACATCCTGGACTCCTTCCCCCTCCTCCTCCTTTTCCCCACCTCTTAACCTACTCCTTCTCCTCCCCCTCCTCTACGCCTCCTGACCTCTTTCCCCTCCTAGTTTCCTCCTCCACACCTCATGGCCTACTCCTCTCTTCCTCCTCCTCCTCTCTTCCTCCTCCTCCTCCTCTTCTTCCCCCACGCCTTCTGACCTTCTCCTCCTCCCTCACGCCCCTTTGCCTCATCTTCCACACCTCCTGAACTCCTGCTAGTCTCCTCCTCCACACCTCCTACGGGTCCTTCAACTCAAACCTGCGTGTCTCAGGTTACTCAGGGCAGGTAAAACTTGGCTCGCTGCCTTGTGACTCACCTGAGTGTAGCGCTAATGGCCTCTTGGTGCTGGAGGATACCTGTGCATGGAGGTCACATACATCATCCTTTCTTTGTCTCTCTGTCTCTATGTCTCATGAGCCTTTTGTCAACCCTTCCTTTGTTTTTCTGTCCCCTTTCCTTTATCTGTCTTTTATTTTTTCTGTTTATTTGTCTGTAATTTTTTGGTGTATCTGTCTTCCTTTTATCTTTCTCTCTCCATTCAGATAATCGATCCTACTTCCATTAACATACATCTAACTTTCTCCTCCCCCTCTACCCCCACCCCTCACCCCCCTCCCCCACCCCTCACCCCCCCCTTCCCCTACCACCTCACCCCCTCACTCAATATCATCAACATTCCGCCCCCCCTCCTAATATACCAAACATTCTTATGGAAATAGGTCAATAATATATGCCACTTCCAAAAGCATATCCATATAGACTGGTATATTGCTCTGTCGCTCAATGGTTTAATAATAACTCTCTGATGATGAAAGGGTTAAGTCAACTTCATTAAAGGGTTATTACAATTGTCCTAAAAGGGTTAAACCATCGCTATCAAAGGGTTAAATCGTTGTTCTCAAAGGGTTTAATAATTGCTATTAAGGAGTTAAACCATCCTCAAATATTATTACCGTTGCATTGATCGAAAGACAAGACATTAAAGTATTAGAGAGAGAGAGAGAGAGAGAGAGAGAGAGAGAGAGAGAGAGAGAGAGAGAGAGAGAGAGAGTGTGTGTGTGTGTGTGTGTGTGTCTGACATAAACTCCATCAGCGTGTGGCGGAGTTCTCACACCGTCTGCAGGTTGGGCGGGTGTGACAACGGTGTCTTCACGGGATATTGACCCCAGGCGTCCCTCCTAACCCGGTTTCCATTTCCTGTGTCCAACAAACTCAGCCGAGCGTCTATCAGGCTGAAGAGACACCCTGGGGAGTGTGTTGGACGAGGGAGAGAGAGAGAGAGAGAGAGAGAGAGAGAGAGATGGAAGAGGAGAATTGATTTGTTGAAAATCCTATTGCTTTACGAGTGTCGGTTCAGGTTCAAGTATTGGTGGGTGACAAATGATGTGTGGGCCAATGACTCACAATTTCTCTCTGACAACCACGATGCGAATTTGTTTACTGAAGATGTAGTTTATGTAACGCTAATGCTGATATGTGTGTGTGTGTGTGTGTGTGTGTGTGTGTGTGTGTGTGTGTGTGTGTGTGTGTAAATAATAATAATAATAATAATTAACGGTTTATTGAAAGAGCTTGGCAGCCAGAAGGCTGAAAATATACAGTTACATATTTGGGGAGTGGGTTACGAATTACAAATAATATACAAGTAACATAAGTGACACAAATAAGACATATAACAACTTAGATGGGGAAAAGCTCAAACTACAGTTCAATTCAGCATAGTGACAGTGTTACAGTATTACAAGTTATTGATAATTTTTACAATGGTTGGGACTGGGCTGTTCTTATAGCGATCAGTTCGTGCACGTATGGGCTGGATGCGGTTGTGGTGTCGAACAGCAATTCTCGGACAAGGGACCTCGGGTGGTAGTAGGAGCCGGTGTCGGGGATGGTGTAGAAGCTTCTTACCAAATTTGCAGATGAGGTCGTGGTGATGGTCAGTGAGAGTCGAAAGGGTCAGTGTGTTGAGCGCTTCTTGATATGTGGAGTAGGAGGAGGAGAGAATAATCTTGCATGCCCTCTTTTGCACTTTTTCTAGGTGTTTACGCTGTGTGGCATTTAGGGAGGAAGACCAGGTGGGGGAGGCATAGGTGAGCTTGGGAAGTATGAATGTTGTGTAAACACTGAGGAGCTCGTGTGCAGGAACTCCGAGGGACTTGAGTCGGCGGAGGAGGTGGAGACGGAAACTGGAGGATTTGACAACTTCATTGACGTGTGGTTTCCAATTTAGTTTGTTGTCTATGGTGACGCCGAGGAGCTTCGTGGAATCTACGACCTGGAGTGTGTTCGGACCTAGAGTAATGGAAGGAGGTGGGACAATGTCGGAGGAGAGGTTGATGTGCATAACCATGGTCTTGGTATGGTTGATGGTGACATGGTTGTTGGTAGCCCAGTTTTGGAGACTGTTCAATAAATCCTGAAGGGCGGTATAGTTGGGAGCAGAATTGTTGACGCTGATCCCAATGGTGGAGTCGTCGACATATTTCCAGCGAGCAGGGGTTTCTCTTAGGGCATCATTGATGAGCATAAGGAAGCAGAGTGGTCCCATCTTGGTGCCTTGGGGGACGCCACAGGTGAGTGACTGAAAGGTGGAGACAGCCCCTCGGAAGCGTACAGCTTGGCGTCGGTCACTGAGGAAGTCTGTAAGCCATGGTATGAGGCTTCTTCGAAGCCCGAGGTCAATAGCTTTGTTGATGATTATATTGTGGTCGACTAGGTCGAACGCTTTAGTGAAATCAATGAAGGCGACAGCTACAGACGTTTTTCGTTTCTCGAGATGGCGGTATATGTAATCGAGAAAGCTGACAAGACAGTGAGTGGTGGAGGAAGTTTTCATGTTGCCAAATTGCTGAGGGTCTACGACTCCTGCAATATCAGCATAAGCCCAGTCGAACACAAAACTTTCACAGATTAGGCTGGGTATTGGGGTGATTGCAATAGGTCGTAGCTGATTTAAGGATTGTGGGCTGGTTGACTTGGGCACTGGTGATACATAAGAGGTCTTCCAGTCAGCTGGGCATCTGGCTTGACTGAGAGAAGCATTGATGATGGAGCAGAGGGGTTTAGCAAGCTCCGGGGAGAACTCCTTGAAGAGTTTCATTGGTAAGTCAATGGGGGTGGTAGAGCGTTTTAATTTTAGTTTGTCCAGGCGTTTTGCTACGTCAAATTCTTCTACTAAGTCAGTGGGAAGGGAGGCTGGTAGGTAAGCAGGGAGAGTGGTTGTGTCAAGCCGTGGGAGCGTCTGGCATATAGTAGCGAAATGGTTATTTGTTTGCTCAGCTGCGTCAACACTAGTGAGATGGCTAAGGAAGGGGAGGGGGTGTGTCTTATTGTTTAGTCCACAGAGTTCTTTAAGCTTACCATACCATTGACTGATGTTGGTCTGTTTCAGGTGTTGTAATTTGGTTGGGTAGTGGGACTTCTTTGCAGTGCGTATTTCGCGGATGACTCGGTTGCGAAGGGACCTGTAGCGGATGTGGTCATTGAGATGAAAGGCTCTGTCTCTCTGTTGCATAAGTCTTTTGATCCGAGGTGTGATCCAGGGCAAGTCAGCTGGGTGAGATCTGACGGACTTCTCGGGGAAGAAGTGGTGGTGAGCTTGCGTGGTGGTGTTGGTATAATTTATCCATTTGGTTTCCACGTCATCCACGCTAAGTACTTCAGTCCAGGGATGGTGAACTATCCACTGCCCGAAGAGGCGCACTGCAGAGTCAGTAATCGGCCTGTAGGTCTTGATGTAGGGTCTCTGTACTTGAGTGGGAGTGGCAGCTGGGGACCAGAGCACTGATAAGTGTGTGCTACACCCGATAGGAGGCATTGGTTGAGGTGGTTGGTACTGGTCCGCTAAGTCAGTTAAGATAAGGTCCAGGGTATTTTGACCGTGTGTGGGGAAGGTCACAACTTGTGATAGTGATAGCTGGTCCTGGATATCAGTGGTGTCAATTTCATTTAAATCCCCACATAATATTAACTTGGCACATGGGTACCTAACTCTGAGGTGGTCTGAGGTGGTGATGAGATGATTGATAAGAGTGTCTCTGGTGGGTGATCGAGGCGGATGGTATGCCACACAGATTATAATGGAAGCAGTGTTGCGTGGGTGGGCTCTTAGCACGACACGTACCCATAATGCTTCCACATCTGCTGGGACTTGAACATCCAGGCGTGACGGGCGTAGGTCATCTTGACAGAAGAGGGCAACGCCCCCTCCGCGTCTTTGTGAACGAAGGTGATGAAAGAGTTGATATCCCTCAATATGACACGTTTCAGGCACAATTTGCCAGGCCTCACATATGGCAACGACGCTCGCGGCGGTTGACCTGACTGTAGTTGCCAGCTCGTCGAACTTGTTAGCTAGGGAAGTGACGTTGGATAGCAGTAAAGACGGGAGATCATACCATATCCGTGGAACTTCAGTGTGGTGGTATGGTCTGTCAGGGGTGGGTTTCTCCGGTTTCCTAGTGGAGGTTACGGTTCTAATGGGCTTATGTGCATGACGGCCTTGTCTACGGCTCCGCGCGTGGAATAGGTTTAGTGACTTGAGTAGCGCGATAACACTGCCATCAGGATAACCGTTCCCACGCTTTAGATGGTACAGAGTGCGTCGGGAGTAAGTGATTGGTGGCCATCTGTTGAAATCTGTTGTGGGCGGACGGAAGTGTTTGTCACTGGCGGCACTTTGAGGGACACTGACACTGGTAGACATCTGTTAGTGTTTGTCAGTCGTAAAGACCGTGGGTCTTTGTCCCTGGTGCTTGGGGCCGCCGACACAGTTTTCACGATATATGTAAACACCGCGGTGGTCCTTGTCACTGGCACTTTAAAGGGGACCGATAAAGTGCCCACTGTCTGACTTTTCCTTGGGGTGCACTATCGAGCACTGTATGGTAATCACTTATTGCACTGCTCCGTAATCAATCGTTCACTAATCACTAGAATGTTTGCTGAATCGATCCTGGTGTAGTAAGGCTGGTAGGGCGTTGGGGTATAGCAGGGGGAGTGGCAGGGCCAAACAGACTCGGCCTGGCTGCTAAAACCGGGAGCGCCTTCGGGGCACGTCCTGTCTCACTGAGGGTTGACAAGTGTGTGTGTGTGTGTGTGTGCGCGCGCTTCCAAGACCCCAGAGAAATAAACTGTGAGCTTTTGAGAACCATTTTAACTGTTTCTGTATTTATAACTCAAATAAGAGAGGATTATTTCACGAGGGAGGGAGGGGGGGGGACTGCATCCATTGTTAGCGACCCCTGGTAACTGGGAGGAGGAGCGCTCATTGTCCGTAGGCATAAAATGGTAAGTGATTCTTCTACTTCTCACAAGGGTTAAGCCTCTAACGCGTCCTGAGAATCATCTAGCCAAGTGTACTGTAACGATGCCAGTACTGAGGTTAAGTGTACCGTAACGATGCCAGTACTGAGGTCAAGTGTACCGTAACGATGCCAGTACTGAGGTCAAGTGTACTGTAACGATGCCAGTACTGAGGTCAAGTGTACTGTAACGATGCCAGTACTGAGGTCAAGTGTACCGTAACGATGCCAGTACTGAGGTCAAGTGTACCGTAATGATGCCAGTACTGAGGTCAAGTGTACTGTAACGATGCCAGTACTGAGGTCAAGTGTACTGTAACGATGCCAGTACTGAGGCCAAGTGTACTGTAACGATGCCAGTACTGAGGCCAAGCGTACTGTACTATACATAAGAACATAAGAACATAAGAATGAAGGAAACTGCAGCGGGCCTATTGACCCATACTGGGCAGTCCCGTTTATACCCAACCCTATTGCTCATATAAGCATCCAACCTATGTTTGAAGCTATCCAGCGTATTCGAGTTAATGATGATATTTGGTAACTTGTTCCATTCATCCACTACTCTGTTTCCAAACCAGTGTTTACCTATTTCACACTGAAATCTAAATTTGTCTAATTTAAAACCATTGTTACGAGTTCGCTCCTGGTTGGATAGTTTGAGTACCTTTGTAATGTCCCCTTTGTTTAACCCTGACTTCCATTTATACACCTCTATCATGTCGCCCCTCACTCTACGTCTCTCGAGGGAGTGCAAATTAAGATGCTTTAACCTGTCTCTGTACTCAAGGTTCCTAATGCCTGGGATTAGTCTTGTCATTCTCTTCTGGATTCTTTCCACGGATTCTGTATCCATTCTGTAATACGGTGACCAGAACTGAACTGCGTAATCCAGGTGAGGTCTCACAAGCACTAGATATAATTTTAAGATGACCTCACTAGTCTTGTAACTAACACTCCTTTGTATGAACCCAAGTACTTTATTAGTCTTGTTACGAGCAAAAACACCTTGTTTACTTGGCTTAAGATTCCTACTTATCATTACTCCTAAAGCTCTCTCGCAGTAGGATTCCACAATGGCATCATTGTTCATCTGGTAACTGGTTTCCCTGTTTACATCTCCTATACCGAGTACTTTACATTTGTCCACATTGAATTTCATCTGCCATTTTTCCAACCATTCGAAAAATTTGTTTAGATCTTCCTGTAGTTTTGCAGAGTCCTCTTCAGATTTAATTACACGTACTATTTTAGTGTCATCAGCAAATTTACTTATGTTGCTGTCTATGCTGATATCTATGTCGTTCATGTATATAATAAATAATAATGGTCCAAGTACTGAGCCTTGGGGAACTCCACTAGTGACGTTGCTCCAATGCGATTTAGTGCCGTTTATGCTCACTCGCTGTTTCCTGTCCCGTAACCATGCCCTAATCCATTTAAGGATATTACCTTTGATGCCATGCGCTTCTACCTTTCTAATTAGTCTTTCGTGGGGGACTCTGTCAAAGGCTTTGCTAAAGTCGAGATATACCACATCATAATTGTGCCCCTCGTCCAGCGATTCGAAAACTGATGAAAAGAATGTTAATAGATTAGTTAGACATAAACGCCCGCTTGTAAAGCCATGTTGGGAATCATTGATCAACTTGTACTTCTCCAGGTGGTTTCGAATAGAGTTTGAAATGATTGATTCTAGTAATTTGCCTACTATTGATGTTAGACTGATTGGGCGGTAGTTAGAGGATAGTGATCTATCCCCCTTCTTGAAAATCGGTATTACATTCGCTATCCTCCAGGATTCTGGTAATACACCTGTTTTTAATGACATGTTAAACAACTTTGCTAAGGGCATACTAAGCTCTTCCTTACATTCCTTTAATACTCTGGCAAATATCTCATCGGGACCAGGTGACTTATTAGGCTTCAGTTTGTCTATTTGCTTATTAACATCCTTACTAGTCACTACTATCTCGCTTAATATATTTTCTTCACTATCTCTGAATAGAGTCGGAGCCTCGGGTATCATGTTTAAATTTTCGGTGGTGAAAACTGCTGAAAAATATTTATTCAGATTATTGCTCATTTCTCCGTCGTTATCAGTTAGCTCGCCGGTATCTGAACGTATTGGTCCATTCTTATCTCGTGTTTTAGTTTGATACATTTGGTAGAATCTTTAGGGGTTTGTCTTCGCCTCCCTTGCTATCTTCAGTTCATTATTCCTCTTTGCTTTTCTTATCTCGGTCTTAACCCTACCGGCCAATACCTTATAATACTCCAGGAGGTAAATTTCGCCACGGTTTATCCTTCTACATATAGCCTTCCTTTGGCCAATAATGTTCTTTAAATAATTATTTATCCATTTAGGGTCATTGTTGTCTGATCTGAGTTTTTTGTATAGTATGTTCTGCCTTTGTGCATTAAGTAACTCATTATTTAAATTGTCGTGGAACTCGACAATCTCAGATCTCGTTATCAGGTCCGTGTCATCTGTCAGGTTCACGGCCAAGCGTGACACCCCCTCTCTCAGCTTCCTCTTTAAATTATCAAAGTTTGCCCTTCTGAAATCTGGGACTTTAATGGAATTTTCCTTACGTCTGACCTGAAAATCTAACTGGAATCTAATTTCTTTGTGATCGCTGATTAAGGAAAAGAAAATTGACAATAAGATCACGTGAAGATTAGGCACCTTAAATTATTTCACCTGATCATTAAACACCTAAACACTAACCTAACCTAACCTAGTAATTAAACAAATCTAATCTAAGCTAACCTAACGTTACACAAACCTAACCTAACATTAATCTAACCTAACACTAACCAAACCTAACCCCCAAGGTATCACTAAAGTCTTTAAATCAATAACTAAAATACACTCGGGTGACTAATCTTCACGTGACCCTTACATACAATACCAAACACAATAACCAAAGATATAATAAATAAAGCCAACGACAGAATCATTTGTCTAGTCACTCTCGTGTTACTTCCACCATAGAAAACTAATGACGTCATCTATTTTACATATGAGGGGAGACACTTCAAAAAAAAGGGGAGAGACTCGCTTAAACAACCATCTCTTCCCCTTTATCCATCTGAGGGTAAACTGATACATAAATTAACTTAAAGAAAATGACACAAATAAATTGCTCATCATCACACACTGAGCTATAAAATTATCGCACTATTAATATTAAAAAAAAGCGAAATGTGAAAAAAATGGGGTATTGTTATTTTATTCTTTATATAATAAGTTAATATTCTTACCTTCTCTTTACGTAATGTTCAGATATGTTTTACACCTGTCGTAGTGTCTGTCGCTCAGGTGCTGTAGTGTCTTTCATGTCACCTGTTGTAGCCTCTGTCGGGTCACCTGTTGTTGATATTAATTTAGATTTAGTTGATGTATATATATTATTTTTGTCGGGCATTAGCCCACCCAGGCACAGCTTGGGGGGACAAAAATATAATGCAATAATAATAATAATAATAATAATAATAATAATAATAATAATAATAATAATAATAATAAAAATAATAGTCATAAATAAATACAAAATTAAAAAAAAAATATAAAGAGTGAGAAACAATATATGTATGTTGTGTTGTCAACAATTGGGTGTAAATGAGGCAGAAAGTCAGATGAGCAACCTGGGACTTGGTCACTATTGTCGTGATGCCATATGGCAGCACATTATGCTTTAGTTGGTAATACTTCAAAATAAGATGGTTTGTACTGTATGTTAATTTAGAATTATTTAATTTAGAGACCCAAAAATGAGATGAATTAAATAATTTAATGTGAGATGAAGTGTATATAGGCCTATATAAAATTAGTTTGTATCGATGAGGTATATAATAATTAAAATAATGATAATTTAAATAAAAAATCAAATTACACAAGCAAGATAACAATTCAAATTAAATACATCATACAACAAATGAAGAATAAACAAATATAACAAAATCAACAAAAGAGAAAAAATAAGCAACATTCCTCACTACCAGAACTTAACAAGAATAAGACACGTTTTCAAGAGCGAGTTCACAAGAGTAATTAACTTATATATTCACGTATCATTAACATTATACTGTCCAGAAATGTTTCATGGGCCAATTTGTATGTAAATGGAGGTAAACGACAAAACAAGTCAACCACATGATGAACAGGTGTAATTACAAGCCTTGTTTTCATGTGCGTTTCTCTCTGGCAATTGTAGTTAGGAGAGGTGTGTTTACTTGATGTGTGTGTGTGTGTGTGTGTGTGTGTGTGTGTATGTATGTGTGTCTGTGTGTGTGTGGGGGATGGGAGGATTGTAATAGCCAGGTTCCACAGATATGTCCGGTTTGTGATTAATCGTTTTTTTTGTTACAGAGGTCGACTGACTGTAATGGGAAGGGAGGGGAGGTGTGGTTGATGGCCCTGTCGTGTGTGTGTGTGTGTGTGTGTAGTCGTGATGTCATGCGGTTTATATGTCTGTGTGCCTTTTGTTCACACACACACAGACACATAACCGCATACTAACGTTCCCCAACACACACACACACACACACACCTGTCCCCCTCATACGTAAATTAATACCCATACCTGTCAGCCATTAAACCCAGGAATAAACCACCTTGATAAAAGACTCTCCATATACCACCTGATGCTGTCCTGTTTAGTGCTCTCTCTCTCTCTCTCTCTCTCTCTCTCTCTCTCTCTAGTGAGTTTTGTCAGACCAAACCAAGTCAGTAGAAAATTATTCATATCAGTAACTATGAGGGAAGTGGTACTGATAGATGGCGGTTATTGTTTGTAGGATGTGAGGTACATATTTTTCAACTCTGTAGATATTTTCTCAGGTTGGGCACTCGCTATTGTCATCTACTGTGAACCATGGCTGCTTATGGCATGGAAGCTTTGGTCTTGGTGGGAGGTATAATGTTTATCTATCAGACCAAAGCATCCAGCCCAGTAGAACAACATAGACATAGCAGTAACCAAGGGAGCACGTGTTCAGCCACCTAAGTTGACACACCCTACAGTGGCTGAGGTGAGATTAAGACCTGACCCAAAGGAGGTGACAGTCACAAAGGGAACCAGAGTTCTCAACGCCACGCGATCATGACCGTGTTAGCTCAAGAAAATGTACCTGGCCAGACACACCTGGGTGGTAATAATTAGGAAGCACTACCGACTGCCGTACCACTATAAGCGACATGACCGCACACCTGATCAAACACAGCTGTCCAGACCTACCCAGTTTAGTGTTAATTAAAAAAGGTCACCTGCCGGCTTGTCACCGCCAATACAAGGGGCCTTCAGCTCCTTCTACGATTATTATTATTATAACAGGGAAGGCGCAGACAGCCCCTTCCCAGAGACAGACAGGGGGAGTCAGAAAACAGGGGAAGACGGAGTCACGCTCGTCACAGGAGACCGCTTGGACCACTCTCTTCAGCAGCACCTGCAGACATTCCCCAGCCACTGGGCCTCCCTCAGGAATTGATATTGATATTGAAACAGTTTATTTCGCCAGAAAAACACAGATACAGAGTCGATAATAATAACTATTAACATGGCTGAGCCAGTTGAGAACCTGAGCTCTCTTGTAGGGACCTGATATATACAGTACATTATATCAAGGAAGTATTACGTAACATTTAGTATCATCTGGAATAGTACACATAGCATGGTGGTAATAAGAACATATCATAATGTTACCACGGTTATCACTTCGATATTTATTTATTTTATTTTAAATTTTAATATTTTTTTTACATTATTTTATATTATAATTATACAATAAGTTACAGAGGAATTAAAAAACATAAATATAATGAGGAAAGCAGTACTATCGTGCACCAAAGTCGTGTCCACTACCCAGCCACAGTGAGGATTCGAATAGCCTTGAGTCTGAAGTTTCGAAACAACTGGGGGTAAATGATATGGTCGGCCAACAGATGTCTCCCACTGTCGTGTGTGTGTGTGGGGGGGGGGGGGGTCTAGTAACAGGCTGTGTGTAGGTGGAGCATAACATCGTGAATTCCGCAATTACTGATAACAATAAGAATGTCATGAAGATAGTTATATTATTAAGCATGGTGAGAGATGTGTAACGGGTAAATAAAAGCACCACAACGACCATATCTCTGACGTTCATGGCTACGACGGTGAGACTGATGGGCACACCAGTAATTAATTCTCCTGTTGAACAAGAGGACAGAGCTGTCAGGATTACTGTATGTCTAGTTGGCAAATATTTTTTGCAATGTTAATTTCTTATCTATCTATATGAAAATTTCTGATAAACAGTTTTGATGGTACAATAAAAGCAGGAATATAAGGTAGGTATTACAAGAAACATTAATACTCAGACAATAAATATTTTTAAGAGACAATTTAAAGGAAGGGAGCGTAGTCTTTCCTGGGATGGATGGGAGTAAGTTGTTCCACACCTTCACACCGTGATATTTTATGGAGATCTGGGACTGAGAGGAGCACATGGGGGGTGGTCTTAGTAGCTCTGGGTGCCTTAAGTTGTATCTCTAATTATTCCGGAACTGGAAATAATTGTTGTCATGCAAGTGATTGACAGATTTGTAAACAAATAGGACACAGCAGCAGGTGTTAATATCCTCAAATTTTTTAATTTTCAATTTAGCAAATTGTTCGTTCGTGTGATCTGTTTTTTCAAGTAGGTTATTGTGGGCACAACTTTCTTTTGTGCAGTAACCAGGGATTGGGTTTTTGAAGAGCTAGAGGCCCCCCATAGTGCGTGGCAGTGTATCAGGTGTTGGTAAACAAGATAATTATAGATTTCTTTCATTGCTGTGAGAGTGAGTGACTGTCCAGTGTGATACATGATACCGCACTGTTTATTGACTTTACTATGAATGGCTTGTATGTGGTTTCTCTAGTTAAGTTTCTCATTAACAATAACTCCAAGGAATTTAGTATTTTGTTTACATTTGAGGACTGTATTACCAAGGTACAGGGGGTCCAAGTCTGGGGTAAGTTTTTCCTTCTGTGAAAGAACGTGTATTGGGTTTTCTTGAGGTTTAAGGTCAGTTTATTACGTATTATTCAGGTCCTGACTTTAGTCAATTCAGTGTTCACAGTTCTCATCAAGGAATGGAGGTCTGAATTGCTGGCATAGAGATTACTATCGTCTGCAAATAAGTTGTATTTTATGAGTGAGCTGGTGTGGACTATATCGTCTAAGTACAAAAAAACCAGTACTGGACCGAGATTGGAACCTTGGGGGACGCCATACAAGATTGGCGAGGAGTCAGATTGGTGATTATAATAACAAACATACTGCTCCCTGTTGGACAGATATGAGGTAAACCAATTGTGGGACAGGCCCCTAACGCCGTAATGTTCAAGCTTTGAAAGGAGGATGGTATGGTCGACAGTATCGAAGGCTTTAGAGAGGTCCAAGAATATACAGACTGTGAACTGACTGTCATCAAAGGAATTTAAGATGTCATTAGTAAAGGATAGCAGAGCACTCTCAGTCGACCTTCTAGCTCTAAATCCAAACTGGTCACACGTGAGTCATTGTCAGAGTGATGTATCGGATGAGTTACTTACGGTGGGAAGTGTATCCACTTCATGGTTGTGTCTGAGAGTCATTGTCTAGTAACGTCAATATAATGATCTATTAATGAGTCCATGCCATTAGGTTAACTAATAAATAGCTGTACTTAGAATTGGTGTCTAGAAAATTCCCCCTAAGAATATAATACCAAGTTATATAACTAATCGGCCACTAATAAATTCTACCTATATTTCTACTTAAGATTGTCTTTTTTATCTCTCTCTCTCTCTCTCTCTCTCTCTCTCTCTCTCTCTCTCTCTCTCTCTCTCTCAGTCTATCTTTCTCCTTCTCTTATAAGATTTAAACCAATCTCTCTCCCTCTCTCTAATTATCTCTCACCTGATAATTAGACACCCTAATGTTACCTGGAGCGTTAGGCTAGTGTTAGGTTAGGCTAGTGTTAGGTTAGGCTAGTGTTAGGTTAGGCTAGTGTTAGGTTAGGTTTGTGTTAGGTTAGGTCAGCGTTAGGATGGTTAGGTTAGGTTAGGTTAGGCTAGTGTTTGGTTAGGTCAGCGTTAGGATGGTTAATCTTCAGTGGAATAAGGTGGGAGGGCTAAGCTTTAGATGATCCGAGCAGAGAGTCCCAGAGCACTTTCGTATTTATTGTATACAGCCGGGTCCTCTCGCTAGTGCTGGGGGAGGGGGGGCTGAGCAGGGGCGGGGCTGAGCAGTGAGCGGGCAGGAGGGGGTGCGGGCTGGAGGAGAAGCAGAGGCCAAGGAGGGGCAAGGGGGGGAGGGCAGGGAGGACAGGGTGGCGGGGGTGTGTTGCAGGGCGTTTAATTTAGCGGAAACATAGCCATCGAACGACGCACGAGACTGATAATCCATTTTACGTAGGACAACCTTCATTATTGTTGTTCGTTAACAGTATTCCGAGTCTTGCAATGCCATCAACCACCAACATCTACCACCATCATCATCACCACCACCACCACCACTACTACTACTACTACTACTACTACCAAAAACACCACTACTACTACCACCACCACCACTACCACCAACATCACCACCACTACCAACACCACTACTACCACCATCACCACTACTACCACTATCACCACTACTACCTACACTGTTACTACTACTACTACCACCACCACTATTGTCAACACCTTTATTTTTTTAAACGTGGCCTCCAGCCTCCCCCAATAGCCACACCCTCGCCGCCATTTTATTACCTTAATATTAAATACCCTAATACATAAGTAGCTATCCTAGCTGTGTTGAGTTAGTTGAGCCGCAGATCTCTGCGGCATTCAGTGACTGTTGCCTCATAGTCAATATCTGCAGCAGTTGTCGGCATTGGGGCCGAAGCTCTCGTTCCCCTGAGGCAGAGGAAAGCCGACCGAAGGAGAGAGAAGGACAGTCAACATCTCATCCAGACTGTAACATAACTTCTGGGCTGCTGCTTCTGTTCGGAGATCAACTCCGCGAGTCTGGCGTAGAAACATCTTGCACTTGGTCCCATCCCACCAGAGGTTGTGAACACTAGAGGAGTGAAGCTGCCTTGATCAACGTTCTGAATTCTCTCCCCATATGCCCTTATCTTGTCGTTCTCGTTCCTCCTGTGTGCAGCATCGAGAGCTAAGTTACGGTGACATGCTCGCTGTCTCCGCGTCCAGAATCCTCGAGCACTGACGTCAACACGAGCTTCGTTGGATGTGTTTGAAGTCCTATGTTGGAAGATCTCACCGTCCAATGGAAGGAGGGTTGGTTCTACCATGACATCACGGCAGATTTCCTTCAGCATAATTACTTGCTGTGGGATCCCTTACTTTGTCGTGCCTCATGCATATGAAGCCCCCTTTCTTGCACACCATGGCGTGATCGACGTCATAGGAAAAGCCACACACGCATTGGGAGGGCAACCTTCTACTGGCCTACCGTACCTTAGAGCAATGGCATATGTAAATTCTTGTTTATTGAGACTGAAACAATTTGCCCTTGCCAACACCTACTACTAATACTACTACAATCATCAGCGGTAGCAATCATTATTACCATGACTATATTATCACCACCACCACTCCTACCAGATATAACTACTACCAGTAACAACCACCATCTGCAGCAACCACTCCCACCAACCATTCACTGAAAATTTCCCTCCCTACAGTTTCTCTCACCCATTCCAACACCATTGATCGAATCAGCATTGAGTTACTGTCACCTGGAGCTTGGCGCAGCACGACACTTGTATATAGAGTAGTGGCTCTCATAACATAGTTCTATAACATTCTATATAATTACATACCTATACGTACAGATACATTCATACGCATTCTACAATTATAATACATACACATACATACATACTTACATATACTTATTATAAATAGATGTACATAAAACGCAGGTACAAACACAAACACGTATATACACACACGTACATAAAACAAATAAATACATGCTGTATAATACACTCGTATATACACACATACATAGACATAAACAATGATTCTCTCTGTCCACCACAATTTTCCTCCCCACCACACTACTCCCTGTCTCCCACCACACTTCTCCCTGTCTCCCACCACACTTCTCCCTGTCTCCCACCACACTTCTCCCTGCCTACCACCACATTACTCCCTGTCCACTACCACATTCCCTGTCCACCACACTACTCCGTCTACCACACTACCACCTGTCCATCACCAAACTACTCCACGTCCACTACTACTCGGTCCTCCAAACAGACACACACACATACAAAAAAAAAAAACACCAGGGGGAAAAAAACCAACACCAAAATTAACCCAGAAAAACTTTAATCAGTTTTCCCTGAGGTCTATTGAACATCGGTTAAAAAACGCTGACTGCTCCGGTATTTTTTGACAAGTCTGAGTTAAAGTCCACTGAGTATCTGATTACAAGGGTAAATTAGATTCATGCATATGTAGTGAGGACAAGAATTTTAATGTTAATCTTGTGGTATTCATGATACACAGACGTGGTTATGAGGTAGGGGGGGGGGGGTACTTCAAGGGTCATTTCACGGGGGAGGGGTACTTCAAGGGTCATTTCACGGGGGAGGGGTTACTTCAAGGGTCATTTCACGGGGGAGGGGTTACGTCAAGGGTCATTTCACGGGGGAGGGGTTACTTCAAGGGTCATTTCACGGGGGAGGGGTTTCAAGGGTCATTTCACGGGGGAGGGGTTACTTCAAGGGTCATTTCAGAGGGAGGGGTT
This sequence comes from Homarus gammarus, assembly GCA_958450375.1. Lineage (NCBI taxonomy): Eukaryota > Metazoa > Arthropoda > Malacostraca > Decapoda > Nephropidae > Homarus > Homarus gammarus. The sequence continues at coordinate 725,290 of CAUDMG010003965.1, forward strand.
ACTTCAAGGGTCATTTCACGGGGGAGGGGTACTTCAAGGGTCATTTCACGGGGGAGGGGTACTTCAAGGGTCATTTCACGGGGGAGGGGTTACTTCAAGGGTCATATCACAGGGAGCGGTTACGTCAAGGGTCATTTCACGGGGGAGGGGTTACTTCAAGGGTCATTTCACGGGGAGGGGTTTCAAGGGTCATTTCACGGGGAGGGGTTACTTCAAGGGTCATTTCACGGGGAGGGGTTACTTCAAGGGTCATTTCACGGGGGAGGGGTCTCAAGGGTCATTTTACGGGGAGGGGTTACTTCAAGGGTCATTTCACGGGGGGAGGGTTACTTCAAGGGTCATTTCACGGGGAGGGGTTACTTCAAGGGTCATTTCAAGGGGGAGGGGTTACTTCAAGGGTCATTTCAGAGGGAGGGGTTACTTCAAGGGTCATTTCACGGGGGAGGGGTTACTTCAAGGGTCATTTCAGAGGGAGGGGTTACTTCAAGGGTCATTTCACGGGGGAGGGGTACTTCAAGGGTCATTTCACGGGGGAGGGGTACTTCAAGGGTCATTTCACGGGGGAGGGGTTACTTCAAGGGTCATTTCACAGGGAGGGGTTACTTCAAGGGTCATTTCACGGGGAGGGGTTACTTCAAGGGTCATTTCACGGGGAGGGGTTACTTCAAGGGTCATTTCACGGGGAGGGGTTACTTCAAGGGTCATTTCACGGGGGGGGGGTTACTTCAAGGGTCATTTCCCGGGGAGGGGTTACTTCAAGGGTCATTTCACGGGGAGGGGTTACTTCAAGGGTCATTTCACGGGGAGGGGTTACTTCAAGGGTCATTTCACGGGGGGAGGGTTACTTCAAGGGTTATTTCACGGGGAGGGGTTACTTCAAGGGTCATTTCACGGGGAGGGGTTACTTCAAGGGTCATTTCACGGGGAGGGGTTACTTCAAGGGTCATTTCACGGGGGGAGGGTTACTTCAAGGGTTATTTCACGGGGAGGGGTTACTTCAAGGGTCATTTCCCGGGGGGAGGGTTACTTCAAGGGTTATTTCACGGGGAGGGGTTACTTCAAGGGTCATTTCACGGGGAGGGGTTACTTCAAGGGTCATTTCACGGGGAGGGGTTACTTCAAGGGTCATTTCACGGGGGGAGGGTTACTTCAAGGGTTATTTCACGGGGAGGGGTTACTTCAAGGGTCATTTCACGGGGGGAGGGGTTACTTCAAGGGTCATTTCACGAGGGAGGGGTTACTTCAAGGGTGATTTCACGGGGGAGGGGTTACTTCAAGGGTCATTTCACGGGGGAGGGTTACTTCAAGGGTCATTTCACGGGGGGAGGGTTACTTCAAGGGTCATTTCACGGGGGGGGGGGTTACTTCAAGGGTCATTTCACGGGGAGGGGTTACTTCAAGGGTCATTTCACGGGGGGGGGGGGGGTTACTTCAAGGGTCATTTCACGGGGGAGGGGTTACTTCAAGGGTCATTTCACGGGAGGGGCGGTTAGTCATTCAGGGGGTGTTAGTCATTCAGGGGGTGTTAGTCATTTCAGGGGGTTAGTCTTTCAGGGGGATTAGTCATAGTTTAGTTCAGGGTTCATATTAGGGGTTAGTTCAGGGTTTAGTTTAAGTTTTAGTTCAGGAGTGAACCCTGAAGTGACCGTTGAAGTGATGCCTGACGTGACCCCTGAAATGCCACCCTTGTACTCCAGATTACCTGAGTGACAGCAGCTACTGAGGTGAGGTGACTTTTGGATCACCTAACCTAACCTAACGCTAATGTGGGGGGATTCGTGAAGGGGAGTCGTGAGGTGGGGGGCTCGTGAGGAGGGGGCTCGTAGGGAGGGGGGACTCGTATGGGTGGGGGATTCGTGGGGTGGGGAACTCGTATAGTGGGGGGATTCGTGGGGTGGGGGGACTCATGGGGTGGGGGTGACTCATGGGGTGGGGTGACTCGTGGGGTGGGGTGACTCATGGGGTGGGGTGACTCGTGGGGTGGGGTGACTCGTGGGGTGGGGGTGACTCATGGGGTGGGGTGACTCGTGGGGTGAGGGTGACTCGTGGGGTGGGGGTGACTCTGGGGTGGGGTGACTCATGGGGTGGGGTGACTCATGGGGTGGGGTGACTCGTGGGGTGGGGTGACTCGTGGGGTGGGGGTGACTCATGGGGTGGGGGTGACTCGTGGGGTGGGGGTGACTCATGGGGTGGGGGTGACTCGTGGGGTGGGGGTAACTCGTGGGGTGGGGGGACTTGATGTCATGCAGAACGCCAATTAAGTCTTGTCCGTTAATTACAGGTGTGAGGTGATCTTCAGTTTGCTATTATATTATTACTAGTTTACTATTTTACTATTACGATATTAGTTTGCTATTACTATTTTACTATTACTATTTACTATTACTATTTTACTATTTGATATTCATATTACCTGATATAATATACTGTCAACAATGGTAAGAAACACCAGTACAATAATAATTTCATAATGACAAGAGAATGTAAATACTTGTCAGAGATGATCACGCAGTTCACTCCCATATTACACCTGATATACTGTAGTGTACGGGGAAAACACACACACACACTATAAACGAGAGATGTGTTCAGAATGACTAGGACAATGGCCACCTCCCATGATTATATCAAGAACGGAAATATTTGTATAGTTTCGTTACAGCATTCCTATTTTCTATTTCCTAGTTCCATTGAGAGATAAAATATAGGTGCTATAACTCCCGCCAGCAGCAGATAAGGTTTATTAGGCTCATATCTCGAAAAACCTACGATTTATGGGAGCAATATAGCCGAGCACCTGTTGCGATATATGGTGCTCTTAAACACCGGAGAGTTTGGGAGCCTAGGTGGTCACTGAGGCCCTGTTTGTGCCTCTCTTTATATATATATATATATATATTAGTTTATGTTTGGTGCTGGTGTAGTGTTGCTGAGGAGAGACACGTAAAGTTCACTCTGACAATGAACTATTTTTTTTTACACAAAAATCATATATAACCAGACCATAGTTGGCTGGACTGGCCACTAAAGTATGATCTCATATATATGTATACGTATATATGTGTGTGTGTGTATATGTGTGTGTGTGTGTGTGTGTGTGTGTGTGTGTGTGTGTGTGTGTGTGTGTGTGTGTGTGTGTGTGTGGGATTATTGCTCATACAGATAACCACAATGTTCCTACGTCTATGGACTTAATTACTTACTGTAATATCAGAGACCGACGCCATTGCCGTTATGAGTTTAATTTAATCTCCTCCAGGATGACGGTCGTCCTCATAACAACACCAGTCACAATTGTCGCTCCTACACCATCATTTAATTCAATGATACACCGGATGTTGCTAAATAATTCAACTGCTTCTGTACGTGGCGTGGCTAAGCAGGTGAGCACCGGCAAGCTGTGTGTGTGTGTGTGTGTGTGTGTGTGTGTGTGTGTGTGTGTGTGTGTGTGTGAGAGAGAGAGAGAGAGAGAGAGAGAGAGAGAGAGAGAGAGAGAGAGAGAGAGCACAGTCACTCTCCTGGAGCAGCTGTGGAAGGAGAACAAGTCCTGCGGTGGACGGTGCTCCCCTGGACATTATATAAGGAAACTTAACTTCCTCTCCCCTGACCCGTCAACATCTCCACCTTGAAGTATACGGACAGCCTGAAGGTAGAACTTGAAGGACATACAAATACCCACAAAATATGACAGATTACATCTACTCCAGCGTGGTATATGGAGTATGGACGTCCGTACACCCTTGTCTTATTGAACGTGGGGCTGTCAAACTGGTACTTCATCCCCTAACAGGTGCCCTCCAGTACACATCATGCTAAGCCGTTCACTTGACAAGATCTCCGGCTCGGGATTGGAGCAACACAGCCCGGCGCAACACCCCCCCCCCCCCCCCTCCTTGATATAACCTCTTACCAAGGTAATCTAAGGCAAGCCGACTCAGGTAAGCACTCACACTAAATTGAACACAAGACCTAGGGGCAATATATAATGGTGAGCGTTACCTAAATGAACGATCGTGTATAATAATGGTTTAAATTCACTGTGGGATACGCTACTCAGTCCATTATAACAACTATTATTTCTTGACAAGGTAATTCATACACAGATTATAATATTGTAGAACTAAATTAAAGCGAGAGTAATAATAAACTGTTTATATATCAACAAAAACAATCTTACTGACATACATACAGACCCCCCCCCTCCTCTCTCTCTCTCTCTCTCTCTCTCCCTTCCTCCATCCATTCACTTTTTGTTTGATCTCAGTCTCTCATCCTGTAATCTCGACAAGTACACCAAAAGCAAGTTCTTGGTTGTAGTCCAGCCTTTCCCTTCATGTGACTCAGTATCATTCATCTTTAATTCCCTAAGTGCATCTACTCTACCTATTCCCTGTACACATATTCTTCACCGGCTGACCTCATCTCTTTCAACCGGAATTGACGTATCAACCCCCCACATTAAACCTCGCCACACACACACACACACACACACACACACACACACACACACACCTCTCGGGTCATCAACAAATCCCTTGAGTTCCGTGGGGTCACCTACTCCATCCTAATTCAAGTTGACCCGGACAGTCCTCTCAGTTGATATTTCTGCCCTCTCCCTATCTTCCTCTTCCTCTTCCTTCTACTTCTCTTCCCTCCTCCTTTAACACATCGCCTCGCCCACACTTCGCCGAGAGATGTAGTCACCTCCAACTTGAATTCTTATCCTCACTAATGGCTAACGATTGCCTCCCTCCCACGACCACCACCACTTCTCTTTACCTACATTAACCTCATCCTTCTGCCATGATGCTTCTTCCAAACACACAGACGTAGAGATATACACACACGTACATATCGTCACCCTTCCTGCCTCGTCCCCAAAGCAAGAATGAAAAACCCGAGAGCAACAGCCAGCCCTACAGCGCCGCCCTTTGGTACACGCCGCTCCTCGACATCACACCCTACCGTGTCCCCCACCCGGATTACAAAACTCCGGTGCTCCAATTTACACTGCAGCAGCACAGAGATTATTCTAGGCACCCCATCAATTATAGTAATTATAGTCACCACATAGAATACAGTTATTCATGGAATGTAGTTTATCACGCGGCTTGGCACACACTCCATTATTGATTTCAATTATACAACTGATACAACTTTGACATTTACAACAACTTAACTCATCCAAATGGTTATAATCCTTTATTACACACGTATATATAGTAAACACGTCCATGAGGGAGACTTTAAAATGCAAACAATACCCTCCTACACGCCCCCTCCCCCTCCCCACTCCCCCCAGCGATACGAGAACAAGAAAACACATCAGTTGGTCGGGAGAACACTAGTCCTCTCTCAGCCACACCCTGCCGGCCATCTTTGATTCACCTTCCCGGCCAGCCAGCACCAGGTACTCTAAGCTAATTATCGCCTCACAAACAGTATCACGAGGAGCACTGTTACGTAGACTATTGACCTGACGAAACTCTTTGATTTATACACAGCAGATATACTTCCATACACAGCAGATATACTTTCATACACAGCAGATGTACTTCCATACACAGCAGATATACTTCCATACACAGCAGATATACTTCCATACACAGCAGATGTACTTCCATACACAGCAGATATACTACCATACACAGCAGATATACTACCATACACAGCAGATATACTTCCATAGCGAAATAAAGTTCTCAAACACATCAGGTCATCTTTCTCGTGTGTTCATGACTCCATATACCTGTGTTCAGTCTCCTGGTTATTAGACCGAGTGTAACAACCATTAAACATGTAATTAAACTTGTCTCGTACACGTGGAGTGATTCTAGGTCAAAGGTGAGGTTAAGTATTTAGAGACGTTAACGAGTAATTACCACCCTAACCTAACCTAACCCTAATAGCCCCAATTAGCGTTAGGGGTTTAAATATCAAATGAAATTAAGCTGGCGGGTTAATCTTCATGTGAGCTGATTTTCTCCTCCCACACTGGCACCCACCACAAGTGTCTCTATGTTCAACTGATGCCACACAGTAAGTTAGGGAAATATTGTAACCTGGGATACACTACACTACTCTCTCTCTCTCTCTCTCTCTCTCCTGTTAATGGTTCACTAGAGTTGTGTCCTGATGCTATTATACCTGATGCGCACAACAGTCTGGGTCACCTTGTACTCTGACACTCACACACACACACACACACACACACACACACACACACACCGTCGTTTGCACCCTTTGGCGTGGACAAATTCAATTGCTTACCTACCTGGGGTGGCAAAACAGGTGAATGCAGGGTAACAGGCTAAAATACCGTAAAATACATGACTACTCAAAAGAGCGATATTGTGTATGTGTGTGTGTGTGTGTGTGTGTGGTGAACTTGGCTAGCTCCTCCCTGGGCCTCACACCAGTTATCCACACATGGCAATCTGTCCCCCTGAGTCCACAAAGACTGCCTACACTTCCCTGCACTCGGGTACTACTAGTGTAAAATAATAGACGAACCCAAAGATAAACCTTCCTTGCTCAACATTCACTCACCCACCAGATATGACAAGTGTTACTACCTGACGTGGCTGATATCAACCTCTCTATACCCGCTAAATAGTTGCTGTGTGTAAATATTTCATTTATAAAGACTGTGGCTGTACAATTAGCGAATACACTCAACCACACAGTCCACACGAACACTAAATCAACAAGTCAGAGTCACCAGTAAAGAATAAAGAAATAACAGGTTAAACACTAAGCCCCGAGGCAGGCGCACAGGTGATAGTCGTGCTGGACCTCAGTATCTGTAATACCAGTCTTAAGAAGATCACGGCACCAGCGGGACTCAGGTGAGAGACAGTCAGCCGGATGAGACACGTCTTATGAAAAGTTGAGGAGCGTTTGACAGCGAGAAGTAATTTAGAGACACACTAAATGGATTTTCTGACGGAGTTGTGTGAATCTTGTTACCTAGAGACCTTCCTGTAAATACTGTATTATTATTATTGTTTATAATGTACGCCTGGTCTGAGGAAAATATATCAGTAATGAAATAACTTTCTTTGGTTTGTGAACGTGTGCCGCTGTGACTTGACCTTCATGGCCTCAGCTGTTCTGATAGTCACTCCTTCCCAGCCAGATAACGTGATATAAAGGGAAGAACTGGAACTTTTACAAGAAATTTATGAGCTGTAAACAGTTAATATTCAAGTGAAGTGGTAATGGTTCTGGCGCCTGGTTTAAGGATTTGTTTTAAAAATTGTCGACTGTGAATGTTGAAAAGCTGTAGAAGCCGCTTCCGGATACATTTTTACCCTCTGTTAAGTATCAGTCTAGCACATGCACTGTGGGCTAAGTCAGGAGGAGAGGATAGGCTTCACCAAAACCAATTATATCATTCATACTTTACTGAACAAAATAAAAAAAGGTCCCACAGCGTTAGAGTGTTGTACGCTGATGTTGTGGAAGTAGACGATGTTACTGTACACACACACACACACACACACACACACACACAATAGTAACAGCGTACACACACAAAAGCGCTTCTCACTCACCAAGGGAACGACTAAAGCGATCAAAACGCTTGGCTGGTCGCAGAATAAACAAAAATACGAACGGAACATAAACCAAAAATATGAACACGACACACAGACAATCATTGCGGGCTAATCCTTTCAGCGGGGCAGAAATACTCACCACATAAATAAGTAAGGGAGTCTCAAGAGGCACAAAAGACTTCCCCAAGCAAATACGCTCCCACAGTATTATTATTTTTCCCCTTTCAGTTGTAGACGCATTTACTGGATGATATACTAACACCACTACACCCACCACCACTACCACACCCACCACTACTACCACACCCACCACTATACCCACCACCACTACACCCACCACTACCACACCCACCACTAACCTCTACCACTTCCTCCTCCACCACACAGCAACCAACCAACCATCACTACCACCACTATCACCACCACATCCACCACCACATTCTCCATCTCCAACACCAGTCACTTCCACCATAAAATCCACATACACTTCCCCCTAAAAACAAATAACTAATCCCCCCACCAGAACAGAAGGTGTTTTATTCATCACACACGTCATATTATATTCTCTACCAATATCTCGCAGCAAAAAAATATGAAAGTCAGCAACAATAAATAAATCAACGAACTTTGGATTGAAAAAGTAAATAAATAAATAACAAATAAATAAACAGATGAATAAATACAAATAAATTAATAAACAAAAGAATAAATAAAATAACACAAGTTTTCCACAATGTTGAAGAAAAATCCTAACCACGGCTTCTCTTCTCCGTCTCTTGATCACAACAGAAGCAAACGGAAGCAGAGACGTGTGTTTATGACCAGAGGAACAACAACAACAACAATAACAACAATAACACACACAGAATACTCTACTGACTTGAGAACACTATATACACTGGGAGATGCTGCCTGCCTGCCTGTGTGGAGCAGAATAGTTGTAACTTATTCGATACAAAACCAAGCATGTGTTTGCCTTTTTACTCCCGGATGGTGTGTGTGTGTGTGTGTGTGTGTGTGTGTGTGTGTGTGTGTGTGTGTGTTATCATTATCTCAAACGAATATGTCAAAATAAATATAAAATAAAAAAATATCACAAGAAATCAAGGTGGTTTATCCTGGTCTAGCCTTCATGTAAGCGCCTTAACCTCTCGGGACCTCGCAAAAGTTGGATTAATTTATCATAACCCAATTAAAACTGTCGATTTGGATGACATGTTCCTCTTGTGAGCTCGATATGTAACTGTCTGTCTGTCTGTCTGTCTGTCTACCTGTCTACCTGTCTGTTGATTCGTGTTGGAGTGTTTTTTCAGTCTCACATCACTGATTATAATGTTGGCTAGACTATTTACGGATCACACACACACACACACACACACACACACACACACACACACACACACACACACACACACACACTCCATTACATCACGCACACAACTAAAGACTCCTGCACTTTAAACTTACAATACATTATTATTATTATATAAATTAATTCAACTTGGAAAAAAAAAGTGGCCACAATAAAAAAGAATTACTCTAAACCTGACAGCGGTAACTATTATAAATGACTCACTGTGTTCATATCATATGAGCTTAACTTTTAAAGGTAAGAGAGCAACAGCAACACTAATAACAGTCTAGCGTATTAAAATAATTAAAAACAACTTTTTAATATTAAATCAGAGCAATTAGTATATTAAAAAGTCTTACGAAATTACCACATTTTTTGTTTTTTATGTGAAAACAGATGCAATACATTAATCGGGAGGGAATTCTTTACACTCAGAAATATATAGATTCATCATTTTCTGTAATTAAATCAGCAATGATGACCTCAAGTATACTCCACTGGATAAGTTAAGTTTATGAAGAGCAGTAATACACCCACCCGATCCTGACGACTATTTATAACTCATTGTTTAGTGTCGCGAGCAAGTAAGTTTATAATTTGCATACATTACCACTTAAATAATTACAACAATCCCAAATTTTCCAGCAAGTGTGAGTACATAAGTTTTCATTTTGCATTATACGATGACTTACTGCTGTTTCACGTAAATATATATATATATAACATAGATGACTATAGAAAATTTGGTATTGAATCTTTATCTATGTTGAAATAATACGGTGTTTATATTCCTGGCTTTAAAAACCAACCCTCACACGAGCTGAGGAGAATAACAGCCACTCATTAGTATCTGGGTTTTTTTTTTCACTTAATGACGTGGACTAAAACATGACTGACTTAGTGGAAAAATATATTACATTGTTCAGGTAGAATGAGAAGGTGTGTTCGACTTACCAAAGGGCGACGTGTGGGATGTCCCCGTTGGTGTACCGAGTCTGTAAAGTATTAGAAGACCATTAAAAAAATTAAAAATGGTAATTACAATATCTTTACATTTTTACTTTATTATCGAATGTAAGATATTTTTAAAGTTAAAATAATGTAGAAATAAAGGAATGAGATCAGAAGAGATTTGGAAATGAGAAAGGAAAGTCAATTTGGCCAGACGATAAGGCTATCGATGTGGCTACGAACGTTATCATCTAAAAGACTTTACCAATACTGAAGAGTTACATCACCATTCACTGATAGGTAAATATATTTCACCAATAAATAAAAGCAAAAATGATCTATTCTTCAGGATATATTTCAACTATAAATGATTGAACCTTTTATGTGATTGAATTTTTTAAAACATATTCCCCCTGAGAAAACGACTAAATACTGACACCAACCATTACACAATTACCAAGGTTAAATATGTTACTCCCTCTTACAAATATGATAGAATCCCCACTGTGTTCCGATTTACACACTCAGAAGTCCGCACTTAACACCGGGTTGTGAATCAGATACACACTACCTGGATTACGGGGGCTCATTAACCTTCCTCTAACCTCATTTTAATGCATTCAATAATCTATTTTTATCTTCATATTTAAAATGATGTTAAATAGAGCTTTCGTTTTTGTTAATATAGTTAATTTTCCCTTTGTTAACATATCGGAAGTTACCTTTGAGACCTGTGATTGTTACCTGTGATTGTTACCTATGAATAAGACTTTTGATTGTTACCTGTGATTGTTACCTGTAAATGAGACTTGTGATTGTTACCTATGAATGTTACCTGTGACTGTTACCTGTGAATGAGACTTGTGATTTTTACCTGTGATCGTTACCTGTGATTGTTACCTATGAATGATACCTGTGATATTTACCTATGAATGTTACTTGTGATCGTTACCTGTGACTGTTACCAATGAATGTTACCTGTGATAGTTACCTGTGATCGTTACCTGTGATTGTTACCTGTGAATGTTACCTGTGAATGTTACCTATGATCGTTACCTGTGATCGTTACCTATGAATGTTACCTGTGATCGTTACCTGTGATCTTTACCTGTGATCGTTACCTGTGATCGTTATCTGTGATTGTTACCTGTGAATGTTACCTGTGAATGCTACCTGTGAATGTTACCTGCGATTAATTAAAAGGAGACACAGAAGGCCCGGGAGTGCACAGAGGAATTCTACTCCAGGTGTGGAGGTTCAGGTGTGGAGGTTCAGGTGTGGAGGTTTAGGTGTGGAGGGACAGGTGTGGAAGTATGGAAGTGTGGAGCTTGAGGCGCTAAATTGTGAAGGTGTGTAAGTTGTGGAATGGAGGTGTGTAGGTTGTGGAATGGAGGTGTGTAGGTGTGGAATGGACACGTGTAGGTGTGGAATGGAAGTGTGTAGGTGTGGAATGAGGGTGTGTAGGGTGGAATGGAGGTGTGTAGGTGTGGAATGGAGGTGTGTAGGTGTGGAATGGAGGTGTGTAGGTGTGGAATGGAGGTATGTAGGTGTGGAAGTCTTATGGTGTGGTAATTATGGTGTGCAGGTGTATAAGTGCAGAGTTGTGGAGGTGAGAACGCGTATTTTATTCTTCAAGGAAATTTACCACAAAATCCCCAGTTCTGAGATAGCCGTGTCAGCCATATATATATACATGACTCAGGTATATAAACACAACCCACCGGTATAAATATGACTCACAGGTAAAATATTAATAATAAACAACGTCGCATATGCCGGCCAAATATCCCGGCAGAATATTTCCCCTGTGTCATGTTATTGAAGTTACAAGTGAAGACGACGGGCAGCCGCTGCAAGTTATAATTACGTCATTATGGCTCAGTCCCTCGCCTACCTGTAATTACCTATAATAAGTAGCCAGGTGACACACTCGTCTAGTGAGGAGAGGTTTGTGAGCACGAGAGGCACTACAGACGTAACTTAACCTAACCTTCCCTAAATTAACCAAACCTAACCGAAATTAACCTAACCTAACCTAACCTAACCTAACCTAACCTAACCTAACCTACCCAAAATTAACCAAACCTAACCGAAATTAACCTAACCTAACCTATATTAACCTGACCTAACCTAACGAAACCAAAATTAACCTAACCTAACGAAACCAAAATTTTACCTAACCTAACCTAACCTAACCTAACCTAACCTAACCTAACCTAACCTAATCTAACCTTAACCTACCATAACCTGCACTATACTTTACCCAACTAACCAAATACAACCAACCCTAACTAAACACACACACACACACACACACACACACACACACACCATACATTAAACCTTTACAGCCAAACAACATAAACCACAATATTCAATAATATACGACAAAGTTCACTCGGCATTCTCCTCAGCGTCTTAAGTGGTTATTTAAGAACGGATCTATCGGCCTCACTTAAGCTACGGCACGGAGACCGATTCTCAAAGGCCTCCGTGAGATTAAATTTTCCCCTAACTGGAGATACTAAGAAATATCCCTTTAACTGGTTCACTCATGCTACGACACGATGATGGATTCTCAAAGAGCTTTAGATATTAAATTTTCACCTAACTGGAGATGATGTGAACGCGTCTCTAATTGCTGGTCCGGATTGAATTCGTTTGTCACCGCGTCTCTATGTGTGTGTGTGAGGAAGAAGGGAGGGGAAATTATGCTCTGATTCCCGTCGTCTCCCGGTTGAGGTTTTCTTTTTAATTCAGTTTTAGAAAATGGTGGTATTTTTTTTTGGTGAGAAATTTCTAATAATGATATATAAAATTAATATTAATTTGTTGTAGCCATTCCTTCAGGTATTTCAGACATCGAGTTATTCCTTCAGCCATTTCAGACATCAAGCCATTACAGATGTAGGAAACAATGATATTTGTTCAGTCTTCCATGAACATTAGCCACGCCAACTACTTTCGACTTAAGATTAACCACCCTAACGCTGATTTACCTTAACCTAACCTAACCTAACCTAACCTAACCTAAGCTAACCAAACCAAACCAAACCTAACCTAACCAAAAGATAACTTACCCTAACCTAACCACCCTAACGCTGATTTACCTTAACCTAACCAAACCAAAAGATAACCTAACCTAACTCCCTCAGGCGAAATAAGCTGTGGTATCTAATCTACCTGTAATCTCTTTAATACTCCCAATATTAACAGGTAATCAGAATACACAGGTAATTTTTTCCCCTTGTGTTATCTGAAGGTGTGGAGCCGAGTTAATTACCCACAAATATATTTCAAACTAGGTCATTACACAAGCGCCATCATGTCTTATTAATTGACTTTTTTGGGGGAATATTTGGTCAAGTTGCGTGTCATATAACTCAACTTAATGTGATGTTTTATTGGTGGTAATGAAGCAGTTGAAGATTAGACACCCTAGTTTATTTTATTTTCATTAAACAACGTAATGGCAGTTTGAGGGGTTATGTTGTGTTTGGTTGGGTTATGTTAAGTTAGGTTGGGTTATGTTACGTTAGGTTGGGTTATGTTAAGTTATGTTAGATTCAATTATGTCAGGATAGGTTAGTGTTTAATCATCACTCAGCCTAAACTGCACGATTACCTGATATTAAACTCATCTAAATAATACACAAAGAACAAACTGAATGACCTATAAGACTTTAATCACTCATTCTCCTTCTGTTCCATTATTACTCTTCTCCCTGTCTCTTCCTTCATCATTCTTCAGCGTTCATCTTTATTCCTCTGCTAGATTTATTATTATTATTATTATTATTATTATTTTTATTATTATTATTTCGTTTTTTCTTTCCTAGGTGTCGCTGTCATGTCGTGTCTGTAACAGCCTGTAAAAAATGACTAACCCTAACCTAACCTAACCTAACCTAAACCAACATAACCTAACCTAACCTAACCTAACCTAACCTAACCTAACCGAACACTAACCTAACCTAACCTAACCTAACCTAACCTAACCTAACCTAACCGAACACTAACCTAACCAGATAATTCTATTCAGCTCAGAGGGCAACCCCGTACACAAGGGGTTAACAATGTGTGTGTATAATAATTCTTTAAACATAGGAGAAACATTAATTCACAAGTTTATATAAGTACATAGATATATAGATGTTTATATAGAGCAAGAACTATAAAGAGGAAGACGGTATAAGATTATATAATGGAAAATATGAGAATGGTGCGTGTGAAGGCAGCGTGTGTCGGAGTAAAGAACGGAGTGAACATTTGTGTAAATAACATTGAACAAAGTAGGAATGTTACTTCATAAACATTCAAGAAAGGTAAGAATTAAGTTTCTTTCAGCTTAACGGTAAATATGTGGCTGAAATATGTCTGTTAACGTATATTTGAACATAATAACTTGAGCTTAACGATGGCCTCTCATTGGCTGATATCCAAACCCTGAAAACGTAAGGGAAAACAAGATAACGACCTCATGTTTAGTAATCATATAATTAAATGCTAAACTAATAAAGTAATTAATTATTCATATATGCATCAGAGTAAATAAATAATATTGATACATCAGTCAGTGAGACGCCTCCGACGGCTCTAAATTATATAAGACTTTTATTAATAGGTGTTATATATTCATTTTATAATAATTAAACATTCAACTTTTCTATTTTAAGTCTAAATATATTTTCCTCGTATCACAAACTCTGATTTATTTAACCAAACAACGTCATATACATTGATATACCCGCAGTACAAGGATTAACCTACAATATCTACACACACTGAGGTTCAAAAGCCACAGATATTTAACTAAAACAACAACTACATATTGCGTGAGAGCTACAATAAACGCTATGACAGACACACAAGCAGCCACAACCATTTATAAGTGTTATTTTTTTCTTGCACCATAGTATAACGCTGAGGACACAAGAGGGTGTGAGAATATTGGACCACGAAGAATCAGCAAGTGAGATACCGTGTTGCTCTCTCTCTCTCGATGAACAATACGATGTGGGGTATTGTTTTTGTTTTTCACGTGACGTCAGAATTTGTTGATGATATCCGCCATGTTGCGTGACGTCAGAATTTGTTGATGATATCCGCCATGTTGCGTGACGTCAGAATTTGTTGATGATATCCGCCATGTTGCGTGACGTCAGAGTTTGTTGATGATATCCGCCATGTTGCGTGACGTCAGAGTTTGTTGATGATACCCGCCATGTTGCGTGACGTCAGAGTTTGTTGATGATATCCGCCATGTTGGGTGACGTCAGAGTTTGTTGATGATACCCGCCATGTTGCGTGACGTCAGAGTTTGTTGATGATATCCGCCATGTTGCGTGACGTCAGAGTTTGTTGATGATATCCGCCATGTTGCGTGACGTCAGAGTTTGTTGATGATATCCGCCATGTTGCGTGACGTCAGAGTTTGTTGATGATATCCGCCATGTTGCGTGACGTCAGAGTTTGTTGATGATATCCGCCATGTTGCGTGACGTCAGAGTTTGTTGATGATATCCGCCATGTTGCGTGACGTCAGAGTTTGTTGATGATATCCGCCATGTTGCGTGACGTCAGAGTTTGTTGATGATATCCGCCATGTTGCGTGACGTCAGAGTTTGTTGATGATATCCGCCATGTTGCATGACGTCAGAGTTTGTTGATGATATCCGCCATGTTGCGTGACGTCAGAGTTTGTTGATGATATCCGCCATGTTGCGTGACGTCAGACTTTGTTGATGATATCCGCCATGTCGTCGGTCATTCGTAACAACATTGGGAAGATGAAAGATGTTGTTGTTTATTTGTACGATATTGTATTCTGTTTCTACCTGTTGTATTTTCTTATGAAGGTGTACCTGAGACGGCTCAATCGCTCGCTTTCAACCATTTACACGAGAGAGAGAGAGAGAGAGAGAGAGAGAGAGAGAGAGAGAGAGAGAGAGAGAGTTGATTGTTGTTAAGATCTGAGGGTTGGTTCATGGGAGTGGAAGAGGCCGACCTAATCAGTCAGTCAGTCAGTCAGTCAGTCAGTCAGTATAACTAACAGTGTGTACCCTGAATATTGTAAACCCTTGATGGCTGTAAGCTTGATTCTCAGGTATGGTAATGACGTGTATGCAGGTGCTACTCTCAACAATATCAACGATAATAATTTCCACAACCAATAATACATGATCCAACAGAGTCCAGCCTTAGGTAGTAATTATATCATATAAAATAGACCAGATATTTGATGGATTGATTCTGGGTTTAATTAATATCTGACTTACCTGAGGATAGCGAGATACTCAGGTAAATATATAACAGGTAAATTAGCTCTTAACCCTAAATAATGATATATATTTCTTGGTTGTTTTCAGTGTAACAAGAAGTAATGTTATATGTACAGTAGCTAAAACAACTATTTGTGCAGGTTGGGTTTGATATGCTCCGAAATTTTACGTGTTACTACCTGTGAGAAGAATGTTATGTAAATAGAACCTATAAACCTCACCTTGATTAAAATATTCGTCAGTGTATACCTGTGATTAAGTATCAATCTCAACCTGGTTAAATTGGCACATTGGGATTACGACACAAAACTGGAACCTACCCAAATATACAGACGTAACATAGTCCCCAAAATGCCATACACTAAAACATACTTAAACCACTATATAATAACACAATGATACGTTCTCAAAATGGCGTCCAGATTGTATTAAGACTCTACCATTACTTGTTGCTTCAGTTTTCTCAAGTTTAGGAGAAAAAATAATGCTTATGGGAGCTTCTGAGACGCCAGACCGTAGACGATGTTCTTTTTTTTTTTTTACCTTGTATGAATAAATGAATAAATATAAATCATGGAGTAAATATTATGGATTTTTAATAGTGTACAGCGTTTACCTGAGAGAGAGAGAGAGAGAGAGAGAGAGAGAGAGAGAGAGAGAGAGAGAGAGAACAGCAGAAAAGAGCAAAGGAGAAAGAGAGAACGAGAAAAAGAATAAGAAAACCAACAAAAGACCATCAAGAAACACTAAGAATCTCGAAGACTTACCATAAAAGTTAACTGCTGGTCAAACTGGACTATGAAACCAGGTCCCTGTGTTCGCTTTGACCTACTTGCATTGAGTCCCCCTTCCCTCTCACCACTCCCCACCCTCTCACCTCTCCCCACCCTCTCACCTCTCCCCCACCCTCTCACCTCTCCCCACCCTCTCACCTGGAATACATAAGAACTCACCTAACTCAACGCAAACAATAACAAAAAACACAAACGTAATAGCCTTTCAAAATGTCACCCGCCAGAAGCACAATATAAAACTCTCTGTGCTCCACCTTGATATAAATCCTCATATTCCTAGTTTAAAAATAATAATAATAATACCACCGCCTTTCCCTCACACCAAGAGAGAAAAAAAAATATTCAAGATTACCACATGAGTCACGGTTGAATAGCGGAGTCAGCCGTGTCAACAGCGACTAGGGAGCGACTTTGATAGGCAGGAGACGATGTTAGCGCCACCTGGCTCCAGTGATATACACACGATAATGGAGGCTGTTGGGCAGATTTCGATAGTATTTATGCAAATGGATGACTGGAACGAGAGCCCCCCGGAGGCTGCATGTGTGTGTGTGTGTGTGTGTGCGCGCGCGTGTGTCGATTGGGGCCAGAACAGCGTGGGGTTACGAGCATTAAATGGAAATAAAAAGAACGGGATAGGACTTGGGGTACAGGGGGGGGGGGGAGGGGGAGGAGGGGGAAGGGGGAAGGGGGGAGGAGAGGGAGGGGATATAGAACTGATTATTATTTTCTGTGGTTGGTTTTGGGGAGGGAAGGAGGGAAGGTAGGAAGGAGAGAAGGAGGAAATGACGGGGGATAGGAGGGAGGGAAGGAGGGTAGGAGGAAAGGAGGGAGGGTAGGAGGGAGGGTAGGAGGGAGGGAAGGAGGGTAAGGCGTCGGGTGTTCTTGATAGTATGGATCGAGGATATAATATGAACCCTCTACCCAAGCTGTAATGTATGTTAGGTAATTCATGGTGCCCCTGGTTCATTTCCTCTCTCACTTTCTCTCTTTTTTCTCTTTATCTTTCTCTCTTTTTCTCTTTTTCTCTCTCACTTTCTCTCTTTTTCTCTCTCTCCCTCATTCCCTCTCCTCTTCCTCCTCCCGTACGTGTCATATAGTTATCTAGACCCAGGAACAACTATTACTTCTTCCCACGCCCCCTCCCACTCCCCCTCCCCACCCCCCTCCCCACCCCCTCCCACACATCCCTCCCCACCCCCTCCCACCCCCCCTACCACACACGGTGACAATAAACAGACAATCTTAGCATTTTCACGTCTGCCCGCTACGCTGTCGACCAACCTCGAGGCACCAAGCAGGAAATTGGCTCACATTAAAAGCGAATTATTGCTTAAATAAAATTTGGTCAATTTTTTTTTTTTTTTTTTGGGCGCCTTTTAATTCACTTTACTGTACTGGTGTTTTTGTTGTGTTTGTTGATTTTGTTTGTTGTTTTTTATTATTTGCCGGGTAGGATTCTGTAAATGTTGTGGGAATTTGTAAATAATAGGTATAGGGCTCTGTAAATCTGGTGTAAAGTAAATGGTCTTTGTGTAAAACTAATATAATGTCTCTTTTACAAATATCACTTTGTAAATTACTTGTAAATCCGTTCATAAGGATCATTCATTCACAAACCAACGGAATATTGATTTATATCTTCAATTTACATATAAACTTTGTAAGATACCTTTGTAAATCTATTAATGATAATCACTCACCTGTAAAATTCCCTCTGCATTTTTTTTTTACAATAGTGGACTTGTAAATGACGGTAATCGAGTTAGAGGTTTAACTTTGTTTATATATTTCCCTCTGAGGATTATTACCTTCACAGTGTTTAGACATCGTTGCTGTCTGAGTGTCTGTTTGTTTGTGAATCATACTTTTAATGGCCAGGGGCTTTTTTTTTTTCCTACATATAGATATTTTGATTTTTTTTTTATAAATTTTAGGTTTTAGAACTTTGGAACCTTTTTAACACAATCTGAGAACTTAATATAATTTTATAGAACCTTTTTTAATTTTTTTTTTACATTTTGTGGACGAGTTTCCTGTAAAAATTTATACACGATTTTTTGTAATAAAGTTTTGTTGTTGAGTTATTAATTTTTTTAGCGTTTTTATTAATTACATTTATAATTGAAGTGTTTCTTGCTTTCTTTTTAATGTTATTTATTGCGAGTCGGCTAACGAGACTTGACAGTGTAGATCGAGGAGGAGGAGGAGGAGGAGGAGGAGGAGGAGGAGGAGGAGGAGTATGAGGTGAGGAGTGGGAGGAGGAGGAGGAGGAGGAACGGATGGCGAAGAAGCAGGAGGAGGAGAGGAGCGGAGGGAGGAGGCACAGTGGAATTAGGTAAGGAAGGAGGATGAGTGAGGAGGAGGAGGAGGCAAGAGGAGAGGTAGCTGGAGGAGGAGAGGAGGAGGTATGGGAGGAAGGAGGAGGAGAGGAGAATGAGGAGGAGGAGGAGGAGGAGTAGTGATGTAGGAGGCGGCAGTAGGCGGCAGTAGACGTGACGTGCGCGGAGGCCGAGTGATTTATAGGCCGGCGTTGCAGGGACTGAGTCGAGGTATTGGTGGACTTTGGTCGGGATATCTTCCGGCCGGGAGGAGGAAGTCTAGTTAGGACGGCCAGAGTAGGAAGATGATTCATCTGTATTGATTAGGCTATGATAGCGTAGCTTTCGAACGGTCGGTACCTAGTATTGCAGGATTCTGCGTTGTTCGTAGTAGGGATGGAGATGTCGTCTGTCATTAGGTTGAGGCTGAGTCTTTCTTCGTTTGAGTGCA